>CM075851.1:80871860-81618288 GCA_037975125.1 Latrodectus hesperus
AAAATATTCTACAATCATCTGAGATACAACCAATAACTATAACATTGATAGATCTATAAATATTTTAATTTTTTATATTTAAATTTCTTATATAATAAGAATTTAAATATGTTTAAATTTTGAGGAGGTTTTTTTTTTTTTTGTTTCTTGCAAATTTTTAGTGGAAAACAAAAGAACATCAATAACAATACAAATAATACTAACAATACAAATAGAAAAATTGCAGATTTATTCTTGTATGATCGAAAATTAGGGGAATCATTTTATGTACACGATATTTATCTAAGAAAGCTGTCAAGCATAGCTTAAATGCCATTACTTTTGATTAGAAAGGTATGAAAATAATAAACTATCAAACTGATGAGCAAACATTAGATGAAACTTGGATGTTTTAAAATATATTATTAATGATGTGTCTGAGATGAGAAATGTGTGTGTTAATTCAAAAGTGTTATATTGAATATAATATACAACCCTGATATCTTTGTTTCATATAAAGTGGAAGTTTGATATTGAAGCTTTTATTATGTTTTATGAGACAATGTAATCAACCCTAATTATATTTTTTCTTAAATCCAGTCATTAACTTAATGTTACATATCATCAAATTAAAATAATTGTGTATATTTACTGTATGAATATAATTTGTCTACTTACTATATTGATTCACAAAAGTATAACCAAGAACACCCAATAAGAATCTTCATTCTATATCCTAAAAATTTGTGTCATAATAACTTTGTTTTGAAAATAACATCAGACTTTTGCTATTAATCAAAAATTATTCTTACTATGCTAATTTTATACTGTAATTTATTTCAATAAGTAGGGAACAGTTTTTATAAGATGGGTTTTATTCTTTATTTAAATATTAAATGTGTATTCAAGATCAATAGTTAAAAACAATATGAAAATTATCTATGTAGCTGTGCTGATAAATAAAAATTCTAACATCCTTAACTTTTCATAATAAATATAACTATCTTTTTAATGTACCTTTGTAATTTCTACATATTTGTTCAAAGTAATCTCCTCTAATTATTGTGTTCGTTAATTTGCGTAGCCCTATAAAAATCTGAAAACATTTGCCGTCAATTTGTGTACATATGCATATTTTAATTCTTTCACTACCCTCACAAATCCTATTCTGTAACCTCAAAGTGGTGTGAGGGTGTAAACAGGTAGCACAGGTGATGTACGTCTGGAACCTAAACTCAGTTTGGGTTCCTGGTAGGGTCACCCATGGCGAGAAGGCTGTGCTAATACACCTGGCTAATACAGAAAGGTAACCCAATCCAAGGTGTTAGGCTCCGTGCTGATGGATGAATGGCACCAGGGTTATGGTGTCGCTAACGGGCCCCTCGAGGAACCAGGCAAAACCTCGTTGTATGTTTGCCTTCCACCTGTACAGGGAGGCCATGCAGGTGGTGACCGTATATTTTCCTCCCAGTTTCTTGATCTGATATGGATGAAAAAAATAAAAAAAAAACAAAAAGTGAAAATGATAAAAAAGGATTGGATACATCTTCTGGTGTTATCCAATCAGCCGGCGAAACGGTTCCTAAGGAACAGAATCCCGGCAAAAAGGAGAACACTGGCAATCTGGCTGCTGGAGGAAGTGGAGTTGCCGCAAGGCAGCACACTGGCACCACAGTTGGAGAACCAGGAGGTCTCACAAAAACACAAAGACGAAATCTAAGGCGTCGTAATAAAGCAAAGGAGCAGGTGGAGACTGTTCAGAAGGTGGGTGGCACCAAAAGACTTAGGTCCGAGGTTTCAACCCCTTCTCCCATCAACACTGCCTCTAAAAAGCCCAGGGATGATCATCAACCTGGGACTTTTGCTCAGGCTGTTAAAAGCCATAAAGCAGCTATTGTGAAGGATGGTTTCCCAACCATCAAACTTAACAAGGAGGATATTGACCCTATACAGCTGGAGATTCTCACCAGGACAGATGAGGTCCCCATAGGAAATCATCTGCCTAGGATTCGAGGCTTAAGCTTAGTATCTGGGGCACTAATTCTCCAATGTGATGACCTTGAAACTGTGGAATGGATTAAAAAATCCTTCCATGGTAACAAGAGTCTGTTTGGTGGTGAGGGGCTCAGTGTTCTGGATCCCAGTGATCTACCTAAACCGGTAAAGGTGGCCTTTAAGACAAGGGACACACATACCAAAGATCCTGCCATATTTCTGAAACGGCTAAATAGACTCAACCCGGAGTTGAAGTCTTTAGAATGGCGTACTCTGCAGAAATCTGTAGAGACACATTCTATTAGATGGATCTTCGAGGTTGATAAGGAAGCCTCAGAAGCCATCAAAAAGGCTAATTATGGTGCCTATACTGGTTTGGATTGGGGAACTTTCAAAATTCTCCGGAACCCAAACCAGAAAGATATACAGAGCATTGAAGAGATGGAAGTTGAACAAGAAGGTGCAACTTCCTCTCAAGTAAGTAAATCCTCTCCTACTTCTAGTAAGGAAAGTGAATTACCCAACCTTGAAGAACTAGATTTAGATTCTGGTTCTGATATAACCCTGCAACCCAGCTCTCCTCTATCTGAGAGTGAGATTGAAAAGGTTTTGCAGGAAACTCAAGTAAGTAAGTCCCCTACTTATGGAGACTTGGAAGGCAGTGCTTCTTCTTAGCTTCTTTGGGTGCCATAATGGTATGTATCATCAAAGTAGCACAGATCAACCTTCATCATAGTCGATCAGCTTCAGCTATTCTTAGCAAGAAGATGACTAGGGGGAGGTTGATATTGTTTTAATTCAAGAACCATGGACTTCCAATGGTTCTGTGTTGGGCCTACATGTTCAGGGTTTTAACATATTTTATGATAAATGTTGTTTGAGACCAAGAGCATGTATTGCTATTAGCAACAAATTAAATGCCCTCATTCTGGTCAATTACCTAAATGGGGATAATGTTGCTGTAAAAGTATCCTGTTTACTGCAAGGAATCAAAGATGAAATTATCTTTATGTCTTCATATCTTCCCTTTGAAGATAAAGACACATTCAATGAGCAAATTGTTAATCTTTTAGATTATAACAATTTGAGCAAGAAACTCATCATAGGATGTGATGCTAATGCTCACCACACTATGTGGGGAAGTAGTGATTGCAACAAACGTGGTGAGGATCTTTTAGAATACATTTTGTATTATAATCTATTTATTCTTAATAGAGGTAATGAACCCACCTTTATTACTATAAATAGAAGAGAAGTCATTGACATCACTTTATGTAATAGTAAGTGTGCTGACTTTATTAAAGATTGGAAAGTGTCTGATGAAATAAGTTTATCTGACCACCAATACATTAGCTTTTCTGTTTTAGGGGCAAACAGACTAGAGGTGGTAGGTAGGAACCCAAAAAATACCAATTGGGGTTCCTACAAAAAAGATCTAGAAGATCTTATCAAGGAAGGTGACTTCGGTAAGTTATCTTCGGTAGCAGATTTGGAGTTGGCCGTTGATCAAATGCAACATGCCATTCTCCAAGCTTACTATCAAAATTGTGATGTCAGCAATACTTGCTCTCCAAGGTTAGTTCCTTGGTGGTCTAAAGAGTTAAGTAAATTGCGAAGACAATGTAGAAAGCTCTTTAATAGAGCCAAAAAGAATGGTGAGTGGCAGAAATATAAACTGGCACTTACCACGTATAATAAAGCTATCAGGAATTCTAAAAAGAATTCCTGGCGAAATTATTGCACTGACATTAAAACTGTGTCTGCTACTGCAAGACTCGTTAAAATAATGTCTAAAGACAGGAACTGCTGTCTAAATACTCTTAAATTGCCAAATGGTAAGTTTTCAGATTCTGGGAGAGAGACTCTGTCTGAACTGTTCAGAGTTCACTTTCCAGGTTCTAACGAAATAAAGGGTACTCCTAATTTTACACTCCCTACTTCAAATTGTGGTAGAAGTAAATGGGATGTTGCCAAAAGAATCATAACTTATGATCGAACAAGATGGGCAATAATGTCCTTTAAACCTTATAAATCACCAGGAATGGATGGGATTGTACCGGCTCTGCTTATTGAGGGAGTCCAGTGCATTGCTCCAATTCTGTGTAGAATCTTTAGGGCAAGTATAGCCTTCGGACATATACCTATTGCCTGGAGGCATACAAAAGTTATTTTTATTCCTAAAATAGGGAAAGATAATTACTATGATGCTAAATCTTTTAGACCTATCAGCTTAACATCCTTTCTTCTAAAGGCAATTGAAAAGCTGATAGACAGATATATTAGAGAAGTTTACTTAGTGGAAAAACCACTTTCTGACTCTCAATATGCATATCAACCTGGTAGATCCACTGATAGTGCGATCTACAATCTATCCTTCATTTTGGAAAAGAACTTTAAGGCTAAGGAACTTGCTTTAGCTGTTTTCTTAGATATAGAAGGTGCCTTTGATAAGGTACCCATTGAAACCATTTTACAATCTCTTGCTAGAAAGGGAGTTAATGACACAATCTGTTCTTGGATAGAAAATCTGCTCAATAACAGATTTGTCACTGCCTCATTTTTAGGTGAAAACATGATGATCCAAGCCAAAGCTGGTTGTCCACAGGGAGGGGTTCTTTCACCCATCTTATGGTGTTATGTTGTAGACTCCCTTCTAGAGGTGTTAAAAAAACCAGGCATAACCACCATTGGATATGCAGATGATTTAGTTATAATCGTCAGGGGTAAGTTTGGTGAAACAATCTCCAGCATCATGTCCAGCACCCTCAAACAAGTTGAGACTTGGTGTAAAAAAGAAGGCCTTTCTGTAAATCCTCAAAAAACCACTATGGTAGCCTTCACAAAGAAAAAGAATCTTAATCTGAAAAAGATCACTTTTTTTGGTCAAGAATTAACTTGCTCCAAAGAAGTTAAATTCTTAGGAGTATTTTTTGACATGAACTTAAGTTGGAACAAGCACTTCAACTTTTGTATTGAAAGAGCAAAAAAAGCTTTCTGGTCTTGTAGAAATGCATTTGGAAAAACTTGGGGCCTAAATCCCAAAGTTATTCATTGGATTTACACTATGATTATTTGTCCCATCATTACCTATGGTTCAGTGGTCTGGTGGTTTAAAATCAGAAACGAAACTGCCAAAGCAGAACTAACAAAACTTCAAAGGATGCTTTGTGTAGCTATCTCTGGGTGTATTCGTACAACTCCCACATCTACACTGGAGCTTCTGCTTGGTATGCATCCTCTTTATATGCGTATTGAAGCAGAAGCAATACTTAGCATGAAGAGGCTTAAAAATACAGGTCAGTGGAAGGAATACTCTAGATTTTTATCATGGGGAAACCTCAATGCTGACGTAACTAGTCATCCTTTTATAAGTATGCCTACTGATTACACGATTGTTAAGCATGCTTTTGATAAGCCTTATACAATCAAATTTCCCTTGAGAGAAGACTGGAATAATGTTGCTATCAGTGAAAGCTGTATTTACTGGTACACTGATGGCTCAAAAATGAATTCCAATACTGGGGCTGGTATTTGTTGTCCAGCTGATGGCACTAAGTTATCATTCCCTTTGGGTAAATATACAACTGTATTTCAAGCAGAAGTCTTTGCCATTCTTATGTGCAGTAGAATATGCTTGGACAGAAACTATTCTCGTAAAAGAATAATCATCTGCTCTGACAGTCAAGCTGCATTACTAGCTCTACAGAAGTCTACTATAACTTCTGTTCTTGTCTGGGAATGTTATATCACTCTGTGTAAATTAGCTAATAATAACCCCACCACTTTAATGTGGGTGCCTGGGCACTCTGGTGTTCCTGGCAATGAATTAGCTGATGAGCTAGCAAGGACTGGATCAACAACTGACTTTTTTGGTCCTGAACCAGTGCTAGGTATTTCAAAAGAATTGATCAGAAAAAATGTCTTTGATCTCTTCAGAAAACAACAGTTTATGAACTGGCACAATGCCAATGATCAAAGACAAGCAAGGCTATTAAATAGCACGTGCCCTAGCAAAAGGCAACAAGAATTATTAAAGCTCAATAGAGACAGTCTAAGGAAAGCAGTGGGACTACTTACAGGACACTGCCACCTTAAAAGACATCTCACGATAATGGGAGTTTCAGATGATCCCACTTGTAGAGGTTGTCATTATATGGAAGAAACTTCAATGCACATCTTATGTGAATGTGAAACCTTTTCTGCACATAGATTTGAACACCTGGGTCAGCACTTGATTGAACCTAGGATGTTACAGGAAATTCCTGTAAAATGTCTGCTGAACTTTGCTTCAGCAACTGGTCTCTTTAAATAGGGCTTTCTGAGGGGTATAGTACAATAGACCTATGGTCGCGGTGCTAGGTTCTTTTGGACCACCCTAATTTTAAATCTAATCTAATCTAATCTAATTCTTTCACTAAATACTAGTATTTCTTGATAGGACCTGATAAAATATTTTATTTATCTACAATTACATGATAGAACAAATCAGAAAATAAATTAATTACTTGCGTGAATGCATTTATTAATGTCTTTTATGTTTTCATGTCACCTTTTTAAGCTTCATGATTCTTATAAATAAGCATTTATTACTTTTATGTGCATATTTGTCGAGAATGATGTATATCAACTCAACAAGATAACTCAATTTTGAAAAATAACAAACCAATATATGACACAAATTATTCAAAAGAGGTTAAGTGTTATTAATAGAAATGTATCTGATTTAAGATGCATATAACCTTACTAGAGGATATTAATTAGATTTATCAACCCGTTTTAAGTAAAGACAAAAATTCAATTTAATTTTCCTTTGTGATGGCAATGTTAGTATGTTTTTTCACTACAAAGCAAGTTTTTCCCTCTCTATACTTTTATCTTGGGTACAAAAGCTTCTAATTCAGAAAGCATATTTCCACCTTGTCCCTTATCACTTTAAAATATTGTCATTTTGGTTATTTATTTGGAGAAAGAATGTTCGCAACCTGTATCAATTAAAAAACTGACAAATGTTTATTATTTGCTACTTCAAAATGTTGCTATTTTTTTTTTAAATCCATTAAACCAAAGTTGAAATTGTGCTTAAATGTTTTCAGAAAAAATTGCCAGAAAATGTTTTTAAGAAATGGGTGATACTAAATATTTTTGATGTCAAACTCTATCATATGTGTCATATGATAATACTTGAAAAATTTGTATACCTATCTAAAAATTTTCTATTTCACTGCAATAATTTTTCTATATATATAAATTATACCTATATGTGTAATTATACTTGCCAAAAATAATTCTGTTCTTATATTTAAATAAAAAATTAGATGGAGAGGAAATATATGAGGAAATTAAAATATATAAAATCTGTTGTTTCTAATACACTGAGAAGTAATTCATAAAATTGTGGAAGAATTTTGCGAAAATTTTCTTCAAAATTGAACTAGAAATTATAAATAAAGGCAAAATAAGCAATCAGCTTTTTTCAATGAGGATTAGAAGCATTCACTTTATTATTTAATATAGATCTGTCTTCATTTATCAAAGATAAAATGCGTGATGCTGAACTCCTATTACTTGTATGTTCTAAGAATTATTTATGTTTATTTCAAGGACTCCTTCCCATGTCATCAGCAATGTGTGGTTAAGAAAATAACTTTTCTAATATAAAAAGCATTAATTTTAGAATTGGGAAAAGATGAATGGCAGAACAAAGAAAATTTAAAGTAAAATAAAATTTTATAAATTTACAATTCGCAGTCACAAATATTATTTAATAAATCATATAATAAATTTTGTAGTCTTGAACACGACTAACTTTTTCTTTCTTAATTTTGGCAGCCATTTTGTATCCAACACAAATTGGTGTTATTTAGATTTAAAGAGTCTTCTACCACACATATTAGAGTATTGTAAGGAAAAGAATAAACCCGGTTCATTTCCTTGAAAATTTTGAAAAGTTTCTGGATTTTTGAAATTTTCAACTGATTTAGAAATTTTTGAAGTTTTTTTATAAGATATTTCTTAAAATAAATAAGAGTCCACTTATCTTATGATTTCTACTACTAATTACGGTAATAGAAAGTTTTCCAAGAAAAGAAAATAATTTTACGTTAATGACCAATTTAGAATAACTTTTAAAATTAATGTTGAGAAAATAGTTTTTTCTTTCTTTCTCTGTATGAATTTAGGGATTTATGACGACAGAAACATGAAAATGTCAATATTTATTCTGACAGTCCTGAAAAATATATCTTGATATTTTTTATTAAATATTAATTCATTATGTTTATTATTTCAACTAGCATTTTGGTTTCCTCAGTACGAGAGAGACAGAAACTAATTAACTAAGATAGAACAGACATTTTTTGCATATTTTCATAGTTTATTTTACTTTCTTTCATTTATATCAGACAAAACAATGCATTAAATGTAAAATAATTGGTTGAGTTTATTCCCTCAAAATTCTCGGGAATTTTTAACATCTCTAGTTACCATACATTTTAAAATTGAATATTAACCTTTTAATGAACCTGTACTTCAGATCACAATATAGTAAATTTCATTGATGAGGACAAAAAGTTTATATAAATTACGATTAAATTTTAAAAATGTAAAAAGTTTTAAATAGTTTTTATACTAGTATGATGTATGCTCAAGAGTTAACTGCGTCACTTGACCGTGACCCAAAATTGGGGGTCGATTCGCTGCGTTTGTCAACTTTTTTTCAGTTTGTGAAAATCGGGAACCAGAAATTTATCGAAATTAATCATTTTGGATTACAAAACTAAAATCATTCATCCTGTCTCTACTCCATTTGAAGCTGAAAACGAATATCGTGGCATTTTACAGCATCGTTATATTACAGCATTTTAAGATTCTCAAGGATAATTATTTAATCTCTCGAAAAAAAAACTGGGACAAAAATTTTTTTGTTGGTTTTTTAATAACTTTTATTGTAAAAAATGGTCTTAGTCGTCGGGAATCTTCATCACTTCAGGTAGACTTATTTTATCCACGGTTTGTCGCAGTCCTCAGGTCTGTGGCTTTCACAATATCGACCTCTCCTCTACTTGATAAAATATTACGATAAATATTTTGTATCTAATGTTCAATATCATGGAATGACACAATAAAGAATAGTGATTCATCCCGTTGTTTATCTCCCGTGCTTTTCGCCTTGATAATTATGCAAGATTGGTCGAATGTGATGCTCGCGAGAACGATTCCTTGTTCCCTATACTCCCAAACGATATGTGCAATGTAAGGGTTCATGCTGCGAATCAATCGAATGCAGTAGGCAGGTATATTTATATAGCGAGTGTACTGGATGTCACATATCCTGTTTACGCAACTGAGGAGACACAAGTTCATTTCCAGCTCTACCTGACAAATTATTCATAGATCTTCTTATTAAAAAATAATGGGATGTCTGAAGAAAATCTCCGATTGTAATGGAACGGGTGAGCTTCGGCAGTCCGCTTAACTTTTTTCAAAAGAAGTGATATGACTATGGCTGGAGTTTCAACTGAAGCATGCGATGCGATGCGACAAATTATTCACAAGTCTTCTAATAAAAATAACTGCATTCTGAATGAAGAAAATCTACTATATGAAAATGAAAATGCTCTGGGCTTCCACCACCTTTTATACTCTCTCGCAATAGTTTACTTTTCTCAAGTGAAGTAATGAGACGTCACACGATAAAACCACCTGACACGATCGAATGATGAACATTTCAGTTTAAACACTCAAGACCGACATTTTTATTTCTATTTGTTGAAATGAAACCCTTTTAAAAAATAATTTTACGAGATGATGAAAAGCGAAATTGTTTAGTTGTTCCATAAAATAAATTGTGCCCTTCATCTTTTTTTAAAGTGGTGGAATCAGTTATGTGAAATATTATTTAATATTCACGAAGCATGTAATATTAAAAATGCTACGTATCTGTTGCGGGAATGAATTAAGCCTGACTCATGCAACGGAGTTTATGCTTTTCTTAGAAAAAGTTCAAGGTTAACACCACAAAGCATAACTCGCCAGCAGCCATTATTTCACTGTCTTCGCTCCATCATCAGAAGTTTTCCCGGTATCGGGTGATTACAGAGAGCTTGATATTTAACGAATATAAAGAAAGATTGATGAGCTTTGTGAGACATTAATTTACAAGGATCTTTCGAAAAACAGGTCTCTGATAAGTAGAATTATTCCTCCATGGAATAAAATTATTCACGAAATTTATTACATGCTTATAATGAAATTTTCTCTTTCCCCAGGTGTTTATTTATTTGTAAAAAAGGCTGCATATTTCTAGTGACTCATCCATACATAATGAATGACACCTGAACTGGTCGTTCGTTTATATTATTTTTCTGAAATATGCTTTGACTGAACCAAGCTTCGATACCTAAGATTGTATTTTCCTTGTAGTTTGTAACATGTTACCAGCTGCCAAATATCTATGAAAAGGAAATATGCTAAACCCTATAAATGATGAACCCATTTGTGATGTATCTGACTGCATATTTCTGTGGACTAGCATCGTATTTTTTTAACTATAGCTGAGAGACTCTAGTGAAATGACAACCCCCCCCACATGACTCTCGTATAAGAGTCGCGCATCGAAAAAGATTTTCACTAAGTGGCCATAAACTATCATTTTTCTCCATGAAATCATAAATATGTCACGCGATATTTCAGTTTTTTTCCCTCAATACAAGATTTTTGTGAAGTGTGGGGACTGCGGCGATAGATGGAGAGAAATTGAATTTTCGTTTCCCAACCTCCGGTATCCATTTCAAGCTCAATTTTGTACGCATAAGGCATTAGCAGTTAAAAACAACAGCGACCAAATTGAAACATGGCATTTTAAAATGTAAATTTTTTTACAATTGCAAATCAATGGATTATTCTCTAAATAATTAAAAACTATTATTTGATCAGTAATAAATAATAACAATTTGCTCAGTAATAACATAAAACATAATAATGCTCTTTACGCATCTTTTATAACATTTTCAATACTTATCAAGAAAATAATAATATCTATTATTTTTAAAAACAAATTACAATATTTTTGAAACATAAGAAAAAGTATTTATATAAATTGATATTTTAAAAAAATTAAACTCTGAGAATGTAGAAAAAGGGGCGCCTAATAATGCAAATATACATATACATACACTACTGGCCATTAAAATTGCTACACCAAGAAGGAATGCAAATAACAGAACGATATTTATTGGACACATACATTATAGTGGAAAGAACAAGTGATTAGATTTACAGGAAATTAGGATGTATAGATCTTGAGAAATCAGTACCCAGAGCAGCCACCTCTGGCTGCAATAACAGCATTTATCCGCGTAGGCATGGAGTCAAACAGAGATTGTATGGCATGTACGGGGATCTCAGTCCATGCAGCTTCAATACTATGCCACAGTTCATCGACTGTTGTGGATGGTGAGTGGTGGCGTGCCAATCGCTCGGCAACCATTGATCACACGTTCTCAATTTGTGACAGATCAGGAGAGCCACGGGTCTTAACACATCGGAAATGTAGCGGTTGCTGTTCATAGTGCCGGTAATGCGAACAAGAGGTGATCGAGACGTGTATCAAATGGCACCCCATACCATCACTCCAGCAGTATGGCGATGTCCAATGCAAGCTGGCAATGCGCGTTCTCCACGATCCCTCCAACCACGGATGCGGCCATCATGGTCCTGTATATAGAACCGAGAATCATCTGTAAAGATGACGTGATGTCATTCCCGCGTGCAGGTTCGTCGCTGATCATACCATTGAAGGCGCTCCTGTCTGTGACGCAGCGTCAATGGTAGCCGAAGCCATGGTCACCGTGCAGACAATCCATGCTGCTGCAAGTGTCGTCGAACTGTTCGAGCAGAAACTTGTTGCCTTGCAAATGACTCCATTTCTCGACTCAGGGTTCGTGACGTGGCTGTACGATCCCTTGTGACCATGCGGATAAGATGTCTGTCTTCTCTGTTGTTAGTGATGGGGGTTGCTGAGATCCTGCATGACGTTCCGTATGATTGTCCTGAACCCATCGATTCCATATTCTGCTAACAGTCATGGGGTCTCGACATACGCGAGCAGCAATATTGTGATACTATAAACCGCAATCCCGGTAGGCTATAATCCTTCTTCGATCAAAGTCAGACACGTGCTGATAGGCATTTCTTCTTCTTACACGAGGCATTACAACAACTTTCTTTACCGAAAACAACGTTGAAACCGCCTTCCTGGTGTAGCAATTTTAATGGCCAGTAGTGTGTGTGTGTGTGTGTATATATATTGTACCGAGCTCCACGGGTTCGTGTTGATTGAGAGTTGAATAAAGCAACCATTTAATGAACACAAGACTTTTATTCGTAAAAACTTCACTAGATAAACGAAATTCCCGCTGTAACAATCACAATTATACAGCTACAATTCGTCAGATACAATAAGAAATAGCTTCCAATCACAGGTCTCAAATACCTCAGACAGAGAACAACTAGCAGTCACAACTAATCGTCTTCACTCACTGACTGTCTTCACAAAATTAAACTCTTCCATGTTGGGCTGCGGTATTTATACCTGACTTGGCGGAGAAATCTACCAATTTCGCCAAGGTTCTGGAAGCTTCTAGGCTATCTCGAAAAGTATTGGTCCTAGAGCTTAGGTGATGGATGTTTCCAGAAGTATCGATTTCTCGCCAAGTCGCCAAAAATCTCGCCAACCGTCGCCAAGAATCTCGCCAACTGTCGCCAAATTATTAGGAAATCCGCTTTTAAAAGTACAACACGTCTAAATACCGCAATTTTTGCCCAAAATGTGAGAATTTCCGATCTGTCTGAGATATTTTAAGACAAATATAATCATTATTTATAAATTTGTAACATTGCCCCCTCTCAAGGACTGCACGTCCCGGGCAGCACAATCCCCTGATAGGGGGCCAAATTTAATATAAGAGAATTTACATTTCAAGATGATACAGAGCACATTACATACACAAGCAACTAAAAATACAAGAAAATAGAAAAGATTAAAATTATCTATACTATTTACAAAGAGACCATGGTCTACTAATTTTTACTCTACATTACGATAAGGAGCTAATCTATCATAATGTACTACCTTTGGTTTTGAAGAAGATGATTTCCTTATACGAACCACGACGTCGTTCAGTCTTTTTAGGACTGTGTAGGGACCTTCCCAGTTGGCTTGCAACTTTGGAGAAAGTCCTTTACGTCGAATCGGGTTCCACAACCAAACTTTGTCACCTTCTTGAAATTCATGTCCTGTCGCTCTTGTGTCATACCTTGTCTTCATTCTTTCGGTCGTCAGGTTGATTCGGTCTCGAGCGAATTTTTGAACATCTTCAAGACGTGCCTGAAGGTCTCGAAGGTATTCCTCTGGCGATGAAGATGTATCCGGAGGACGACCAAACTGAAGATCACAAGGGAGACGAAGTTCGCGACCAAAGAGCATCTGTGAAGGAGTATATCCGGTAGTCTCATGGACAGCACTGCGATATGCAAGCAGAAACAGCGGTAACTTCAAATCCCAATCTTGCTGATTTCTGGAAACCATAAGTGAGAGATTATTCAAGATGGTTCTGTTAAATCTCTCTACCATGCCGTCCGATTGTGGGTGTAGTGGCGTGGTCTGCGTCTTGTCTATTCCGAGAATTTGACACATCCCTTTAAACACAACAGAGGTGAAATTTGTCCCTTGATCAGAATGGATTTGTAAGGGTGTGCCGAATCTGGAAACCCATTGATGCACTAGAACCTCGGCTACTGTAATCGCCTCTTGATCGGGGATTGCAAACGCTTCAGGCCACTTAGTAAAGTAGTCCATGACAACTAGTATGTATTTGTTGCCATTTGAAGATCGTGGTAAAGGACCCAAAATGTCTAATGCTATTCGCTCAAAAGGTGCTCCTACGTTGTACCGCTGCAACCTTCCTCGGCTACGTTTCTTTGGTCCCTTACGTGCCGCACAGTCATCACAAGATTGACACCATTTCTCTACATCTTGTCTAGTTTTGCTCCAATAGAAGCGTTCTCGAACCTTCTGTAGAGTTTTCATTACTCCAAAGTGGCCTCCAGTTGAGCTACTATGCAATTCTTTCAAAACATCTGAAATTCTTGATTTTGGAAGAACAAGCTGCCATTTGAAATTACGTCCATCATCGGATTCCCATTTCCTGTATAAGACACCATTTCTTATATGGAGTGAGTCCCAAAGAGCCCAATATTGTTTAGTCGCAGGACTGTAGGTGGAGATATCCTGCCAACTTGGTTTCATACTGGAAGATTCTTTTAATTCTAAAATTGGATTTATATCTGGGTCTTCTTTTTGAGCTTCTCTAAGTCCTTTATCACTCCATGGGTCTGGTTTCGGTGGAGGTGAAACAGTAACTTGGCGTACCGAAGGATTTACTAACTGATAGTTCTTCTCTACTCTCGAACAATATCGGCAGCTTTCATTGCACGGTTTACTTGATAGTGCATCAGCATTTCCATGAAGAGTTCCTTTGCGATGACGTATTTCAAAGTCAAACTCCTGGAGTCGTTGAATCCATCTGGCTACCTGTCCTTCCGGATTTTTAAAATTTAAAAGCCAGGTTAAGGATGCGTGATCTGTCCGGAGCAAGAACCCGGTTCCATAAGAAGAGATAATGGTGGAAATGTTCTATGGCTTTAACGATTGCCAGCAATTCCTTCCTGGTTGTACAGTAATTCCGCTCTGGTTTCGATAGACATTTACTCCAATAAGCAATGACATATTCTTTATCATCAATTTCTTGCGACAAAACAGCTCCGATATTTTCTTTGCTGGCATCCGTATCTAAAATGAATAATTTTTCGGGCTGGGGATATGCAAGAACGGGCAAAGATGTCAACGCCTCCTTCAGTTGTTTAAAAGCTTTCTCACATTCATCTGTCCATAGAAATCTCTGTTTAACTTCTGTCAACTTGTGAAGAGGTCTGGCAATACTTGAAAAACCCTTAACAAATTTCCTGTAATATGTGCATAGTCCAAGAAAACTTCTTAATTGGTGGACATCTTTTGGACGACTCCAGTCCTTAACTGTGGAGATCTTTTCAGGATCTGTTCTTACACCTTCAGCAGAGATAATGTGTCCCAGATAGCTTACTTCACGTCGGAATAAATTACATTTGCAAGGATTCAGCTTCAGGTTGGCCATTTTTAATTTTTCCAGCACCTTTCGGATGTTTCTTAAATGGTCTTCGAATGTGCGCCCTACAATAATGATATCGTCCAAATATACCAAACAGGCTTCGTAGGAAAGTCCTCGTAATACTGTCTCCATCAGGCGCTCAAACGTTGCAGGTGCATTGCAAAGCCCAAATGGCATAACTTTGAACTGCCAAAGTCCTTGTCCTGTGGTGAATGCAGTCTTTTCTCGATCCTCAGGATGTATCTCTACTTGCCAATAACCACTCTTGAGATCCAAAGTCAAAAACCATTGTTTACCGGATAAAGCATCAAGTGTATCGTCAATCCTGGGGAGAGGGTAACTATCTTTTTTAGTGATGTTGTTTAACCGACGATAGTCAACGCAGAATCGGGTAGAACCATCTTTCTTCCGAACTAAAACAATAGGCGAAGCCCAAGGACTCTCTGATGGCTCAATAATGTCATTCTGCTGCATTTCCATCAGAAGATTATCCACCTCTTCCTGTTTAGCGAATGGCAATCTTCTCGGATGTTGTTTAATGGGTGGATGATTTCCTGTATTGATTCGGTGCTGCGTCAATTTGGTTCGTCCAACATCATCTGATTTCTTGGAAAAGAGATCTCCGAATTCTAATAATAGATTTCTTGCAGCATTCCTTTGTTTATCATCTAACTCTGCATTCTGAAGGAGTTCATTAATTAGAGTGTCAGGAGGCTCAGATAGTGTGGTTTGACAATTTCGGTTAATACAGGTCACTGGAGTGCAAGTCGCCAGCACTTCTCCTTCTTTTATTAGTTTTACCTTATTGCTTAGATTAGCAACTCTTACCGGGATTACATTTCGTGAAAGGTCGACGAGGGAAGAAGCCACTAGTACTCCTTTAACGCTATTGTCGGAATCTGGATATTCAGTCAATCCATAATGAAAATTATTATCTTCTGAAAGAGCTCCGGAAACTATTGTCTCAGTTCTTGGTGGTAATGTTATTTCACTCTTTGCAGTTATATGATGGACTGTTTTAATATCTGAATATTTCGTCTTAAAAATCGCTATGTCTTCAGAACATGAATGTAGTTAATTATTTTTAAAATATTACTTGAAATTGTTTTCTTTGAGGAAATCCAATCCGAGAATAAATTCGTCATTTATATCAGCGACATATGCCATATGATTGTACACGGCATTACCAAATGCAATGTTTAGATTGACTTTTCCATGCACTTTAATCTTATCACCTGTCACAGTTTGGAGGGTAATGCAGGGCGGCGTCCAGATGAGTTTCTCACCAAGTTTGCGAGCCAAATCTGTCCTAATGATAGTTACATTGGCTCCAGTATCGATTATCATTCTGCAGGGAACTTCGTTGACATGTCCCATAACGAAAAGTCCGTTGTCGCCGCTACTTACGGAAGAAATATGAAACAATTTGAAATGGGGCTTCTGACTCTCTGGACATCTCCGCCCCGCGAGATGGCCACATATTAGTTTCCCTGCTGTGGTGGAAGATCATTTCCACCATCTTTTCGTTTCGGGCAGTCTCTCTGAACGTGTCCGACTGCACCGCAAGTCCAACACTGAATTTTCGTGTTTCTGCCACCTTTACTCATTTCTAAGTTACGGAATTTTCGCCGCAGATCTTCGATTTGCTTTCTGAGATCATAGTCCGTATCAATAGTAGAGACGGCTCTGATTGAGTGCCGGTCTTTACGCGCGGCCTGCTGGGCAGCCTCTATCTTATGTGCGTAGACTAGGGCAGATCCAATATCTTTGACATCGGCGAGTCTAAGTGTTTTCTGTATTTCCGGATCCCTCACACTATCGATGAAGTGATGGAGAGCCAGATCTTGACGTGTCTCAGCTGGGCAGTCCGAAAATGCTAGATTGGAAAGTCGCTGAATATCGGCAGCCAATTCTTGCAGACTTTCACCCGCTTTTTGATAGCGGGACTTTAACTGTAGTCTGCTATATTCTTTAGTGCACTTATCTCCAAACCGCAGCTCAAGCGCACTCGATAGGGCTTGGAAATCGTGCCTCTGCTCCTCCGGAAGCGTCTCGAGGATGTCAGCCGCGTCTCCTCTTAAAGAAGTCGCCAGGTGAAAAGCTTGGGCTCGGGGATTCCATCCATTAGCTTCAGCTACCATCATAAACTGGGTCTTGTATACTTGCCAGGATGATTTCCCATCAAATGTTGAGAGTTTAATATTGGCTAGGGAAGGCACAAATGCCACGTTGGGTTCCTCATGTTTGTTTGACATTTGCTTCTCCAAGCTTTCAATCTTCTTATTCATATTGTCTAATGCTTCTTCAACGTTTTCTTCTATCTCCAGAACTTTAGTTTCAACTGAAGTTACCTTATCTTCCATTGCATTCATCTTTTCCTGAATGATGTTGGAGAATTCTTCTTTAACACTTACAATGTCCTTCTTAAGTTCCTCCTGTCCAGATTTTATCTCTTTCATCATCTCGGTTTTAATCTCTTCTTGTCCAGCTTTCATCTCTTCTTGTCTAGCTTTCATCTCTTCTTGTCTAGCTTTCATCTCTTCTTGTCCAGCTTTCATCTCTTCTTGTCCAGCTTTCATCTCAGCTATCTGCTCCGCTAATTTTTCGAGAAGACTTTTCATTAAATCCATATCCATTTTTCTTGTGACACGCTGCATCAACTCTTCAACCCCGATTCTGACACCAGTTGTACCGAACTCCACGGGTTCGTGTTGATTGAGAGTTGAATAAAGCAACCACTTAATGAACACAAGACTTTTATTCGTAAAAACTTCACTAGATAAACGAAATTCCCGCTGTAACAATCACAATTATACAGCTACAATTCGTCAGATACAATAAGAAATAGCTTCCAATCACAGGTCTCAAATACCTCAGACAGAGAACAACTAGCAGTCACAACTAATCGTCTTCACTCACTGTCTGTCTTCACAAAACTAAACTCTTCCATGTTGGGCTGCGGTATTTATACCTGACTTGGCGGAGAAATCTACCAATTTCGCCAAGGTTCTGGAAGCTTCTAGGCTATCTCGAAAAGTATTGGTCCTAGAGCTTAGGTGATGGATGTTTCCAGAAGTATCGATTTCTCGCCAAGTCGCCAAAAATCTCGCCAACCGTCGCCAAGAATCTCGCCAACTGTCGCCAAATTATTAGGAAATCCGCTTTTAAAAGTACAACACGTCTAAATACCGCAATTTTTGCCCAAAATGTGAGAATTTCCGATCTGTCTGAGATATTTTAAGACAAATATAATCATTATTTATAAATTTGTAACAATATATGTATATATATATATATATATATATATATATATATATATATATATATATATATATATATATATATATATATATATATATATATATATATATATATATATATATATTTTCTGTGTGATTACAATTTTAAAAGGTGGTAAAAACCACACATTTGTTTGTTTCTTGAAGTAAAAAGAATTATGGAGAGGAATAGTATATGTTGTAATGAAGAATGACCGATTCAATTAAATAACAACTTCCAATGGTTCAAGCTGAGCATCTCGCGAGAATCGCATCAGACCAAAAGACGTCATTGATGTCTTTAGAGCCCCTTAATTACCCAGGCCGACGCATGAGATTTTCGCTGTCCAAATCTTGGCGACCGTAATGTATCTCTACGGAGTTTTTTTCCCAATTACCTTGAGAAATAAAGGAATTAAAAGCAAATTTTTCAGAATTTTTTGCCACCAAGCGTTGGACATAGGCCATAAGATTATTTTGTGAGTCATTAAATAATGAAATTGGCAATGTTTAAGCCATTAATAGTCGAAACTATTTTATGAAACTTACGGTTTGCTACTTTTCTTTAAAATCGCCCTTTTGGCCCAGTTCAGGTTTTCTCTTTTTGATAAAAAAAAAACGTGTTAAAAAATAATATCACTATTCTTAAGATAAATAATACTTTTTTATTACTGCGATAGATTATTTTAAATGTAATATATATATATATATTAAGCTTTAAAATTAACATCTTATCACATAGTACCTTGTTCGAAGTGTTTATCATTTTATTTATATCTGAATTACAGAGTTTGTACACTAATTATGTTATGTTTTTAAATTTTGTATATTTTTCCATCACCAAACACATCTAATAAAAATAAAATGAAATAAATAGCTCATTAAAATGCAGATTTTAAAATTTATTTTAGATTATATTATATGTTAAGTATATATTATTCTCAAACTACATATTGTGAATATTACTTACTAGTTAGTTATAATAAGTTTTTTTTTTAATTTTTGTTCGTTATTGTATGTATGAAAACTCTTTTGTTATACATTACTTACAGTTTAACATAATTTAATAAAAAATAATTTCTCTCCTAGTTCTTTTTTTATAACACTATATGTTACATTTAACATAGATTTATGTTTTGTAAGTATGTATTATTGCTTGTCAGAAATATTATACTAAGGTAATAAATTACTTACATTGTACAAAAAAATGTTTTTTTGTATAACACAATTTTATTCAATTCTTAAAAAAATATTAAGAATAGTTTCTATACATTACAAGCTATTTTTAAAATTATAATAACATTACTTTTAGTAACAAATATTATTAAGAAAGTTATGCACAATTTTATTATTCTTTACAAACTGAAAAACAATATAAAAATATTTTTATATTGCTATTTTCATTGTTACAGACCTAAAATGCAGAACTTTAAAATTTATTTTAGATTATATTATATGTTAAGTATGTATTACTCTCAAATTATATATAAGTATATATTACTTACTAATTAGTAATAATATATATGCTTACAATTTGAAAGAAATGTTATTATTTTTATTTTTGTTCGAGTTATTATGTATGTGAAAACTGTTGTTATATATTACTTACAGAATAATATAATTTAATAAAAAATAGTTTCTCTACTGTCCTTTTTTTATAACACTATATGCAGGTATATATTATTTATGTAAGTTATAACATAGGTTTATATATTTTAAGTATATTTATTGTTTGTCAGAAATTTTTTAAACTAATATACTTACGATAATAAATTGTTTACAATATACAAAAAAAGTTTTTTTTATTTCTGATATTGTGATTTTTTGTATTAGTAAAACACAATTTAATTAAATTCTTAAAAATTATTAAGAACAGTTTTTGCACATTACAATCCTTTTTAAAACTTATTACGGGAGAAAATATGACTTTAGAAACGTATCAAACAAAGAAAACAAACGTGTCAAATGTAAACCATAGTGTTTGTGACAGGTCAGGAAGTCCATGCGTCCTCGATTTCAACCAGGTTCGAAATATCTGGCAACATTCCGCGAGACTCCGCTCTCATTGGTTTAAGAATTCCATGACGTCAGATACGTTTTAGCTACGTCACACTAAGACATCTATGACATGGAGGAAGGTATATAAGAGGAGCAGATCTAACCGCGAAATAGTGTGAGCGCAGGTGAAGTAGCTAGCAGACGATACCGCACCCAACCTGTCTTTCAAGAGAAACGGTTCTTTCTTATTGAGGACACAGTAAAAGCAAGCATTATTTTCGTTTAAATTACACGCATCAAAATAAAAGTGATCCAAATTACTTACTATTTTTAAAAAAAGTTATTTTTATTGATAGTTAAGTGCTTACTTATTAATATTATGTATTTCAAAAATTTTACGCGTGTTATTCCCCTTATTGACTGAGATAAGCACTAGAAAATTATGAAGTAAATTAAATATCTCATATTATTATACTTATAATCATGAAAAAGTGTCGATTTTTCTTTTCTTTATTGTTACTCAGTGGCAAAGTTTCCTACCCATGTTATTTCCTGTGATTTTATCCATGCATGCAATATTCTGCTATTTGGTTTTAATTTTTCTTTTTATAAGAAAGAATTGTACTTCTGTATATAAATTTATTTATATCTATATAGTGAAAGTGTTTTTATTTTGATGTATTTTTATTCCAATATTAGAAAAAAAGTTTTTATTATCAATTATTTGTAAATTAATTTCGTAAATAAGTAAAAAAAAATATTTTAAAGTCAACTGTAAAAAACCTAGAAACTAAATATTTTTTTAATCTAAAATTGACTTTCAATAAATTTTGATTTATTATATTAAATAAGATTTATATAAGATTAAAATATCTTCTCAAGAAGTATGATATTTTAATATTAATGTAATGTTAAAAACTAAGTACTTTTGTTTTAAAAAATGGAAATTTATTCACTAGCAAAATAATTAAATGTATTTTTAAACTTATAAAATTAATCTCCTTCAAATTAATTTTTTACAGATGAGTTTTTAATATAATGCAATATAAAATTTTAAAATTTAATTTTAATTAAAATTTAATTTTAAAACACTAGTTTAATATTTAAATATGCCTACTTTTTTTTAAGTATGCACACACATGAAAGCACTTGTAAAGTTAAGAACATGGTAATGTTTAATATTACACATAATGTGAAGAAATTTGTAGAATGAAACATGTAAGTTGGCAATAAAGTTTTTTTTTAATTCCACATTTGAATTAATAAACAACCTATATATGGAAAAATTTTTTCCCAGAAATTATCAAATCAACCAATATTAATTTGGCCTTAATTACCATCATTAAATTAATCAGCCATTATGTTGTCCTAAACTATCATATTATGATTTATGTTATAAAGTTTATAAACTTTATATTTCTTTCATGTTCAATATACAGTAAATTTTAAAAAATGAGATTTAAAAATTTAATTGACTGTGTGTGTGTGTGTATGAAACCATGAAAACTCATTTCCATTTTTTAATAAACAAATACATTAATAAAATTAATTTACACAATTATCAGTGTGCATTATTGTCACAATAATACACACAATCACCTCCATGATCGATGAGACCGCATTTGTTGCGAATGGCAGCACCTCACCCACCAATCATGTGCCGTGCGCATCCCACACGAGCTGACGTTATATGTTTATATTCCTTCTCTCTTAAGTAAACATTGTAAACTTTGTCCATGTAGTTTGTAATGTTCTGTGTGCTTTATTAAATGTTAGTTTCGTTTCACATTCTGAGTTTTATTCAGTAAAATTAATTAATCTGTCGAAATACGACATCGGGTAGATGTCAGCCCTGCTTAAACTTTTTTGAGTTGTTTCGTTACAGAGCGTATCGTTACATAATTTCTGGCGCCCAACGTGGGGCGTTTTCGGCTGCTAGTTGATTAATTTGAGCCTGAAAATGGATGTGACGCAACTAAAAAGACAACGAAAATCGTTTCGTATCTCATTTACTGCCAGTGCGAATAAAATTGAGACTGAACTTTGCCAAGAGAATCCGGATGTCAGTTGACTTTCGGTTTTGAAATCGCTAATTAGCGATAAATTTACACGTTTAGAAGTATGCCAAGGAAATATTACGGACCTTATTCTGAAAGAAGAAGATTCCGAAACAGAACACGAGGAGGATTTCCTGACTGCCGTGGAATATAGAGATAAGTTCTCCGAACTATGCTCGCGAATTGATCGGCTATCTTTGAAAGAACCGAAAGCAATAGAATGTTCTGAGAAGAGAAAATTCAAACTTCCCAAAATAGAGCTAAAGAAGTTCAGCGGCGATGTTAAGGACTATTTGACTTTTTGGAGTCAGTTTAGTAAAATCCACGATGATGCAAGTATCCCTAATGAGGATAAATTTCAGTACCTCCTGCAAGCCGTAGTGCCAAAATCGAAAGCAGCTCGTGTGGTGGAGAGTTTCCCTGCAACGGCGGATAATTACTCCAAGGCGATATCCCAGCTTAAGGAGAGATTCAGACGTGAGGATCTTTTAGTGCAAGTTTATGTTAGAGACCTGCTCACCATGGTTATGAAAAATGCAGTCACCGGGCGTTCCAAGACAGATCTTCCGACATTATACGACGAGTTAGAAGCGAAGATACGGGCCCTAGAGAATCTAGGACGAACGCAGAAAAAGTACGGTGATTTTCTAAGTCCTTTAGTGGAATCTTGTTTGCCGGAAGAAATATGAGACCAGCGTCTTATGCTAAGACTCGTTCACTAGAGAATTTAATGGATTTTTTTAAGCAAGAAGTAAAAGGAGAAGAGATGGTCGAGTTAGCTCAAACTGGTTTCGCTTCTTCTTCTAACTTTAAGAAGAAAGATGCAGTGCACAAATTAGATAATTACCCAACGGCAGCGTCATTGGTAAGCACTAACACTAGAGGCAACACAGGTTAGCGAATTTTACTTTGTGTTTTTTGTAATGGGAAACATCACTCCAGGGACTGTTTGGACACGAGAAAAATGTCCTTAGATGAAAAGAAAAAATGTTTGCTGAAACATAGAGCCTGTTTTTCATGTTTCTCTGCCACGCACTTTTCAAAATCCTGTAAAGTAAAAAATTCCTGTTTATATTGTGCCAAGCCGCACCATTATTAATTATGTGACATTTCTAAAGAAAGTAGTAAATCGGACTTCATCGAAGCTAATTCATTATCCAATAGTTGTGTTAAGCATAATGTTTATTTAATGACTTTAATTGTAAAAATACGTGCAAATGACAGAGTGGAAACGTGTAGAATGTTACTAGATAGCGGATCTCAGTATTCTTACATCTCAAAGCACGCAATCGAAAAATTAGGTATTAAATCAACTAACAAAGTAAAAATGCAGCTTTCGTTATTCGGCGGAAGAGAAACGCCGAGTCAGATATATGATGTTTACGAATTGGTTATTAGTTCGTTGGATGACTCATTCACTCTAAGTGTTGAAGCTCTTTCAGAAGAGAGAATTTGTGGCAATGTGCCAAAAATCAACTGTTCTGCTGTTATGAATGAGTTAAATGAAAAGGGGATTATTCTATCAGACAGTAGGGCACTTGATTACGAGATAGATTTGCTTTTGGGAGTTGATGTCGTAGGGTTTTTGTTTATGGATAAACCTATCAAATTGAATTCGGGTTTATTTTTGTTAGAGACGCGTAAACGTGACGTAAATAAACGACGTTAGTAAACGTGATGCAATATCTGATACTGTTTTGAATGTTATTTCTTTATATGTTTCGAATTCATCTATTACTGAGTTGTGGGATCTGGAAAGTATTGGGATTCTCGATCCAGTTCAGAGGTTAAACAAAAATAATGAGCATTTAAAGGTGATACAGGAGTTTGAAAAGAGTATGAAGATTCTGCCGAATGGCACATACGAACTTTGTTTGCCTTTTAAAGCAAATACAGTTGAGTTGCCTTCCAATAAATATTTGACATGGAAACGACATACAAAAATGTGTGAACGCGCACAACGGAATGGGCTTTTAGAAGATTATAAAGCTGTATTTAAGGAATGGGAGGAATTACAAATAATAGAAAAAATCGAGTGTGAAAACGAAACCTCTCATTTTTTGCTACACGGACCAGTTGTGAAAACCGATAGTAGCACCACAAAAATACGGCCAGTTTTCGACGCTTCGGCTCAGGAAACTGGAAAGAGCTCATTAAATGGTTTATTGCACAAAGGTCCAAATTTAATTGAGCAGATACCGGATATAATTGACAGGTTAGCACATTCGGTGCAGCAAGCACTTAACATTACAGAAATGGAAACCATATTTTTGGAGCGATTCCATGGTTGCTTTATATTGGTTAAGACATAAAGGGGGATGGTCAGTTTTTGTTTCGAATAGAATGAAAGAAATAAAAACTTTTTTTCCTGATAGCGAATGGCGACATGTGCCAGGGAAAATTAATCCTGCTGCTTTAGTCTCTTGAGAGTGTTCACCTAGTTATTTGGTTGAGTTACACTTGTGGATGGGGCCATCATGGTTAGTTGAGTCTCCAGACTCATTGCCCGTCTCTGAATTAAATAATTGCGAAACTTCCGAAATTACTTCAGAAAGAAAAAGAGTTAGAGTATGTAATCTAAATTTGATAGAGAAAAATGTACCTTGGTACGCTGAGGAATTTTCCTAATTTCATTCGATCAAAAGATTAGTGGCTTGGGTTCTACGATTTGTTAACAAAGCAAGAAGTAGTGTTAATCAGAGAAAAGTGGGGGAATTAAGCCTAGAGGAGATAGAGAATGCTGAGATCCGACTAATTCATTCTGTACAAACTCAAAAGTTTTCCAGATGAAAAGTCAATACCAAACTTGTGTGTATTTAAAGATGGCAACAACATCTTCCGTGTAAAGACTCGAATTACTGAACGTATTGATGCTCCTCACTTTCTATCGCCAATCCTACTGCCTAACAATTGTATCTTTACTCAAAGACTTATAGAGCATTTTCACACTACGAATTATCATGCTGGTACACAGTTACTTCTCAGCATAATTTGTGAAAAATATTGGATACTAAGTGGAAAGTGAACTATCAAATTAAAAACTCAGTCTTCTACAATAGTGCGTCCAATTCAGCGTGTGTTTCCGCTCGAAGTCAGTGGAGATGTCTTGGAGAGCTTGCCACTGCAGAGGTATTCAACAGACTGAATCTGTGAAATCGCAGAGCCCGTCTTCAGAGGTCACACAACCTCAAGTTACCAGGTGTGGTCAAGTTATCAGGTTACCAGGTGCCATAAGAAGACCTAAAAAACTGAACCTAGTGATTGAAACTGATGTTTTTGAATAGCTATCCAGCTCCTCAAAAAGGGGGAGGATGTTGCGAATGGCAGCACCTCACCCACCATTCATGTGCCGTGCGCATCCCGCACGAGCTGACGTTATATGTTTATATTCCTTCTCTCTTAAATAGACCTTGTAAACTTTGTCCATGTAGTTTGTAATGTTCTGTGTGCTTTATTAAATGTTAGTTTCGTTTCACATTCTGAGTTTTATTCAGTAAAATTAATTAATCTGTCGAAAAACGACATCGGGTAGATGTCAGCCCTGCTTAAACTTTTTTGAGTTGTTTCGTTACAGAGCGTGACGTTACAGCATTTGTTTACTATAAACGGCGTCTTAATCGGATACTAGGTTGATACTAGCGTCTCGGGACCGGAACATCGATTCCAAATGGGAATTCTAACGCATGCGCACTTGAAGACATAAATGGGAATAAAATATCATGATAATAAACTGAGGGTGAAATTAAATTAATTTTTTCACTAAATATATCAAACAAAATATTATCATTTGTCACTTTACCATGCTTACATGACAAATGCCTGATTTCATTAGCTCAAGTTGTTTTTTTAATTTAATTAAAAGTTGTGTCATGTTTGATTAAAAATTATTTATTTATTTGCATACATCAGAGGGTTATTTTAACAAGCTTCAATTAAAAAACTAAATTCTACTTCTATAATTTATGAATATTTGATCTCATTAAACATTTAAAATGTTTTCTTAAGAATATTATAAATTCCCAATTAAATAGAACAATTGTTGCTAATAATGAAATATTTTTTATAGTTTTTTAATAAAATTCATTAGGGTGAAGCAGTCACTCACGTGATTTCCAACATCAGTGTCTTGAGTGTACTTTCTGAAGAGTTAAACATTTTTGTGATCATAAGCAGTAATAAAATAATGTTGGTTACATATGAAAACAATTCTTCCATAAGAAACTTTGTATAAAAAAGCTTTGCATACATATTCCCATTATTGCATAATGATAGTTATTTGTATTTTTCATTACTTAATAGCTCAATATACCAGGTAATACCAGCTGGTTTTCTAACAATGGCAGATCTTATAATTTAAATAAAATTTACATAAACAATGTAAATATGCAAATATTGAAATAATGCTTATAAGCATTACTATAATATAGAAGGTCAGCTGTTTTATGATTGAGATTTATTTCTAAATTATTATATAATTTCCCGTAAAATCAAACTAAGTTAATTAATTATAATTATTTTTAATTAATGAATAATTAATGAAATATTATATAAATTATATTAAATTAAATGAAATATTATATAAAATTATATAATTAATGAAATATATTAAATTACGTGATAAGCTATGATGGCAATTTTTTAAAATTTATTTTTACTTTTCTTTGTAGTCGGGGAAAAGTTTCTCATAAAATTCTTCCCATTTATTATTGTTTTCCCCAGATGTTTACTATATGGTAACTGTTGGAACTCATTAAATGGGAGGGGGGAGATGAACATTAGCATAATAGATTGCCATGTGAAACAGGAAAATAGGCTGAAGGGTAAGTTTCAGATGAACTGAGATGATTGATTGTGGGAAGAAAAGTGAGGTTATTAGAGCACTAAGGAGTAAGAATAGATTTAGGTCTAATTTTATTACTTAGATTATTAAAATTGAAAATAGATTAGTTTCGGAAGAGTAAGATTCTCTTAGAATTTATTCATAATATATTCATTGAATATTTCAATATTAATTTCTCAAAAATATTAGCCGAGCTGGCAGCCGAATGGTTAGCGCTCTTGCCTTCGGTTCAACAGTTCGTGGGTTCGAATCCCACCTTGGGCATGGATGTTTGTAGTGGTTCGGAATCCACTTTAAGCCGTAAGTCCCGGTCTAATTAGCCCTTGTGTGCAAAAAATGACCGTTGAGCGACAAACAAACCAAACCAAACCTCAAAAATATTAATGTCTATGAAACAAATAAGGTTGTTTAAAATTATATTCATAAACAATTTTTTTTAGTGACTAACAATTTTATTTGTTAACAACTAGAGCTGACACATATATTGGCTTTATAAATAGCAAATAATTGACTTATAAAATAGTTATATTTAATTTTGAATTCCTACTAATTGATAGACAATTTGCCTTTGCGTAATTTGAATAGTTTCTTTAACATGGGTTGCCCATGTTTTTCATTTTTTCAAGTGAGGGTCAGTGAAATTAACTTTATTTAAAGCTCAATAAAAAATGTCATAAAACGTATGATGCATTAAAACATCCTTTTTTTAATTATAAATCTCCTTAAGATTTTTTATTGCTACATTCATAAAATAAGTTTCTGAATTTGCACAGCAAATTTAGCATATTTTACAAAATCATTTTTATTAGTTTACAAATATAGAATAAATTTGAGTGATGTAAAGATTGAAGCACCACATAAATATAATCATAGTTATTATACCTTATTTGATTATACAATATTGACATTCTTTAAGTTTAGTTTTTTATGTGATACTAAGTAAAATGACCATATATTTCGCATACTAATTTTTATTTTCAATCATCTGAAGTCAAGCTTTAAGCCTTGGTAAATAGTTTTTAATGGAGAGAGAGAGAGTGGCTCCCTCATTGGAATATTCAAAAGCCATAAATATAAAGAGTCATCTGCAAAAATAGATCTGTGGTTACTGTGTACATTAACTCATTGAAGAACATGGTCTGCGTCATCTACTATTTTAAAACTATTACTACTGCGTCATCCCATATTTTGAAAATCAAAAAGCCAAGGAAACTTATTTATCTGTGATCAATCTTTTCAGTAACCTTCCCTGTGACACTCGCCTTGGAATAGGCATTCTTACTTCTTACATGTCTTTTCTTTCTTCATAAGCAGTAAGCATTTTTCGGAATTCATATAACATTGGGATGACTCAGTGCCCAAAGCCACAAGTATTGCTTCAAACTTTTTTCATAAGCAGCTCCATTTTGAGTTCCAGAATATTTTCATATTCTTGTTAGCTGTTTTACTTCTAAATGAATAGTGTACAAACATAAAATTAACTGAAAATGAAAGAGATGAGTTCTCAAAGAAAACTATTTCTGCAGAAGATACCCAGTGAGGATGTACTTGATAAAAACATATATTGTTTTCATGATGGGGACAATGAATTTGAACAGTGATGAAAATAAAGAATCAGAATTAGGAGAAAATATTTTTGTAAAGAAACAATGACTAATATAATATTAATTACAATTCTTATCTTCCTTTAAATAAATCAAAATATCACACTAAATAAATTTCAAAATATAAAATTATATCCTAAGTAGAAACTTCGTATAAAATATTTCTCAGCTACTTGGCTTGTAATAATGTCAAAAGAGATTTATGCTTGATTATCCGTAATCTGTTTAATAAACACAGTAACTTACATATTTATAAGCAATAGTAAATTATCTATGAATAAATAATTGATTGTTCTAATAATGCATAGAATTTACATTCACATTGAATTAATAAACAAATTCTTTGTTATATTTACGAAAATATAACAAAACTAAGTCGCTTAATCTTTAGAGAAGAAAAGATCAAGTAAACGCAATACACACACATCCATTGTTTTTATAATACAAAGAAATTATATTCCCGATGGATTTATCAACTAATACTTTGTTATATTTATAAAAATATAACAACACTAAATCAATACATTTTTCTAAAGGAAAACGGAATACATAGTTGTGAAATCCGCCATGTTTAACAATGAGATACACTTCCTAGCCAAATTTCTTTACATCGCCAAGTCACTGAATCATAGCCAAAATCTTCTGGGAGCCGAGGCTCCAGGCTTGGTCTCGAGACATTAGTTAATCGGATTGTTTACTGAATTTGCGGCCTGCCAAATATAGCGACGTTGAAGTTCTCCTCCTAATCAGAATCTCATCAGTCAAAAGCATAAGCGCTTAGTTGATCACCAAACAGTGTCCAGATATTATACAAGGCTAAAATTAATAACATCATAGCATAAGCAACTTTACAGAGAGTTCAAGTTAAACTTAATTTTATGTTAGAAATTAATTACAATAGCCGTTTCCAAAATTTCAAGCAGTTTTTATTTTAAGTTAGCCTGAAACTGACAACCTGATATAAATTTTATTCCATTATATGCATTCGTTTTCTATTCAGACCCGGACAGTGATTTAGTAGACAGATTTTTATAGGCTTTGAAAATGTGAGTTCCTTCATATTTTATTTCATAATTTGTTAAAATTGTGCTAAAAATGAAATATTACATGAAGAGTGGTTTTGTAAAACTCACCAATTTGTGACCAATTCGTAAGGTTAACGATATAGACAGAATATTTCAAGTATTTTGTGCAGGAGAAAAATAGGGATTTTTATAAGAAAGCGAAAATTTTAGAAGCTCTTCCTTTTATTATCTATATGTAAGACAAAACATTAAAATTAACAATACATGCTTTATTTATTAATATATTCTAATATTTACTGTACAATTTTTATATATATGTACATACAAATATAATTTTAATAAAATTTTACGAATTATTTTACAAATACTTTGTATTTCATACAAAGCTGCACTAAAATTATGAACAATAAAATTATACAGATACACAAAATTTTCTTCCTTTCATAAATTTCAGTTATTTTTAATCAAAAACTGTGTATAATTTTTAGAATACTGAATTAGATTTTGATAGTTCAGAAATTAAAGTTACACAGAAAATATTGCTTAGAGAGATTTAATCTTATGATTTTTATAAAGTTTTGATACTTATAAATATATGTTTTAATTCATTTTTAATCATAAATTAACGAAAAAGAGTTTTATTACATTTAAATTATTTATTAATCTTTTTAGCGTCTTCATAATAAGCATTTTTAATAGAATACAATTGACATTATCTACTAAAAATTTAATCATAAAAAACCAAAAAAGTATTACGTTAATTTCAACAATTCCATTTTTAGTATATAATTTTAATCACACAGAACTGAGTTAATAAAAAATATAATGCAAATAATTATTCTAAACTAAAGTAACAATTTAAGTTACAAGAAAAAAGTAATTTAATATTTGATTACTATAAAAATTTTTAACTGCATCATTGTATACATAATTCCTAAAGTGTTGCATTTATAAAATATATATATATATATATATATATATATATATATATATATATATATATATATATATATATATATATATATAAGTAAAAAAAGAAAATGATTACATAGATTTTTGTGTTTAAGAGAATATTTTCAACTGATTTATTTTATTTCAGAAATTATAAAATTTTATATAGGTAATATTTTAATTTTAGAGAACAAGCACATTTTTCCAACTGGAAAAAATAGCGATCAATATAAAATATCAGGGAAAAAAATTGCATATAAATTTATACAAAAGAAAACTTAGTTTTCAAAGATGCCTAGTATTTCTATTTACAATATTTTAGAGTAAAAAAATATAAATTTCAGAAATTATAAAAATAAAAATAAAGAAAATTCTTGCTCATTAAAAATTAGTTAAATTATGGTTACTGTTTTTCAAGATGGCCAAAATGTTGAGAACTAAAAAAAAATAAATAAATTATTAAATAAAAAAATTAAGTTTACTCCATAAATTAAAAACACACAGCTATAACTCTGGACTTAATCATCTTAATATTTCTGAAAACATTGTTATTATGCAAAGCAGAATAAGCGATTCAAAAGAAATAATATTACTGACATATTACAATGAGCACAGCCAAATACATTGTTAAATGATGAATGAACCTCTGACTTTCTCCAGAAAGAAAATTTAATTTAGCTTGTTTTAAAGTATTTTGACAGCATTAGCTTTTACTTGGAAGCATCAACATGAGTGGGGAGAGTGTTGAAAAGCAAATGATAAAATTAGCTGTTATTTTTAGAAAAACAAAGCAAGGTTATAAAATATTGCATTTAACGATTAGAACAAGAATTTTTAATCTTAAGAAGCGGTCTAGATGCTGAATATTTTAATGAGATAGATCTTATATTCAAGAAGTTAAATACTGGTCACCTGGAAGACAGATTTAAAAATTCTACAAAAACATCCAGGAATATTAATACAATATAAAAAAAATAAATTTATGAAATTGAATGTAAGAAAACTTTTCGAATTATTATTAAGTAAATTTTGCTGAAAGGTTTTAAAAACTAATCCAAAGCACAATGTTTAAATTTATCAAAATAAAAGCTTGTATTAATTTGTCACTTTCTTAAAATTTTTTAATAGTTTGAAAACATTAATATCTAATCTTAGCAATGTTAGAAGTTAATATTGCATATTTCTGGAAGATAATAAAAAATTAATTTGTTTTCATACCATTACAGTTAATGATTAATTATTGCATATTTAATTATCAGTTTTGTAATATCTAAAAATGTTTATTTTTTACACAAAAATGTTAACATTTTCCCTTTTATATATAATATCAAGAATTGGATTTTAAATTGTATTTTAAATATTAGTAGTAATTTGTTGAATTAGTAGAAAAGTTAACAGCCTGGAAAGTTAAATTATGCTACAAGCTGGATTTGAAATATAATACATATTAAATCCAGCCATTAGTTTTGACATATATTACATGGCATGGAGACCCACATAAATTTCTATTAATGATGTATTATCAAGCTGGAATTCTTTTTATATTCAAGATATGTAAATTTCTGTACACCTTCATTTTAACAAATTGAATATTTTTCAAAAGATTAAAGCTTAATCTAATACTTTTTTCCATTTATAAATACTTACATGAGGATTTTTACAATTCCTTTTGATTTTTGACTAGAATCACTCTTTCTACTCTAAGAACTGTATACTCTATATGCTCAAAGACAGTTATAAACTTTTACTCAGGAAATCACTTTCCATTATGTTGTATCTGGAGTTATCACCATTTTCATAAAAATTAAACATATTTCAAGAATTGTAAACTGCAATACTTATAAGAACAAAATACAAAATAAGGCAATCTAATTCACAACTTTTACAGATAAAATGAACAAGAAAATACAAGCATTGACAATAGTGGCAAAATATAATTAATAAAAGCTTCCAAAGGACAGTGTTTGTACAGGAAGGATTTACTAATTTCAGAGAAGAGAATGGAGAGGAATTAGAAAGGATATGTTCCTGGAACAGAGAAAGTCATAGCCATGCAGAATTGCCTATGTTTCTGTTTCAATATATAATGCCTTTTTTACGTTTCTGTTTTTTTTCTATTTTGAGTTTAACAAAAACTTTTAATTTTTGTACAAAAACATCTTGCAACATGGCTGATTGTTTTACGTCATCTAACTTCTAACATTCATGCTAAATTACCATTTTTTATATACTCTGTACTTTAAATTTTGTTTATTTCTTGTTCTTAAAAATAAAATTTTAAAATTGGAAAGCATGCTTCTTTTTTCTTGAAATACATTATATAACTATGAGTGCCTGGGTGAAAAATGATGGTACTATACCACAAATCTCATTACTTTTTTGGCAGATAAAGGGTTATATATAATAATCAAGAGCAACTCCATCTAAAATTAGTAAGTTCTTATTCAGTTTAATATAACTGAAAGTTGAAAAATTATGTTTTTTTTTACTATGAGACCAACCAAATATGATTAAAATTTGTAATAACTTGATGAGATATATTTTTCAAGCTATTATTGCATTATATAGTAAGTGTTCTTTTTCTGCATAAGCTTAAATATTACCAGATATATGATTAAAATGAATAATATATGTTAATATAAAAATCACACGTGCAAATTATTTAAATACCTTTTATAAATTTAATATAAATATTAGCACATAATCTTCATTATTAGATTTTAAAAGTTATTCATTAAATAGAAGACAGATGAATGATATTTAATATTAATTTGTAAAATTGTTAAAATATGCTTTAAAACAGATTAATTTTTATTCAAATTTTTTAAATTGATTTTTATAATAATATCTTTTTGATTAATAATATATTCCTTATAAATGTATTGCTTAATTTTTTCATGATGTAGCAGACATATGATTATCATATAAACACATAAAAAGGAATTAAATAATAAGATAAGCCTATTATAAACATGACCTAAATGACCATGACCATGGAATTTAAATTTTTAGAACAATCTATAATTTTTAGAAAATGTAACATATTTTTTAGTATTATATCTTATCAAAACAAGGTGTTTAAAAATTGCATTTCTTGGGTCACTTTTAAAAGCAATCATGGAAGTACATAAAATGTCAATTAAACATTTAAAGGCAATAATTCAATTTATAGTTTTAAAAACTAAACACAACATAATTAAGGACTATCTTTTTATTTATATCAAATTTTTATTTCTTTTTAAATGCTTTGGAGAGGTAAAGGATTGCTATTTTTGAATGGAAATTATGCAACAGTTGCCATCAGAAATATGACAATTATAAAGTTAAAAATTATAAAACATGAATAATTTTATTTCCTCTGAGATGGAATTTTAAATTCCTAAAAATAAAAACTGAGCCTAAAACACAAGCTTAGAATGCACCTTAATACTTCAATTTAATTTTGCATCAATTCAGAGGCAATTAATTATAATATATAAATAATAAAAACATTACAAAGGCAATTTTTAGTAAAAAACAATTAATTTAATGATACTGCACATTTTAATACTCAGACATTATATATATTTAAAAATTAAAATATATAAAAAATTTGCCCTCAAAATCTAATTATTTACAATGTTATAAATTAAAATACAGGATGGTCACTTATTCATATAAAATGCAATAACAATTTGCCAAATGTATACAATATAATTTCAATCAGAGTAATACTTCAATCATCTACTAAACTACTAGTCTCAGAATGAAATTCAGATCGTTCAATTAAATATCCCCTAATCCAAATGATTAACATAAACAATAACCAAACAGCAGTGCCCAAAGCTATTATTAACCATATAATAGTACCTACAGAAATACTATCATTATTAGAATAGTTTACGTTTTTACAAGCATCAAAATTTTCAGATACATATTTTGAATTTAATACTGAGACTAGATAATTTTGACTTTTTGTAGAATTAGCAAATCCAATTCGCTTATTGGACCTGTCAAATATCACATAAAAGCCTTTTAAAATAGTTGATCCAATAATTGTTCCAACATCACTAATAGCAAATCCCAAATTATAACAAATATATTTATCTGATGATGCTTTTAAAGGTAGTAAATATAGATCTGGTGAGACAGTAATATCAAAACTACTGTTTTTTGTATGATAAAATGATAATGTGACTGTGGGAAAATCAGATACATTAAAATACAGTTTAGGAATGCATGCTACAGTCTCATTATGCCAGGAATTATCGGGTATACTTTGTTCAACACTTTTCTTTATATGTTGCACAGTTTGATGATACAGAGCCTCAGGGAGATGTAAACGAGTAGTGCCTGTATCAATTATCGTACGAGGATTGTTGAATTCCTTGCAATTGTCAGACATTTGCTTTGAGCCAACTTTAAAATTTACTAATATAACTTCATAAAACCATTCCTTAACAATAGGAGTATAGACAACTTCACCAATAAAATGTTCTTTAGAAATATAACCCAAGTGAAGTTTACCACAAGTGGTTTCATTTTCATCACTAGAAAAATATGGACCACACAAATTAAAAGCAAATATGTTGCTCATGTTCATCCTTTTTACCATTGCATCAAAAAGTGGTGTGATTGATGAATTAGGAGAAGCTATAGAAGAATAAGCCAGGCCAAGTAAACCACTGAATTTTGAATTTATATCAAATACCTTGTTATTGTTAGTCATGCATGCTATTGTGGACTTCACTGAAAAGCCTCCCTGCGTTTTCAAATTTATAAAGTCTGAAGCAAGAAATCCATTCCACTGACCATCCACATAATGTATATCAACATTTGTGTTATACTTCACAAATGTGAGAGATTCATTAAAACGAAAATATGAATTTCCGCCATCCAATGGTGTGACAGCAATCGCTAAATTACTACTTCCTGTATCTGGTAATAAGTTTATTTTTTGAGGAGGAGATCCAACATTCACAGTGATATAATAACCATGCTCAGATGTACCGCGTACATCAAGTTGATACACTATATCACCGTACGAATATGAACAAAAAATCCACAAAGATATTATAATCGTGAAAGTGAACATCTTTAAATTCTATTATTACACCTTGAATTTAAACTACATATTTATTTGAAAAATAAATATTAATTTACTTAAGCAACTCTTGGGTTAATGGAAATCTGTTCGTCCTAAACAGATGTCAAATTACAAATCGTAACTCACTAGAAGAGCATAGATTTTAATATTTATTTTTTTGGATAGAATACTTTTTGCAATGGTGATTAATAGTTTATCTCACAGATAGAAAACTACGAAATTTCTAAGACTACAGACTGCCGAGGTTATTTTCTAGATACAGAATATTTTTATTTACGTTCCTCTATGTTTATTTTTTATGCTCTAACTGAAATGCCATAATTAAGCCAACATTTTTATTTCAAGCGAGCGAGTAAAATTTTCCTTATTTTGTGAATCCAAACATAAAATTCTCAAAATAACTTTAATTATTTTAGTGTTAAATTCATTCTAACAACTTCAAAACTTTATAAAAATATATAAAACTTATAATATATCAGTTTTAAGAGAAAAATTTCATTACGATAGAAAAGATCCGCTGTGACTATTGGAATCGTTTTGTTGAGGGATCTCTTTGTTAAATTGAGCGGTTTAACAGCAATAGTGGGTGATTGTAACTGAATTTTATTTGTTGATACTGTAAGTAATCCTTATTAATCTAACCTATTATAAATCAAAAAACAATTATTTAGGATATAAGATTCATCATAATGTTTGTATTTATTTTATATTTTGATATTTTAACTGGAACACAATATTTCATAAAAGTAATTGTTGCGCCATTTTTTCTGCTATAAAATTGTTATTTGTTCTTTTAATAATTTGTTTTTTTTTAATTGTTAAATCGAATATCATAGGTATGGTAACTATACAACATAAGTATTTCTTATAATTTGTTCCTCATTATGATTCTTTTGTTTTAATTTTTATTTTTAAATTGCATGTTACAATTATGATGCTACTTCCAGCTTTTAGTTCACAACAAAAATGACAGAAAACGAAGCTGAACTTTTGGATTATGAAGATGAAGACGAGCAAGAAACTGCAGCCCCTGAGATTGCTGTGGAGACAAAAAAGCCAGCTGGTGGTTATGTTTCAATACACAGCTCAGGATTTAGAGATTTTTTATTAAAACCAGAGCTGTTAAGAGCTATAGTGGATTGTGGTTTTGAACATCCGTCTGAAGGTATATAATTAATGTTATTTGAATAGTTTGTGGATTCTTTGTTAAAGCAATAGAATTATTGTAGTAAAATGTTTATACATATAATTTATGAATCATTACTGGATTAATTGTCGTGCTTTCTTGTTATGTATTTTTTCTAAGATTTGAAATGTGATATTAACTTGTTGTTATAGTGCAGCATGAATGTATTCCACAAGCCATTCTTGGAATGGATATCCTCTGCCAAGCGAAATCAGGTATGGGTAAAACAGCTGTATTTGTTTTGGCTACACTGCAGCAGCTGGATCCTGTTGACAATCAGGTATTTGTTGAATTTTCCATTGTGCCCTCAATCTCAGTATATAGTTAATTAAATTTATATTGAAATTTTTTTAAATTTTAGCATACACTGTTTGTAATGTTATAAATAAATGTAAAGTATCTAGTATAATGTATGAGACTAAGCGAAAAATGAAATGTTGAGATTTCTTCAATCTTGAATATTTATAATGTGTTATATTTCACGTTTGGTTAAAACAAGTGAACCTGAATCTATTAATGTTGATTTGAATATCTCTGCCAATTGTTATTAACTAGTTTTGATGAGGACATTAATTTATTGTCATTAAAATTCATTCATATATTTATGTAATATGTTCCCTGTATCAATATACTTAAAAATGTTATCTTTGATGTTCAATATTATAAAGTCTGGTCTCCTTTAATTTGATACTTTATCATTGACATTTTAAATTTATGTTATTATCTAAAATGGAATGTTTTGCTGTATTTGTTTTGTTCACTTCTAAATCAAACGTGCCATTAGTTTTGTTTTATCTCTGAAAGGTCTTTGCATGACCTTATTAATTTTTTAAGCTCTGGTGTCTTTGATTTGTTTAAGATCTGATGGTGATGATAGTCTTTTAAAATGTTTGTATAGTTGAATGTTATTGCTAAATTCCTTAGTACTTGCGATTAATATTGTATGTTCTACATTGGCTGACCATTTCACAGAGTTACTAGAAATGCTTGGTCAAAGCCAGAAAAGATGTGATATATTGACTAGTAGGCTGCACTTCTGGTGTGATTGCATCCATATCGTAGAAAAGAGGGTCCAGAATATACTTAATGAAGTTATAATAACTCAGATTATGATACACTTACATTTGAGAAATGCACATATTCGCCTATTGTGTTTGATCTGCAGCTTAATGTGCTGCCAACTAAACTAGCTCACACAAGAGCAATGTATTACAAGAAATGTTTTAAAAGTGATGTTCGGTCGTTTTCTGTCTCGTGTAACTAATGCTAAATTTTCCAGATAATATTCTTTTCCAATATATCAATTCATAAAATATGAAATTTTTTTACAAGGGAAAAAACAATATTACGAGTAAATTAAATGTATTGACAATTTTAAATAAAATACAAATAAGAATATGTTCTAGGATGGCACCCACAAAGAAATGCCTTTAAATATTAACCACAAAAGTTTTCATAACTTTTGAAGCTATATTTTTGAAGGGCAATGTGATCTGGGATCTTTAACATTAGTTTTATAAAACAATAAGACTGAAGGCTACCTTATAAGTAGTTGACAAATACAACTCTCTATTTATATTTGTATTCACACACAATGCATTTGCTCTAGGTATAATTTGTATTTTAAGGGTGCAAATCTATGTATATATATAATATTCATATTACATCACACTTGTACATTCATCCATTGAATAATTTCTAATATGAATTATATGACTATTTAATGAGTACAAAATAAAATAGAACATATTTATATATATTACAAGATTATTTTTGCTTGGAAGTGTGCTGTTTTTGAACTAATTTCTTAAACAATTGTATGTACAATAAAACAGTATATAAAAGTACTCATTTTTAACTGTAAGACAATCTGATTTCTTTTTACTTGACCATTTGTCCCTAGCCACTTTGTAAATTTGCAAACCAAAGCTAGAAAACAAGGAAAGATTGAACATTGGACAATAAGATTTTTAAAAATGTTGGCCGGTTCACAGACTACTTGATTATAGGCTTTAACCATAACATGCATAAAGATGTCCCACAAAAATTGTCTGATAGAAATGCATTTGATAAAATATGAAAAACTTTGATAAGTTTAAAGTAAAGAGTTGTAGATAATTATCTTATTTGTTCATACGTATAACGATGTAAAATTATAATTTTTTAGGTTTCTGTACTGGTTATGTGCCACACTAGAGAATTGGCTTTCCAAATTTCTAAAGAATATGAACGTTTCTCCAAGTATATGCCTACAATCAAAGTTGGTGTATTTTTTGGAGGCATGACTATAGCTAACGATGAAAAAGTTCTGAAATCAAACTGCCCACATATTGTTGTTGGAACTCCTGGACGAATACTTGCTTTGGTGAAAAATAAAAAGCTTAATTTGCGTTACATTAAGCATTTTGTTCTTGATGAATGTGATAAGATGTTAGAAGCATTAGGTAATTTCTTTTTCCTTTTATATGTAAATATGTTGAATATTAAATTTTTTTTGCTTGTGTGTTAGTTTTTTCAAAGTAAAATAGTTAAGTATCTGTTATCAAATGTTATACATTAATTTAATAACAATTACTTAACTGTGTTACTTTGAATTCATTAATTTCATCTATCTGTAAAACATTTCTAATTGTCAATTCCAAAAAGCTTAATGCATATTTTGCTGTAAAGAATTTTATTAAAAGTTATTGTGTTTAATGAAACAATTTATAAATTGCTCTAAAGAATTGTCAATTTCTTTGAAAAGGCTATATTTTTAATATTTTGTTTTAATCAAACTTACTTTATCACCTATTCAATTCTGACAACTGTTAAATTAAATTATTGAATTGATTCAATACTTAATCATTGTTGAAGATGCTAGAATATTACCATTTCCTTTATCTATTACGAATATCATTGATCTGCCACCAACATTTTACTAAGTGTTTGTGGAAGTGAAGTGATTTAACAACATGGTATCTTAACTAGGTGAAACTGAGTATTGGAGACGGGTGTTGGAAATTGATTGGCAATCCATAATAGATGCCAATCAGCATAAGAAGTCAGTGTTCCCCCTTCCCCACCAAACACTAAATAAGAAAACAATTATAACAGCCATGTAAATAAAGCGGGGTTTCCCCCTTTCCTGATTTCAAATTGCTAAATGTAACAGTATACAATAAAACATTAATCGTAATAAGAATTGATTAAAGAGTATTAAAAAATATTTCAGAATTAAAATTAAAGAAAATAAAGTAGCAATAATAATGAATTTCAGTAATTTAAGATAAAATGTTACAAATCATTACTACATAAAAGTAGACATCTAGAATATTTTTTTAAAAATATAGAACGTTTCTGTAATTTCATTTATCATTGAAAATTTAAATATTTAACATACAATTGTAGGAATTCTATGCCTGCAGAAAATAAAATAAAATTCTTACTTTCATTTTTCATCTAACGCTGTACATGCTCAGCAAATTCTAAAATGAATATAAAAGTTGGAGTTAAATTTCTAGCACGATATCCATATTGAAATACAAAACAAATATAACATGCAAGATTGAAATTCCAGCACTGTATCCACAGCAAAATAAATGTTAATATAAAAGACAATATTTATATTCCGCACTACATCCGATGTGAAATTTTAAAAAATATGAAACAACAGGATTTAAATTGCCATGCTTTACATCCAATAAAAACAAAATGAAAATGGCAATCATTTCCGGGATTGCAAGGTGATCGACGCTGTATTTGGTGACACATTTGTCAGTCAATTGCTTTTGGTGTGGTTTTTTTTTTTTTTTTTGCCAAGGAATAAAATTGCCAAATTTTACCTGATTTGGAGAGCTGAGACCTTAATACTCAGTTTAGCTTTCTAACTTTGTCACATTTTATTTTAATACTTTTAGTTTAAAAGTTTGAAATTAAAGTGAAGTGCTTTTTCAAATATATATTTCAAGAATTGCATCATGGGATGAAATTAAAAAGGTACTTGATAGAACTTTATTAACATGCAGACCTGCCAACTTTTACGCATCGTGCGTAAATTTTACGCAAGATCCACAGATTTTACGCTTTTACTGATAGCATGAATTATTTTACGCGTTTCGGTTCTTCTGGGCAAAGTTTAAAAAGAAAAAAAATTTTTATATCTTAGCACATAATGGCGATCTTTTCTCGTTAGCCACATGATGAGAAGTGGAAATTAACACTCCATTCAACCCATCTGTGGGAAGAGAGAAATAACTTCTCGGACTGTGTGGTCGAGAGGCTCCGAAAATCCACATGTCAAACCCTTTTTCTATCGTGGGGGGGGGGGAAGAATCCAGCTTGAAAAACTATAGATGGGAAAAAGAAATGGTAGAGATATAATTTTTTTCGTTAGTCACACAGATTAAAACTGAAAAGTTTTACTGAAATACTTTTCTGAAAGTTGGCAGGTATGAACAAGTAAAACTTAGAAGAAATAAAAGTAGAAATATTTATAATGTTAAAAATAAAAGTTTATTTCTTTTGACTTCCGGATCAATTCTAATTGATATATTCTCTGTAGAATTTTAAAAAATTAATGTGATTCTGTTCTGTTTAAAATATTGCATTTGTTAACTGTATATTTTATTAATTTAATGTATATAATTAACCATTATTAAAATTGTAAAAGTTAATTATAATGAGCAATTTAAAAATTGATGAGATACATTTGTTTGACATAATTGTCAAAATGCACCAAACAATAGTACTATGTATTTCTTGGCACCCTCTAGCAGTTACATGCATTTGATAAAACTTTCTAAATGAATTAATACTTGAAAACAAATATTTAACAAAAACAATTAATTGATTGTAATTGTGTGCCTTGTGGCTGAGAATAAAACGGTAGATCCTCTTGTTTTGATTAAACATGGTAATTGGTCAAACAACCACATTCAAACTTCTTAACACGAATGAGATTGTTTCCCTTAATAATTAGGTTCTCATGAAACTGAAACAAATCCAGTTTAATTTGAAGCACATGTTGTTTTTACTTATTTCCCTTTATTTTTCTATTGTATGTAAAATAACCTATTCACATTTTTGCCAGATCTAAGAGCTTCATATATATTAATAGTTCAAAAAATTTACAGTGTCATTTAAGTGCAAAAATCAATTATACTACTTATTATTTGGGTAATTTGTAATAAAATTGTTTCATTTCTTAAATTATATATATAATCAATAAATCACGATAAAAAAACAGTTGATAGAATTAACGCTCAATCTATTAAAAAATTTATTCCGAAAGAATCAAAACAGTTAAAAATATTACAATTAAGAAACTAATATTCATTTTCAAAGCTAACACTTGTCAATTATCACATGACCTATTTGCTATAAAAGTATGTCGTTTAATTAAGTAATTTAACACCAGGAAAATTACTAATAAATTTTTATCTATTTTTTCAGTGAAGATATAGGTAAACTTATATTTTCCTTCACATTTTAAAGAAAAAAAATTATTAAAATTTTCAAAATTTGCCAGCATGTTTTTATAGAGAAAAAGGATCAGCAAAATAAAAAAAGTCAGGGAAGCAAAGGAATAGCAAATCAAAAAGTTAATTGACATAATACATTTCATTTTGGTTTGTGTATAAAAATGTAGCTTTTTCTTAGCTTTAAAAGTCAGCTCTTCTAAAGATTAGTAAATGCATTAATAGGAAAAAATTTTAAGTATGTACATATTTACCATTTTATTCGTTCTACATATTTGTTGACTCATATTTACTGTAATTTAAATTTTTTGTTTCTTTTCAATAGGTTAATTTTTATATCTGATTATATTATTTATCAATTTTCTGCTCCACCCTATGAGTGAAAATATTTCTGTTTACTTCCCTTTATTTTTCATTAATTTCTACATTTACTAGATAAGTTATGTTACATGTAGTATTTTCACTAAATTATTGAATAGTTTAATTTCATTTTGTAATTTTATGAAAATTATAAAAAACGATTTTTTATGCTTTTTTAAAAATTGTTTAATAGTAGACTTGTTAGTACTATAATATTTCTCTGTTATTACATATATTGTGTCCAGTTGAGAAAAGGTTACTAATAAAACTTAAAATGTAATTCAAAATTTTATCTTTAAAATATAATTTAGATAAGAACTAAAAACTTGTTTGCAAAAAACTCTTGACTTTATTGAATACGTGTAGTGTGTGTTTTACCTATAGGTATATGCATAAGAAAGTAAATTTTTAAATAGAATCTATTAAATATATGTTGATAAAAAAAGAACCTGTAAAATGTTTTCCTCTGACATGTATTTGAATTATATGGAATTGTATGTCATAATAATCAGAACTGTAATTATTTCAAAATATTACTTTTATACACGTATTTAAATTCATTCTTTAAGTTTTTTAAAGACTACTCATTTATTTAATCAAGAAAATGTAAATTATTTCTAACTTGAATTCTTTCATTTTATTAAAAATTGTTCTTATTTTCTGAAAGCATGATAAAGGTATTTTTGAGTTTATTGATAATAATGATGCTATTCTAATTTAGTTAAATTAATCTGTGTATTTAAAGATTATATATGTAATTAACTATTATAAATGAAAGTGAAAATTAAATATTTAAAGAAAACAAAGAATATTTTAGTAATGGGATGTAAGTTGATAGTTTTAACAACTATCGATTAATAATACGATCCAAATAATACATTTGCTATAGAAAATTAATTTAGAAACAGATGGTAAAATAGAAAACAGTTTGGATTTGCACGATTTTAAATTTTCCTGTTAAGCTGTGCTATTAACTTTCAAAATTAAATTTCATCAGCTCTTGCAATATAAAGTTTTTTATCCCTATCACTCTCAAACTCGAATTTCAACCATTGTAATCTTGTTCTATTTTACATTTCATGTATCAAATTTTCTAATATTTTATTATGATCACTGATAACTGAAATATTATGAAGCAAATATAAAATAACTAAGCATCTGTCTAAAACATGAGACAACTGGGCAATAAGATTAAATCAATGTAGTGAATAACATAGAATTTTACAAAAAATTGGATTTTAATTAATGACAGTGGCGTCTGCCTCAGAAACATTGGTGTAATGCAATCTAACTCTGGAAAGAACTGGTCAATGATACTGTATCAATAATGTAAGTAGGATAAATTCTAATGAAAACTAAAGTTTCTTATTAATAAGTAATGCAATTTTTTCTTGGTACATTTAAATGCATTATTATATAAAAATATATGCGTTTTTCAAAATTAAATCAATGTATTAAAAATACTCATCTAATCATCATTACTTGAAGAATCATTAACACTGGTTGGACAATAAACATTTTATCTTTCAAAACTTTTCCAACTATCAGAATGGTTACGTCTCCATATATACTTCATAGACTGAAGATCAGATTGACCGAACAAATGATTCGTACCCTGAACATATTTTTTAATCGCTGGCCAAGTTCCTTCAATGGCATTTGTGTGAGAACTTGTATATAGGTCTTTCAATGTCAAAGTATTGTATCATTAACTGTATGGTGTACAAAGCTGTTGTTTTAAGTACAGTCATACGCTTTCTAGCAGTCTGATATTAAAACAAAACCCAGAAGAAATTATAAAAATAAACTTTCATATACTTAAATTTCAATCACAAACAAAAACATAAGATTATTAGTACAAACAGATTTTGTGCATATGTAGAATTATGATATAACGTGAAATGCTAAAAAATATTTTAACACTAAATTGGTATGGCACATTTAGTGCTATATTGATTAATAGAAGATTAAGTCAAAGGGAATTTCACAACAGTTAATTTTTGCAGATTACAATTATGAATTATAATTTAATAAAAGAAAAAATTATAGGTTTTGGATAATTAAAAATAAATATTCAGTAGTTAATTTTTACTGTCTTATTTTGTTCATCCAGAATATTAGGATTTTTCTCTAATGATAAGATTTTGATTACCTAGAAGTAAAGATGAATCCCCCCAAAATTTAACACTTCATTGCTTTCTCACTCATAATAATTGCCATTACTTTAACTTGTTACTGTATTCTATTATATATGGTTATTATAATTATATTTAAAAGAAAAAGAATGGATTTTGGGATTGCATTTTAAAAAAAGGTCATGTTGATGTATTATTCTTTTAAAAATTGTATGCTAAAAAATCTGTTTTTCATTTAGATATGAGAAGAGATGTACAAGAAATTTTTCGCAGCACCCCACATGAAAAACAAGTCATGATGTTCAGTGCTACCCTTAGCAAAGATATACGACCTGTGTGCAAGAAATTCATGCAAGATGTAATTCTTTCCAACTTTCCCAAATGTTTAATTTCTTTTGTACTTTCTGTTTTGTGTAACATTTGTAATATTTTCGGCTTTGATAAGGTTTCTCTTGTGAGAATAAACAGTGGCATTCCAGTGAAGTAAGTTTGAATTTGAGGACTGCAAAAGAAATAAATGAAAAATTATACTTGGGAGATGTTGAACTCTGATGATGAAAATAGGTTTTGGTTGTGGGTGGGAGATGGTGTTGCATACAGGTTCTTAGGGAGGGTAAAATTAAATTATCATTGAAAAATAGGATTGATGCTAGTAATACTCATGATAAAAAGATTGCTGATTTGGTTTGAATTTGGAATAGATAATAAAGTAGTGTTTGTTTAAGAAAAGGTGATATTGTTTGCTTCCACTTCATAAGGTTTTTGGTTATTTTTCAATAAGGAAATGTAGTCTTTGATGGTATTGTCTTAAGGTTTTTTTAAAAATAGTTGTATTTGAATGTGATTATATAAAATCCTTAATTATTTTTTCAGAAAAGACTGAAGAAAAGTTGTGTTTTACTCTACTTAGTATATTGATATTTTTAAATTTAAAAAGCATTAAGGATTAGCTAATGATTCTCTTCAAATCCAAAATTATTTTTTCCCCATAAGTGTTGTTGTACAAATTACCCATGCTAATAGTTTAGGAAGTCTGTTTCCAACATTCGAGTTTTGAGTATGTTTTAACTAAACAAAAAGTACTTGTTTTCTATTAACAGTACGTTTTTCATATTACAAATAAAGCTTTTAATTGTACTCCATGGTTAAACTTGTTTTGAGATAGTGACAAAAAATGACTTAGAAGAATTTTTTGTTATTTGATAGAAACAATGACATTTCTCTAATAGCAAAAACAGCTGATTATTTCCAAAAATTATTTTACTGTTTCAGATATCTGTTGTTCATTCAAATGTTACAAATTTATTTTGTCACCTATCTTGAAAAATTTTGAAATGTAATTCTGAATATCTAGATTGTAAAAATAGCAAATTACTTACTTTCCATTGATTTACATTTAACATTAAGTAGCTGGCGTATATATTTAATAAAATGTAAAAAAATGTTTAAAATTAGATGTTAAACTGAGTATTTACTTGTTTAGGGGCTGCTGAATTAGTTTTAATTATTTAGTTTTTAAGTTTTCATTATGACAAGATTTTTTTATACCCTCATTAAATGTAATAAAAATTTTCAAAATATATTTGTTAAAATATTGAATGTTTTTTCCTCCCTTTATATAGAGTTATTTAAGGTAGTTCATTTATTTTCTGTGCTGGATAGAATTTTTTTAATTAAGTATCTTGTTTCAATTTAAAACTTGTTTTACATAACCATCACAATCACATTTGATTCTATAATTAATGCTCTTTGAAATAAACATTAGGGTGTTTTTAATAGTTTATTCAGACTTTAGATTAACCCTTTACCTGCTGGGGAAAGCTTATGAGATTTGCTCCCCAGTGCCAGCAGTTTTCTCGCAGGCGTTCAGAGTTATGTGATGTATCAGAGGAAAAAAGACATGCTTTTCATTCTAGTTTATTTTTACATATTGAAAAAGAAATCGAAAATACAAATTGATACTTTAGTGTAATATATTTTGAAACTGGGACGCACAAGTTAATTGCATTGATATCGGGATTCACATCAAAGTTTGTTCTTGGGGCATATAATGCATTTTTCTTTGAAGACATTGGGGGTAATGTGTCTAGAAAGTGTCTAGCAGTATGGTGGGTCTTAGTGCAGTAACATTGTATTGCTCGATTATGCGTTCTGCCAAATTTGTGCTGAAGTTGTAATTATCAGTGTTTGAGAAGAGTTTTTTTCTGTATATGAAGGCATTCCAAATGGCCATATCTAACAGATGGCAAAATACTGCCACATAATATCTCTTTTTTTGAGTTGTTGGATAACAAACTATTGCCTGATTTGCTCTATCTATCACATCCATCTTCAAGTAATAATCTATGTCAACAGCTGGTTTTATAAATTTTTATCAGTTTCAGAGTCGTTTGCTGTATGGGTAGAGCTAAAAATTGATGCGTATTTTTTGTCACACCATTTCAATACAGTAATTTTGCCTCTTTGGAAAACAGGTTTCCCCTTTCTCCAAAGTCAGTTTCTTGAAATTTTCTGGCAAATACATCAATTTGGGCAAAGAGTTCCATATACACCAGTAATATTGTAGATAAGAATGACAGCTAATTCTAATGAAATTGTCTACCATTACACAATGACCTTTTCCCAGAAAAGGTTAAAAAGACATCACTGATTTTGTAGGAACTCCATAGTTCTCATGCTTTTTATCAAAGACTGTACTCTTCCCTGTGTAAACAATCGTATTGTGAATATACCCTGACTCTTGCTTCTGCAAGTATAAACGATTTCACTCCGAAATGAACTCTTTTCTATGGTATGTATTGTTCCCACAACAGCTTGCATTTGAACAGCATCAAACTTTCATCACTGCTTATTTCTTTCAGCTGTATAAGGAGTGTAAGATTTCTTCATCAAGTCAGAAGAATCGGCCATATTCTAAGTTTTGTCGGAAATTATCAGAAAGCTGCAGAAACTTCATGTTAAACTGGACATGTTACGTTGTCCATAAAAACAAATTTATCAGCGACAGCACCCCGGAAAAGACGAACTTGAGGAAGTAGAACTTCATTAATGTATCGTTGGCCCGTCATAGTCCCATTAGCAACCACGTGTAGGGGCGTGCGGCCATTGATCATGATGCCAGCCCACACCATGACACTGCATGTTGGATATCGGTCCCTTTCCGTGATATTTTCTGGACATAAGCAGTACCACCCTCACGCCAGATCAGTTGGCGTCTACAATCCAATGACAGGCTGGGTCTACTCTCATCTGAGAAAAGTACGCAATGCCCAGTCCTGTTAAGTCTAATTGCGATGCTCACGACACCACTGCAAACGGGCAGTACGATGCTGTCTGGTCAATGGGACACACACAACAGGTCTGCGGGCGTATAGTCCTCCTCCCCTCGAACGTCTGGCAATAGTTTTTTGGGACATCTGCTTTTTTGAGGCAGCAAGAAATTGATTTGCCACCTGCTGACCTGTGGCGCGCCTGTTCTTTTTTGCTGATAGGACGATATATCTGTCTTCTGCAGGCGTCGTACTTTTAACAAGACCTCCCCGTGCCGCATACTACACATTCCAGTAGTTTAAAATGACTTCCACACCCGTAAAACAACGCTGTGAGCGATGTTGAACTCCCTGGCAACATTTGTTATTTTTCGCATTTCTTCAATCTTTCCAATAATTCGGCCAAGCATAAAATCATCTAAGTGATGTCGGGAAGACATGCCGAAAATTTCAAGTTCGTCTATTAAATATTTCCTGTAAAACTTTGACTTTAAACAACAATTGTCCACACGCATCAAAACCTTTAAAGCTCTTGTGAACACTATCGCGTGATGAACAGACGTGGAAGAAAATTTGCTTACGCGTACTTCTTCTTACTATATCCCGCACTTATTCTAATTTTCAATTTGTGGTTGCTATGAGTGATAGTGTTATCCGTCCTTAGCAATTGTCCAGCAGTGTATTTTGCATTATTGTAATCTTTCATAAACAATGTAGTTAATATTTGTTGAAAATAGATCAAAAAGTGATTTTTTATTTTAACTTATCTTTTTCACGGCTACTTTTGTTGCAGTCTAATTATGATAAAGCCAATTCTAATCTTAAACTTTAATTAAATGCATATCAGCACATTAGTAAATGAACTTCCTTTTAACTGTTAAGATGTGTTATATCTAATTGTTAATATCAAGTGAAAATTACTAGATTTGTAATTTTTAAAATTCAGAATTATCATATTTATACCTGATTTTTATTTGCTGAGTATTTCAAATTAATTTTGTACGATAAAGATTGTTTAAAAAAGCACAATATTGACAATAAAAGTGAATGAGAAATACTTTCTAACCATGCAAATACTTTTGTAAATTTATTGTATGATTGAGTTGTCACAAATAAATTGTATTTATAATAAAGATTAAATTGTTATGAGATGTTAAATAGATAGTTACTTGTTATATTTGCAACAATTTATGATCAGGTAATTGTAAAATAATGGAACAGCTGTAAATTGTTGAAATGGTTTTAAATAGCATCTATTTCTTATTAAAGACCTGAATCTTTTACACAATAAATAATATAATTGACTATTAATAGGAGAAGAAATGTCTAAGGATTCATTTATGCTTTATTAATGACCAGTATTCCATTGCTTTATCCAAACTATAATAGAATGTTTTTTGTGCTTCCAACATTAAAAATGTCAGTTCTGTTGCTCACTTCCTAAAATTATTCTAATTCTATTCTCCCTCTTATATAGGATAGGTCTTTAAATTGAGAGTTAAAATGTTTAACTTTTGTTCTTACAGTGAACTTTATTGTTATATAAATTAATTAACATTGAACTTAAAAAAATTATTTTGTCATACAGTATGCATTAATTTTTTCAAACTAATGAATATATAGTAAATTATGGAAACTTAATTGTGTTAGTTGAGTTTTTATCGGCTTTTCCAATATTGATAAAGTAAAAGTACCTTAATAAAATCCCACTAAAAATTCTGTCCCTGAAAATGTACAGCGTGTAACACTGTATTTAAAAGTTCATAGACAGTTTGCTTATAGGTAACATACTGCAAACTATTAAATACATCTGTGGATTAATGCTAGTTCTAGTAGTTAACTGATTTTTATGGAATATGTTGAATGTATATGGGTGGCTGTTTCCATTATTTTCTTTACTACCTGTTGTGTGTTAATAAGTATGTCTTTAATAAAATATTATAAAGTAATTTAATTTTTATTCTGTGAATTTGGCAATCAGTGTGTTTTTATTGTGACTTGCTATTGTAGAATTTTGTTGAAGCAATTTTTGTTAATTCTTACAGTTCATTTTTTTCTCATCACTTGACAAATCATTTAAAATTTATTGTTAACTCTTTCTACAAAATAAATTATTAATTTATCTCTTTTTAAATTTCTTAAATATGTAATTTAGTAATCTTTATTACTTATGTTACTGTATTTAAATTTCAAGATATGATATGTGACTTATCTTTCAGTTTAAGCTTTTTTTATTTGTAATATTATGATTCATAATTTTTTTATTGCATTTCTACAAAATTCTCAGTTTGTATAATGTATTTTCTATTACTTGGCAAAAAAAATATTCCTTTTTTTGCCAAGTATTAAAAAATTAACCTTCAAGAAACCTGGTCCAAATCAAGCAGGTTTCCTGATCATCAAAAAGATGTAAATGTTTGAGATTTTGATCATTACAGCCCATGGAAGTATATGTTGATGATGAAGCTAAATTAACTCTTCATGGCCTGCAGCAATATTATGTGAAGCTAAAAGATAACGAGAAAAATAGAAAATTGTTTGAACTTCTTGATCTGCTCGAATTTAATCAGGTATGATTTATTTTTAGTAATTATTCAGTGGGAGTGCTGTAAATTTGAGTATCCTTTTGGTACTTTTTTGTCAGAAATATTTTCCTATTTTTATAAAGTCCTTAGTGAAAATTTTTATTATTGAAACTAATATGTTCTATTCTTAAATCTTCATCATAAACTGTACAGCTGATTACTGGCCAAGGCTGTCTCTGTCAACTTCTTCCATCTAGATCAGCAAGATGTCAAGTTTCTCCAATGTTTTATTCCCAAGTCCAATATCCATCTGATTCTTGGTCTTGTTCTCCTTCTCTTTCCCTCTAGTGTTTGAAAAGTTACTTTTCTAACAAGGTTTTTATCATCATGCCAATAGATATGCTCCAGCCACCTTGTTTGGGAGGCCTTGATAATATTGACTGTGTTGGACTCTGTATTTTAATTGGCGTTCATGGTTATTCCATTTTCTCTAATAGTTCCAAAAAATTTTCATTCAAAAGTCGTCAGCCTCTTTTCATTTTGTTATTTGTCCAGCATTAACTGCCATATAGAACTATTGGTCTTACTAGTGTTTTGTATAGTTGTACTTTTGTTTTGCTGCTCAAGTATTTAAAATGGTTTCCATGCTTAATGTTTACTTAATTTTCTCCTGAATTTTTCCCTATTTTGCTCTAATTTTTCAAATTTATTTTTGCTATAGTATAAAGTCATAGGCTGTTGAAAAGAAGGCTTGTAATGTTAACTATTTAAAATAAACAGAAGTTGACAAGTTTAAAATATATTTCTTCTAAAAGTATATGGCTAAGTACCAAGCATGCTTTGTAACTAATAACTGCCAATTTCATATTAGGCTGATTGCTTAACTGGAACTTACGTTTCGTGCCCCAGGGCCCTCAGTCATGAAAACAGATACGTACACTGTAGGCTTTGGTACTGCCTTGTTGTTGAGATAAGTAGTTTGAAAGGAATATAGCAAGGCTTTTTCACTTAGAAAATTAATGAATTAAGAGCTGTTCATATAAATATTTAGTATGTAGTGTTTTTCAGAACTATCCTCAACATTTTCTTAGTAGAATTTATTTAATTTACTTGTGAATTATATTGTAAAATTTTATTTATTAATGAATAGGATTTTATCTTTGAAAAAAGTCAGCCATTGAAAGAATCATTCTCGATTGCCATTCAAGTTTAAATTGCATCTATTTTTATTGATTCCCTTTGTACTATTGCAAATTTTACAGCAAATATGTTTTTTTTAAATTTTAATTGCTCTGTTAGGTTGTTAGCCAAATTTAATTATATTAATGTGTATTGCTTTTCAATTTTAAAGTTTTTTTTCTTCCTATTAAAGCAGTTCTATTTTTAAAGACATTGCATTTTAAAATACTATTTTATGCAAATATTATATTGAAATTATTATCTTTTTGTGTTAGGTGGTGATTTTCGTTAGAACTGTACCTAGGTGTATGGCTTTAGCTCAACTTCTTGTTGAACAGAATTTTCCTGCTATTGCTATCCATCGTGCAATGACACAAGAAGACAGGTGTGTTTATAATCCTAACTCTTTATAAAATATATCAAGAGTTTAATTCTTTATTATTTTTTAAGTAATTTGTTCTTATAAGAGCCTCTTTCTTCTTACAGGCTTTCTCGATATCAACAATTTAAAGATTTTCACAAGCGTATACTTGTTGCCACTAATTTATTTGGCAGAGGAATGGATATTGAAAGAGTAAACATCGTTTTTAATTATGATATGCCTGAAGATTCAGATACATATCTTCATAGAGTAAGTAAAACACAGTATAGTAAAATATTTGTTATTCAAAAAGTTAAATAGTAGATATAATTTATATTATACATGGTTGTAAAAATTTTTTACAATTATATGCAATTAAAATTATGGCGAATTTTTATTGTCTTCCATTAGAAAAACTTTTCCTATGAAATGAAAGTTTTAAATTTTATTATGTTAAAGACATTACTTTTAATTCATGTTAATATTGTTACAAATACATAGCTCTCACACACATAAATGTACTCTCTCTGTATGTGTGTGTAATATAGTTTAGATTGTGTGAACTGCTTTCATCAATACAAGTTTTGTTTGAAAAATTCACTGTTATAAATAAATTGTGATAACCTAATTAAATATATAACTATAATGTATCTAATAACTGTACATTGATAAAAAAAAAGTAATCATCAAAATAGCATATATGTTTATTAGAAAGAAATTAATGTGTGTTACAAGATTACTTCTGCATATTTATCCAATTTTGTATTTTTTAATTCATCTAAAATCTATAAATATAGAAAGTTTTCAATAAGTTAAAGCTAACTGTATGGTGTAGAATTATTTTGATTCTAATTGTTAAGTTTATATTAATATAATGTTTTACTAATATTTTATGGTAATTGTGTTTTGGTTGAGCTAGCAAATGATAGTTACTGCTATGGCCTTCAGTTAAATTTGTTGGTTTGATTCCTACTTTGGAACAGGTGACACCCAAATTGTTAATATTGGTTTTGGCTCAGAGTTCCGTGAATTTGGTTTCTGTCTTGGATATGAGTGTTAGAGTGGTCCAGAATCTCCTTTAAACTGCAGGACCAGTCTAACTAACCATCATATATAAATATAGCCACTGAAAGAGAAACAAATTAAACATACTGTCAATCCTTATTTTTATATTTCCTCCTCATTAAAATTTTGATCTCCTTTTCAAAATCATTATAAACCCTATTCTTATAACCGTGAACTCTGCTACTAACTAAAACTCCAAGAGCCAAAACTATCTTTTTATTTATACTATTACAGCCTCCTTTCCCCTTCTAAGTATCATAAGTAGACGTGAATGCTTGTAATTAATCTGCTTTAAACTCTGGGCCCCATTCAAAGCAATAGCTAAACAAAAGTATTTGCTTTAGATTTAGTTTCTGTTAACTTTCAGTAAAATTATTTCTAAAATTTTGAGAGTAGTGGGCAAAACATATTAATATTTTCATTTTGAATCATCTATTATAATGTTTATCATGTACCTGTATCAGATAACTTTATTTTGAAAATTTACATCTAATGTATATTTTTGTATATGTTGTGCATAATATTACATTTATGCAGGTTGCCCGAGCTGGCCGCTTTGGAACTAAAGGATTAGCTATTACTTTTGTTTCTGATGAAGCGGATGCCAAAACACTGAATGAGGTGCAAGAGCGATTTGATGTAAATATTTCGGAATTACCAGAAGAGATTGACATATCTTCTTACAGTAAGATTTTTTTTATTCCTTCACTTATAGTTATATTGATGTAAAATGTTTTAAAAAGGAAATTATTCATCATTTTTGTTTCACTTGTAGACTAATGTTATACAAATACTTCCACTCGTTTTCTTCCCTCCAATGCTATTTTTAAAATAAAACTCATTTTTTAATGTAATATTAAATTAACTTCATTTTTTTTTCAGTTTTATTTTGTACTCTAATCAATCTAGGGAGTGCAGTCCTCCTTGAGTTCCTTTAAAGCTCCTACATAAAAGAGATTTCCTTTAAAAATAAAAGTTATTAAAATTATTTATTGTGATTAAATAAAAGGCTCCTTTCTAACCATGTCAAACTGGTAGAATTTTAAAGAGTTATGCTATAAGCTATATAAAAGACTGGATAGATCGACATAGTAACGGTTCTGCTCATTTTCAGAGCAAATCTGGTTATATGTAAAAAAGAAAAAATTCAAATAATTGTGAAAGGAAACTTCAATAATGTAGTTTACAATTTAAAGCTTTTCAAAGTTATAAAATTTTAGATTATAGAAAAGAACTATTTAGTGTTTTTTTTATAATGAAATTTATGAAGAATTCATGAAGGATTAACAAAGTTCACCCATTATGGTTTACTAAAGGATATGATACTGGTCCATTTAGAAAAAATACTTTCTTACCTCAAATTAACATTCATGGATTTGCTCAAATAAAATGGTTTAATGGGTGAAAAGAAAAATTTTGCTTCTAAATTTTGTAAATTTATTTTTTATTCCATAGAAAACTGAAACAATACAGTTCTGGTTGGATACCTTTGGAACTTAGTCACAAAAGAAAAGCCTTGTTTTCCATTTTTATTCTTGAAATTGACATTTTTAGGGCAATGTTTAGGGACTCAAAAATTGCTATGAACATGAAGTTGAAAGCCAAAATATATGAATACACATGATCTACATCCAAATTTTCAAAATAAGTTTAAAAAAACAATATAAAAAACTTAATTTATTTTCATGAAATTGTTTATGTGCAAAGAAAAAATTGTAGCCTAACAGTTTTATTATGCATGTTTTTGTTAATACTATATAAAAGAATTAAAAACTTTTAAAGGAATATGAAATTTGTTTTAGCAAAATGTTAGCTTCGTTGATAAAATATTAAAAAAGTGAATGAGATCTTGTTGTATAGACAGCATAGATTTTTTCAGCAGAGTTGCCAAGATAATTTGACAAATCATTGCAATAATAATTAACTGCATGCTATTCCATACATTTGTTACTATATTTCCCAGACAATGTAACTGATTTAGTTCGAAATTAATGAAAGCTATCAACTGAAAAAGACTATGGAGTTAAATTATATTATTATTTTTGGAAGAATGTTTTGAGAATAAAAGTTCATGGGTATATTAAGTTTTTGTGTTTGTCCTGATTCTTAAAGGAAATGAAAAATTGTTAAGAACAATAAAGATTATAAGAATAAAATAAATATCTCACAAAAATTAGTGTTTGATTATTATTTTTAATTGAGATTGATTTTAAGCTAAAATCTGAGCATAATGAAGTAACAGTTTAAATTTAATAATAATTAATATATAATTTTGTTTTCCTTAATTTTTCAAGTTAATTATAAGTAATTATATTTGCTTTTTATTAAATTTTATTTATTGAAATTTTTTAAACTTGTTTTTTTGTGTCTTATGCTAAATTAAATATTTGGCTGGATGAAAAGATTAATATAAAAAGTATTAGTAAATTGTGGAAATATTTTATGTGTTTTGATTGTGAGTACTTATACTTAATTTCTTTATAAAAAAGTTTTTCCACCTGCAATGTTTGAAATTATTTTTACTGCACTGATATATTCAACATTCATTATGTTTAGAATTTATTAATGCTGAAGTTGTTTTTAAAAATTGACAGTGTTCAGTTTAATACCAGTTTTTGTTAAAAATACAATTTGACTTGTAGAATGTCTCAGTTACAAAGATATTGATAAATGTGAGTAAATATTCATAAAAAGTTATATAAAGTACTGTACTTTGTTGTTTGTAATTATAAAATATATTGTTTAAAAAGCATAAAATATGTATATTTATATTACCTTTCTATATTACTTCAATAAACAAAATCAAGTTTTACAAAAAGAAAAAAATTTTCTTCCTGTATTTTATGCACCTCATTTATTCTTCTTAGAAGTTATGTAATTCTGTTATCAATTTTATTTTGTTATTTTCATAATATGCAGGAAATAACTTTTGGGTAAAACCAAATAGTCATTTGTTTCGTTAAATTATTAATTAAACTATGATATTTATTTTTGAAGAAATAACTGCTTCTTTTTTAAATTTTGACATACATTGTTGTTTCATTATTCTTAATGTTCCTAAATATCATTTTTGAATACTGCACACACCAAATGAAATTAACTCAGCTCTTTATGTGGAAATATTTATGATTTCTTAAAATTCTAATCTTTTATTTTTGTGTTTCAGTTGAAGGAAGATAATTGGAGAAAACAGTTATACATTTCCTGTTGAATACATGAATGCTGTGTTGACAGTGTTTTCATTTTCACAATGAACATTGTATATCTTTTGTTTTTGTGATGCATGTGTTACAACATGAAATGTTTTAATGACTGTGCTTTGATTTTTCATTCATTTTACTTTGAAAAAATGCATAATAAAATACTCATGTCATTGTTAATAACCTGTTTCGAGTCTTAATGTATATATTCATATTCATTAAAAAAAATTTCCCTTTATGTTTTGTCTAATTTAATTTTTTATTTCAATATCATGTGATAAGATTCTTATGTCTATAATTATCAGAAATTAATTGCTTTTAGTAAAAAGCTGCTTTTCAATTTACATTATTATTAATAATTAGATTTCAAATACAAATAAAAGTAAAGTTTAAAAAAATGCTGCTATTAGACTTTGTCATTATCATTTATACTGAAGGCCAAGCAAGTCTATTGATTTTTGATCATACAAATGTTGATGCATATAATTTTAAATTTCTTTTATCTTGTTTTTTTTATACATAATGATGAAAAGACATTAAATTAACAAAAAATCTTAATTACTTATATCACATTTTTGTGAAATTTTTAAAAAGCAGATAAAATTATAGAAAAATGTAACATGTCACTCAAAATTTAACTGGGCATAAGTTAGTGACAATGTTCCTTGAAATTAAGCAAAATCTAAGAAAATATTATTAAAAGTACATCGCAATATGGATATATTTTTTTAAAAATTGCTGAAAATTCCTTTTAAAAATAGCTGTAAATGGAAATTTTCTTATAAATTCACAATTTTGCTTCATTTCATTGAAAACATATTGCCCAGATTTCCTAAAAATATCATTATTACTTGAGATATTGTATTAAAAGTTTGCAAATATTATAAAAAAAGCAAAGTTATGAGAATATCAGGCGACTGGTCCTCCAGGTTGGGCGTGAGGTTAACCCCCTCACCCCGGAAAAATACCTTTTGTGAAGAAGTCTGAACAGGAAATTGACCGGTGCCTAACTCGTAGATGAACTCTGAAAAGGACTTGATTTTTAGTTTTTGGAATGTGCGTTCTCTCTATCGTGCTAGACAGCTGCCACGACAAAAAGCACATAGAGGGAACTGGTTTCTTATTTCAGAAGACCAAAGCTCAGATGGGTGGATGATGTCGAAGAAGACTGTAGGGTCCTTGGATGAAAAAATTGGAGAAGTTTGGCTGTCAGTAGAGGTGGCTGGAAGAAACTTGTTCATAAGGCCTTAGCCCATCCTGGGCTGGCGTGCCATGAATGATGATGAAAGTTAAGAGAAAATCGGCTTGAATGAATTTTCACTTGAGATAATAATGATGTTGCAACTTCTTCTCAAATGTATAAGCTAAATAATGTCCTCTTACTTACGACTATTAATCAGCACTATAGAAAAATGTAAATTAAGATAAATAACTTTCCAGGTTAAAATTTTCTGTTTAATTTTTTCAGAAGACTTATTTTATAAAATTCCTGTAATTTAATTTCTATTTAACTAGTAAAACGAAAAACTTGGAAAATTCTGAGCACAAGATTCACAAAAAAATAACGTAATTGAAAATACTACTTTTTAATGTTGGCAGGTACTGTAAAAGGGTTGTTTTGAAAGATTAAACTGTAAAAATGTCCAGGTTTTGTATACTTGAAATAAGAAATGAATATTTTAATTATTAAATCGGGGATACTGCAGGATGTTTTTAACAATAAAAAAGTATAAGCTCAAATAAAAAATAGAAATATGTATCTGGTTGTCACATGTCCACGAAGTCAAATGTGTCCATGACTACTTTTATCAGCTTCACTATATTCTCAGTGTAGATGATAGTATTTGCTAGACAATTGAAAGTGTGGCTGAAGTTTTTTGTCATTACAAATTCTTCATTTTACACGAGTTCTTGTGTTATCTACTTTTATTACTAGGCCAGCGAAGTGGCCTGTTTTCAATCTTGTGAATGTCTTTGTGATTTTTCTGTTAGAAGTCAATCTCGCCTAGTTTTTGATTCACCTTAATGGTTTTCTCTCTAGCGGGCAATGTCGTAAAGTGTAACATGCCATTTCTTGCCTCTGCAACCAATTCATCTGCTGCTTCCATGTCCTGGATATTCCTACATATGCAGGCATCCACTGCATGTTTTCTGCTTTCGACAAATTGTTTTGAGTATCAGTGAATTTGCTACATGAGTCTTGAGTGTCCCTAGTAAAATTACCTCTAGAGCAGCCCTGGAGTCGCAGCATATTACCAATCCTTTGTCTTGGAATAGCAACCAGCTTGGATGTAAAATCGGAAATCTGCTCCATGTCTTCATTGTCTGTTTGAATTATCTTAAAAGCAATGATTACTCAAGATCCGGCTTTCAAGATGGTGCCAACTGTATAAATTTGGACAAGTTCGTTATTGGAATAGGTCTCGATTAAATATTTAGTTATGCAAAGAAATAAAGATACTTATCAAATGTGATTTGTGTGTCCTACAATCATTGTTAAATCGTTGCAAAAGAACAATCTTAACAGGTGACATTAAGTATTACAAAATATTTAATATAATTTTATACTTAAAAAATGGATATAAATTTTAAGTTGATATAAGTCTTTGACAAATAGATTTTCTTTTCTAAGCGTTGTTCTGGTCAATATGCTCTTTCACCTAATTAAATATTTTGGTTCTTAAATATTTTCCTACGAAATCTGTATATTTGTTATTACCTAATTCAATTGATATATTTTTAAATATATTTTAAACATGCATTGATTTTAGATAAACTTATTTCGTGTAGTTTAAATTTTGTTGTCAGTATTCTTTTTTAAATGAAAGAAAGAGGAAAACGTACAAATGAAATTCTTTTCTACCATAAGTTTTGTTGAAAATAAAAATAGCCATTTAAATGAGAATAAACAAAATTTTTAGATTTCCTTAAAAATATTGTACATTTTTAGTTCAATTTTTCCATGAGTTCCTCAGATTTTTTTGTGAGGAAGATGAATTTTAATACAAGTTGTGCGTTTTGAAAAAATTGCTCATTTTATAGGATCTTTACAATATTGAACATTGTATATTGTCGCGTAGATGAAGTGAACATAGTAAAGCCAATGGAAACGAAAGTGCTTAACACTACTTGTCTCGCTGGCTCACGAGTCCGATGATTTGCCAACTGATCCACGAAGTCCTTGACCGTGAGGAATAAATTTCGCTACATTTCCCTCTTTAGGAGGAAGCAGCGTCCTCCTGCAAAGCATATCATTTACGAACGCGAGGCTCTTGCCCTCCTTTGATTAACTTCTTTAGGCATGATTCATACTAGAGAGTTACACCTAGACTCCATTAAAGTGTTATCGGACTTTATTAATAAAGTGGGTGACCTGAGCAATTGGAACTAGGAAACATTGAGTTTGGAAATGCTGATAAAAGCAGAGGTGCCCAATATAATACCAACTCAACTCTAAGAAGAGCGTCCCGCTGCAATCTGGTTTAGCTCCTTGTAACAGGTCTCCTGGAAAAAGGCATGCCTTCATCATCGAATCGTCTTTTTGGATCAAGATAAAGTTTTAATCTTAATACATGCATGACGTCTTGTGGGTTTCGACGTCATCTATTTTGTTCCACACTTTCTACTGCATATGTCACGTCAGACAATCGTCGTGTTACTCGATAAGGTCCTACGTAACGTCTCAGTAGCTTTTCGGATACTCCCACTTTCCGTACCCCCATAGTTATAGACCCATACTAAATCCCCGATATTGTAGCTGACAGGTCGATGCCTCTCGTCATATCGGCGTTTGTCTGTAGCTTGCGCTTCACGGATATGGAGTTTTGCTAGTTGTCTAGCTTTCTCAGCCTTGATAATCAGATGATGCACATAACTTTCGTCAGAAGTTTCGGTATTAGATGGGAAAATTACGTCCAGAGGAGTCTGGATATCTCTGCCATGAACGAGAAAGAATGGACTAAATCCCCTGGTGTCTTGGTTTGCTGAATTGTACGCAAAAGTCACAAAGGGTAGTATGGTATCTCAATTTCTTTGCTCCTACGTACATAGACAGAATGTCCGCCAGTGTTCTGTTGAATCTTTCTGTCAATCCAATATTCTGTGGATGGTAAGCGGTCGTCAGAAGATGTGATGTCTGGCATAACTGGTTGACATTTTTAACAATATTGGCTAGAAAGTTACGTCCTCTATCACTTATCCTTTCTTTAGGAGCTCCGTGCTTCAGTACAATTTCTTCAACTATAAATCTAGCGATTTCGGTTGCCTCAGCAGTTGGTATTGCTTTTGCGACTGTGAATCTAGTCAAATAGTCTGTGCAAACAATAATCCACCGGTTGCCATTTCGGGTTACTGGAAAGCGTCCAAGTAAATCTACTCCAATTTTGGCAAAAAGTGTGTCATGGGGTTTTATCGGTTGAAGTTGCCCCGGTGGAAGTTGTGGAGGTGACTTCCGTCTCTGGCATTCTCGACAATGAATCGACGTATGATCCCATACAGCCCTGGCCACCAGTATTTTCTTATCCGATCGTACGTTTTGGCGAAACCAAGATGACCGGCAGTCGGAGCATCGTGAAGACTTCTTAGAACATCACTACGAAGTTGTTTTGGTACCACCAAGAGCACTGCTGTTCCATCGGATCATAGTTTCTTTTATAAAGTACACCACTTCTTATTTGATAATTTTGGTAAGACTCACCTTTCTTAAGCATTCCTATCATAGTCTTCAACTGTTTATCTTTTTGTTGTTCTTTTCTGTATTCTTCGATTGTTGCGAGGGACGGGAATTCGTAATTGCTTTCAATTGTTGGTTCAATGAGGGGCTTCCTTGCCAGAGAATCCGCATCCGAATGTTTACAGCCGCTCTTGTAGATGATATTTATGTCGTATTTTTGTAACCTGAGAGCCCACCGCGCCAGTCTTCCCGATGGATCCTTAACGTTCGCCAACCAACATAAAGAATGGTGATCCGTTACTACTGTGAAAGGTTTTCCATAGAGATACGGAATGAATCTACTGATAGCCCCGATGACGGCAAGGCATTCCTTTTCGGTTATAGAATAGTTTCTTTCAGCATTAGTAAGGGACCTGAAAGCATAGGCTATTGGTCTTTCCTTATTATCCTGGATCTGTACCAGAACTGCGCCGAGGCCATAGCCGCTAGCATCTGAATGTACCCTTGTTTCCGCGTCTGGAAGGAAATGTCCTAGTACAGGGCCGCTGGTCAGTAATTTTTGGAGTGATGAAAAAGATTCCTTCTGTGACGGATTCCAAGAAAAGGTTGCGTCTTTCTTCAATAAGTCATGCAAGGTTTTGCGATCTCAGCAAAATTTTTGATGAATCGTCGATAATATGAGCATAGGCTGAGAAAACTTCGGACATCGGCGATATTTTTTGGGGTAGGGAACTTTGCTACAGACGCTGTTTTCTATGGATCTGGATATGTTCCATGTTGATCAACTAGGTGTCCCAGTATAGTTAGCTGCTTTTTGCAGAATGAACATTTGTTAGAATTTAGCGTTAACCCCGCTTCTTGAATGCATTTTAGAACTTTCCTCAAGCGTATTTGATGTTCTCCGAAGTTTGGTGCGTACACAATGAAATAGTCTAGATAAGAGACAAATATTCCACTTTAGGCCTCTTAGTCCTGTGTTTATCATCCGTTCGAACGTAGCGGGGGCATTACATAGCCCGAACGGCATAACTAAATTCATAAAGCCCATCTGATGTCACGAAGGCTGTCTTTTCTCATTCTTTGTCGTTAACTTCTATTTGCCAGTAGCCTGACTTTAGATCCATCATAGAGAAAATTTTCGAACCAGCTAGACAGTCCAGGGCATCATTGACGCGAGATAATGGATATACATCCACGCTGGTTATCTTGTTTAATCTTCTATAATCGACACAGAAAGGCCAATCCCCATTTTTCTTCTTTAGAAGCACGACTGGAGATGACCATGGGCTATTTGACGGCTGTATCATGTCTTCTCGTAGCATTCGCTGCACTTCTTTGGCAATCACGTGTCTTTCGATGGTTGATACACGGTAAGGTCTTTGCTTGATTGGTGCGTTGCCACCTGTATCGATTTTGTGCCTCACTGAACTACATCGCGATTGCCTAAAATTTCGCTTAAAATCAAAAATGTCACTAAAATCTAGTAGGTTCAATAGCTCGTCTTCCTGAACATTGGTTAGATCAGAATCGAGAATTTCTATTAATTGCTCTCGAGTCGCCCTTTTTTTGGACTGGTGTCCGTCGGAAGTTTCTCGCTCTTTGTCACTCAGAGAGCAGATGGCGTCATTTGCTATTATCGTGAAAAAGCCTATATTCATCCCTTTCGGTGTAAGTTGGTTTCGTCGGGAAAAGTTCGTTACCCACACTTTACAGCAGCCACTCTCAATGCCGACAATTGAAGCTGGTACAGATAAATCTTTTTCGTACCTCAGAACTTTACTACCAACAATCATAGCTGCATTTGCTTCCTGCACTGTTGAATTCAAAGCAGATATTTGTCTTGTTGTGTTAGCTTCAATCAAATAATATGTTGCGGCACTTAAAGACCAATTTGATTCGTTTGAGACTGAGTGGCATGGAAGGATTTGGAAAAGTTGGAGCTCTTAATTTCCACAATCGATAACGGCATCGGTGACACGGAAAAAGTCCCAGCCAAGTATCATTTGATGACTGCACTGCGGAAAAACGAGAAATTCAAACGGCTTCACAGTCCCGTTCAAGTCCATTTTTAATACACAACTTCCAGAGGCGGCTACAGTTTTACCACAAGCAGTTTTCAATATAGGTCCATTTTCAATAAACATAGGAGTATTTAATTGTCGCCGTAATTCTTCGGATATGACAGATTAATCGGCACCTGAATCAACGAGAGCTTTTATACACTGTCCATTCACGGTGATACAGGTTGTGTTCTCTTTTAACTTGGCAGTCGTGTACGTCGGAGGATTTTCTTCAACTGCGGCCTTACCTCCTGCACAGGTCGCCCGAGTTAGTTTTCCTCATTGAGTCGGCGTGAAGAAAGACTGGAACGGCGTACTGGTGACTGCGACTCTCGGCGGTTGAAGGAACGTTGTGGGTAGGGTGAACTGCTCCTAATTCTGGAAGAAGTAGGCTGGGCATAATCATCGTCGAAGTACCAAAAGAGTCGGTGTACATATCTCGTCGAGGGTTGATATTCCTACTCGCTCGTGCATTTTCAAATATTCGGCGTCTTAAACAACAAGGCAGACCTCACCTTCTTGAGGATTACAGTGACGACAAACATAAAATACACATCTGGCATCCCTCACCAACTTGAGGAAAAGGCACGCCTCACCTAACTGAGGGGCACATCCACCACGCAGTGGACAACTAGGACAACTACCGGACGTGACGAGGCTAAAGAGCCCAATCGACCTGGAATTCAACGACACAAGGCCTTCTACACCAGCAAGATTGAGGACTCAATGCCAAATCGACAAAGAGGACAAATTGCCTGGAGGCATGCAGGAGCAGCGGCTGTTCCATACAAACTTTTGTGTAGTGCCACCAATGCAAATGTGTGCTTTCAGAGACAATCCAACACATTAGTGACAGTTGACATTGATCGGCCACAGCTGTGATTAATCAGACGATCAATGATCAACATGCTGAGAAAAACTACAAGCAAGTGTGTGTGCGCAACCAATGTGACAAACTTTGATCCAGAGGATAGCGGCATCACCTGCAGTCACAAAGGACACGCGAGAATGACGCCTTGCAAAACTGAAGTGAACTTTACTACTATAGCAAGGCAAATTCAACCGCGTCCGCCAACCCAAATTTAGACAAAGGAAGAGGTCAACGATTTGAACTTTTATTCCGTAGACCAAACCTACAATGTATCAAGACCAACGTCATAGAGCGTACTGCAGCTCTCCCTGTAACCGCAGTAGAGTTGCAAGTCAGCTCGGGGTGAGTTCTAGAGGTTTTCATGGTTTCCCTCTAGACTAGCGTAAATACGGCTCACCTTCCCACAAAGTCCCCCATGAAGGCATTCATACCCCAGCCCGCGCATGTAAAGGTGACGCTCACTGCGTGGGCCTCGCCTCGCGTTCGGGCTTTGTGATGTGAAAAATTGTTTAATAAACGGGGAATGATGCATACACGTTGGGTTGGCGGAGTGGCTTGTCTGGTTTGTTCCGGAATCGAGCCCAGAGACTTTAGATGGCAGACCAGAACATCGGTCAGTCAGAGCAATAACCCGTCTGTTCAAACCGGCTACTGGATCAGCTCTCATTTCCAGGCCCGACGGGGGTGGCTTGTTGCCTCTCCGTGATGGGTTTTTTCTACGCAGCGGACATTAACAGCCTTACACTCGCTTCGCGAGTAGGCTGTCCGCCTGCGGCGTCGAAATATTCGGCGTCTCTCCCGACAATATCTTAGCACATGCCCTGGTCTCCCACAATAGTAGCACATTATTGTCAGTCCTCCACAAGTCTGTTCTGTGTTGAGGAGTGGGTTTGTTGGTGGTTTCACGCCTTGGCTGCGGCCTGGTAGGAATCAAGCGTCGAGGAGTGGTTTTGTCTCTCCTTGCACCTGTAAGTGGTGCTAGAACCTCCATGACCTTTTCAATCACCACAGAGGCAATGTCACATGGTGGCCCAGTTTCGTTGCTTGTGTAGCCCTGTATTTCAGGCATGATGTTTTGCAGCTCTTCCCTGACAACTGTCGTACTAATGACCCGAGATCTGTGGCATCTGTTTCAGCCGACACCGCGGAGACATTAGGTAGCCTCTGAAATCGTGGTCGAACGATACGTCTTCGTCGAAGGCTCTCTATATGACGGCATCGTTTTACGAGAGCGTCGGTGGTCTCATATTCCTGAGATGACAAAATCTGGTAAAGGTCCTCTGCAATACCTTTCATGAGATGAGCCACTTTCTCGTCTTCAGGTATAGAGGGGTTAATTTTTTTGGCATAGGGAAAGTACATCGTGATTGTAAGATTCAGATGTCTCACCAATTTGTTGTGCACGGGTGAGTAACAGTCTTTCAGCTTGGCGTTTTATATCAGCTGCGCAGCAAAAGGTGTTTTTCAGGAAATTCCGAAAGACAGTCCAGTCAGTTAAGGGTTCTTCATTGTTATCGAACCATTGACGAGTTGTTCCGGTGAGATAAAAGATGACATTTGCTAGACACATTTGGTCGTTCCAGCGATTATAATTCGATATTCGATCAAAATCTTTGAGCCACCGGTTAGCGACTTCTTGGTTGTCCCCAGAGAATATACAGGGGCTTCTGAGTAGTTGGTAGGTCAAAATTGGAACGGGTGCGATGTTACTCATACCAGAGCTGGCCTCAGCTGAGAATTTCTGATCGTTTTCCCCTCCTTCAGCCATCATCCTTAATGGTCTTGCTGAATCCGTAAGAAGATCAAATTCAGGAGCGAGACCTCGAATACGTCGGCTTTGGCGTAACTCTTCCGTTGTAGTACCTGGCGCCTCCACCAATCTGTCGCGTAGATGAAGTGAACGTAGTAAAGCCAATGGAAACGAAAGCCCTCAAGATGAAATCAAGATTTTATTATTATTAAATCTAATCAGTCGCTACTTATATATAGTTTCGGAACCTTCCAGACTTGGAAGACCCGCAGAAAATTGGAAACTGAAATTTACATGAATTTGCATAGTTAACTTAAACTAACAAAGCAAACAGAAATAAATTTTAACACTACTTGCCTCGCTTGCTTTTGAACCCGCAACCTCTGGCTCACGAGTTCGATGCTTTACCAACTGAGCCACGAAGTTCATGACCGGGAGGAATAATTTTCGCTACAATATTAAAGAATGTTTCCCTCCCAAAGTATTGTTCTCAAAAATCAATTATTTTGAATTTTATAACATATTGGTTGCATTTGACATAAGCTCTCAATTTTCTTTTTCATCATTTAAATTGAATTTTGTTGTATCATTTACAAATGTTCTAAAATGCTTATGGTTTCAAAGTATTTTAAATTTAAGTAGTGCCCGTAAAAATAAAATTTCACATTTTAAATCATTGAAGGTTTATATCCTAACATTATTTCTTTTTATTATATATTTATAACATTATTTCTGAATTAAATTTCCATATTATGCAGTATAGTAATTATTGTTAATAATTACTGTTTCTAATTAGCAAAAGTATTTGAAACTTGAAAATTTAAATTTTTTTACTATGAAGCGTCTGATTTTATTTTTCATACATTTTTCTATGTTCTGATCTTTAAAAAGACTGACTCGTTAAAGCAAAAATTTTTGAAGCAATAAGTTTTGAAGAATTTAACTATTTTTAATTATTTATTAATGAAAGGTGAACAGTTTACTTTAGAATTTAATATAAAGAATGAACAGTTTCATTCATTTATATTCTAAAAATGAGTATCTTGAGTTTTTTAATTATTTAATATGAAACACATTAACTGTTAATTATGTATGGGAAATTTTATTGATTTATTCATTTATCTGTATTCTTCTTAGATTTGGGTTTGTATGTCATTAGGCACCTCTGCTTTTATCAGCATTTTGTACCAATAACTCCAAACCCAATGTTTCCTAGTTCCAGTTGCTTGAGTTACCCACTTTATTAATAAAGTCCGATAACCCTTTAATGGAGTCTAGGTGAAACTCTCTAGTATGGATGATGCCTAAAATGTTTATCTAGGGAGGGCAAGAGCCTCGCATTCGTAAATGATATGCTTGGCCGTTTCCTCTTGCGTATGACACTTCCTGCAGATAGGGTCTTGCTGAAACAGTCCCATTTTATGGAGGATTTATCTGTATTAAACATATATGTCAATAATATTATATGAGTTTTTTCATCAAAATTAAAAATATTAATAGCATAAAATATATATTGGTAAAATCATTTCAATTTTTTTTCAAATTAGTAAAACATTTATCTATTTTAATTGCAAAAGTAATGAAATATAAGATATTAAATTTAACTGAATATCTCTAAAGATACTTACTGTTTCCGGTTCTTAAATCAAGATTTTTGCAAGACAATAGGAACAGCCTGAAGAAAGCATATAATGATTGTAAAATTTTTGTTACACAATCGAAATATATGCCTTCTTTGAGCTTTTAATGAAATAATTTAAGATACTTATCATTGCATATATAGTATCTCTTCCATAGAATTTGGGCTTTGCTAAAATAAAGATTAAATATAAAGCAAAAGTATATTCTTCGAATTCATTCACATTTTTTAAAATTATTCATGCTATTCACATTTTTTGTAAAAATTTTAATCCCCAATGAAAATCAAAATTGTCAGTATTATTCGCTCTTATCTTACTTCTTAGATGTTGATGTTCTGCACATTCTTGCTCACACACACACACAAAAAATGTCCAACAGAGAAGTAACTGATAAGTGCATATGAAGTTTTATACTTTCTGTAAACTAAAATATTTGACAATATAAAAATTAATAAAATTTTTCAGAATAATAAATTCAGTAATTTTTTTTTAAGTATTAAGAAAAATTAATACTGTAATTTGCCGCAATGGAAATCAGTAGAAATTTTTTTATATTGTACCAATATATGTATTAATATACAATTGATTCCAATACATACCCATAAATAAAAGAAATTTTTTTTCATCTTATTTTTCACAAGTTTTATGTTTTAATTATATTATTATTAAGGAAAGGAAAATTTTGTAATTTTTCTACTTATAATTTTGGACTAAAAGCTTTAGAAATCGCTTATTATTTATAGTGTTAAATAATTAGAAATAGTTTTTAATTAACTTATTAGTTTTTACATAATTAATTCAATGTTTATAAACACGAGAAATAAGTTCAAAAAAATTTAATGAACTGATAAACAACAAGTTAAATTGCATTGCAATTAAAATTGCAAAATAGCAATTAAAATGCAGGGTTCATACATCTTCTGGGATGTTCATTTGACTCCTTGAAAATCATGAATTACTCTTGGAACTTTTACTTACCTTAATGCGTTTATTTTTTTGTTAGAAAATCAAATTCAGTAATAGTTGTTAATATTACCACTAAATAACAGCACAATCAATATTAGATTGTGTTCACAGCTGTTGACTAAAATAAAGATCAAGTTCAACTAAATTAGTTTCATGATCCAGTTGAGTCAGGAAAAAATGTAGTATATGTGTTAAGGGTAATCATTAATAAAATAGTCATCTGATGGAATCAATAGTGCGATTTTAATTGATTATTTTTATATTTGTTTCGGTATTTTATATTGCATAAAATTCACTGAATATTAATACTTAAATATAAAATTAGTTAAAATATACATTTTATATCTTCCTTGGTGAAAAAATTTCATATAATTTATGTAAAAAGGGATGAGTTTGTTTTTTTATCAATGAAATAAAAGCTGAAATAAATTATTTAATATACTGGTGAAAAGTGTCTTTTCAATGACCAGTGGACTCTGAAAAAGACATACAAAGATTGGCTTTTTGCATGGCTCAGAGAAAAAAAATTTCGTAATTTTGTAGAATTAAAATCATTAAAACCAACAGTAATATTTCAAGATTGTATTGATGAGAAATTTGAACCTATTAAATATAGAATAGATGATACTTTTTATTTTAACATCTTCTTAAATAGGCAAAATTATTGTCACTTATGGAAAGTAGCTAATTTTCTTTTACTACTCTCTCATAGTCAAGCTGAAATGAAAATTTGATGATAGAAAATTTAAATAATCAATCAATTGTGACTAAGTATATCATTGATAATTACGTCCGAAACATAGGAGGTGTCAACAATATAATAGCAAAGACCCACTCAGTTTCACTGTTGGTGCCAGGCAAAAGGTAAATTATATTTGGATGAAATAAAACAGAAAAAGTAGCCGATGATCAAAGAAAAGCACTTCCTGAAAAAATGATTAACTTCTTGATTAATAGAGAATCAAAATGGAGCGTTTGGAAAACGACATATATGGGCTTGCAAAATCTACAATAGAAATATCTGAGGAAGCTGAAATAACTGGTAAATTAACATTAATAGAAATTCCCCGTTTTTTTGTTATTTAAAAAAAAAGAAAATAAGTCGATGGAAGTTATGGAAGTTATAGTCGATGGAAGAATAAGTCGAAATAAGTTAAGCGCACGGGTGAAATGGAGTTGAGTGAAAACAACAATCAACTTGGGAAAAGGAGACAGATTCATTGGAATTAAATTGCTGAGTGTGCCGTGAAAGGCGATCCATTTCATTAGTCTCCGTATAGAGTTCTTCCCTATCCCGAATGCTGCTGTGGTGCTTCAGGGAAGCAACAGTTATTAGCCAGTATTAATAAGGAATTAAAAAAAGCTTTAAAGATTGAAAGTTAACATTTTTAATAGCAGTATTGTGCATCGATAAATAAATAAGAAATGTGAAAATCTATTGAATGATTAAATAAATTGAATATCAAGAATATGTGAAATTTTATCGTTTTAAAAGAGCTTGAAAGTAAACAAAAGGAAAATTAAAAATTGCTTTCATAGCAGTTGGGGGGGGGGAAAGTCATCCTGGGCACTTCTGATAGTTATATTTGTTTTGTTTTGAATAAGTATATTTATTTGAAAAAAGATTGCTATACACACCTTGAAATACTCAATAAATTAATCGATAGAAATCTAATGAAGATAATTAAAACTCAAAAATTATTCATTATTTTATGCCATGTATAAATCAGAAATGTAAAGAATATTGATTATTTAAATAAAAAATTTTCTTTTATAGCTATTAATTCATTGAAAACTTTTTGAAGTAATCATTAAGTATAATTCTAACTTAAAAAAATATTTTCATCAATTTTTGCAATAATTTATTTCCATTTACAAATATAATTGAAAAAATTTACATATACATAATGATTTGCTTACTTGGTTAAAAACGATTTTTAAAATAAAATAAAAATAATTACCATGAATATCGATACTTCCTGGAAATTTTTGATTTGAATGCTGAAAAACTGGAATCTGATTCTTGGAAATCTGCACACGCGAACAATGAAAATGGCTCAAAATAATAACAATTTGATTTGATTAATTCACCAATTATTTTACTTTAATGAATTTTGAATTGATAATTTTTTTCCATTACAACTATAATCTATTTGATTACTGACATGTTTATCATTTTTTAGGGAATCGAATTATATAAAAAAAATTTTATAACCTTTTTTCATATTTTAGAAAAGTATATTTTTAATAAGCTATTCAAGACCATTTAGAAATTTTTCTTGAAGAATCCAAGCTTTTTGATAATTGTATTCTTTATGAAACAGAACTTATATTAAATTAACTGCATTATATTCTGCTAATTTGATAAAAATTAGATTAATACAGGGTGGTTAAAATTAAACGCACAGTACTTAGAGGCTCATAGTCCGGTTCTACTGAACGGATCCGAATGAAATTTAAAATATACGTTATGTAGAACATGCGCTCGAGGTTTTTGCAATAAAAAAAGGTTAAAATTTTCGCCAATAGATGGCGCTGAAATGACGTAAGAAGAAAGATAACACTACAAATTCAAAGAATAAAAGAAGGTTTATTGAATTACACATCCGTATGCTCTACGTGCATACCTTGTCGGTCAACAATATGCTGAAAGCGTACAATTGCGTGTTCAACGACCGCACGCAACATATCGGGATGAATTAGTGAGACGTGGCGTACGATAGACGCTTTCAACTCTGCTTCATTAGTTACACTTCCTTGATAGACGCGATCTTTGAGAAAACCCCACAGCCAGAAGTCGCAAGGTTTTAGATCTGGTGACCTTGCTGGCCAGGCAATGGGGAAAGTCCGCGAGATGACGCGTTCATCAGGGAAATGAGCTTGAATCACAGTCTTCGCACGTCGCGCCGTATGAGCAGTTGCTCCATCTTGCAAGAAGACTGTGGTGGCCAAACAGCCTCGTTGCCTTAACGCCGGGACAACATGTTCTTCCATGAGTCTAGCGTAGCGGTCACTGGTGACAGTACACCGAAAGAACCCGTTCCCTCTAACTTTCTCGAAGAAGTACGGGCCCAAAATGAAGTTCGCCGTGAAGCCAAACCATGCGGTGACGTATGGGGAATGTAGCGGTTGTTGTTGCATGGCATGAGGATTGGTGGAACCCCATATGCGGCAGTTCTGCGTGTTCACAGCACCATCTAAATGAAAATGAGCCTCGTCTGTCCATAAGATATGCGACGGCCAGTTGTCATCCACTTGCATCCTCGCCAGAAAAGACAAAGCAAAATCCAGACGTGAAGAGTGGTCACACGGTTTCAACTGTTGCACGAAATGCATCTTGTACAGGTAGAGCTTCAAAATTTTGCGTAAAATCATACGCACAGTTGCCCATGGAATATTCAGTGTTCGTGCTATTGAGCGGCCACTTACAGACACATTGGAAGAAATTGCAGCTGCAGCAGCTGTTGCAACTTCATCTACAGTTGGCGGTCGTGTTGCACGTCGTCCTCTTCCTGGAGCAACATCTGGGGAACCGGTTTCTTCAAATTTCCGAATCATGCGTTTAACGGCACTGCTGGACATGGGGCCTCTTCTTAAGTTTTTCATCCGCCGATAAGCACGGAGAGCTGCCGAAGCATTGCTCTCATTCTGATAAAACAGTTTTACGATCAGTGCGCGTTTCTTCTTGTTCAGTGGCATGTTCACTCGGACGAATGATTCCTTTCAACCATGCATCCCTCTTTTATATACAGAATACAGTCACTATTTATTTGCATATGGTTTTCGTAGTACAGCGCCATCTATTGGCGAGAATTTTAACCTTTTTTATTGCAAAAACCTCGAGCGCATGTTCTACACAACGTAATTTTTAAATTTCATTCGGATCCGTTCAGTAGAACCGGAGCTATGAGCCTCTGAGTACTGTGCGTTTAATATTAACCACACTGTATTTAGATCTTAGTAATGTTTTAAATTACAATACAATGGACATCCAAAAAGCCCAAAACTATTAAATTTAGTTGATATCTATGGAATCCTTATATCCAAAACCAAATTAAGCATATTCAATTAAAATATTTAAAGACACTATTCTGACTTTTTACAGAAAACACCTTTAATTATTTTCTTAACCATATAATAAAAACAATTAAAATACTTTTTTGTACAAAGAATCTCCTTTTATAAAATCAATAATTTTAAGAAACTATTGCACTTGTCATAAAGGGATTTGCCATTGCCTCGGGAGATTGGACTTCTGCCTGTTGGTCCGCGGAAGGTATTTTATTTCCCTTCTACCACCCACTGGAAGATTAGTGGAGGCGTTCCCCAATCCGCCACCTTGGGGACGCGCTCCCTAGGGGTTACAGGCTCCCCCGAGAGTTGCCTTGACCCTTTTCAGCATCGACCCGAACTGTTGCTATGACATCCACTATACCGAAAAAGCTGAAGATGTGGCAGGGCAGCAGTGCTCCATGTCTTTGGTCCCATATAACTTGTTATTTTTTACCTTTTCTTTTTTTTTCTTTTTGCACTTGTCACACGACAACAACAACAAAAATAAACTGAAGACAAAATTTTATGTTGTTGTTGTACCGGCATGCTTCCCTGTATTTAGCTCTGAGTTGGGCTCTACCAGTTAGATAGAAGCAGCCAGGTTGAATCCTTGTGATTTTGAAGCAGGGACCAAGCAGAAGATTTCCAATACCTGGTCTGTATCATTTCCCTTGGAGGACATTACGACCACAACCACAATCTATTTAAGACACAACAGTCGCCTTGTGGGAACACGACGGATCTTCGGTTAAGTCGGGATTCGAATTCCCTACTTTCGGATAATGAGAACGACATCCTAACCACCCAGAACACCGAGGCTCATGGAAGATAAACAAGGACAATAGAGCAGCAAAAGGATGATGAGAATGACAAATTGTTGAAAGATAAGTTGTACAAGTTCTAGACAGTTCAGCTTCTATTAGTTGGTCACAGGAAAGAGTCTTTGGATTGAAGAATGATAGATAATGTGGTAGCTAGGTTGAGATGGTGAAGACTTTGTAGAAGGTCTTTTTTTTTGTTAAGATGAAGGGGCTTGGGGACTTGAGTCATCAGAGTTGAGAGGAGCCTTGTTAGAGTCATCTAGGAACCACATGAAAAGATCTTCTTGGCAGATCAGGAAATCCACAAGTTGGTTCAGTTTAATTCTGGAGAATCTGTTGTTGAGTAGGATTTCTTCCGGTGAGGGGCTAAGCTTGAGAAGCGTCAGAATGTTATGACTGGGCATACTGTAAGATAATTTAAAGGATTTCTTAGTTTGTCACAGGTGCAGTAATAAGTAATAGTTAGGTTCACCCTATGAAAGTATGAGGGAAATGGGCCATGTCCAGACAAGAAGAGGATTTCTCTTTTCTTGTCCAGTTGGTTTCATTGAGGCAATAAGCTCTATCTCCCGTAATAAGCATCATCTTAGATGAAGAATCCGTCCAGAAATGTTGCCAGCTCTCTATGATTCATTTCCGGCATTCCTGTTTGATGTGGCACCAAGGAAGTGGAACTTTAAGAGGATGGAGAGAAGACGATACGTCATTCTTGGCTTCTTTGTCAGTTTCCTCGTTGCCTTCAGTACCTACGAGTTCATCCAGGATGGAGTGTACAATTAAACTGAAGATTTTTGGGTCGCAGATAGCCTTGAGAGCGGCCTGGTGATCCAGCCAGTTGCAAACAGGGAGTTGACACTCTTTGGCGAACTTTATAGCTTCCTAGATTGCAGTAGCCTCTGCCTGGAAAATGGAGTTCTCGTTTCGGAGATTCTGTTTCCAAATGTGGATTTATGTCTGTTCATGTAAACCACGATGGCTGTTCCTACTCCATCCTCCATTTTTGAGCCATCCGTGAAAATATGTTTATCTTGTAGAAACTGTGGAGTGTCGACATCTTCATTAATGGTTATTTAGTTGTTGATGTTGAAGAGGCCAGAATGTGATTGGTGTCCGGATTATGATTTGCTTCCACATCCAATGATGGTGGGAGAGGGTATCTAGGTATTGAAAGCCATCCCAGGTTAAATTGATAAACTTAGCTTCCAACTTTATTTTCAGATGGAGTAGAAGAAGACCCATAATGAGCTGTAGGGCTGAGGTTGGGGTACTCCTGAAAGCTTCTATAATGTTTAGAAGGAAGCTTCCAGATTGCAGCGCTGTGGCAGATTATTTTCTCAATCATGGTCTTATATTATTTTTTTAACAACGGTGTGGACTGGTTTACTAACCTTTCGCTAGAACAAGGATGGAAACTGTTACTCATTTACCGTTTCCCCGTGGGCACCCGTGAACCATGTCACGGAGGCGACTAGCATTACCTATGCCATACCACAACAAACCCGCTTATAAAATGGACCGCATTCATACATCATCTCAGAAGAAAAATCAGAGAAACATAGAGAGAAAGAAACATCCATGCCCGAACAGATATCCGAACCCGGGACCCACAGCTTAGAAGTCAGAAAGACTAATCACTGAGCTATAGATCGGTAAGAGCAATATTTTGAAGTTATGAATGATTCATCAATCCTTCTCTGAGGTTTTGCGTAGCTTCTTCTGCAGTTGGTTTGCCTTGTTTCTTTGGGAGTTTATGTGAGTATACAAACTTTTATGTGACACTTTTTTATGTAAAGTTTTGAGCTTCCGTGAAAGCCTCGATTGTAGAAACGATCGCTTTGCTCTACCTTACATCTCAGAATATAAAGAGTGTTTTTAATATTTTTACACTTTTCTAGTCTGCACAACTTGGCTATAAATGTATTACATTACTACTTTACACTAATAAAAACTTTAAGTGATTTTAAATGCAGTTTTAATAGTAATAGGAAATATTTTAACAGAGAAATTAGTAAAATATATAATTTAATTTATTACGGTAAAAATATAATTTTCATGTATTTGCCTTTCAAAATGTCTCTCATAAAGAAAAGTTTAACAATATCCACCAAATATGATTTTATTATTACTTCCTACAATTCTCAAAAAAAAAAAAAAAAAAAAAAAATGTTTTAAAATTTTTGAAATTAAAACAAATTATTTTAAGTAAATTTTGTTTTTACATTAATTTCTACAAAATAAACTAGAAATTGATGTAAAACTAAAACTTTTTTCCCCTTATTTTTCTAAATTAAAATAGCTTGTATATTTCAAATTTATAATAGAATAGTATTTGTAAATTATAAAAATTCTTTCAAATTTATGATACGTATTAAATTTTTTAACATACAGTATGTAATTTATAAGTATGTTACTTTAATTCTATAAGTATGTTAACGGAAATAAAGTTTCTTAAGTTCTCTATAATTAAAATAGAAAATTTGACTCTTAAAATCAATTGAATTTAGTAATGTGTTAAAGTACTGCAAAATTGCATTTTGATGAGAACTTTAGGGTTCAAAAAATATTTTTGAAAAATATACATGGTATTACAATAAAAAAAAATAATAATAAATTCTGTCATATATTTTTTAAAATGCAACAAAGATATAAGGAATCATAAAATAAAAATAAAAACACCATTACAATTAAAATATAAGAAATGTTCTTCATCCTAGTAAAATACATATATTATATTGCTAGAATGTGATGAAAAAATTTAATAGTGATATACTAAGCGCTTAAATGGAGAGCGTTTATAAGAATAGTACTAAAATTTTCTGGTTAGTAAATCTCTAACAACGGTTAATCACTTTTTCTTGTATTGTAAGAAAAATATTTGCTTATAATTTTTTCTTAAAGAACTATCTAGGAACTATCTGAAGACAGATGATAAGAGTCATTTACATCTTGCAGCTAAAATTTAATTTCCTATTAAATATTCATTTCATTTCTGTTTATACTATTATTTTTGATAAATTTTAATACTGAAAATGTGTGTGTGTAACATTATGAACCTGATTTATTTAAACTCTATGACTAACAAAAACATATAACATTTTATCCTTCTAAAATTTCTTTATTTTAGAATATGCTTTAAAAATATACTTTTTTTAAATAAAAAAATTAAAAATATTAGTTAAATAACAAGTTCCATAATTTTAATTTTTAACTATTAATAATTCTTATACTCTGAAGCCTTAAATGAATTAATGCCATTATAGTCAACAATGATAGAGTATTTATTAATAAAGTATATATATATTTAAAATGTACCATGTATTAATTACATAAAAATAATAACTTAAATTTACAGGTTTTGTAATATAATAAAAATGAAATAATATGTAAAAATTATGGGTATGGTAATATGCATTGCATGCATATAAATAAAAATTGAAAATAATAAAAAGCACTCATTATTTAAAATTTGAAAGTAGTAAGTAGTAGGTAATGAAAGTAAAAATAAGAAAAAAATAGAAATTAACATACCTGTGATTTGAATATTCTATACCTGTGAGATTCGACTTGCAGAATGAGTGCAGATTTTTTTCGATGATGTATAAAAATTCACTATCTCCTTTCAGGTACCATAAATAAAAAAATAAAAAAAACCCACGCACTTTTTTTTCTTTTTTTTTTTTTTTTGCTGTTGAATTGCATGCTTATTTTATTCAATTTTCTTTCTGTGATGGCTCAAATCAGCTATTCAGGATTCTCATCAATTTCCATCTTTTCTTCAGAACAGCTCGGTTGGATATGTTGTTGGAGACTGTATTGAAATCCTTTGAAAGTCACTCCATGATTGTAGCTCGGGATCTCGATTTGCAGATATGAATCATAATCATAGATTCGGCCTGCATTGTAGAACTCCTGGTCTCGACAGAAAATGGGGCACTTGCTTCGAACACGTACTTCCAAATTGTTGTCTTGCGTAAAATGATACGCGTGCAAACCAGGAATAACTGGTACATGACGTCTGTCTACTTCGAACGGTATACAAGTACCATTGCCAAGATGGATCGTAGATTCACCGTTGATAACGAGGTGCTCCTGTTGAAATCGGCATATCCAGTTGATGAGCAATTCCCCGTTATGAGTAGTATGCCAGAGGTGAGATACTTGACTGTCCGTAATTCTAAGCTGTAAGCACTCGGTGAAAGGGCGAAGCAACAGACGACGGCCGAAGAAATCTCCGAAGTTGAGGTAGAGAGAGCAGCCGATGAAATTGCCATCATTTCCCAAGAGACGAACGTCGAATCTTCCGGCAAAATGCAACTTGGTTGCGCCATCCGATATTGACATATACGTTTGTGTGAAGTAGCAGCAGCAGTCCATGTTTCCAGAGAAGAACCTTACACTTGGGCACTTGGCAGCCAAGTGCCAGTTCAGCTCCCGTTCGACTTGCTTTTATAGCTGCGGATTGCATGGCGTCATTTGATCACCAGCACTCGAAGTGAGTGGACGTGTTTCTTCGTTTGTGCCGAGAAGAGTACGGTAGCCTTCCGCCGAAGTAGTAGCGGATTTCTTCCGAGTTTGATCCGGCATAAACGTATTGTGAGTTTTTAAGAGTATTATGCTGCGTATTAAATTTTATTTTCTCTCTTCTCTTTTTTTATTTTTCAGCATATAATCAAGAATTATTTTATAATGTTTTCTAACACCTTTGTTTAGATTTTCTATTTACTAACCAAATTATTATTTGAATGTGTTTTTCTTTCATTTGTTTATATATTTTGCTTTTTTTATACATATATATTTGGAAGGAGAAAAGGTTACTCAAGATTCAATTTTCAATAATGTTTTCAATTTTCCGTAATTTATAGCTTTTATCTTTTCTTAATAAACATGCATTATTAAGAGTATATCTATAAGAAAATATATGTACAAGAAATTTTCTTTTCTTTGAGTAAACTTTATCAGTTTTGTCATTAGAGTTTGAAGAGTAATAATAAACAAAACATGTATGATATTTAATTTTTTAAAATGATAGTTTTATTGCATTTAATGATATACTTATAATATTTTATGATTTTTTATGTTTAAAATGATATATATATCATTTTAAACATAAAAAATCATAAAAATATTAATATATATATATATATATATATATATATATATATATATATATATATATATATATATATATATATATATATATATATATATATATGTGTGTGTGTGTGTGTGTGTGTGTGTGTGTGTGTGTGTGTGTGTGTATCATGATAAATGCAATTACACTAATGTAATTAATGTAGTGATTTTTTTCCTTAATCATCAACTATTTTGCAAAATGTGATATATTTTTAAAAGCTTTCAAATTTTCCTATTATTTTTAAAAACCCAACTCATAATGGGAGTGTAATAGTAGTCTATTATTTTAATATATTCCTTCAATTTAGGATGTGTTTGCTAGCGATAATGTGAATCAAATAAGTGCTAATGTAAAACGTTTGGTGTACTTTTTAATTTTTTAAAATTTTAACTAGCCAATATGGTTAAATAAGAAAGCTTACAAGTAAATGTAAATTAATTCTATTTTCTTTCGAATATGAATTTAATTTACGTAAGTTTTGATGATAAAATTGTTCCTTTTTTTCCAATTTAGTTTTCTGACTGCTTTATTTGGCTTTATTTTATTTTTCGTAGACTTTCTATGAGTTAATTTTTTTCTTTCCCTTTTTTAAATTTTTTCTTTCTCTTTTTTAATTTTTTCATATAATACAAATTATGTGACTAATCTAATATATCTGTTTGAAAGTATCTAATGAAAATAAATTACAAAAGTTGCTACTTTTATTTAATATTTTAAATTGAAATATGATTTTAAATTTCAAAAGCTATCCCCTGCTGTTCTTCTAATTTTTAACGATCAATTTTTCAAAAATCAGTTTGAAAATGTTCACATTCTTTATATTTAAGACCTCATTACTCTACAAGGTTATTCAAATTTATGAAATACCATTACGAGTCGGGAATAATGTAAGTAATATCAATAAACTTAATTAATAAATTATTGCATTAACCAAATTTTATTGTAATTTTGTATTATCAACAGTTTATTACACTTACTTAACATACCAATATATATAATTATGTGAGTGTATACCATATCAACAACTCTCCTAATCATAAATTTTGTATCAGTTACTAATCAAAGATATTTATGTCAATTTTATTTCCATAAATAAATTATTTTGTGAAAAATTTATTTCCGGAAATAAAATTTATTAAATTATGAGAATGTAAATTTGTATGTATGAACAATTCTCCACAAAACGTAAGTAATAAATTCGATATAGAATGATTATTACTATTTATAATATACATTCCGATATGGTCTATAGTAAACTTATTAAAAATATATTACAACAATAATCAAAGCTATTTAATGATTAATGTTATATTAGTGCTATTATGTAGTGATTTTAGTTGCTATTACCCGTTATATTGTTATTATGTATTGTCTAAAATGTCCTATATTTTATAGAAACCTTTGTTATTATGATATCTTAAACATTAGTCAGATAATTTCATATACTTTTCACATTATTTTACTGATAAAATAAATTTTATTTAAACATTATTTTCAAAAATTAAGTTTAAACTAAAAAAACAAGAAACTAGAAAGAAAGTTAATCAAATAGAAGAATTTTTTTTGTGTTTGTGTTTATGAAATCTAAATAAAATCTAAATTATAAAATTGATTATGAAAAATTTTTGCAATATTGCAACGCAACTAATAAAATAATTAATGTTCAGTACTGAAAAGGGGTGATATTGAAGTGTAGTTAAAAAATATATGTGTAAATCGCGTTTTAATTTTAAATAAATCTTTTCATTTTTCTGAAATCTAAATGATATTCATTAACTTATTACTCAAATGATTTTATTTAATGAAACTTATTTTATTTAATCATTGTTTATCTATTTTGAATAATAAACTTTCTAAGAGAATTATTTGCTGTATGAAATTACTTAAATAAAAAACATATTACTAAAATTTCAAATAAAAAATACAAAAGGTGTACTGGATTTTGGCATATTTTTGAAGTATTCATATAAATATTTTAAAAGCTATAAATAATAGCTTTTTTAAATCTAATTTTTCATTAATTTTAATGAGAATTGTGATTTTTAATTGGTATATTTTATCATGCTTGAATAAAATTTTTAATTTTAAGAACCATTCTAATTAATTAAACTAATAAATATGATATAATTTTTAGATGAACATCATGAAAATGTAAAAGAAAAGTACATAAGTAAACCAAAATACTCTTATAAGATAATATTGACATTTCTCATTTATTTTTATAAAATTTTCTTATATTATTAAAAATTTTATTCAGTTTGAGCACAGCTATATTTTTAATTTTTAACAATCATCATTTATTATATGGCTAAAATTTCTTTATTAAGTAATTATTGTCATATTTAATGAAATTTTAATCATATTTCTCAGTATTATTTAGTTTTTAAAATAATAGGAAATAATTTGATAAGATTATTTTTTTATTGATACGACAAAGAAGTAAATAAATATATTTACATTATTTTTAGATATAAGTTTAGCTCAAAATAGTCTCAAATCTTATTTACTTACAACACATTGGTTTTTTAAAGCACATTATTTCCGAAATTAAATTATTAAAAGGAAACATTTAAGTTTGAATGTTAGAACTATAACTAAAATACTGTATTTTATAATGAACCAAAAATTAACTCGTGTTTACTATTAATAAAAATTGTTTTATTAATTTACTCTATTTATGTTAGAGATGTTATTTTGTTTGTCTTAATTTTAAAGTTTAACAAAATAGTCGCCTAATGTATTTCTTTTCATATAAATAGAAAGTTTTTTCTTGTAAAAATAGTATAAGGTATTACAGTATAATGTATAAAAAATCAATATAAATTAATTATTTTGATTTTTAATTAATTTATTTGCCCAATTTTTTACATTTCATTTTAATTTTATTTTTTATTTAGGTCTTCTTAAGACTGTCATCAGTGCGGAGAAAATGATATTTTAAATTTATCTTACATGATAATGTTGTAAAGATTTTTTTTTAAACTTTGTATGGATGTATTAAAATATATGAATTATTTGCTGTATATGATAATTGTAATGATGTGTATATTATTGTAAAATGTATAAGTAAAATAATTCGAAACTTACATAAAATTATATGTAAGCTTTAAAATTTAATCATGAATTTAAGTTTCAGTTTGTATTTTCTGACGCCAAAAATTTCACTTCGCATTTTACATAATTTTAAGTTTTAGTTTGTATTTTCTGACGTCAGAAATTTCCCTTCGCATTATTTTTATGGCATGAGAACGGAAGTCGAGAAGTAATCCAGGCCACGAGGTCGAATTATAATTTGGATTAACCAATGAAAAGAAAGCATTGTTACCAAGGCTGAAACAGGTCGCTGGAGATGCGGTTGAGCGAATTCACATATGGGTTAATGCGAGATTAAATACAAGTTTTCAGCGCTCATCCAGTTTTCAGGAGAGATTTTTTTTTAAACAAATCGAAAAAGTAACGCAGATTATTTCTTTAATTTTTCTTAGAAAGTTTTTCAAACATAAAAATATTGAAACAAATTAATTAAAAAATATATTTTCAAAGTAACATCAAACACTTTCAGGAGAAAATTTAAATTATCTGAAAAATTAATTATGTACTTTTTAGTGATGAAATGTCTCATAATAATTTCTGCAAATAAAAATAAAAAAATACCGTGTTTAGTGATAAAGTATTAATTTTTGCGTTTCTGAATCATTGAAAATTACTTGAAAAAGGATTACATATTTTCATGCTTTAAAAATATGCACTTTAAAAGTTCGTATATATATTTTTACCTTATAATGGAATATCTTATAAGAATAATAGCATTTTTATGTGTAATTTTATGCGCTAAAGACAATAAGAATTTATTTAAATTTTTTATATAAATTTTCATTTAAAATTATATTGCTTGAGACAACTTTCAATACATTTAGATGACAAAAATAATTTTTACCCACATGGTTAAAAAAATATGGCTCATAGCTATGCATGTTTACGTGCTACATAAATACTTTATATAGAATACGTATAAATAATACGAATAAGGGTTACTCAACACATATTTGTACATATGTCATGAAAGTAAAAAATGAGAGTAAGGAAATGGTACCAATTGCCCCTTTCTCGTTGTACTATTATATTTACTGCCATAGAATTTAATAAATAATTTTATGGCAATATATTTAAGTAACATTTATGTAGCTTAGGACAGAAGCTTAAAAATTGCAGCATTTATAAATTATTTCAAATGAATATGACATATTATTTGCTCTGTTAAAAATAACTTGTAAAATCTTTGTAATACAAAACTTAAAATAAATATTCAAATGATTTTTGGACGTAGAATAGAAAATCAATGTTTCAAATCAAATAATTTATACAAGAAAATGATACATTTTAAAGTTTTCTGTCCAGTAATTATTGTGTATGTTCAGAAGTCTCTAATTATTAATTAATTAAAAAAAATTGTGATTTAAAATTATAGTATTTTATAATGTGAGATATGATTTAATTAAAATTTCTTTGTAATAAAAAATGTGTGGGTGGATGCGATATATTCTCATGTTTAAAGGTTCTCAACCGTCAGTCCTAAAGGAAACCTTAGTTACTTTATTGTTAGACATTAAGGAAGCGAATTTCACGTGACATATTTTCGATTAAACTGCATTTTATTTAACTATTATACCTGGCAATTTTGTTTTAATTTGAAACATGTTTACTGATTTTTCAAGTTTTGTAATGATTTCAATATTTTTAGAAAAATTCGCAAAGTAAGTAGTTAAATATTTTCAAGCAAAATGTATTCAATCTCTATAAAAACAAATGGTAGAATTATTTGCATATCACTCATATCTTATTTCAGTTGTGATTTAAAATAACAGAGATGCCATGAAATAAAATAAGGAAATCTTTTTTATTTTTTAGGAAAAAAATAAAAAAATTAGAAAATTAATATATAGATGTTAAATAAGAATGCTATATTATGCTATTATGAGCATACCTTTATAAAAAAATATATATTTCTATTATGACTGTTCTATTTCGTTCAAAAATATTTCAGTTGAAGAAAATATTTAGGTAAATTTATCTCAGCTGTCCCATCCCTAAAACTTAAAAATGTAAAAAAAAAAAATAGAAATATATTTTTGTTAAATATATCAATGAGGAAAATAATATCTAAATCCAGAAAAAAAAGTAATCTGCAATTATTATGAAACATGTTTGAATAAAGTTTGCATATTATCTAAGATTTAATTCATAAAAACTCTCACAATAATAACAATAAATGTAAAATTCTTTCTGAAGATAATAATGGGTTGTTTTTAGAAAGAATTTTTATTTTGAGATACTACATAACTTTTCGTTTTTAAGGGTTTTTGGCATTGCACTTTAAAAAATAAATATGAAAAAAGGAAACACTGATGCCTCAGTAACCTATCAACTTTAGTTATTTTTTTGCTTCAAATGCAAATAGTTATGTATTAATTTCCCTTCAAAGCTGTATTTTATTTTAATATTAATATATTTTACATTTTTCTTCTTTTTAAAATATTACTATATCACCAATTAATCTGAGAACTATAACTAATTGCTTAATAAGAAAACTAAATGATATATCATGTTGTGATATTATTTATTTTAACATGGTATTCAATTTGATGTATCTTTTGGGCTAAGTTCTTTCTTCAATTTCTTATATAAATTCTAACACAGTAAATAAGTAAAATTTAAAAGTTTTTTTATTGATGTTTTTGTTTATTTATGCAAACAAATTGTTTTCGTATTAAAAAGTGTTTTATCCTGTAAAGTAAACTTTTTGTGCTATAGCAAAACCATTCAGATATTGCTGAGACTAGCTATGCATAAATGTTTTTAGTATTAACAATGCCATTTCTTTTAAGCGATTAAAGTACCTGCTAAAACAAATTTATTCTTGTGATTAAATTTCTTAATCTTAATAACTTTTTGTTATATATATATATATATATATATATATATATATATATATATATATATATATATATATATATATATATATATATATATATATATATTGTTACAAATTTGTAAATAATGATTATATTTGTCTTAAAATATCTCAGACAGATCGGAAATTCTCACCTTTTTGGGCAAAAATTGCGGTATTTAGACGTATTGTAGTTTAAAAGCTGATTTCCTAATAATTTGGCGACTTGGCGACAGTTGGCGAGATTCTTGGCGACTTGGCGACGGTTGGCGAGATTCTTGGCGACTTGGCGAGAAATCGATACTTCTGGAAACATCCATCACCTAAGCTCTAGGACCAATATTTTTCGAGATAGCCTAGAAGCTTCCAGAATCTTGGCGAAATTGGTAGATTTCTCCGCCAAGTCAGGTATAAATACCGCAGCCCGACATGGAAGAGTGAGTTTTTGTGAAGACAGTCAGTGAGTGAAGACGATTAGTTGTAACTGCTAGTTGTTCTCTGTCTGAGGTATTTGAGACCTGTGATTGGAAGCTATTTCCTATTGTATCTGACGAATTGTAGCTGTATAATTGTGATTGTTACAGCGGGAATTTCGTTTATCTAGTGAAGTTTTTTTACGAATAAAAGTCTTGTGTTCATTAAGTGGTCGCTTTATTCAACTCTCAATCAACACGAACCCGTGGAGCTCGGTACAACTGGTGTCAGAATCGGGGTTGAAGAGTTGATGCAGCGTGTCACAAGAAAAATGGATATGGATTTAATGAAAAGTCTTCTCGAAAAATTAGCGGAGCAGATGGCTGAGATGAAAGCTGGACAAGAAGAGATGAAAGCTGGACAAGAAGAGATGAAAGCTAGACAAGAAGAGATGAAAGCTGGACAAGAAGAGATTAAAACCGAGGTGATGAAAGAGATGAAAGCTGGACAAGAAGAGATGAAAGCTAGACAAGAAGAGATGAAAGCTGGACAAGAAGAGATTAAAACCGAGGTGATGAAAGAGATGAAAGCTGGACAAGAAGAGATGAAAGCTGGACAAGAAGAGATTAAAACCGAGGTGATGAAAGAGATAAAATCTGGACAGGAGGAGCTTAAAAAGGAACTTAAGAAGGACATTGTAAGTGTTAAAGAAGAATTCTCCAACATCATTCAGGAGAAGATGATTGCAATGGAAGATAAGGTAACTTCAGTTGAAACTAAAGTTCTGGAGATAGAAGAAAACGTTGAAGAAGCATTAGACAATATGAATAAGAAGATTGAAAGCTTGGAGAAGCAAATATCAAACAAACATGAGGAACCGAACGTGACATTTGTGCCTTCCCTAGCCAATATTAAACTCTCAACATTTGATGGGAAATCATCCTGGCAAGTATACAAGACCCAGTTTATGATGGTAGCGGAAGCTAATGGATGGAATCCCCGAGCCCAAGCTTTTCACCTGGCGGCTTCTTTAAGAGGAGACGCGGCTGACATCCTCGAGACGCTTCCGGAGGAGCAGAGGCACGATTTCCAAGCCCTATCGAGTGCGCTTGAGCTGCGGTTTGGAGATAAGTGCACTAAAGAATATAGCAGACTACAGTTCGCTAAAGTCCCGCTATCAAAGAGCGGGTGAAAGTCTGCAAGAATTGGCTGCCGATATTCAGCGACTTTCCCATCTAGCATTTTCGGACTGCCCAGCTGAGACACGTGAAGATCTGGCTCTCCATCACTTCATCGATAGTGTGCGGGATCCGGAGATACAGAAAACACTTAGACTCGCCGATGTCAAAGATATCGGATCTGCCCTAGTATACGCACATAAGATAGAGGCTGCCCAGCAGGCCGCGCGTAAAGACCGGCACTCAATCAGAGCCGTCTCTGCTACTGATACGGACTGTAATCTAAGAAAGCAAATTGAAGATCTGCGGCGAAAAGTCCGTAGCTTAGAATTGAGTAAAGGTGGCAGAAACATGAAGATTCAGTGTTGGACTTGCGGTGCAGTCGGACACGTCCATAGAGACTGCCCGAAACGAAAAGATGGTGGAAATGATCTTCCACCACAGCAGGGAAACTAATATGTGGCCATCTCGCGGGGCGGAGATGTCCAGAGAGTCAGAAGCCCCATTTCAAATTGTTTCACATTTCTTCCGTAAGTAGCGGCGACAACGGACTTTTCGTTATGGGACATGTCAACGAAGTTCCCTGCAGAATGATAATCGATACTGGAGCCAACGTAACTATCATTAGGACAGATATGGCTCGCAAACTTGGTGAGAAACTCATCTGGACGCCGCCCTGCATTACCCTCCAAACTGTGACAGGTGATAAGATTAAAGTGCATGGAAAAGTCAATCTAAACATTGCATTTGGTAATGCCGTGTACCATCATATGGCATATGTCGCTGATATAAATGACGAATTTATTCTCGGATTGGATTTCCTCAAAGAAAACCATTTCAAGTTAGATTTTAAAAATAATGAACTACACTCATGTTCTGAAGACATAGCGATTTTTAAGACGAAATATTCAGATATTAAAACAGTCCATCATATAACTGCAAAGAGTGAAATAACATTACCACCAAGAACTGAGACAATAGTTTCCGGAGCTCTTTCAGAAGATAATAATTTTCATTATGGATTGACTGAATATCCAGATTCCGACAATAGCGTTAAAGGAGTACTAGTGGCTTCTTCCCTCGTCGACCTTTCACGAAATGTAATCCCGGTAAGAGTTGCTAATCTAAGCAATAAGGTAAAACTAATAAAAGAAGGAGAAGTGCTGGCGACTTGCACTCCAGTGACCTGTATTAACCGAAATTGTCAAGCCACACTATCTGAGCCTCCTGACACTCTAATTAATGAACTCCTTCAGAGAGCAGAGTTAGATGATAAACAGAGGAATGCTGCAAGAAATTTATTATTAGAATTCGGAGATCTCTTTTCCAAGAAATCAGATGATGTTGGGCGAACCAAATTGACGCAGCACCGAATCAATACAGGAAATCATCCACCCATTAAACAACATCCGAGAAGATTGCCATTCGCTAAGCAGGAAGAGGTGGATAATCTTCTGATGGAAATGCAGCAGAATGACATTATTGAGCCATCAGAGAGTCCTTGGGCTTCGCCTATTGTTTTAGTTCGGAAGAAAGATGGTTCTACCCGATTCTGCGTTGACTATCGTCGGTTAAACAACATCACTAAAAAAGATAGTTACCCTCTTCCTAGGATTGACGATACACTTGATGCTTTATCCGGAAAACAATGGTTTTCGACTTTGGATCTCAAGAGTGGTTATTGGCAAGGAGAGATACATCCTGAGGATCGAGAAAAGACTGCATTCACCACAGGACAAGGACTTTGGCAGTTCAAGGTTATGCCATTTGGGCTTTGCAATGCACCTGCAACGTTTGAGCGCCTGATGGAGACAGTATTACGAGGACTTTCCTACGAAGCCTTTTTGGTATATTTGGACGATATCATTATTGTGGGGCGCACATTCGAAGACCATTTAAGAAACATCCGAAAGGTGCTGGAAAAATTAAAAATGGCCAACCTGAAGCTGAATCCTTGCAAATGTAATTTATTCCGACGTGAAGTAAGCTATCTGGGACACATTATCTCTGCTGAAGGTGTAAGAACAGATCCTGAAAAGATCTCCGCAGTTAAGGACTGGAGTCGTCCAAAAGATGTCCACCAATTAAGAAGTTTTCTTGGACTATGCACATATTACAGGAAATTTGTTAAGGGTTTTTCAAGTATTGCCAGACCCCTCCACAAGTTGACAGAAAATAAACAGAGATTTTTATGGACAGATGAATGTGAGAAAGCTTTTAAACAACTGAAGGAGGCGTTGACATCTTCACCCATTCTTGCATATCCCCAGCCCGGAAAATTATTCATTTTAGATACGGATGCCAGCAACGAAAATATCGGAGCTGTTTTGTCGCAAGAAATTGATGATAAAGAATATGTCATTGCTTATTGGAGTAAATGTCTATCGAAACCAGAGCGGAATTACTGTACAACCAGGAAGGAATTGCTGGCAATTGTTAAAGCCATAGAACATTTCCACCATTATCTCTATGGAAGAAAGTTCTTGCTCCGGACAGATCACGCATCCTTAACCTGGCTTTTAAATTTTAAAAATCCGGAAGGACAGGTAGCCAGATGGATTCAACGACTCCAGGAGTTTGACTTTGAAATACGTCATCGCAAAGGAACTCTTCATGGAAATGCTGATGCACTATCAAGGAAGCCGTGTAATGAAAGCTGCCGATATTGTTCTAGAGTAGAGAAGAACTATCAGTTAATAAATCCTTCGGTACGCCAAGTTACTGTTTCACCTCCACCGAAACCAGACCCATGGAGTGATAAAAGAATTAGGGAAGCCCAAAAAGAAGACCCAGATATAAATCCAATTCTTGAATTGAAAGAATCTTCTAGTATGAGACCAAGTTGGCAGGAAATCTCCACCTACAGTCCTGCTACTAAGCAATATTGGGCTCTTTGGGACTCACTCCATATAAGAAATGGTGTCTTATACAGGAAATGGGAGTCCGATGATGGGCGTAATTTCAAATGGCAGCTTGTTCTTCCAAAATCAAGAATTTCAGATGTTTTGAAAGAATTGCACAATAGCTCAACTGGAGGCCACTTCGGAGTAATGAAAACTCTACAGAAAGTTCGAGAACGCTTCTATTGGAGCAAAACGAGACAAGATGTAGAGAAATGGTGCCAATCTTGTGATGACTGTGCGGCACGTAAAGGACCGAAGAAACGTAGCCGAGGAAGGTTGCAGCGGTACAACGTAGGAGCACCTTTTGAGCGGATAGCATTGGACATTTTGGGTCCTTTACCACGATCCTCAAATGGCAACAAATACATACTAGTTGTCATGGACTACTTTACTAAGTGGCCTGAAGCGTTTGCAATCCCCGATCAAGAGGCGACTACAGTAGCCGAGGTTCTAGTGCATCAATGGGTTTCCAGATTCGGCACACCCTTACAAATCCATTCTGATCAAGGGACAAATTTCACCTCTGTTGTGTTTAAAGGAATGTGTCAAATTCTCGGAATAGACAAGACGCAGACCACGCCACTACACCCACAATCGGACGGCATGGTAGAGAGATTTAACAGAACCATCTTGAATAATCTCTCCCTTATGGTTTCCAGAAATCAGCAAGATTGGGATTTGAAGCTACCGCTGTTTCTGATTGCATATCGCAGTGCTGTCCATGAGACTACCGGATATACTCCATCACAGATGCTCTTTGGTCGCGAACTTCGTCTCCCTTGTGATCTTCAGTTTGGTCGTCCACCGGATACATCTTCATCGCCAGAGGAATACCTTCGAGACCTTCAGGCACGTCTTGAAGATGTCCATAACTTTGCTCGAGACCGAATCAACCTGACAACTGAAAGAATGAAGACAAGGTATGACACAAGAGCGACGGGACATGAATTTCAAGAAGGTGACAAAGTTTGGTTGTGGAACCCGATTCGACGTAAAGGACTTTCTCCAAAGTTGCAAGCCAACTGGGAAGGTCCCTACACAGTCCTAAAAAGACTGAACGACGTCGTGGTTCGTATAAGAAAATCAGCTGCTTCAAAACCAAAGGTAGTACATTATGATAGATTAGCTCCTTATCGTAATGTAGAGTAAAAATTTGTAGACCATGGTCTCTTTGTAAATAGTATAGATAATTTTAATCTTTTCTATTTTCTTGTATTTTTAGTTGCTTGTGTATGTAATGTGCTCTGTATCCTCTTGAAATGTAAATTCTTTTATATTAAATTTGGCCTCCTATCAGGGGATTGTACTGCCCGGGACGTGCAGTCCTTGAGAGGGGGCAATGTTACAAATTTGTAAATAATGATTATATTTGTCTTAAAATATCTCAGACAGATCGGAAATTCTCACCTTTTTGGGCAAAAATTGCGGTATTTAGACGTATTGTAGTTTAAAAGCTGATTTCCTAATAATTTGGCGACTTGGCGACAGTTGGCGAGATTCTTGGCGACGGTTGGCGAGATTCTTGGCGACTTGGCGAGAAATCGATACTTCTGGAAACATCCATCACCTAAGCTCTAGGACCAATATTTTTCGAGATAGCCTAGAAGCTTCCAGAATCTTGGCGAAATTGGTAGATTTCTCCGCCAAGTCAGGTATAAATACCGCAGCCCGACATGGAAGAGTGAGTTTTTGTGAAGACAGTCAGTGAGTGAAGACGATTAGTTGTAACTGCTAGTTGTTCTCTGTCTGAGGTATTTGAGACCTGGGATTGGAAGCTATTTCCTATTGTATCTGACGAATTGTAGCTGTATAATTGTGATTGTTACAGCGGGAATTTCGTTTATCTAGTGAAGTTTTTTTACGAATAAAAGTCTTGTGTTCATTAAGTGGTCGCTTTATTCAACTCTCAATCAACACGAACCCGTGGAGCTCGGTACAATATATATATATATATATATATATATATATATATATATATATATATATATATATATATATATATATATATATATATATATATATATATATATATGTCTGTTATAATATGTCACATTCTAAAATGAACAATTTAAATTTTTATTGAGTTATCGATATTTTATAACATTATAATTTATTTGGAAGTTTTTTGTTGAATACCTTAAAACTAATTTAATTATATGAAATTCAGGTAAAAATACCAATGGATAAAAAACTGTTTAATTGTATTATTGAAAAATAAAAAAATTATTTACTTAACATGTTTTATGAAGCGTTCCCTGATAAAATGCTGACTTTGTTAAACACAGACAAATAAATAAGTTAAATCAATGTTTGCAGTTATCAAAACACAGCAAAAGAAAAAAATGTCATTAAAAATAGACGATGATGATAATCTTCAATAGTAAATTTTTGCAAGGGTGAGATGAAGATATATTTTATGAAAATGATTTCAAAAAGAAGAGTTTCAAAACAATTATTTTTGTTTTGAAATTTCTCATAAAAATAAAAAGCAATTTTATAAATAAATCGCGTATTTTATTTTAACATTATTTAATGTAAAAAGAATTTTGAGATCCAGAATAAAATTTGAGACCAATTAATTTGAGGATCAAGAATAAAAGCAAAAATTCCTGCCCTTTTATAATAAAATCTTTTATATAATTTTTTAACCTTCATATCACTGTAGATTAGAGGCTTTGATCACTGTAGATTAGCAGTAAATATTTTCACTTAAAGATATAAATAGTTTTCAATCCTTTATACAATTTTCGAATAATTCCTGCGTTAGAGTTGTTTGTTTAAAACATATTACACATATGTTTCTAAGGTTTATATCATAATTTCATTATTTTTTGCAATACATTTGCATTTATTCTTAAAATTAGGTTTATCCATATGATAAAGAAGTAATAAAGTACTCAAAAAGGGTAATTAATATAAATTAATGGTATGTTTTTCGGTATCAACAGATGAATATTATAAATATTCTAATGTATTCAAAATATATCTGCAATTAAAAATAATTAAATACGCATAAATTTAAAAATATCTTCTGAGTTGTAAGAGTTTTGAGTCATTTTATATATTGCTGTGACATGAGTATGTTTATCAATATTGTAAACAAAATTGTTTCATAATAAATATTTATCTGAAGTATGATATTGTTCTATATGGTAAATTTTTATTATAGTAAATAACGAGAAACATGAATTTGATAAATTTTACTTATGAAACATATATAGTTATCACCAATTGTTATCATGCAAAATACAAATGAAATTCATTACAAAAGCTATATAATATAAATTAAATGAAACATTACAAATTCAAACTAACTTGTATTAATAAATGCATATTTGAAAGCCATGACATATTTATTTTTAATATCAAAAAGTGATTTGAGAGCCAAACTTTGCAATTTTTCAAAATACTTGTAACTGTAATTAACTACTAAATAAAATGCTGTAAGTAATTTATAAGTGAATGCTGATTTAAATAAAACTTCGATCTAAGTAAAATTTCTGATAATCTTAACAGATAAACATAATTAATTAAATAATATTTTTTGATTTGCATTTGGAGTTTGCATTACAAATTCAATTTGTGTATTCTTTGATATTTGCAGTCTTTTTTTAAACCATTTTTTGTTAGTAAAGCATAGTAGCTATATTTTTACAATACTTAAGCAGCAAAATTTTTTAATTTGTTTTCATATATAAAAATATATATGTATGCATATATGAATGTATGTGTGTGTATGTTTATGTGTCAGATTCTGAAAGAAAAAATAATTCTCTCTTTTAAAGAGTAATAGAAAATATATAACAAACAAATTTTTTTAAATTAGAAAATGTTTAAAATAAATTATAAAAATTACCACATTACAAGTATTATTCTTACAAATTCAAATTAATCATTCTTTAACATTATTCATTTATATTTTTTCTTTAATGGATTAACACAATTAATATAATTACATCAGTATAAACGTTGGCTATTTTTAGCAGCCAAATGGTCAGTATAAAAGTTTATTTTTATATTTTATTATTATTATTAAGGTTTATTTATAACCCCCCCCTTATTTAAAAAGAGATAGTGATACAACAATTTTTAAAAAAGATGATGTTAGAATATAACCAATCTTTTATATGTATAGGGAATAAAAATTCGAATATTTCTTTTTAGATGTTGGGAAGCCTGAAAAATTACTTGTTTACATAATTTCAAAATTTGAATATAATTTCAAAATTTTAAGGATTATATATCTGATACTTGTAACAACAAAGTTCGAAAAAAGTCCGTATCTAAATAAATCTGTCTTGATCAGCTTCTGACATTATGTAAAATAAAAGCCAAATATGCTTGTATTAAAATTTTTTATCAATATATTTAAATTCTAGGATTTTTCTTAAATTAAAGACATCGTCCTTGGAATATTGTTTCGTTTGCACATTTTATTTATTTATTTTTTTCTGAGTGTGAACTTTTTTTAAAGTGTTTTTAATGTGAGGAAAAAAAATCAGACGTGCATTTTATTGTACCAAATATTAGCACTTTCAAAGACTGGAAATTTTAATAAAAAAGAAAGAAATTATTCAGAATTTACGGTGGAATTTCTTAAAATATTTATTAGACATATTTAAACTTTTTAGAAAGTTTATTCTGAAAAAGAATCATCTACAAAATCAAGTCTGAAGATGCTATGCAATGATTGTAAAATTTCTATCACTAAAATCAAAATGTATCTCTTCTTTGAGCAACAATTTCGAGAAACACCTGAAGCAATTTAGCTTTATCAATATTTACCATTCTATAAATGAAGTTTGTTTTTTCCCAAAATATACCTGCCAATACTGAAAAAATGTAACTAAGTAAACTAACAGAATAATTACTGTGATACAAATTACCGTAATTTACATTAACAAAACAATAATTTTCTATTGATGTAAATATTTATTATTTTTAATAAAAAAATTGTAAATGAAAATTTAAAAAAAATTTTTAATTTAAAAATTAATTTTTAAAAAATATTTAAAATTCAAAACTTTTATTGTTTTTAAAATTTTGTGACCTTGTTTTTCTTACAATTCTTGTCAAAAATTTTATTGTTTAACTAATTGTAATTTCAATCTAGAGGCACAGCATCCTAAAAAAATTCCGTGAAAAAAAAATATCTGCTAAAAATATTTTAAAAAAAGATATCGGATTTACTAACATCTCTTTAAGCACATAAGGTTTTTCAGAAATTTTAAAACAAGTTGATGATTAAAGATCTCCAAAATAAAAATGTAGTTCTTAGTTTTCAGAACAGTGTTGTACCAATTCTATAAAACTTCATTCGGTTTATAAATGAATTTATGCTAAAAAATTTTCATGTCATAATATATCGCTTTAAATTTTCAAAAAAAAAAAATAATAATAATAATAATAATAAATTTCAATTATAAAATAGGAAGCATTTTCATAGAGTATAAAGGGTAAATGCTCATATTAAGAATAACTAAATTAGTATGTGTTTATAATAACATAAAATAATGATTTTCTTAAAAAAATTTCGTGGTTGCCTAATGTTTGCCAAGTCAAATATAATTTTTCTTATTTGCTATATTGTAAGAAAGATCATAGAGAAAAAGGTATTTTTTGTTAAGAAAACCTTTTACATCATGAAGATGAATTTCAATTTCATAATAATTATTCAATTTTATTTGTATTGCTAGCTTTGTTAAATGCAATATTTTTTATAAAAAATTTCGCATACGGTACGTAATATAAACCTGATTTATGTAAATATTTTGCCCTTTTGAAAATTTTACTTTTGAAGGATATATTATAAAAATATCCTTGCTAAAATCTCAAACGCTCGAATCGATGGCATTCAGCCGTTGAAGTAGCGCATTTCTTCAGTATTTTATTCCACATAAATTTCCAACGTCATTTGAGTTTCAAGTACTATGTATTGTTAGAAGATTTATACTTACATATATACATATATATATATATCACTACGATTTCGTTTATTTTTGGCATAAGTAATAGAAACCAAAAATTTAAGATTTTATTAGTAAAAACATTTACTTGATTTAATAGTTTTTAATGGTTTATTTTTATGTATTTATATGTTAGTATATTGGAATATTATTAGTTAAATTTATGGGGGGAAATTCACCCCTGTATCATGTTTATGAAGCATGTATAAATTTTGAATTTGAGTTATATTTTATCGCCTGAAATTATTTGCGAAGAAAATTAATTTTTTAAATTTACATTCAGTTATATTTATGAATAATTCTTATATAATATAAGGAATAAATTCTATGCAGAATAGTTAATTATGACAGTTTTTAATATATTAAAGTCCAATAATAATAATATTACTTGAAATGTAAGATAAAATTAGTCATGTGTTTGGCTTAAAGGGAACTCAAATTATTCAAACAATATGCTTCTCTATTAATTAAAAGTTATTGTTCAGCTGAACTGAGCTATCCGGAGTTATTAGGTACAACTAAAGTTAAAATGCAGATTACTCTACATTTTACTGATTTAACCGCAATGCCTTAAGCCTAATCAAATATAGAACATTATGATTTAGACCATGGGTTCCCAAACTTTATTTTCTCATGGACCACTTTCAAAGTTTTACTATTTTCGGTAGATCCCCTGCTGCTACATTTATACTGTATCCCACAAAACTAAATTCCTAAAATATATCACCCTAAGTTGGGTTAAGAAGAAAAAAGAGTAGCAAATTTTTTCTGTTCTATTAAAATAATACTTGTAATTCTACAAATTTATGAACATTTATTATTACAACAATCAACAATTGACAAAAAATCAACAATGAACTCTGAAATTTAAATCAACAATAAAAAATAGTCATACGTTTTGTTCTTGGCATTCGTATTTATACTATTGTAGACTGCAAGTACAGCGTAAGTCAACACTCCCTAGAATACATACATGTATTCTAGGGGGTGTTGCGCAAGTCGCATTTCATTCCTTTGCCGGTCTAAACAAGCATCCCGGACGCACGAACTAGTCTCGAATATTTTTGTGTACCTACTTGCTACTAAGTGTTGCTACCTGCCTACGTTGAAAGGTAAATCCAAGCCAAAATTTTTGTTCTTTATTATGAAAACCAGAAAATTTTTCGTAGACCCCCATTTACAACTTGTGAGCCCCTGTTTTCTCTTCAGGTCTACGTGGACTCCCGTGTGGTCTCCTATGGACCCCGTGGGGGTCTACCAGGACCACTTTGGGAACATATGATGTACGCAATTCAAAACGTTATTATATAAATTAAAACATTTATGTGTAGTTTTTCTTGAAATTGCTTACATTTTTTTCGTTAACATAATATTTATATTTCATGAAATTTAATATAAATTATAAAAATCAATTATTATAATTATTATTTATTATGAAATGTACATCATCTGAAAGAGAGTTTTTGTAATTAATCATTCTGTATACATTTCAGCTAATGAATATAGATTTCATAATAACACGTTATTATATAAATGCATTTTAAATTTATGTAGCTAGTTGTGTAGTTCTTGCCATTAACTTCTGAATATAAAAGTAAACAATTAAATTCAAATATGGCATTATTGGATATGTTGTACTGTATAACAATTTAAAAGTTACACTAGATTAAATTAATACTAATTGGGTTATTCTAGAATCAGCTATATGATCGAATATTCTCATCGTTTTATACCCCACTCGTATATTTTAAATTTTTTAAAAAATGAAAAATAAAAGAATATAATTATGCACAAAAATATTTTTGTTACATAATTTCTCATGGTTATATTATGCATTTAATTTTTCTCTATTCTTGCCTCTCCCCTTTAATTTTATAATCAAATTATCAATGAATTTAAAAAGAAAGAGAACGCAATCTGACAAATATTTATACTACTTTTAATAAATGATAGATTTACTATTCGAAAAATTCTAAATTATTAGAATTTTAAGGCCATTTATTACAGTTGTGTCTAACGTAACATTGACTATTTTTATTCAATGTTGTTTATATTTGACAGTAATGATTGTAAACAACTCAAATTATTTTAAGCAAAAATCATCTAATTTTATGAAAATTTAAATATTTTATTACAATACTATTCTTTAATTTTAAAATTTTTAGAAGCAACTCAAATATTTCTATAAAATATTAATTTTCTTCTGAATAATCAGATTTCAAAAATATTTTTTTTAGAAATTGTCAATATTTTATGTTACACTTAAGGTATACATTTGTTTTTACCAGAGAAGTGTTTTTCCTTTGAAACAGAGATCATTCTTAAAAATAAAACTATTACAAAGTAATCGAAGAACAATTAAGGTATGTTAATAGATTATTTTGATCAATCAAAAGATATTTTGTAAATATTAGCCATATGATTTGATATTCACAAATAAACGTACATTATTCATTTTTTAAAAATTTTAAGTACCCAAATTTTAAATTTTTTTGTAAAACGTTCTTTATTATTTACGATTGACAAAAAATGTAGTATTTGTAAAAAAAAAAAAATTCAATTTTAACAATTTGCTTATTTTGAATTTTTTAGGGTTTATTTTATTATTATTTCTGATAATTTTAGTCTTAACAAAGCTACTTCGATTACGAAATTGTTAAAAATTCCTGTTTAGTTAATATTTTATTGTTTAAAATTTTTTTAACATTCTTTTATTAAAAATACTGAAAATATTAACTGTATTAAAAATTTTATAAATGAATCAAATTTAATCTTATATTAATTAACGTTAATCATAATTTTAAAAAATGATAATTTTTAAATAATTTATTAAAATTACTTAAAAATAATCATTGATAAATGATTTTCAGTTTTGTTTCGCGTATTTTACAAGTCTAAAGTCTCAGTTTAGATTTTGTTTATATAGACAAGTTATTCTCAGTTATAAAATTTTACTGAAACGATCTTGGCTTAAAATAGAAATATACGAAGCAAAGATAAAATAAATGATAAAAGGAACAAGGTTGAATTTTTAAATCAACCAATGAAAACCAGTAGAACATAGTAGCAACTTACCGACTGTAATTGGCATACGCTGGGAAAAAACTAGGAAGATCAGAGAAATTTCTCAGTTTAATACAACTAATCTATAAAAAAGTATATATTAATGGACCCTGTTGCGGCTGTTTTTTGTTTGTTATATTCTGTGTTTTTCGATCTTTACACTTCTCTTTTTTGCTGTAACTGTTCATAATCTGCCATTAGAAAAAATTTCTTCCGGTGGGGGTGGCAACATTTTTAATTGAATTTTAAAATTAGGAGCTAAGATATTTTGATAATTTTCATGTAGATAAGCAATTTCATTTTTCGAAGAGTACTTTTAAGTAAAAATATTAAAATCGATGATAAAAATATTAAGAAAAAACTTTTTCTTTGTATTTTTGGAAGCAGAAAAAATATATATAATAATTGTTTTTTTTTTAATTATTTCTGAATATCCTTTTTCACCCTTGTGATAATAAATAAAGTTCAGAATACATAGACACATTCCCTTTAAATACCTGATGAATGTTTAGTTTCAATTTTTATTAAATTCAATTTGAGATAATATGGCAACAACTATTAGGGATGGGCCACGGCCAACTAGTTGTGCCTTCGACGGAAACAGACTTAGTGCCTTGGAAGAAAAAGAATTTGAAATAATTTATTATTGACATTTTTTTATATAAAAACTTTTTTAATTACTAATAAAAGAAACTTATTAGTTGGTTTCTCAATATTTATTTAAATATATATTACACCTTAAATATCATTTAGTATTTTTGAGACACTAAATACTCTTTTTATGACATATATTTAAAAAAATAATTGGCTACTATGTATAAGTAGTAATATACATTGATTTACTAATACTGTTATTTTATAAAAAAGGAAATTATATGTTTAATCTAATCATCTAATTCACTCATTAAAATGGGAATACAGAACTATTGCTTGAATAAGGCATATAAAGCAATTCTACAGATGTTCTTATGCTGTAAATTATTTATAATTATACAAATTCTAATATTTTCTCAGTGTGAGGCATGATTTTTAACCAAAAAATCTCATAATAGAAAACGTGTATTTGGAAAGACGGATCTATATTATTTTAAAGATGTTCCATTTCTCTATTTGGTTATATTAATACTGAATAGAAAAGTAAAATAAAAACAAATTTCTCCTATTAACCACTATATAAATGAAAGTTAAGCACTCTGTTATAGTCATGAATGGCGTGCATCTTAACTAAGTGGACAATTCAAAATATTTGGTGTGACCCTGGAGGCAGAAATTCGGTTCACGAAACATATCAAAAACATTTCACATAAGGGACTTAAGAAATAAAACTGTCCTCAGAACTCTGTGGTGCTGACTGGGGAGCTAACCCCTAACTCTTAGTATTATCTACTGTTCACTGGTAAGACACAATCTGGAATATGCATCACCTATTTGAGCACATGCCTCTCGAAAAACTTGACAGGGTTTAGGCCAGGGCAGCTAAGATAATTATTGGAGTTGTCTCCTCTACTAATAACACCAAGGAAAAGCAGGAGTTCGGCTTACAGACACTTGAAGAAAGTACCAAACAGTTAAATTTATCAACAAGGCGAATAGTCTAGCTGCTAATCATATCGCTCGTGTCTCTCATATCTTAATGGAAACTTAGTTTATTTTACTTGTTCAAATGTGTTTTTGATTTAAATAAGTTATTCTAAAGAATATCTTAAGCAATGGTCACAAAATTACTAAAAAGTTTTATGAATCAAGAACATAGCCAGTTTTAGTGATTTAGTTGTTTCAAATGCATATGATGATGAATTGATTCATATGTATACAATATGTAATTTTACATTAACTTTTTGCTGATTATTGAACATTGTTTTGATAGTATGAATAAATAAGAATCCAAAACTAAATGGGATATACCATATTGGAATATCCTTTATTTTATCAAGATATTCTATTTCATATATCTTTTAGTTTCTGTGCTTATCAATTTTATTTACATTTACATAAAATAAAAAATATTATGATTTTATTTCATTTATCTTAAACATTTATCTATGTGTTTGTATATATATGTTTTTCTAATTATAATTACTAAATCTATACTACAATAAACTCTTTACTGTAACCATACCATATATCAGATCATAGATACATTAGTTAATACAAGTATATTCTTGTTAAGTATGTAAATAGACAATTGCTTTGATTACTTTTCTGTGAATGAGTTTAAAACAAGAACTAATTATCACATAATTTTTTTGTAGATTTGTTCATATAACGACAATGCTTATTTTTATATTAAATTGAAAAAAATGCATTGAAATAAGTTTTTTTTTAAATTTTGGATCTAAAAGATAAATATATAATTTAAGGATAAAGTTTTCTTTAGCTGATTGATTTTTTAAAAATTAGACTGTAGATTTAAACAAAATTTAAAATGAATATTTTAGAAGGAAGATAATTGATAACTTACATCTAACTTATTTGAAAATTTTCATAGTTTAATCAAAAGATACATCATTTTATGCATAAGTTGAGTTAAAAAATATATCATATTAATATTTACATGTAATTACATAATTATAGAAAATTAATTATTTTTAATGATTTATTTTTATTTTACACATTCTGAATTTATGTTAAACTAAAAGTCACAGAAAATATTAAACAATTATCGATTTTATAATATAATTAAGTAACTTAATATGACTACAATGCACATATAATCTTGTCCATTCATTCTTAAGGAGAGTTATATATTTAGTCTATTGTTCATTGTTTTTTAAAAATATAAAAATTTCTGAAGACTACACACACACCACTAAATTTCTGAAGAAATATTATTTATTCCCATTTGCATTTTAGCAAAACATTAAGGTAAAATGCATTGTTACAGAAATTTTTTATTTATAAGTGAAATAGATTTGTAGTAAATAAAAGCAGTAGTTTGAAGAAATTAAAAGATGCCACATAATAGAAATTTTATTCACTTAGAAACACAAAAGAAAAACGAATAAAAATATTTAAATTCAATAAACAATAATTTCAAGTTCCAAATTTGTAATTTAAGACTTATACTGAAAATTATAAAATAAATTATGGTATTTTTAGGATAAATTTAAAATCCTTTTAAAAATTGCAATAAATCAATTGTAAAAAATGTAAAAAAATTTTCAGTGACTAAGATTTTAAGAAAAATTATTTTTTAGTTTTTAAAATATTCAAAATTTGTTGCTAAAAAGGGAGATATAGGAGTAAAATGATTCAGTCAGAAAAATTAATAACATGAAAGAAAGATTTCTTCATTATTTTTATTACATAGATATTTGGTAAACTATTAATTAAAGCTCCAAATGAAATTCTACAAAAGGTTCATGGGCAGTAATAATCATGCTCTATAAATAAATATCAATTTATAAATTTTTTTAAAGAATAACTATTGTATGTTACCATGCTTTAGAATCACAATATTGAAATTCTGATTTCATTACTGTGCTACAAGTTTTAATTTTTATACTTACTATTTCAAAAAAGCTATTAAATATAATTTGTATACAACACAAATACTTAAATTTTCATCCATATTCTTTATAAATTATATGCTTGGAATAAAATATGTATTTTTGACCAATACTGGTAATATGGGTTTTTTCCTCCAAAGTTTCCTATTTGGCACAACACATACACATATATAAATGCTAACTATATATATTTCTCCCATCACTCCATATTAAACACAAAGGTATTACTCTATCATATAATTACTTAATTTTTTAAGACCCATTTTTAAATTAATTTTATTCTGAAATTTCTGGAATTCAATATTTATCAAAATAAGTAGTACACAAATATGTAGAATATAAATATATCATATAATATATAAATCTTTTTATATAGATTATGTAATTTCATTATAATCCACATAGTGAGCCTTTTTTTTCATATTGAAATTAATTAATAATAAGAAATAAGTAAGAATTTTTATTATAGCTCAAAAAGTTCAAGATTCTCTAAATACATTTTAAAAATAAGTACTGTTTTTAATTTTTTTATTAACAATGACTTTACAATAGTGTGTATCTTTTAACTTCACCCTCATCAGTTGGTTCCACTTCTTCTCCTACAAAAATAAAAAATATTAAATTCATCAATTATAAAATTGTTTTTAAATATGATTAATGAATTGCTCTACTGTACACTGAAATATAATTTATACATCATTTCCACAAATAAAGATAAATAATTAAATAAAAGTATGTACATAAAATTGAAAATTTTAAACAATTAAAAGCAATTTGCTCTACTGTACACTGAAATATAATTTATACATCATTTCCACAAATAAAGATAAATAATTAAATAAAAGTATGTACATAAAATTGAAATTTTTAAACAATTAAAAGCAATTTGAAATACAAAATGTAATCAAATGTAAAAAGTTATGTATATATATATATATATATATATATATATATATATATATATATATATATATATATATATATATATAAAATTGACTTTTTTAAATTATTATAACCATGCATTAGATACACTATGGTTTCTCAATAAGCAACACACAATTAACAGAATACTCAATTTTTATGAAAAATATATAACAGAATGATATTTTTTGACAGTAAAAATAATGATATCTGTTAGTTTTAGTATGAGTGATATTTTAGTACAAATAATTTTTCATACATAAAATATAAAGTTATTTTATAAACTCTATAAAATACAGTAGGATTTAAATTCTTCTTCTTAGAGTTGGGTTTGTATGTCATTGGGCACCTCTGCTTTTATCAGCATTTTGTACTGTAAACTCCAAATCCAATGTTTCCTAGTTCCAGTTGCTCGGGTCACCCACTTTATTAATAAAGTCTGAGTCCTTGAGTGGAGTCTAGGTGTAACTCTCTAGTATGGATGATGCCTAAATAAGTTAATCTATAGAGGGCAAGGGCCTCGCATTCGTAAATGAAATGCTTGGCAGTTTCCTCTTGCATGACATTTCCTGCAGATAGATTCTTGCTGAAACAGTCCCATCTGGTCAGAGAGTCAGTCATACTAGGGATAGCTTCCTGACTTTCACCAGAAGATGGTTTGGAAGTCATTTCTACCTCAAGTGAAGGATATTATGGAGGTGTTTTCTGAAATAATAGTGCTCAGTTATGAAGCCTACGATTAAACGTATCTTCTGCCTACAACATCTTAGAATTTCAGAGGCAGTCCTCGCTGATGATCCACAGATGATTCTGGTCAGAGATTCAGTCATGCTAGCGATAGCTTCCTGACTTTCACCAGAAGAACATGGTTTGGAGATAACTTCTACCTCCTGTGAAGGATTCATTGATTGCCTCTGAGTTCCTTTGTCCTTTTCAGCAAAGTCTACTTCAGAGGCTTCACCTCCAAATGCAGAAAGGTTTGTTATTTCTTGTGTCTTTTCAGCCACAAGATAACAATTAATAAGCTCAGGTAATATAACAGTCCACCCAGCATTCCTTGAGTTACTGGGCAAGGCAAAAAAACTCTAGAAGTTCGCCAGGATACTAGAGGCTCAGTTAAGACACCATTACCGTGGTGCCAAATAGCCCTAGACACGGGTCACATAACACCAGGGTTTATGGGAGCTTGTTTGCGGCCTCTGATTCTATATTCAAGGCTATCCTGTTATTCTTACAGGACGTTCGGCGATCCACCACCTGCCAATGCGCCTGGTAGCTGCTCAGGCCCCAGGTGGATTTAAATTAATAGTAAATTCTTTGAATTTATTTTAGTCTGGTCAAAGTCTGGTATGTTAGTCTGGTTTGTTTTGTGATAAAATAAAATTTAAAATATACAAAACAAAATTACAACGGAAAGATATATTCAATAATTATGTTATAGATATGAATAATTAAAGAATTAAGCATTTGCTCAACTTCAATTTTATATAAACTATAATTTCTTAATGTGTCAAATAAAATGAATTTACTATATTAAAGTAAATACAAATGAAAATTTATTTAACTATGTAAATTACATTTTGGTATAGAAATAATGATTAATTAGAAAATTGAGCTACTATTTAGAAGGAAATTAAACTATAAGAAAGTTGATACATTTTTTCTTGCTTTATATGCTCACATAATATAGATTTTTAAACTTTGTTATATTTTTGAAAGATACATTTACTTACCTACAAGATTTCCTTTCTTTAACTTTTGCAAATGATGAGAAACATTTATTTCTGCTGCTGGAAGAAGTTGCTCTGGAGTACTCTGTTAATAGGTAGATGTTTATTAAAATTAAATGAAGACATTCATGGCATTGGCAAGATTGAGTAATGGATATCAACATCATTGATTGAAATCTGCTGAGTAATTATTCAAGCATGTATTGTGTAACATTTAATCAGTTATCTATCTTTATTTCAAACAGTATAAAACAACAATATTGATCTAGTTTTTTTAAATTTTAAATTAATTTTCTGCTTTGTTTGTTCTTACTTACAAAAAATGCTCCATATTCCTTTTGAAAACCAAGCAATTTATGTTATTTCAAGTTGATTGATTATGTTGAATTGAATTGATTATGTTTTTTCTATGTTTTTAATAATTCTGTATAACATCTCACTTTGAAAAAATCCAATAGGCATAGCAAGCATCTCATATTAGAGGAAACAAGAACATAAAATTATCCAAAAATGCAAATCTGAAAAAAATAAGGAGTAACAATGCATATAAAATATTAATGCAACTTATTCATACAGGAGATTTTATTTTGTTGCTCAATAGTAAGACCTTTTGCAAAAGGACTAGACTGTGACCTATAGTTTAAAATGAACTTAGAATCCATACAAATATTCATATCCACTAAGGTGGGATGTGATATCTCAAACTGTTGAATCAAAGGCTAGAGCAATAATGGTTTGACTGCCTGTTCAGCTTAATCATGTGGGGAAAAAAGCATTAAACTTAGAGAGATGGATGATTGCTGGGATGAAAATATTGACACACTAAAGTCAAAAAATTGGGAAATAATTTCAGGAAGGATAGTGCCTTGGAAGAACTTTTGAAAAAATTAAAAGGTCAAAATAACTATCAAATCAATGTCAACGACTACTTTGATGCATCCAACCGTATTGCATATTAAATACTGCACTTAGTAAAATGGCAGAATTTGAAACAAATTTTTTATTTCCAGACATGAAACTTATTACTATAATGAATCTTTATGGATAAAAAATCTATTTTATTTATCAAATTAAAACATTTGTTGCTTAAGTTTATCAATACATGTAACTACAGATGAATTATATAACCATTTTCAATTAAAAAAAAAATACATTTCATTTTTATCTTATATCAAAATCAAACTTTATGAATAGCATTGAATAGATAAAAAAATATTTGAAAATTAAATATAATACTCTAAAGGCAAATCTATTTAGAATCCAAATTTTAAAAATGTATACTACTTAATATCTTATATACAAATTAATAAAACACGTATAGAATCGGTAAAACATGTAGAAATAAAAATAAACTGAAAAATCAAAGGCAAAACAAAAAAATCTAAATGATAAACTGTATTTGACTAGAACAATGCAGGTGCATTTTGTTATGACGAAACATGCTGTTTTAAGATATTTTTATATTCCAATCAGATAAAATAAAATTAATACTTTGATACTTTGAATTTTGTATTTCACAGTTACTACATTGAAGTTTGGTCATATTCATATTAACTGTTTCATTTTATGAAATATTATCACAAATAATAATGGAGTGTATAGAAACAGATTAAACATTTTTTAACTAATCTGTAATAAGATCAAATTAATAATAAGACTAATAAGATCAAATTAATAATAAGACCAATAAGATCAAATTGCACTTTAAAAAATTATAATGCCCACATTTTAATGCTATATGATGACATGTTTTTATAGTTTTCAATATTTCTTTTATTAGTGGCAGCTTTGCTCAAGCCAACATACCTTTTCACTTCATCTTTCTTCCTTCTCAAACTAACTTTCTTGTTTTTTGTCGTACTTTTAGTTTACACTTTTACTCCAAGATGTAATAATAGTAGATAAATGTAGGCACACTTTTTCTTATTAAAAATCTACAAATGGCTAAAATAACAGTCTCTTTCAATTAAAAAGAAATAAACTTCAAGATCAGTCTTTTGGAAACTTAAAAGATAATTTTATGAATGCTGTTCAACAATGAATACAAGAGAAAAGTTGGAATTCCTCTTTATTTATCCATTATCCATAAGCTAAACACTTTCAATTGATCAGTCTCCTTATCCTCCAAGAATATAGAGCACTTAATTAAAGTTATCTCAAATTATTTTAATTTATCTGTTAAACTGATGATTGATAACAGAAACATTTGTTTCAATAATTTTCCATTGAACATGTTCATTTTATTATATTTTTTAAATAATTTTTTTATTTTTATTTTTTAATATTATATTCTTTAATTCTTTTTTGTATAAAAAAACTTTTTTTTTTTAGTTAAATGTTATCAAATTTAAATTTCCTTCATGATTTAAAGTTCTACTACATTATAGATTTCAATACTCTTGCTTGTTTTATTGTGTTTTAGTTGAAATCTTACCCTATGAAATCTTTAAAAAATTCCAGTGATATAAATATAATGATGTGTTTTAAATTATTAAAGTATTAATTTACAATCTAAGTTAAACTTAATTTTTTTCTGTTTATAGCTTAATATAAATAATATAAATTAATGCAATAAAAATTTTAGTAATATTAACAATATATTTTATTTTCATATAAAAATGATATTTTTCTTAATCTTGCTTTTGAGCTTTCTTCTTAAAGTTTTTTTCTTTTTTAAAAATATTTGTCATTAATATTCTAAACTAACACAAAAATTAACGACATTTCACCCATATATTACAAACATTTACTTTCATTTATATTACCCTCTAAAAAAAAGTGTTACTCATTTTTTACCCAAAACTGGTAGGAAGTAGGGAAATAGCTGTAAATAGAAGTACATAGTAAAAATTATTTTTCTTCATTGATAACAAAATTAAAATATAACTGAATACAACAAACTAATTTAAACTTTAAAACAAATCTTTAACAAAAAAAAAAAAAAAAAAAAAAAAGATTTGAAGATAAAAAGCAACATAGTGTTTACTTAAATATATTTTACATATGAGTAAAATTAAATATATTAGATTTAAAATTTTCCATTAATTTGTAGATTACACAATTGCTAGATAGAAATATTTTTCTTGATATAATTTTATCATTTTAGTCATGGCAGAAACAAATATTACTTGACTTATCATATAAGTTCAAAATACAACAAATATAATTACTTAACAATTTATTTAATCAACTTCAAAAAATTTCAGTAAGATCTCATTATACACAGTTATTTTTAAAGCAAAAATTTCAGAAGAATTTAAAAAATAGAAAGAAAAATAAAAAGATGAATACCATGCATCAATAAAACTTAATTCTATATATATATATATATATATATATAATTCTGTGAAAAGATTTTACTATAGTTTTGGGACCAAAGAATTACACTGAATTTTAGGCATAATAAAGCTTGATGGCTCGATAAAGCTAGGTAGTGCTTTGCATTCCCAAGGCAAAGATCTGAGGTTCAATTCTCGGGTTGAGCAAGATCGACTCAGCCTTTCATTCCTTCAGTGGGTCAATAAACTGAGTACCAAGCATGATTGAGAACTAAACACTGGGAGTTTCACATTAGGCTCACTACATATCTGGGACAAATGCTTTGCATACCGGGCACTCAGTGAGGAAAACAGATATGAGCACTATAGGCCTTGGCTCCCACTTGGGCTGTCCTACCACAGATTCAGTTTAGATTTTGGCAGAATTATGATAAACACTCAGATTTTGAATACTCTTTTCTCCAAATTTCCCTTCTTTTTGTCTTTAAAAGAAAAAGTTACTTACTGAAGAATTTCAAATCACTCTGATCAAAATATTTATTAGACATAAAAATATAATTAATTATAAAAGTTGGGTCAGCTGTGTGCACCCAAGAAAATTTTAGAAACCTACTAAAATTATATGAAACATGTTTTACACTCTATAATTTAATTTTTTTATTCTTCGTAAAAGAATAAAATTAAAACTCAAAATAAATTTGTCTTTAGATGAAATCATTCATTTATAATGTATGACAAGCAAAACTAACAAGTAATGTATGAGATAATGTATTATAAGCAAAACTGAAGTATGAACTAGAAGAAAAAATTCCTAAGGTGATATAATCAACATGTGTCATTTACTTATCATCTATGCAAGAGTATTTTAAAATTTTGGTTATAAGTGATTGTAATGAATAAACTACAAAGAATTAATACAACAAACACATGCCTACACTTATCATTAATTAAAGGATATATAGGAGAAATAGCACATATTTTAAACTAAGCATACAAATTATCTAAATATTTATAAAACTCAATTTTTTTAATGATTTATTACAACACAACATATTTTGATACATAAATGAAAAATTGTTCATTGTTCTCATCCATGTATTCATTTCTAGAATTATTATTCATATTCAAATATATATATTCTTAATTTAGATTTTGCAGAAATTATATTTTTTCAGATATATAAATTAATCTCATTACTTTTTTTATTTATTTTCTTAGATTAAAATATATCTAAGATTCAATTAAACAAACATAAAAAATTTATGTGATCACAGGTCTTGAAATTGATTATAATATATTTATTTCAATCGATACTAATATCTTCAATGAGTAAAATTCATAATATAAATTAATATGAATGAATAAAGAGGTTTATATTTTAAATTATTTTAACAATATTAGATTTTACATGACTTCAATTAATTTTGCATGTATATAATTTTTCCTTGCAAATGCAGTATTCTAAAATAAATAATAAAATCTTAAGAAATTATTTATTTAAATTATTATGAAGAATAAATGTATTCTTAAAAAATACATAAAGGAAATTAAATAAAAGCTGCAATATTACTTAATAAACAATAATATTTGATAAAATAATAAAAAAATATTTATTTTATCAACTTTAATCCATAACAAGTAATAAAATATAAATGCTTTAATTAAATAAAATTATAATAGGGCACTGAATGAAATAAAAGTTTTAATTATTTTTAAAACAACATATTTGTATCACACAAAATAACTAATTAGATGCATTGTTTGTATCAAAGCAATTAATAGTATAAAAATTTAAAGTTTTATTTTTATTATATTTGAAATAATACAAGATCAAGTATTAAACTTTAAAATTATCACCAAAAATAAATGAAATAAAAATATGTATAAAAATAAACAATTAGGTTCTTAACATGGTTATATTTTTGTATATTAGTAACAGCATAGTTCAATATACTTACAACATAAATGAGAGCAACAAGTTCTCTAGCTGTCAATCCATTAGGCTTTACTTCTTCTAAGGCATCCAATATTTGTTTCTCTCGAGCCATTCGATGATTAACATATTCTTGAACTTTAGTTTTAGGATTTTCAATCACAGGACCATGTCCAGGATAAATTATTTCAGGCTCTAATTTCAAAATTTTATTTAAAGTAAGCATATAATCATTCAAGTCTTCAAACACCTAAATTTTGATTAAAAATATATATAATAATTTTCGTAAAAAATAAAATACGAAGATATTTATATCAGACACATTAAGGAATGTTATTATAGTAACCATGGAAAAATAGAACTCTCAGGGACTTAAGAGAATCCTTGAAAATAAATTGGACATAAATGTATTTTATTTGTATTTTTAATTCCACACTGAATTACTGATAATTTATACTGCAAAATTTGAATATTTCTCAAATTAGTTACACATGGAAAGTCAAAATACTAATGACATATATTGAATAATTTAAATCAGTTAGACATTGAAGTTCAAACTATCAATAATTAATGTCCTTAGATTAAAACTTTTTTTTTCATTAGTTGCACTTTGGGTGTCAAATTATTAATGATATATACTTCTAAGTTTCAATTTTTTTCTTAAATTTAGCTTACGAATGTTATTTTGCATGAAATAAAGTAAAGGAACATAAAAAGAGATCTTAAAAAAATAATCACTTAAAATATATGTAGAAAAAAAATAAACCTGTTCACAAGAAATCATGCACACATATACAAAAACATGACTATTTTAATTAAATACATATCTTTTGTTATGTACACTCATGTAATGTTTAGTAAATGGAATAATACTTACAGCTGTGCCTTCACCCAGAATACAATCTCCACTAAATAAACTATTTTCTTCTTCTAAATGAAGGACAAGGTGATCATCTGTATGTCCAGGTGCTGCTAGTACTCTGCATTAAAGTTAAAAATTAATAGTTGGTATTAAATGAATTCAAACAAATTTTTAATTGTTCACATTATAATGATGTACATAAAATTTATATGTGAATTACATATACACTTCATTGCAATACACTTATTTTTATAAAATAGGACTTCAGCACTTTCTTCTATAAAAAGCAGCATTTTAAACTATTCAATACACAAATCTGAAGAAATTTTGATGCACAATGAATAATAGATTTAGAAACAGACAATAACTTTAAATAAAAGGCTCAGAAGAGTATAAAATTATGCTATAAATTTAATACGGATCTATTATTACAGAATTATATTATAGAATTACAGAATTATATATTAATCTGATAGTAGAATGAACTTTGTTTTAGAAGACAATACACAAAAGAAGAACCAAATAAAAAGTTGTTCTTTAAATAATTTACCTTTGTTAATGTAATAAAGAATATTTTCAATTAAAAAAAGGAAAAAAATACTAAAATTTATAAAATTTTACTTTTTAAAAATTCTTTTATCAATGGAAACAAAATACAAATTCTGTCTAAGCATTAAATAAATTTAGTTCTAATAAAATGTAAATTAATGTAATTTTAATAAAGTATAAAACATACTTGAGAGTAGCACCTTCAGTTGATATAATATCACCATCATTTAGATAGTTATAATCAAGGTCAGGCACTGCTGCAAAATTTTGTGCTCCGGGTTCTCTGGGAAATTTTGAAACTGTACATTCTAATATAGAGGAAAGACACGTTATTTCATTTATATATATATATATATATATATAGATATATATATATATATATATACATATATATATATATATATATATATATATATATATATAGAAAAATTAAAACTTTTTAAGAAAAACATATTGCACATAATTTACATAAAATACTTTTATAAAGAAGAAAATTCAACACAAAGGATCAATAATCTGGTATTAAAAATACTTATAGAAAAACTCATTGTAAAATAATTAGACGCCGATATAAGTAGTACACTGATATCATGAAGTTTTTTCTTTTGTTGATACATATATACACATACTAACTATAGCATGCATGTTTTGTTAGAATGAGATACAATATTCATAAATATTGAAGGAAGTTATCAGAATTACAAAATATATTCAATAAACTACAAAGCTAGAACTATAGTTTGAATACTTTTTATGCTAAGAACAAAATAAACTGAAATTATTAATATCATATTTTTATAAAAAAAATTGATAAAAGTTTTTTTAGAATGGTAACAAAAATTGGAATCTTGCTAAATGCATTTATAAATGTTGTAAAAGAGTGATAAAATAGATTATCCTAAATTATTCATAGTCAATAGTAATATTTAAAAGGATTGAGATGCAAAAAAACAAAGTTCATTTATTATACATAAAAATAATTTTCAGGTGGTAATCCCTTAAAGCACTAGAAATGGCCATTTATATTTATAAATAAATGAATGAGAATATGTATATTTTAATATGTAGGCTAGTCAGTAAAAAGTTTGGGAGAGGGGGGAATTAAATTGTAAATACATTCTTTAGTTTAATATAATTCAAATTGTTGATGAGGCTTATAATTTAAATATATTATATTTTATAACTATACAGTTTATGAAATTTTAAATTCAGATATCATATTTCTTATTTATGCACCAGTGGCTCTCACTTTTCTATTTTCTTTGTGCTAAGTTATTATTAATTACAATCACACTACATTTTAATTAAAATTTAAAGCTATCATTTTTTTTAGCCATAAATCACTAACTTTTTACTTTATCTTTAGAATTTTTATGGTCTTTGGTAGGAGGAGGCATCTAAGCAAGCATGGCCACATATACTTAACATAAATGCAAATATAGATCTTATATACAAATATTCTAGTTTTTTTTATTATCATTTAAAGCTCCATTTAATAAATTATAGTAAAAATAATTATATATTATGAGTAGATTTTAAACTTAATTGTTTAAATATTTCAAATAACAAGCAATACTGAGAAAAACATTTTACCTTCACTTTATCACAAGCTATTTTATGGAAAAAAATCCATTAACTTTTAATTTTAATGTAATGAAGTTTTCCATATAATTTTATTTATTTTAAGAAAGAAAATTTGAAAAAAAAATTTTTTTAACACACATATATTTTTATTGAAGTAAACATTGCTGAAACAGATTATAATCATACAGATTATTAAAACTGAATGTTCCAGTTTTGTAAAATCAAAACTACTGATTTTACAATTGGTACTTTTATACTACATACATTTCATGGTAAAGAAATGTTTAACAGTTTTGAATCTGAATAACTAAACAATATCAATGTATCCTTACATTTAGATTAATAACACTAAATAGTAACAATAGATATTTTGATATCAAACAGCTTTTTTGTGATATATGTATTTGACATTTGACAAAAATATTAAACTGCTATATGCATGTATTATAGCATGCAAAACTATACAACTATTTATACATAGAAAATAACAAAAATAAAGAATTAATTTTTACTTGATTTCAATTCTTTCAAAATATCTGGGGCACCTCCAATATGATCCAAATGCCAATGGCTTATTATAATATTATGTAAAGAGCACTTTTCCTTTGCTAAAACTTCTTTTAACAGATTAACATATTCTGGAACGCCAGGATTACCACAGTCCAATAATACACGCCTAAAAAGTAAATCCTTTATAACATATAAATATCAAGTCGCAAAATAAAAACAAAAATGTTTCGATTAATAGCATATTATTGTTTAAGCTAGGTAAAATAGCAAAATAACAGTTGGTGAGCACTACTAAAATATTAGTCTAAAAATAATTAAAATATCAATGTATTTAATTTTGATATCAACTCTATGGCACAACAATTTCTTGGAGGATCAAGGCCTATAATGCCCTTGTTTTCTTGTCAAGGCCTACAATCTGTTTTCTTGTCTGAGGGCTCTGGAATACAAAGCATATGTCCTAGTAATGTAGTTCGCTTAGCACAAAACCCAAAGTGCTTAGTTACCAAGCATGCTTAGTACTCAGTTTTATCGACCCAATGAAGGGATGAAATGCTGAATCAACCTTGCCGAGCCCAAAGATAGAACTTCAGACCTGTGCATAGGGAGGGTGAAGTGCTACCACTATGCCACTGGATTCTGATCATCAGATAAAATTATATATAGATAGATATACAGAAGATATCTAGTTCTAAATGTTTGCATGTTTATAGAATTTTTTTGTGTCTAGTAACTCTTAAAATAGTTAAAGAGAAAAATTCATTTCTTAGTTACAAAATAACCAACTAGCATAATTTAGTTACTTGGTATCTTATTTTGTGAGAAAATTAATTAATATATAATTTAAAAATAGTTTAATAATGAAATTTTTCCCATCAAAAACAAGATTTTATTTTATTTGAAAAAGGTATAAAATTATATCAAATAAGGCAAAAATGAAAAAAAATTATAACAGAAAAATTATGATCAATTAATTAAAGATAAGTATTTTGTTTCTTGATTTTGAATTGAAGAAAATTTGCATCTGGCTTTTTAAATATATACGGAAGAGTTTTAACTTAGATCTATCTTTAAAGTTAGAAGTCAACTAAAAGTCAAAGTGCTACTCATTCAGATGTTATTCAAGGCAAATATTTGAGTGGAATACTATGGTCATCATTTAAATTTGACTAATACTATAAAAGTAGTTTGATAATTTAAGTGCATTATGTTTTAAAGATCCTATACACTAATAAGTCATATAGAATAACATAAAAAAAGAAAAAAAAACAGATATGAATTACTTTTACTGTATAAAGTTATAAATTTTATACAATACACTTTTATTTTCACTTTCATTGACATGTGCACACAAGCTACCAATTTCTGATCCTTATTTTGTTGTTGATCCATTTACTTTATTCCCTACTTTTTTAATAGATTCTGAAATATGTGATAAAAACAACTAACACATACTCTAATGGTACAAAAATAGAAAATTAACAAATTTTGTTTTTAGGAAATTTTTAATTAATATCTTTTTAAAATTCTCATGATATCAAACATACATGATTGATAAAATTAAATCTGAAATAATAAAAATTTTGTTTCATTTGATTTGTGAAAGTAAGAATATTTACTTTAAAAATACAAATATGTTAAAATTATTCTAATTTATGGAATGGAATTGGTGTTAAGTTCCTTGTTAAAAATAAGAGAATATAAAAGCTGTTTTAAAATTATTTCCTATATATATATATATATATATATATATATATATATATATATATATATATATATAATGTAGATGTATTGCCAATAAAATGCTCTGATATTAATTTGAAATTTTTATATCCTTATTAGGAGCATTTGCTATTCTAAATTTAATGAGATAATAAAACCATAAAAAACTATCATAATAGCTTCAAAGATACAACAAATTCAATGATTTTCAAAGGGGCATATAAGGGATAGCTCAGAAGAGAATTTAGGTGAAAAGACTTAAATGAAACACCAATTTATTTTGTTTTTATTTAAGCTAATAAAAAATATGATGGTTAATTACGTAACAACTTAAGATATATGAACTAGACACATCAATTTATTATAATGTTAGAATTAAAACAATAAATCTAAAGCAGTTAATAACAAACACATATTAGTCCATCAAGAATCATTCTAATATTATTTAATTTCTTTCAAGAATGACAAATAGCATAATATTAATTTGGAAGGTATAACAGATTAACAAAGAATTCCAAGCAATTTAATTGACATTAATACCTAGCAACAACCACTTGAAATGAAATTTATACTTGACAAATATATTTTTCAGAATGAAATCACATAATCAAAAATGAAAGAATATTTTTAAACATCTGCAGTAGTTCCCCAATAGACTGCATAAAACTCAAAAGAAGTTTCTGTGATGACTACTAAATTAATTTAAATTGACTTTCAGTTAATTATCAAATAATACTTGGCATTTAAAACTTATAACATTAGATACATTGCTTTGTCTAAATTTTGATAAATTTGGAATGATTGAAGTGCTTAAAAATATTCTACTTAATTCTTACATAAGAGCCAATGCAGACTCTTAATTTATGCAAGAGAATAAAGCTTCCATTCTGAAATTCATCTTTAAAGATACATTACTGCTGTTATTAATTTTTACTTTCTGTTGTGTCAGGATTGGATTTATATAATGCCAAATCCTCAGAATTTAACAAAAAATTAGAAGAACACATTTAAAATTTTCACATTTCACAGAAGATTATTTTGCAAAATTTACTCTAATGCGAAAAAAAAAAAAATTACCAACTTCATATGAAACTTGTGGCAATTTTTGTTAAATGTTTGAAGGTACCTTAATTATATTTCTTTATATTCTAATTTGTTTATTGTTTTATGCAAGTTAATATTTTATGTACACACACAATTAATTATATTTTTTTTACATATTTCTAAAGTTAGGTCTTTTAAAAGTCTCGAGAAATTATATTTTATCAAGACATTTGAAGTCTTGAAAAATTAGTATAAAACTTAAGATAATGCTTTAAAATTTATGTCAATATATAAAATATTTTATTTTTGTGTGACATTCCTATTGAATATTTCTTATTTAAGATCTTCTAGACAAAAAATGTGATTCAAATAATGTAAAAGAATATAAATATACATTTTATCCCCTTAATCATTTAAAAATTTTGTTTCAACATTGAAAATTATGATAACTTTGTTCATTTTGGCACATCTATTGGAAAATAATTTTTCTAATTTGTTTCTCTTTATTTATGAGTTTTAATACTTTATGGTTTTATTTGTACTTTTATTATTAACTAGGATTAATATACTTATTTATTATTCAGTCTTAATGTTAAAATAAGGAAAATGTTATCAGTTAATAAAGAAATATATATATTTAAAAATATACTACATATTTCAATATATAATTATGTAAACTTGGAAACAACAATTTTGGAGATTAATGTTTTTGTACCAAAAAGTGATTATACAATATCTGTCCCAGTAATTAAATTGGCAATTTTTTATAAATCAAATTTTGGATATATTTTTTGTTTTGTAGTATGTTTTCAACCTTTGCTCTTGATTTCATTAGATTGCACAGATTTTATCCAAATTTTGAACACCATGTGAAAAATATACAAGAAATTGTAAATAAGTAACAAATAATAAAAGAAAGTTTTATCAATCTAATTCTTTTTTATATGCTATATTTATTATGTATCAGTGAAGAAATGGGTTTTAGAATAAAAAATTGTCGTGACTTTTTATTGATCTTGTCACCATACAAATTTGTATAAGTAAGACTTATTTGGTTGTAAATCAGAACTTTTATTTTTTCGGAATTTGGAAAATTCCAGAAGCTTGCTATACCAACATTTACTCAGAAAAACAGTAAATACTGAAATATGAAACGAAAATTCAGTGCCTTAGACACCTGCAAAATTGGAGTTGCCAATTTGGCGAGCTATCTCGAAGTTTGGAACGGCTTCGATAGTATGTAAGTATCCCTTCATCAACATGAGAAATAAAATCGCTAATTTTAAAAGGCAAAAGAGTATTGCTTTACCATAATATACAACACTGTACAATTAATTACAGCATTTTGTTATAAACATAATTTTGAGGTTTATACAAATTATTGAATAGTCTATATTTATTCTAAAGAATTGAGAGACACGCATAAATATTTATAGCTATCTAAAGTGTTTAGGAACAACTAACTCTTATCTAAGGTTGGAAACCGTTCAATATTCTGATAATTTAAGGTATCTAGTGTCTGATATTTGTATTTTCAAGATATTTTTAAATATTCAATATGTAATACTTTGATAATTATGTTTAAAACATTTTAATTTTAAATATACAATTACTTTTTTCCAGTACCAATGATATACGTATTAGTTCCTTGCAATGTCATAGGACTTGGATTGCATCCTAAAACTCTAATAACACGACTGGAAAGAGAACTAATTTTTGGTATAATAGCAGACATGGTTTATTGTAATTACTAATACTTTTAACAGCAAGTATAATTAAAGTCACTAGTCATAATTTTTTCCAAATTTTAAATTAGAAATTCCCACTTTACAGTATGAAGATAAGTAAGATTTCCTAAACTGAGATTTTAGTTCGATAAAATACACTACACACTTCTGTTTTCCTTTCGTAATTTTTTGTTTTGTTTCCAGTAGAATAGTTCTAATAATTTAAGAACATGCTCCTAAAATGTACTTTGCAAAAAAACAAAAAAAAAACAAAAACAATTATTTTAAATATTAAAAAGCGCTTACAAAAATTTTAAAATTTATTACAGATGAAATAAAACACGCAAAATTTTTTTATCAACACAAAAACAGGAAAATCAGTCTGCAGATTCGTGTTGAAAAATGTATCTACTCGCGACTGTAACATTTACCGGTACTTTGTTTACATGTGGGAAAAATTTTTTTGTTTATTTTTTTCTAAAATCGTGACTTGTTGAAAATTTATGATTATCATCTTTGCAATCTCTATAAACAAGTTTTTCATCCCTCTTTTTTTGTTTATAAATTAGAATTGACCGAATAATTTATTTTCTTAAATTTATAAATCAGAGTTAATCTTTAAAAAGAGGATTTAAACGTATGGTATTCTCTAATGTTTTGATGATCTGAATTTTATGATGGTTATTGAATAAAACCTGCTTTATTCTATGAACCACTTGAAAAATTTGGCAAATGCACTGAAACTTGAGTTTTGATTTCATGGAATTCGCTATTGGAGGATTCGCGGCATGTTGTGCAGGAGTATTTACAAATCCTTTAGAAGTTGTGAAAACACGTCTACAATTACAAGGTGAATTGCAGAACCGCGGTGTTTATACGGTTCATTATAGAAATGCATTTCAGGCATTCTATGTCATAGCCAAAAGCGATGGTTTTTTCGCTTTACAGAAAGGATTGGTACCAGCCTTATGGTATCAGTTATTTATGAATGGAGTACGACTTGGTTCATTTGAATTTATGCAGAAAAGTGGTTTTATCAACTCGAGTGATGGTATTAGCTTCTTTCGAAGTATGGCTGCCGGTGCAGCCTCTGGTTGTATGGGTGCATTAGTTGGCAGTCCCTTTTATATGGTAAAGTGAACTTCCTAATTTGAATATTATTTGTTTCGTATAAATTTTATCCTTAAATTTAACAAATACTTCATATTTTCTAAAATTGGAAAATAAATGTCATTTGTTAATTATTTCGTTTGTAATAAAGTTAACAGAATTCATATTTGCATTTTATAAAATTTTATTACTGTTTTTATTGTAAATATGTGAAAAATATCTAGTAAAAAATTTCTATTCTATTTGAAATCTATTTTTGTATCTTCTTTCATTGAACTTGTTTTAAACAAGATTCTAAAATCTTTTCAATCATAGTAGATGATAAATTTCTTCTTTTGTGATTATTGTATACATTTTCTTTATATATTTTATTTCAATTAAATAAAAAAATGGACATTTCTCAAAAATTCCTTGTGGTTACATGGTTTTGTTTCTAAAATGAGAATTTCTCTGCACATATAATGATACATGCCATGTTTTAGCATCAATATATTCGAATTGGTAATGTTTTATTTTTAACTGGATTCAAATCACAGAAAAATTCTTGTTACTCATAGAAAAGCCTTGGAACATTACTAACCTATTATTTATCAATCTAATTTGTATTATACTGAAATTTCAATGCAGTAAATCAAACATGCTAAATTTTTTAAAGTTAAATTTAAATATCCAATGCTTATAGCTTTTGAAAGGGATATTTTAGTGATTGTGGATGGTATAGTGACATAAGGTAGAAAGTTTAGAAAACTGAACATCTCTCTCAAGAGATGAATATGTTAATAATGTAAACACAAATCCATTTCTTGTTAAATAATTGGGATGAAACTTCTGAACTTCTCTCTAAAGAGTGCTGCTTTTGAGTTTCATTAAGGCATTTTTCAACATCACCTATAAAATGTACTTAGTGTACTAAATGGGATTAACTTGTTTTATATATATCTTCATGCTTCAAAGAAATTATAATTGGCTATTATAAAACTATTTCCATACTTGAACCTTGAATCAAGCCTTTTCATATTTTATCCATTTTTGAAGATTTTTTTAAAGATTTTTTCGGATTATTAAATGTAATTTCAAATCAAAGGATTAAAAAAATTGTATTTTTGATAAATTTATATGTCAAGATTAATATTTGACATATAATATGTGTTTAATATAACATGTTTTTATAATGATTCTGTGCAAATATGTTCAAGATTATCAGTTAAATATTAGACTATTTGTGTGTAATGCAGAACTAATTTAATTTTAAAAGTGTTTGTAATGCAAATTTAAAATTATGAATTTTGTGTTTAATCATAGGATGGCTTTCAAATTCATTGTACAGAATTTTACAGTATAGGAAATTTTTTAAATTAAATTTTATGACATTTTAAGCAAGTGGCTTCCAACTGATGTTATTTGCAAGCCAAACTATGTTCTGAAAATAACTATTAATATTATTTTTTTCCTAAGAAATTCACTATATATTATGCCATACTGATTCTTAAGGCATTATCATTTATTTTATAATTATCAAGAATTTAATTGTCTTTCCATTTCTATTGTAGATTGTAATTTTTTTCTTCTAACGCTGATAGTCTGTCATTAAAATTTTCTTTTGATGCCAAATCACTTTTATTAAATTTTTAATGTATTAATCAAATTTTAATTAAACATTTTAATGAAAATTTGATAAAATTTTTAGTTTTAATGATATTTAAATAATAATGAATTGAAAAAGATGTTAAATTAAATATATTTATCTCTAATCTTAAATTATAAGATCTGTATCTATAAAATCTTGACTTTTTATGTTTACAATGTTAAGCATTAATTTGTCAATGTTTTTCCAATAAGTGTTAAGCATTTTTTTAGATTAATACTTATTTGAAATAAATTTATTCTTTGAAATAATAACAATTTTAATTATATGAAATTATAATTTTATTTACACAAATTTATAAAGCTGAAACATAAATGAAATGTACAAAATGTAAGTAAGCAGAATGTTATTTTTCAATTTCTTTGAAGAACTGTTTAATAAACACTATATTCTCAGAATCATTTAGGTTGCTATAATTTACATTTTGAAAATGTTTTGATAATTAATCACTGGCTCTTAAATAATCCTAAACTACAAAATTTTATAATAATCAACAAACACTTTATTCCATACATTGATTATGTTATACCACAGATATGCTTGCAATTTTATTTTGGCCCAGCATGTCCATTTTTACTACAATTTGCATAATCAAAGGATTAAAAAATTACAATTTTATTTAGGCAATGACAAAATTTTTAATTTACTTTTCAATATTCCCATGAAAAGTTTTAATAATGAAAAAAGTTTAAGAGGAAAGAAATGTTCTCTGATATTTTCATATAAATTTATTTCAACAGTATCTTAATTTCAAATATTATATTGTTATCGTTGTTTTGTACCAGCTCTGCTGACAGTATAGAGTGCATTGCTCCACTTTTCCAACTGAACCATATTTTGATTTGAGGTCTGACTTCCTCAGTGTGCATATGCCATAGGAACCCATTTATAGGGTAGGCAACCATTCATACAAAGACAATAGATAGAAAGAGAAAGTACATCTATGCCCGAATCAGGATTTGAATCCAGGACCTCTCTATCCGCAGTCAAGCACGTTGACCACTAGACAAGTTGGGTGGCAAATATTATGTTTAAAGTGGTTGATTTCACTGAATGACATATTTAAATAGAATTGTTAGTTGTTATGAACACTTGGTTTTTCAATAATACCAGTTTTAAATACATGCAACCTAAAAAAGGGAATACTTAATAGGTTTCTATAAAATTTTTTTGGCTTTAATTTACTTAAAATATAATTTAAAATTATTAATCCTTAACTTTCTCAGAATTTTTAAAATTCATTAAATGTCATTTTTAAAACTTTTTTTTTTTTATAAAATTGCTTTTTTCTTAGTAAGCAGAGCTTGTTTTCCTAAGCTAACATAAAAGTTAATTGTTAAAGAAAAGTTTTTACATGATACATTTTCATTAGAATTGAATTGTTGTAGATTTTCAGCCAAATATATATGATAAAACTATATATATATATATATATATATATATATATATATATATATATATATATATATATATATATATATATATATATATACATATATATATATATATATATATAAATTTCGTGTCACTATGTATGTTCCCGATAAACTCCGAAACTACTGAACGGATTTTGATAAAATTTTGTAACCATTTATAATATGGTCCAACTTAAAAGATAGAATAGTTTGTATCTCTTAATTATTGTTCTCAATATTTATTATACGACATTAGTGTTTATTTATTGGTTAGTTCTGTAAGTTCCTAATAGAAGGCGGTTTAGCATCTAAGTTGCACAGGTATTCGGCAGATGGCGACATGTTTATTTTTCTAGATTATACCATCTTCGAGAAAATTAACGTGCGTGCACAAGCGCGTGGTTAAATATAGAATTTACATATATTTTCAGGATGTATAATCATATCATAACTATTTTTCGTGTGAATCATTTTCATAATTATACTTTGTATTGTGTTATTATTGTGCAGTGTTCAATTTGAATATTTTTAATATTATAAATAGTAAAATAAAATTTTATTTATTACTGTTTTTCTCTACTAATTTTCCTACCACCTCGAAAACATGTAAGTATTTCTTGATAGCCTTTTATTATTTTTTATTTTTATTTTATAATTTGATAACTATTAATTTATTCTGCAGTGCATTTTGATCTAATTTATTTATTCAAATGATAAATTCTTTTAATTTTTTTTATTTCAGTATAATGCTGCGAAAAAAATTTTTAGTTTTAATAATTTAAAATTAAAAAAAATAATAGTTCCATGTAAATGTTATCTACCTCATTTATAACAATTTATTTTTAGATGTCTTTAATTTATATAGTATATTTTATAAGTAAGTCACTGATTACAAACTATAATTTAATATAAGATGAATAAAATGTAAATTCAGAAAGTATATGTTGGTTTGTGCTTAATTTCAAAATTTCGATACTTTACCTATTACTTTTAAATTTTTGCGAAATGTTTTATTTTTAATCTCATATAAATGAACCTATTTTAAATCTTTTTAGAAAATATTAACTAGATTTAGAAAATATTAACAAAAACTCAGCCACTGCAATGCGTGGCTGGGTCAGTTGTATATATATATATATATATATATATATATATATATATATATATATATATATATATATAATTAGTATATTTTTCATTCATTCTATATGTAACTTATGCAGAATTTTAATTCCTATAGGTGAAAACTCAAATTCAAGCTCAATCATCATCAGTTATTGCTGTTGGCTACCAACATAAACATGAAGGAATGTTTAAAGCCTTTAAACATATTGTTAAACAACATGGATTTTTTGCTTTATGGAGAGGAGCTAGTGCTGCAATGTGTAGAGTAACTTGTGGTTCAGCTGCTCAACTTGCTACATTTTCTAATGCTAAATCTTTCATTAATGATCTTCAGGTGAGACATATATTTTTAGAGTTTTTTATAACTACAGCTTTAAAAGAAAATTGTTGTTTAGAACTTTAAGCTTTCCATATATTATCATATTTCTGTGTTTATATATTTATATATTTTATTCAAATGTTCTACATATAATGTGCTATTATCTATCAATAAATATTTGGATACCTATGGAACAAGATAATCTGCTTTTCTTTAATACATTATGCCCATAACTCTTCCATAAGTTGTGAACAGCAGGATATTATTATGTATATATTATGTTGCACAATTTAGATTTTGTGAAAAAATATGATGGTCTGTTATCTTGGAAATGACTGTCCCATACAAATCGTTTCTGATAAATTGAAATGCCGAAAATCATCAGTGCCTTTATAATGGTAAATTGACCAGGGAATTGTCAGATCGGTATAAGATCCTGGATGCAGATAGAGTGCCTTTATTTAGACCCCCTATCTTTCAAAACCATATTTATTGAGCTGATTGCTGTCTAGACCTGATACTACCTGTTAGTAAGAAGGTCTCCACTGATTCTGAACTAAGGGTGGCTACCCTAGCTACTATCAATGAGCATTATCCATCATCTGTTTGGTTCCATGTCTATACAGATGGTTCAGCTGTGGATGCCAAGAGAAATGCTGGTGCAGGAGTATACTCTAAGAGTTTTAGGTTTTGCCAGGCTGTTGGGAAATACTATAACAGCTACAATGGTGAAGTGGCTGCTGTGCAATTAGCACTTGAAGAGATCAGAAAGGGTAATGAGAATATCATAGTATTTTTTATAGACTCTCAGGCCACCATCAGGTCTCTCTCTTCAATTGCTCCTATCAGTATTGGGTCTGTTTATCTCTGTCAAATGGCAATTAGTTCTCTACTGGAAGAAGGATGACAAATTGTGCTGCAATGGATACCCAGCCACTGTGGTATTGCCGGAAATGACGCAGCTGATAAATTGGCAAAGGCTGGCTCAAATCTACAACAGCCTTTTCCAGCCTTGAAGTACCATACTGTTAAAAGGCTTATTAAGTCAAATATAGCCTCCTATTGTAGAAATGTTTACAAGATGTGCATAAAGGGGAAAGCATGGGCTTCCTTACTAACAAAGCCTATTCCGTGTAACCTTCACAGAGCTGTGAGAGTGGCAAAATTTCGCCTTAAAACTGGGCATAATTATCTACAAAAACACCTTTACAGTTTGGGTTTGAGGGACTCTCCAATTCCTCTCCTTTTTGTGGAGTAGAGGACATGACTGGTGACCACCTTTTCACTTGCCCTGGTCTTTCGGACGTCGCAGATAGAAATTCTGCGGAAGATGACTTTTCATTCACCTCAAGATTGTATTGGGCTGCCCGACAGAGACTGATGGTTGAAAAACCAAGGTCGAGCGTAGGATAAAAAAAAAAATAATGGTAAATTACTCCTGAAAACCTATGAAATTAGAGGTTCTAGACAACAGTATTATTCAAAGTGATTCTGATGAACCATACCTTTCTTGGGTCCTTATCCATGAAAAGTTTCAACAGGCATCCCAAACTGCTGTCAATGAATTTCATTCATAATGAAATTGATCTGCTCATTCCTCATAATCTGACACTATCCATAAGATTTTAATGACTAACTTCAACAGATTGATTCAGCTAACATGATGCAGAAATCAGTGTAGAGCTATAAAAACATACACACACTGTGGAGCTGCCAATCAAGATACATTTTGTAAGATTTAAATATTTTAATGATAATGCCTGAGTTTTGAATCTTAGAAAAATGGCTTCTGTACTAACTAACAATGAAGTTTGGTAAAGACTTATGCTTTGGGGGTGTTTCTCCTAGTATGATCTAAGTTCATTGTTTCAATACTTGAGAGGCTGAATGTCAAGACCTACTGAATCATTGTGCATGATTATATGTGTTTTATGGAATGGGTCCTTGTTAGTTCCAGGATAACAGCAACAGGTTTTATTTTTTTTATTTAAAAGAATGACTCAGTACTTGGATAGGTGACACAAAATTTGAACTTTAATCTTATTGAATACCAAAGGGACAAGTTGGAACATTAATTTTATGTGTGCTTCTCCTTTTGAAATAAATAAGTAAACTGACCTATCTTCTACAAAAGCCAAATTTAAGAAAACATGGATTTTAATCATACAAGAGTTGATGATGGCAGAAGGTGAACTCTACTTGATTTTGAATCATCTATTTATGGTGAATAAGCATTTTCTTATCTTAATCCTTGGTATCTAATTATTATACTTATTGGCAGATAATGTATTATATAATTGTGTATGTATTTTTAATATTTCTAAAATATTTAAATATATTATATTTCTGTTTACTTGATTGAAAATTTGTTCTTTGAATAAAACATATTGGGCAGTAAAATTACTGTTCAGTATAATTTTAATCATATTTAAATTTATTATTAGATTGACATTTTAAGTTTTACTCTCCATTGATAGTAATTTATCTATTTCAAAATATTCATATAATTTGTGTTTAATCATCAGCCAAAGAATCTCTATAAATTTAAAGTGATATTTTAATAAGTTTGATATTTAAATTGTATATGTAATATTTATATAATTGTATTAAAATATTTTTTAATTCTGAAAATAAAATCTAAAGTAATAGTAAGAAATGGAAAAGAGTATATAGTTAACTTTTGAATATATAACATATTTTAACTGGATACATTGACAAACACTCATTATATGATTAAGTAGAATGAGAATTTTATGTGTTTCAGCTCAACAATAATCTGTTTAATATTAAAAACGAGGGTTAGGAAGTAGGAGATATTATAGAAATTAACCATTATTATTTAAAATTTTATTTTATCAAAGTCAGGAAGCTAAAGTAAAAAGTTACTTTGAATTGATCCTTTAGTCTCTTACTAAAATATTTCAATACAAAGGAAAACCAAATATATATATATATATATATATATATATATATATATGTATAAAGAAATTTAAAGTTATTGAGAAAATAATGTTATCCAATAGAAAATAAATTAATATTTTGTAATGTTCCGATAATTATTTTATTTTACATATCATGCCATTTTTGTCAAAAAACAAATTCATAATTTTAATTTTAATTTCTTGTATTATTTCATGTCTAATGCTAACTTAAAATTTGTCAAGATTTGACCTTTTTTGTTTTCTTCTATATGTTAAAAGTAAAATTTTGTTGTAAAAATTTAATAACGATTTTTTTAATTTATGATCAGTCACAGCCATTTTTAATTTCATTGATTAGGAATTGTATTTATTTTATAAATATCTGAGGTTAAAAAAGTGATATTTTTTAATGAAAACATTTTTAAAGATCTGCAGTATTGTAAGAGATAAAATATTTTTGCATTTTAGACTGCTCACATTAATTTCAATTACATTGTTTGCATTGTTTTTAGTTTTCAAATTAATGATTAAATATGGTTAATGTAATAATAAAACATTAGAGAATGGTTTTGAAAATTAAATTAATCTATTTTGTTCTTAAAATTAACTTTTGCCCTTAGCAATAAAAATATACAAAATATTTGTTTTCAAATCATTAGTTATTTGCATACTAATTTTCTTCATAATATTTTATTAAGATAAAAATTATTAAAATATTAAATTTCACAAATTTTACCAAATTTCACAATTGTAGCTTTATTATTTAGTTTTAAAGAAATTTGTTTATGTTTTAATTAAAAAAATATTAATAAAATTCTTCCTCACTACAGTAGAATGTGTAATACTGAAAATAACTGCAGAATTATGAAAATATATGTAATAATGGTGATTGTTAATATTTAGTTATTATATAATAATATATTAAATATTGATTATTTAAATTTGAAAAAAAATAGCGAAGCATTTTTAACTATCTAATATTTCATATTAATTGCATTCCTGAAAAACTTTTGCTAATGAAGTTCAAGAAATATTTGAATTACAAAATTAAGTTCAGGTTAACCAAATTCTCCCTTATAACAAAATGTTCATTTCCTATCTATTATAATGTATATGTAAATTTTATTTGTGTAAATATTTTAGTTTTTGTAAAGTAATTTTCATGAGATATTTAAAATTCTTAAATATGTATTTTACATACATTGTTCATTCCTTCTAAACTAATTTGTTATTAATGTTTGTTTTTAGATCTTCAAGCCAAATAGCTGGTTATGTGCTTTAATGGCAAGCATGATAAGTGGTGTTGCTGTTGTTTCATGCATGACACCACTTGATGTTGTTTCAACTCGTTTGTACAATCAAGGTGTTGACAGTAAAGGGAAAGGTCTTATTTATTCTGGTTTATTTGACTGTATTCGAAAAATAATTGTCAAAGAAGGATTGTTTGGATTTTACAAAGGTGCTACTGCTTCTTTTCTTCGGACAGGTCCACACACAGTTTTATCCCTTGTTTTCTGGAGTGAATTTCAAAAATTTTATAACACACTAGAAAGAAAAAATTTAGATGTTCCTCTAACTTAATAAAAATGTTATATTTTACAATGATTTATTTACAGTTGTAGTTAATTTGTTTTTATATGTATAGTTTATGATTATATATTTATACAGAGCCAGCCTCCTCTTCCAAGAATCTGGGTGCAAAGCACAATTTGGGACCCTAAACTTTGTAAAATAAAATTTATAGAAAACAAACATTTTTTACAAAGGCATTATTTATTTATTTATTCATTATTACATATGCTAATATAATTACTGCAGAAAAATTGCTACTTTTTGGAATTTTTTACAATGTTTAATATTTGAAGCAATTTAAGTGCTAAAGTAATGTTAATTTCAGGCAATATTGCACACCACATAATTAAATATAACTAAACATTAAATAAATATTAATTCTTTTATTGAAAGTAAAGACTTTGAACACAATTCATAATTGTAGTTAATTCTTTATCAATTTTAATTCACTTGTTAGAGTAAGTGTCAGCATGAAAAATGGTTTTAATAGAGCTAAAATACATTTAGAAATAACTTATGATAAATGTATTTATTTGCAATATGTCTTGTGCATTATTTATGTCAATTTTTTTAAAATCAAATTCCATTGCAAAGCAATATACTGGATTAGGTTTTTATTTATCTTTTGTTATAAAATTTTAGAAAGCTTTTGGGATACTTTTTTTAAAAGGTTTTTACATCAGTTAAAAAGTTGAAATCAGATATAATGTATTTTTCATCATACAGATAATGATTAAAATATTATCAAGTTTTCATGTGCAAGAGCACATTATTTTATTACATATTCTTGATCATGTTGTAACTCTCTTAATCGTTTGTTCCTAGTGCCTGGCTTCTGTACTACCTTAAGATGGCTGGCCTTGCATTTATAAATCTAAAGAATTGTATTTTATTATCAGAAAAAGGATTGATTAGAATAGGATTAATTTGTATTATTTATTAATTTTAAAAGATTTCTAAATGTGTGCGAGACAGAAAAATAATTACAACTTATAAAATTATAAGCAACAATTATTCTAGATACTTATTTCTGAATATATTAATTTATTATGTGTTTAAGGATTTATTGAGTGTATCTAGAGGAATATTTTAATCTCACATAAATTATTTTATTTATAGTAGAAGTAGAAACTCTAATTTCCAAGGAATACCAAATACTTATGAAATTTTTTTAAATATTATAAATTGTAAAATTTGGTTGAATTATAATGTTTTTATAATGTGTATAATATAATTGAATTCAACATAATTACTTTGTAAAAATTATGCTTTTCTTTAAGTTAATTAAATATATCAATATTTTTTAATTTCCTATAGTACTGATTCTTTCTTATTTTTAATTAGCAATTTACTTTTTGTTATTCAAATATTCATTCTTAGTCACATAATTATGACTTTTCCTTAGTATCATTATATAATTTATATTGAGTTAAAAGTAGTTGATGAATCTCACTTTATTCAAAATTAACAAGTAATACATAATTTTAAATTATAATTAATGCACAAATTTTATAAATTAAGGTGTAAATAATTCAGTTAGAAATGCTTACCAACTTTTATTGAGAAATAAAAATTTTGTATATATTTAAAAACATTTATCAAATTTGTTTTAATTATGAAAAAAATAATTTTTTATTTCAATTTTAAGCATTCATGACACATATAATATGCATATATCTGTATATTTATGTATACATATTGCATCTATAAATATTCACCTATAAGTGATCTCTTCATAATACCTTTAATGATATACCTCTCTTTATAAAAATTTGTATATTTCTTGTTTTATTTATAATTATTTTTTTGGGTTTTTAATTTTCAACAAGAGGTAAATAAAATGAATGATATACACTGAATAGTTGCAGTGAATATTCAAGGAATAATGCATTTGTATTTTGAGTGAAATTGCTATCTATAAATCATTTATATTTTAAATAAGTGAAATAAATTTTTTTTGTGCAGAGCAAAAATTGCATTTTTAAATTTTTAGAAATATATACAAATATTTTAAATATCATATTGGTATTTGTCATATATTAAATAATAAATATCTTCATAAAAGTGTACATTGTCATATTCTAAGAAATGGCAAATGTACTAAATATTCATATATAGTATAAATAATTTTTAATAGTTAATAATATTTATTTTTCAGTTTTGCATTCATTTTTCAAAATAGTTTTTGGTTATTAGTTTTCTTTTATTATATGTAATGTATATTGACAAATTATTTGTATTTACAAGTTCAGCTCTCAAATTCTAATAAGTAAATGCACTTCAAGATCAAATTTATAATATTTGTACACAATCATGTTAATATCAAAATCACAATTTTTTTGATGGATGAGAAAAAAGCTCATATTTGTTGATAATCATTACTAAAGTAAAAATCTATAAATTTATCACTTACAAAAATATTTTCATTGCCTTGAAATAAATTTAAACATGTTTATAAATTTTTTTGCTATATCCAAATTTATCATATTACTTATTTTAATGTCTTAATATTAGAAATTTTATAATAAAAGTTTAAAAATTTAGTTACTATTGCTATTTCTTTGCCAGATTATGATAAGAATGAAGTGATTCATATTTACTATTTTTATTGTGACTTTCATTATCTTGGCAGCTAATAATTTGAGGAAAATATTTCATATAATTTATATTGTCTTTTTTTCATATAATGATTAAAGTATGAATGTGTAATTAAGTTTGTTTTTAAATTTTGATAGTTTGATATGTTATTGTAATCGAATCAATTTTTTGTGTGAACAGAAGTTAATTGTATGGAGTTATCTTTTCAATATTTTTCTATTTAATTTACCACTAAATCACCTTATTAATCGAAAATTGAATTTTAAAATAGCAAGTAATATATATAATTAGTGTTTGTAATGAGGTCATTTTTTGCCAGCATATTATGATGATTTAAATTTAATAGACATTGTTTTAATTTTATGGTTTAGTTATGCTTAAAATAATTTTGTTTAATTAAATAATTATTATAGGAAAGTGTAAAATTTTTATCATAATACTTTATGTCATTCATGGAATATCAAGTTGAATCTTATTTCAATTATTTTTGTATTAGAATCTGTAATCATGGTTCACTTATTATTTATCATTCCAAAACTGTTATTTGAAAAATATTTATTATTTATTGAAGTTTCACTGTTTTAAGAAAATTTTCATGTTTGCTTATATACTTTTAAACTCTTGTTTATAAATATTTTGTTTAAATAAAACTTATTTATAATATTTTTAAATATAAATAAGAAATAAAAGGAATACTGAGGTATTTTCTTTTTTGATTTTGTTGGTAGATAATTAGACAGTGTTATCCATCACTGTATCAAAATATTGTTTTGTGTTAAAATCAAAGAAAGCTGTGATAAATAGAACAAACATAAGCATCTGAAAACATATATTTTTTCCATTCATTTTTTGTTGTGTTAGATCATCAAATAAAATCTGATGCAAAGATACCAAAATTTGTAGAATTGATTTTTTTATTAATGCATAACATTGTCCTGTTGACTAGGTATAGAATATAACTTTTTTCCAGTGTAATAATGTTGAATTATGTTCAGATATTTATTTTTATATACTCATGTTTATCATTAGATTTAAATAAAAATGTTGAATATAAACAAAGCTTATTGTAATTATTTTTTATATTATTTTTATTATTAGTACACCATTAAAATTTTCTGTTACACTATTTCTCATACATTACACTATAAAATATGTACAATATTAAACCAACATTAAATAAATGTTAGAAATTAATCTTTTTTTAAAAAAAATATTTGTATGAAAGATAACATTTAATTTCAAAATATGACTTTCTTTTCTAATGTGTAATGGTTATTTGACTGGAAAATGCTTTAAAAATATCTATTACAACATTTAATTAGTTTCATTTATTAAAGTAAATCCATGTGTAAATAACATATTAATAAAAATGTATGTATATTTATGCAAACAAGATAAATTGGTTTCAGTTTCAACTACCTTATATTCTTCAACAATATTTTAAAATTTAAGAGAATTAACAACAATTTTCTCTAAGTTATAATGTGATATTATAATATCACATTACTACTCATAGAAAAAAAAATCAGTATGTAAATAATTTTGTTCTAATTATTTTAGAAATGCAAAATTTCATAAGGAATTTTTATTTAAGATTATTTTTTTTTATTTTTGCATTGTTTATATTTAATTTGTTTGGATTTTTTTCAGTTCTTTATCTTTTTAATAAATTTGGGTAAGAATTACTATTCAGTATTAAAATTTTTACCAAAATGATGATCATACTATGTTTTAAAATAAATATATAATAATTGTAAAACTTCATTAAAACTGCAGGTATATTAAATTGTAAAAAAAATTTATCTTCTGTCCTAGAATAATCTTTATCTTATTTATGTAATTTATTTGAGATAATGTAAGTTCTTTTATTTATGAAAAATTGTTCTGTTAAAAGTTATATAATTTATCCATTTTAAAATTTATTTCAATTTCTCAGAATTTTATTTAACAACTTACAAAAAGTATATTTTCAGACTAAAATAAATTATTGTATTTTATAACAAATTTAAAAACTGAGAATATTTCATTATATTCCAAATTATCTTTACAACACAATGTAAAGAAAAAATAGAAGATATAATATTTGCAAAAAATATATTGGTCTACATAATTCTTTTGTCTAACTCTGATTTAACATTCTTTAAGTGTAATTAGTGACTAAAAATAAAAAATTTAAAAATATATTAAATATTTACTTGTTTTATTTCATATTCATTATGATATACATTATGAAACACACAGATATCTTTTCAAATGGTTAAATTATATGGGATTGTTGTAAAACATTGATCTATTTAAAAATTAAATGTTTAATATCACAGAAACAATAAACCTGAATTTACAGCAGGAAATAATGGAACTATATACAATAGAATGAAATTGGTATAATTCCATTCATAGCAACCGGGTATACAGTGTCATCCACTCACGTTTATCTATGCATGTTTTATTCATATTGAAGATATAATCCATAAATTTCAAAAATACATAAAATTGTTTTTTTTATAATTAATTTCTTAATTCGCTTTAAAATATATGCTTTAGTCTTAAATAAGAAAGCATAATAAACTTTAAAATAGTAAATGACTTTTTCTTAAATTTAAATATGTTATTATTGGTTAAAATATTCAATGTTTATTCATTTAAAATCTAAAATTTATAAACAAAATCATTTTTGTATAGCTTTAAGCTGTAGAAATATGATTTAGTAAAATTAATAATCTTAATTTTACTTTGTTTTCTTCACTTGCTTGGATTAGTTACTTTGAATAATCAAGAATTTAATTGTTTTACATTTTTAATGCTGATAGCAAAAATTATGTCTGAAGATAGCTTTAGATTATTGCTTAAATTATCATTAGAAATATTTTATTATAATATGCAAATATTATAATTTTTTATATTTTTATCTAATAATACAGAATTTTAAAAATCCTGTATTATTAGAAACACAGCACTATAAAAGTAATGCTGCATTTCTAATATAACTTCACTGCACTTCTATTGCAATTAAATTAATTGAACCATACAAAGAAAATTTTAAAGAAATTTTTTCATTTCATATTCAAAATAATAAAAAACGTTATATATATTGTATTTACTTTTAAAAAATTAAAATTTTATATATAAAAGCCTTACATAAATCAAATTAAAAAAGTTGATAAGAAGTTCAGTTATACTGTACAGAAATTTGAATTTAGAAAAAATGTAAATATTTATTTATTACATAATACACACACGTACATACATACACATACTATGTAAGTTGGAAGTAACTTCTTTCTCAGCACTTTCAAAGTACTCAACAATAACTGTTTAAAAAATTTCATTAGTGCTTGGAAGAAAAAAAAAGATATTCATAACAAGTAGAAATTATTAAAGGCAAATGCATTTTTGTGAGATTTTATTAACAAGAAAATTCCACTTAAAATGGATATAAATATAACGAGTAACAATTAAATAATTTCATTTCAATGTAAATTCGAAAAACAATTATACCAACACAAAATATCTAGTGGCGCCATCTGTTGAAATATATTTAAAATGAATTACTAATTTGAAAAGAAATAGCTATTTTAATAATTTTTATTTATCTACCGATCCATTAAAAGTTAAAAACAAAAATTTTTTGAACAAAATTTATGAAAGTTAAAACTGATTCATCAGCACTTCCTTTGAAATGCAAAAAAAATTATTACCTTAAAATACTTAATTCTAATTAATAAAAAAACAATTTTACGAGTTAACGAAAATTTTCAGAATGCAGATGATAGTTAGAATTTTACTTCGTAGAACCAAAAATCAAATGTATTTTTTTCACTAAATAATTAAATAAAAATTTCTTAAACTGATTAGTATGAAATCAATTACATTTTTCACATAAAATTTACAACTCATAGTATATAACCATTAGGATATTTTTAGTTAATCCAAATTAAAGAAAGATTATGAAATAAAAATGGAAAACTGATAATTTTTTTATAAAAAGAGATTATTCTACCCGTTATGGAAAAAGAACGATTCTTCACGAAATAGAATACTAGCCGTTTACTTCTCTATAGGCGTTGGCCAGTGGACAATACAACTCCGATGTCAAATCGATTTTCGGATTTGGTTCGGTGCATTTCTGGAAAAAGTTCTGCATTGCAGTTGCAAGAACTTAACGTAAAGTCATTATATTAAATGAAGTAAACCATCATTTTTTATTCACTGTTTTAAATAAAACTTATCTTAAATCAAGATTCTTTAAAATAATTTTCATTTTCGAATTAATCATGAGCAGCTGTGACCATACTGAAGAAGTAACAAGTGAAAATTCCATTTCGGAAACTGATAAGAATGAAGTAATGAATGACGGTGATGATGCTGTTAATAAAGAATTACCAAAACAAGAGGATGCTGGAAATCAAACTGTCCCAGAATGTGCAACTGGAGCCGGAATCCCCGGATATGAAGAGGATTCACCCAAACGCACTCAAAGGCGACATTTTTCGCACAAAACCGATAGCTCAATTTTTGAAACTGGAGATTCCAATTCTGCTGACTTTACTGGTGATTCATCATTCAGAAAACAGTAAAGTTTAAAAACCTTACTTTTCTTTTTGCTAATAACACATTCAAAAATCTTATCTGTGAAAAAGTTCTAATTGCTTGTTAAAAAATACTTCACACATTTCTGCTTAAATAATTTTTTTTCTGGAAAATTTTGTTATGTATATTTTACATTGCAATTAGTTTTAAAAATGAAATAAAAACTGTTATAAATGACAAGTTAATTTATTTGCTTTGGATCTCAATACATTAATTTTTTAATGCGACATTTGTTAGTGAGACTAGCATGAAATACATTACCATGAATAATTAATATATTAAATTTTGAAATGTTCTATATAAAAATGAAAAATTGGATATTCTATTTCACTGTTAATGTAATATTTACCAATTTTATTTCACTGTTTATTCAGAAAGTAAACTCACTTTAGCAATTTGTAATTAAAAATAAGGTAAAACAGATTTTCTACTTTATATGAGAAATTTAATTTTAATAACTCATTTATAATTTTCACTGAGTCTTCAATGAATTAAATTTAATTAAACAGTAAAATTTCAGTAGAATTATACATTTTTAGGTATAATACTTTAAATTTTTTAATATTTTTTACAAAAATTTAATAGACAAAATATAAAAAATAAAGTTGAGAACTTGTCAAAAAATCATTATCTTAAATAGGGCAAACAATTATTTTTTTATTTACAATTTTAAGTGAAACTAAGGTCAATTCAAGATTCTTTAAATAATTTTCATTTTCAAATTAATCACGAGCAGCTGTGACCATACTGAAGAAGTGTCAAGTGAAAATTCCATTTCGGAAGCTGATAAGAATGAAGAGGTAAAAGATGACGCTGAATCACCAAGCCAAGAAGATACTGGAAATCAAACTGGAGCCGGAATCCCTGGATATGAAGAAGATACACCTAAGTGTAGTCAAAGGCGACATTTCCCACACAAAACTGACAGCTCAATTTTTGAATCTGGAGGTTCCAATTCTGCAGACTTTAGTGGGGACTCATCATTTAGAAAACAGTAAAGTTTAAAAACCTAATTTTACTTTATACTAATAACATATTCAAAAATCTATTCTGTGAAAAAGTGCTAATTGCTTGTTAAGAAATATTTCAAACTTTTCTGCTTAAATAATTTTTTATTGGAAAATTTTGTTATGAATAACTGGGAAAATTTTGCTATGAATAAATCTTTGGTTTTAAAAAATGAAATAAAAACTGTAATAAACGATGACTTAATTTATTTGCTATGAATTCCAATTTACTCATTTTTTAATGGAACATTTGTAAGTGAGATTATTAAACACACACACAGTTCTGTGAATAGTTAATTTGTCAGTAAAATGTTCTATATAAAAATGAAAAATTGGATAACATTAATATAATATTTATCCAATTCTATTGTGCTGTATTATATTCAGAAAGTAAACTCATTTTAGTTATTTGAAATTAAAAATAAGGTGAAACAGATTTACTACTTTACATGAAAAACTTAATTTTAATAATAATTTTCACTTGTCTTCAATGAATTGAATTTTATTAGACAATAAAATTTCAGTCCAGTAATATTTTCTAGGATATAACACTTTAAGTTTTAATATTTTTAGCAAAAATTTACAAATAAAAAATATTTAGGAATCAAACTAAAAAATTTTGATTAGTATTTAAAATAATTATAGGTTTACTTATGTTTTTAAAAATTATGAAAAATTAAATTGATTTAGTGTGCAGTATTTCATATTTGTCATGAAATTTCAGAAATATTACATGCCATGAGAGAAGTTTTAAAAGTATACTATTTTTTACATAACAAACCTTTCATCCTGTATTTTATAGTATATTTTGTATAACATGTGGACAGTATGATTATTCTGAAATTACATATTCCAACAGGTATGGTTGGCAAAGAATTTAATCTTTCATTTTTTAGTACAAGAATTTGCATTCCATTGGTGGAATATTTACAATTCTTTGTATGGATTACATCCAGACTTGTACAAAATACATGAAACTAAGTTTCTTGAACAATATTATCTGTTTAAGTGAAAAATTCATTTTTAAAATATATTATCAAATACACTATAATAAATCGAGTTTCAAAGTTCCTACTACATAAAAAGAATTTGTATTCTTAGTAAAATATTGTTATTAGCAACACTGATAAAACAGCTACAAATAAAGATACTTAAATTTTTTAAACTATTTTACATGAAAAAATAAACATTTTTTACTTTATAAATAAATGTATTTTGCATATTAGTATTTTTAACAATGGGATTAGATATTGTGGATGTTTTCAGTGGACAAATGTCATTTTGACTAAATTTATATTTATAAAATATTCAGTAGAAAATAAAATGTAGTAGTTAATAGATATGAATTTGACTATTATACATTAAAAAATTATAATTGAAGAAAAAAGCATTAAGATATGTTACTATAAGATTACATTAGAGATGGCCGTTATTTAAAGGAACTGTTATTTAAGAACCGTTATTAACAAATAACCGTTTAATAAATAACGCCGTTCTTCAAAAATTATGTTATTCAGATAACGCTTTTTCTTTTCCTTAACTGCTGAAATCGTTCCTGTAATGGTAACTTCTCAAAGTCGTTACGGTATTGTAGAACGTTTCCACATTATGTTATTTTGTAGCGTTAAAACTGTTCTCGTTGTTTTGTAACGTTAAAGCTGTTCTCGTTGTTTTGTAACGTTAAAGCTGTTCTCGTTGTTTTGTAACGTTAAAGTCGTTATCGTTGTTTTGTAACTTCCGTAATATTAAAAATGTTCTCGTTGTTTTGTAACTTTAAGGCCGTTATCGCTATTTTAGAATTTTCGAACTTTAAATCCAAAATCGTTGTTTCGCAACCAAATTTTAAGTTGTTATTACGTTGTTTTGGTTTCTAACATTGACATTTAGTTTTCTCGGGAACACATTCCAAGCTCTTGCTTGGCCCGCTATGCTGCTTAGCAACTAAGAATGTATACTTTTCGGTTCCACACTTTGATGAAGGAAAGTTAACTGAAAAGCTGGATGCATGAATAAATATATTTCATTTTAAAAGAGATTAAAACATTTGTAAAAATGGGGATTTTAAAAAATACATTTTATATTAATATTTTACGGGCATTTTATTTATTTTCAGCCTTTATTTATAATTATTTTTTGTGAATTTTAGCAAATTTTTCAATAAACTGAAACATTTTTTTAGAAACTTGAAACTATGCTCGCATATCAAAGCAAACGTGAAATATTTTAAATTCAATTTCAAATTTCGGGAGTTAATTTTTATAAATTAAAAAGATTAAAAGAAGAAACTAACGTACCATTCGAAAAAATTTGGATCAATCTAATAATATATATTTATAATTAAATTTGAAATTTACTTTAAGAATTATTATATTGTAAAAATAATTTTTTGACACTTATAATTTTTTTATTTATTGAAAAAGCATCATCATAATTTATTAAAATTTTAATTATTTTAAATGATAATATACTTGATTACATTAAAATAATATTCTTAATGTAATAATTTTACAGTCCTAAAAATGTATTTGATGTACTGCAATAAAAGAATTGCATCATATTTCTTGTAGAAAGCTAGTTATAAAATTTGTTTTGAAATAAAAAGTATTATTGTTTTTAAGTTATTAAGAATCATGATAATAAATGTTGCAATGTATATAATTATATTAAATTAATTCATGTATGTTTGTAAATGTAGTTGTATTTATTTAATATTTGAAAATAAAATCACAGTAAAATTAAAATCCTACATATTACAGCTGCAAATTCTAAATTTTCCTCATTTATCTTTCATCAAAAATTATAAATCATATTTAATCCATAACAATTACTTTAAAAAATAAGTAAATGAAAATCAGTCTAGACTTAAATGTTGAATTTCCGTATAATAAAGTAGGAAATTATTAAAAAATTGATTAAAGAGTATAACAAAAATCATTACAATTTCTTTCAGTAAGTGATTTTCGATGCTCAGTCACTAAAATTCACCTACACCTCATTTCCTCAAAAAACCAGTTTTATCACCCCACGAAAGCTTCCTTTCGCCTCCATAGAATTTCCAAGAAGGCCACAGGGAACGGATTTCTTAGAATAACTTTCCAAAAAGCCGTTATTTGATAACGCTTTCTAGAACATGTTATTTTCTTGGAGCGTAACGTTGATAACTAGTTATTCAAAAATAACTGCTTTTGCCATCTCTAGATTACATGCAAACATTAAAACTTGCATTTTATAAAATATTTTTAATAAGTAAAATTTTAGAAAATTGCACTTATTTATAACTATTAATTCATAATCTATTGTTCATAATAAATTAATAAAATTAAAAATTATTTGAAAGCTAATAGGGAGTTTGTTATTAGGTATTTTAACTTTAAATATTAAAATATATATAAAATACAAATAACACAAATATTTTTAGAGATCAACTCTTAATGGAACATATTTCATGTCACACTGTCAGATTATCTAATGCACAAAGAAATGAGATAAAAAAGGGAACTCAAAATATTTTCATATTTAATAGTCAATGAATTGAAGAAATCAATGAATTAAAAATTTATGATAGTTGAAATGTTTTAGGATAAACTTATTTAAATAAAACTTAATGCAAATTTTAAAATTCCTTATATAAAGGATACATGAAAATCATTTAATAAAATTTAGTTTATGTAAATAAAAGTAAGAAGGAGAGATGTTTTCTTAGATAAGAGGGGGGGGGGACAGAAAAATATATTAAGTATTTGATTCACAGAAAAAGTAATCAAATTTGCATTCAGATTATAAAATACATAATATAATAAAAATCTTCAATTACTGTTCTGTAAGTTAATGAAATTTTAAAAAGACACATGGGATATAGAAATTTAAAGATTAGATGTACTAATATAAACAATATTTCTTGATTACATTTTTAATAAAATAAAAAAAAATTGTACTAAATTTTGTGTTTCAATTACTTTATGCTAACAATTATAATTTATAAATGAAAGTTTAAAAAAAATAAATACTATGAAATCATTTCTATGCACAAATCTTTTGGATTCATCACAATCAAGTCAAATGATGCATTAATGAATCAGAGTATAATCTAAGCATACTTAATATTGTATGAGAAACACATCATGAATTTAGTTGCATAGCATTTTATTTTTTCTGAATTTTATTTGAGATATGGAAATAAAAATTTCTAAATGAAAATTTGTGAAAATTCTCCATTCCTTTTCTTTATTTCTTGCTGTTAAAATCTAAAGCACATTTTATTAGTATATTTATATAGTGAAAAGTAGTTCATATTTACCCAAACTCAATGTTTGTTAAAATAAAATAAGAATTTGTTTAATTTGAATGAAATAACTTGAGTATATGAATCAAGTCAGAGAAAATTTTCATCTTTTGAAACTTGTGATTTTACTGGAGATTTTTTCCTGTTAATTACATTTCAAAAGTATTGGTTGTCAAAACTTTAAAAATTATTTTATTACAGGTTAATCAACGTGAATTGATACTAAATTTTTTTTTATATATATAAATATTCAAATAAACAATTAAAATTTTATATTTATCTAATTTATGAAAAATTTTATTTTATGAATATGAAATTTTGAATTTATGAGAAAAAATTTTTAAGTTTCATTTTGTGCATTTTTAATTTTTTATATTTTAGTATATTTAAATATGGTAGTGTTTATTTGGTTATTGAAATTAAAAAAAAATTGAATTACATAACTGAAATGAAAGTAGCAGGCACTTTTATCTTAATAAAAATAGTTTTTCCTCAAAATATATGAGTGAATAAAAATTAAGAAAAGTTTTCCATAATTACTAAATGAAGATACTAAAAATATTATTTTAAAGATACTGTTATCTCACACAAAGTCGAGACAACACATTTGATGCAACAATTGAATCCTAACAAAGTACACATATTTATAGTACAAACTTTATAATTTTAAAAATATATTTAGATGTCTCAAGTAATTCATTTTTCAATAAATAAAGAAAAATTTTCCATAATTTCGTACATTCAAAATTACCATTTATTAAAGGAAATTAACTTCATATAATTATAACGTTAAAATATATCAAAATATATATAAAAAATTTTTCAAGTCATTAAATGGAATAATCAAAACTATAAAAAGTATTCAATATAATAAAATGAAGTTTCTATATTTTGTCAAAATTTTCCTTAAAGATAAAATGAAGGAAAGGAAAATATTTTTACCAACAGCTTTTATTGCGATGAATTAATAAAATCAACATTGAAAATCCTACTATTTACATAAACATTGCATTTAAGTAATCATTAAATATGATGTAAGAATTTCAATGTTTCCCCAAATTTAAGAATAGTGAGTGAAATATTCTTTAAGGCCAATAATTTGGCTTTAATACAATAAGTATTTTTAACAGTTACTTAAAAGCTATTTCCTTTAAAAAGTAATATCTTTCATAATTTTTGGATTGCTAAATATTCAATATATATATCCTTACACTTCATTTATTTTTTAAACATATCTTGATTAACAAATTTACATTTGAAACCATGAAATATCATGGAAGTGATAACTAAGATATATCAATATCAAAATTATATATCAATGTAAGAATAACTAAGATGCTATATTTCACAAGTTTGTGGCTATATTTCACATTTTTCATTTGTTTGTAAGTCAAATTTCTAACAATAGAAATTTTACACAGTATAATCTGTCTGTTTAGAGATCCTTCAGCCTAATTATGTTTGAATAAAACCAATACAGAGATCCATAATTTATAAACTAAGATTGCCTTGTTGCAATATGTTTCTGTCTGCCTTTTTTTTACAAACTCAGCTAATTGTCTTGTAATTTTGAATTGTGGTCAAGTGATGACATCAACATTGGAGCAATAATTCTGTGCTCTCCATACTGCATCAGTAGGAAGGATCAATGAAGGTGTGTGTAAAAGGACATTGCTGCAAAACATTTTACATACTCCAGTCAAACTAAGATTTTTTTAATGTAATCATTGTGGAGTGATAAAATAGTGTTAAATTAATAAGCCTGCACAAATCACAATAAAGTATAAAACACATTTATTAAGTTAATTTGAATACAAAATATTTCTTTTTAATAGTTATTAAATACAACATTTTCTCTCTTGTCAGGAATCATCATTTTTATTTATCACCTTTCATACTTATAATACAAGCATATATCTAATTTATTGAATTTAATTAAACATTGAGGTTTTAGACATATGTTACTATAAAGTTGTGAAGAAGAGAAATTTATTTATTTATGACCAATCAAATCATAACATTCTGCTAATATGTTAATTAATTATTACACATGTGCTAAGCAATAAAATAAAAAATGGAAAAAAAAAAACATTTGTAATTTAAAATGTCAATGCATTTTTTAAACAAGTGTTTAATATTATTTTAAAGATTTAATACAACATTTTTATCAGAAATGTAAAGTTTGATCTAATATAAACTTCAAACTACCAAAAAATGTTATTTATTTTTAAAAATAAAGATAAGTAACTTTTAGGTAAAAAGTAAAAAAAACACCAGGTAGATTAAAAATTTTTTTATTCATATGAAATAGGCTAGATTTGAATGGTTTTTAAAATGTGTTCAATGTATTTGATTTTTAATAACAATTCAGCAATTTAAAATTTTTCTCTAAAAGTTAGATTAAAAATTTATTTGATTTCATCAGTTAAAAGACTTTATCACCATAATTTACAATTTATAAATTAATTTTTACAGCAAATACATAATTTTGAGTTTTATGATTCAAAGTAAAATTATTAATTTACTAATTACTTTAACTTTCATTATAGTCACATGAAATTAAAGGAATAAATAGCCTATCATGCTCATTAATTATTTAAGGTTCAAGAAATAATAATGATTGAATTGCATCACAAAAAGTAGTAAACAGAAGTAAATTTATTATTATTTAGGAACAGAGATGCATATTTGTCAGTTTTTAAAATTTATAAATATTAAAATAAACTTTTTATAAATGATTTAATAAACTATGCCAATAAAAATAATGTTTTTGATTATTTCTAAGCATGTTAAAAAACAAAACACATTTATAAAAATTTTTTATTTCTATTACAAAGTGATCAAATACTAAATCTTACAAAGATACTTCATTTGTATAAATGGAATTACTCAGCTGCATCTTCTTTTGCAACAGAAAATGGTTTCTCAACCGGCAGAGTGCCACAATCAGCAATCACAACATCTTTAAGAGGTTTATCACTTGAATTTGTTTTGGTACTTTCTATTTTTCTTACAACATCCTTAAAAAAATAGTAAACTAATTAAAATATTTCACAAAAACTCAAAATATGGCACAGATGACATATAATCCAGGATGCCAAATTCTGAGTTCAGTGATTTTTTGGTAGGTTTTCTTATGTATCTGGCAACCTGGTTTTTATTACATCATAGATATGGAGACCAATAAGAAATATGCAGAAAATTCTGTTTTGGTAACCTTAGTACTTACGTCACTGTGCACGTCACAATGCATCATCTTGGTAACATTTCTTCAATGCGCAAAAAAGAAGAAAAAAAAAAAGAAAATTTGGAATCTTGGATTATACTGCATCTGTCCCCAAATATTTCCCATTGAAATATTATACATTTATATAAGATTATATTATTTATATAATTTTTTCTATTATGTATTATAACTGTTGTTTATCTATAAAACTGATACATCAATTTAATTCAATAATGGATCTGGAATCGGATATGAGATGCAAACATCATGATTATGATAAGAATGCCATAAACTTCTATTTACATGCATAAATATATTTCAAATGGATCATAAGTTTTAATTTGATCAATTTATTTCTAAATTTAATATGATTGCAAATTTAACTTAGTTTGAAAAGTCAAAGAATTGTGTTCCAATACAAGCTCAGTAACGAATTCTATAATGTTATAATTGAAGAGACAACCTGCTATTATAGCATACAACCTGAATTGTTTCAGTTATAGTTTTTTATTAAATGTTAAAAATTAAACTAAATTTTGATATTTATCAAAATATTAAACAATTAAAAACTTTTCATTATAGTTACCAGCAGAGAAGTGGATATAGATATTGTTAAATAACAAGTTATCTGCTCACCGAATATAATTATATTCTATACATTTTTTTCAAATTTAAAATTAGTATGATTATAGAACTATTTCAATATTGGTATTTATGTTATAAATTACTTATATTAAAGTTTTAAAATGTTACACACTAATATAAAGATAGTGAATATATTATTAATTGTATCAGGTTTCAAAAGCTTATTTTTTACTGGTTTTATTCATAAAAAAATCTAAGGAATGTAAAAATTCTTTTTAAAAAAGTGATGCAGTATTTGTCTTTGTTAGGAATTTTTTTGCAGTAAAATCATTCATTACTTTGGATACTTACTTGTTTTTCTAGAAGTTATTTTAATATAATATAAACACTAAAACATTTACTTTAATAGAAAAATTGCCACTTTTGTTTCAGCATCTTACAACTAAAATTCACTCCAAAATTATTTTTAAAGTAAGAATATAAGTTATCAAACTAAATAAATGTATAATGAAAAGATTAGAGAGATACAATAGATAAAGGATAATTGTAAAAAGCTAATAAAGTAAGACAAAGATCTAATAAAAAACAATTCAATCACATATCAGAGTCTACCCTATTAGGTAATACTAATGTCTAATGCAGTTCTCTTAGGTGATTTGAATTATATACCTCAGTATTTACAATTATGTTATTATCCTTCTTTGAATGAAGAAAAATTGCAAGTTCAATATAATCATGAAATCCCAAGACATGAAAGCATAAACATCATTGCAATTTCAATTAGTTTTATGTATATACTGATAAGAACATTATCAGGCTTGTATGGATAATTTTTAATACATATACAAAGGAAAAGAATATAACAAATAAATTATGAAAATAATCCTAGAATACTGAAAAATGATATTTAAAAAAATTATTTAATTGAATGAATATTTTTATGTTTATTGATGAAATGTGATTTTATTTAATTATATGTTAAAAAAATTTCGAATATCGTTGTGCGTATTATATGCTGCAGCGGATAATCCGACAAAAAATATTTTTCATTAGAAAAGTTTACAATAAAAGTTTTGAAAGAAATGCTGCTTATCTTTCATAGAATATATAACAGATGGCGCCAATACTCAAATGACTTATTTTTAACTATAATTGTCCAATTACGTTCAAGAATGAATTTAGTTCTGAACGGTAATTAAAATTGCAATTTGTTAACGTCATTTCGCATTTTGTCTTGACCTGAACTGTTTCGCTTAAAAAAGATTTAGATTCCTATCTTGTCATAGGAAGTGAAAATTAAGTTACAGAGTAAATTTTAAACTGAGAGCTATAGGGAAGGCAAATGAAAAATGTCGACAAACATGCAATGTAACGTGAAAAACAAAGCAAGCATGGTACAAAAGAAAAAATGTATTCCATGCGCAGTTAGAAAGTAATCGATTTCCTTCATTTAACTATTAATGAAACAAATGTAGCTTATTTTTAAAATACATCTAATCTTATTTTAAAAGTTAAATAAAATCTAAAAATTGATAAGATTTACTAGAATCTTCTCGGACATTGATCGATATCATCTCAGTTAATCGCACTTTGCTTTGAGGTGGATTCAAACAGATCTTTATCATTATAAATATTTTTTCTGTAGAATTTATTACAAATTTAATTATAATGAATATTTTTTATTTTATTTGGCACTAGATTATCAGCAGTATAAATTTTCGACTATGCGTCAAAAAATTGCAGCGGATTATGTAACTAATTATTCTTTTGCTTGAATAAAGGGGTTTGCGGATAATACGCCACTGCGGATTATATACAGGAAAATATGATACTTTGGTTTATTAAGCTATAATGAGAAAATAAAAAAGTAAGAGTTATCAAAGAAGTTGATTATAGATAGCTAACACAGATGATTTTAGATAATATTAATTATCTAAAATCATATGTGTTATAGACACCCTCAATTACTTGATATTCTGGATTTTAGCAAGATTATTTTTCAAGGAATATTTTATATATTTTTATCGAAATTCATAAAGTCCTATTTTAAAGATTTTTTGATAAAACAATTCCATTTGCCTTATTCCATGAAAAATACTTTAATATGTGAAAAATATTCTATTAGTAAAGAATACAAACTCTTTAAATAGTATTTAAACCTAATGTTAAACATTATCTGATAATGTTAAACTATTATGAGAAAACTGTTAAATCAATTTAAATTATTAAATATCAAAAGACATTTTCAGAGATCAGTGTTCTGAATAGTAAAATGGAAAATATTATAAAAACGTTTATAAACCACCTCAAATCTAAGATAATAGATCTACAGAAGTTAATAAATCATACCATTCCTTTCAAAATTTTTCCAAAGACAACATGGCGACCATCCAACCATGGAGTCTTTTTTGTAGTGATGAAAAACTGAGATCCATTTGTATCTTTTCCAGCATTAGCCATGGACAGCCACCCAGAACCATAATGTTTCAGTTTGAAATTTTCATCTTCAAATCTATCACCATATATGCTGCGACCTAATATTAAGTGAAAATTGTATCATTAAATCAATTGTTTGAAAAAAAAATCATCCTATGAAGAAAGTTACATGAAAAAACTGCAGAAAATTAACAATATTTATTTCCATTAATGATACTTTAGTTAGAAATTTTAGTTATTGTATTTGTAACAAACCACTAGCTAAAAAAACTAGCAAACCTGATAGAAATTAATGCAAGTAGTTTGTTTCTAATATTTTTAAAAATCTTCCAGATGATTAACAAGATGAAAAAATATTTAAAACATTTCATCAAAAGCTATTTTGATAGATTAAATCTCTCACATAATACTGATTTGAGATAAATTGAAAGAAAAAAAAATAGAAATAAATAGAAAAAAAATAGTTCTTAACAATAGTTGTTAACTATTCTTAACTGGGATTGATTCATAAATGAATGTATTTTATGATATTTTACTAAAGTTTATATTATAGGCTGTTTAATCACTAATTTAGATAAAGGAAGTAAATTCTCTGCATTTATTTATTTAAAGACTTTATTCAATGAAAGGACAAGTCTATGATATATAATTTATATCCTTGAATTTTATTATAAAAAAATTCTGATTGAATTAAGTAAAGAAAAAATAATAATACTGTATCTTTTAAAAATTTTCCAACAAAAAATGTTTGTATGCATGTATGCAGCAAAATCTTAATGTTTAAAAACATGAAGCAATATTTAAAAATATAAAAACAAAAATTATGCATACATATAATGCATAAAAATATCATGCATACATATATATAAGCAATGTTTAAAAAATATGAGCCAATTATAAAACAGCATCATCAAAATCTAAAAGTGACATAAATTTTTAGGAAAATATGGATGCAAAAATAAAGCACACACAGTAACTGATTAAATAATGTAAAAAGGATGTGCAGAAAAAGCATTTAAATAAATAGCTGATAGGAAAATTCATGTTGTCTTTTGTTGCATCAATTTTGCAATGAGTATGAGTTACAACTAATTATCAAGAATGATTAATTATTACATAAATGCAATTTAAAGTTTCCTTGTCAATCACAGTCATCTTCAAAATAAAAAGCTTCAAGTTCAATCACTGTTGCTTTTTTTTCTGTATGTAAAGTCAGTCAATACAAAGGAATACAATCTATTATTCATGAAAACACAATATGTGGGAACCAATAATATTATCATTTACAGCAGCCTTCAGCTGATAAACCATTCATTATTCCCTATTTATATTAATGCAGTTTAAATGCTCAGAATTAACTTTGATCAACAAGTTAGATACACTTAATGCAATTTGTCATTTTCATCTGTTTATTAGTACTTTATGAAACTGACTCGCTTTAGCAAGTATTCCAAACAATTTGAATTTAAAACAATGCTTCTGCTTTAAAACTTTGTTTCCAGAATTTAAAATTAGACAACATAAGAGCCTTTAAACATTGGTAAGGATTATTCTGAGTTCCGAATCCCCCACATTAAAAATTCAATTGAAAACAGTCAAACTGCTTTACAATTTGAAAATTTTGATTTTCCGATTTTTGTAATCTAAAAGAACAAATGTTCTGAACAGAAACTAAGTAGCAACATAATTATAAACATTTTTAATAAGGTTAAAACAAAAATAATTAAAAGTAAAAATTATTCTTTCGATTTCTGAACAATTAATTTTTTTTATAAAATATAAATATAATTGCTATAATACTTTATTCTACTATCCATCCATTGTATACATTGTATTATTCATATAATAAATTGTTAATAAAACATTTAAACAATTTATGCTAAAATACTTATTAAATTATGCAATGTAATAAAATGAAATTTACTTCTAGATTCTTGAAAATAGAGATATTATTACTATCTATTATATTCTTACATTTTATAAATTTATTTCTTCATAACATTTTATAATAATTTTCATAATATTTACATTATGCTTTATATATTTTCATGTTGCTATAAGTTCCCTGTAATAAAGTTTGCTAATATTTCATTAGATATCATTTTAGTGTATTTGTAGATAGTAAAATTAAATACATTTAGGAAAGTGATAAAATATCTTCATCTTATCTCACATTTAAAACACATATTACATATGCTGTACAGTTGAAAATTAAATGCACAAAGATTAAAATTCTGCTGAAAAATATTTCAGAAATTCTTATTACCTCCAGTTCCATCACCTCTGGTGAAATCACCACCTTGAATCATAAAATCAGGAATTACTCTATGGAATGTAGATCCCTTGTATCCAGTAAGTTTACCTTCACTTGGAGGCTGTAAAAGAATTTATATATTCTATAAATAAATTCAAGAAATATTCTTATATATATATAAAGAATGTTACCATAACAGTAAAAGAATGACCAAATGTATGATTGTGTGTGTACTTATTTTAGACATTTTATATAATCCAAATCTTAAATTTTATGATTAAAGAAAATAATCCCACTCCAATATATTATTTTGGCCTAAGTAAAAATTTGAAATCATAATGATATTTCATTTATAAATTTTTCTTATTCAGGAAAATTTTGACAGTCATTTTACATCTAAATAAATAAAGTTCTAAACTGGAGAAAACAATGACTACTAAATAAGTGATTTTAATAAGTACAACAGTAAACTATATAAATAGGAATTTTAGAATTGATGAAGCATGCTGAATGTTGAAAAAATACAAAATGTTTAATATAGAAAAAAAAGATAAAGATGTTTGATATAAATAAAAGTAACTTTTCTCATTATTTGTACTGAATAATAAATTTAAGTACACTTTAAAATTCAGTAAAACTGGGAATAATTACATTAAAGTAACATAAAATAATATTTAACACGTAAGGGGTAATAGGAACATCATTTTAAAATCTATATACATTTTTCAAAAATGAAAGGTATGTTTTCTATATTTCAGATGAAAGTCATATTCACATCTTTCCAGTACCACTTTATAGTGTTAATATAAAGAATATAAATTACAGCTTAAATTCACAGAAAATTTTTTTTCCATTATTTGAACACAACATTAATAATATATTTTTATCATTTTTAATATTTTAGTAAATTGATTAGGAAAAAATAAAAATAAAATTGGGTTTGAGAAATTTGCTAGTTTTAAATAGAAAAATAACTAATTTTATATAGAAAACTATAATTAATTTAATTAATTTTAAAATAAAAAATAACTTACTTCTATTTCATGTTTTTTGGCAAGTTCAACAAAATTCTTCACAGTTTTTGGAACAGTTTTTCCAAACAAACCTATTTCAATTCGACCAACAGATTCTCCTCCAATTGAGATGTCAAAATATACCTAGTGGAAAAAAATGTTCAAAATTTAATTTAAGCATTCATTTATTTAAGAATTAATTAACTGAACTAATTTAGATTGATATTGTTACAGTTAATAAAAAATTTAACCAAATAGTGGTTTATATAGAATAGCTTAATTCATTTATAAAAGAAATAATTCAATCAAAAAATACTGCTTTAAAATAGACAAAGGTCACAAAAATACATAAAATTCAATTTTAAAGTACTTTAATCCTCTCACTCCAATTGAAATTAGTTTTGATAAATATTTTTCCCACTATCTATGTTTTTAAGTTATAATCCAACAATATTTAAGTAAACTCAGAAAAGCTTAAAATTAAATATGCATAAGAAATTATAACATTGTGTTAACATTAAGCTGTAATATTATTTAAAAAATAATGAGTGGCCACTAGATGGCAATAGTTAATACATCATGTTAAGAGATATGCATATGTAATTGAGAAAGGAGAGTGTGTGAAGGAGCTTGTAATGAAGGAGCTAGATAAAAAATGTCAGTAAATAATCCTAATTGTAACAAATCTTTAAATATTACTAAATTTAAGAATTTCCTTCCCCACCTAAGTATCACTCGTAATCTGATAAACAAAAATGGAATATATAATAATTGTTAATTAGTAAAAAGCATGAGAGATTTAAAGTGTAAAAATTCAGTAGAGAGGTTGGGCAAGATGACCTTTGCAAACATTTAGAATTACTTCAGTATATAAAAAAATGTATAACAATTTTTACACAAAATAATATTCAACAGTTTTCACACTAGAAATATAAATGAATGTATTATTGTTACAATATAACTTTGATGATGAATAAATAATACCTTGTCATGTGCTATTAAATTTTAAAATATCATCCACTAATTATATCATGATGATAAACTTCTAATCAAAATAAAATATAAAACAAAGATAATATATTACAATAAATTATTTTCACAGTTTGTCATATTTTTAAAATAAATAAAACTAGAATAAAATACACATATACTATATGGGTAAAAAAGTACAAAACACTAGTTTTATTATAAGATTTTATTTTTTATATACTCACTAACAACTTTTGACTTTTTAACATAAAAATAGACAATTTTTGCAACATAATGTATTTTAATTATTTTCCATAAATTATATAGCATTATTTAATTTTTATAGAGCCCGCAAAAGCTTACCAAACTATTTAAAAAACAACCAAACAGGCAATCGTGAACAATTTTATTTTCACCTTTAATAAACCATGTGAAATGTTAATTTATTTTTATCAATTTAAAAATTGTTAAAAAATTTTGATAATTTACAATTTACAGAAATCTGATGAAGCTGTTTTTCCAGGAAAAAGATGTATTACCATGGAAATAAATATGAATATATATATATATATACAAGAAATAATTATATGTAAATGAAAACTTGCAAAGATAATACTTAAATATAATGAAAAGAAATAAAAGAGCATTTAAGGAACAGTTCATTATCATCTACATCAGAGTTTATAAAATATAAGTGATTAAAATTCTATGGGAATAATAACCCCTTTGAAGATATGTTAAAAGTTATCATGGAGATATATAGGCCATAAATTATATGGAAGTAGTTTTAGCTTCTTTTGGTAGTTTAGTGTCTACAAAATTAAGTAGTACCAACAGTTTTCAGAAAGTTGATCATACCTTAAAAAACTTGATTCTTGGAATATAATAAGGTAAAATTTATGTTTTTAATTTGAACCTTCTATGGAAAAAGTTGCATCATAATCTAAAAGCTAAATTCGAAAAGTGATTTAATACATAAATAGAATAATCATAACTCAAAAAAACAATTCTAAGAATATATTTACAGAATATTATATTTTTCATAATTGATACTAGTCAATATTTATCATATTACGTAACCTTTTTTATATTATTTTCACAATAAATTTTCACTAGGAATGCAATCATTTATGTCTTCAAACTAAGCTTATAAATAAAAAGTAAATCCCAATTCCTAGCACAAATTTCCAGGAATACTGCACCTGTATTCTTTGCTTTAAACTAACTTTAATTAATATACAAGACATAATTTTTTTGTACAAATTCCAAATATTTTTTTAAAAAAAGTATGTGTATAAATCATTTATAATACAAAATATAATTTAACAATTATTAATATAAAAAATATAGTTTAAAGAAATTCTAACTTCTTTAAACATCAAAATCAAAAACTAGTTCCACAAACATTGTTTATATTTATACTGCTATACATAAAATCTTTACATTTTTTAATAATTGAAGACTACACATTTTTCTCTCAACAAAAAATTTATTACATGATTAAAATAAAAATATTATTAGTTTTATTGAAAGTTGAATTAAAAGTTTTATTGAATAATATAAAAATATTATTCAAAAAAACTACTGAAGTTTACTTAAAATTTTTCATAAAGATATATGAGTAAAGTTTATAACTCAAATCTGTGATAAAATTGGATATAATTCAGACCTTCAAGAGAGAGTTGTTTATACAGAAACAATTTTGAAATATGTTATTTATAGTATAAGTATTAAAACCACCCTTTTAATTACAATTTTTTTTAGAAATTCATATCAACTTACGATAAGAAAAATATTTTTTATCCTGATTAGGTTTATGACATGCATGGAAAAAAATCGTATTTATCAAAATATATGAACTTTTATTCTGCTAATTTTAAGGTATGTGCTTAAAATGTCAAATTTATAAATGTAATAAAAATTATTTTAATAGTTCAGTCTACCATTAATTATTTTATATTTGAAATACTTTTAAATTATTTGAAAAAATCATGGAATTATTTTTTCTCAAAGATAAATTTCAGACGAAATCCATTATTTGATTTAAATATAAATTAGAAATTAGCAATGCAATAAGCCATTGAAAACTATTCTCAATAATATACCTATTGAACTTAGGTTTAAAACAAAAAAATTTGCAGTTGATAATTCTTATATTATTTGTTATTTTAACATGTTTGAAGAAAATATATAAGCTTCTCAATTTTTCAAAATAAAAAAATATTTGAACAGTATTTTTATAAACTAATAAAAATAATATTGTAAGAACTTTACATCGTTTGTCAGACATTCAGTGAATTCTCATACTCTAGTACAACATAATTAATGTTAAGTATTACAATAAATTTTTCATAAAAGATGTAAATAACAGACAAATATTAATAGCACAGATGTAATATTAATTCTCATTTATGAACTAAAATTTTGCAAAATCTTTCTTACAAACTCATTTTGAATTATTCCTTGTTTCTAATTTTTTTAATTTATTTTACAGTTGAGAAACTTGATTCAATGTTTATATAAGAAATTATGAAATTTGTCAATTTATCGCTAAAATAATGTTGCATAAAAAAAATCCAGCTTTCTTTGACAAATAGATTTTATTAAAGAAATCACCATTATTGAAGAAAGCTAAAAAGATTTATCTGATAAATTGATAGTAGCTTAGATAGCTATAAATTTCTATTAAAAACCCAATTTACACAAAATTTCTTTTCAACACTTTTTGAATATGGACTTAGTTTTTTTGTTCATAAGCAGCTGATGATTAAATTATTAAGAATATAATGATTGAAAATGAATTTCAGGTATCAAATAAAAGATAAATGAGTTTATTGAGCATCTGCAAAATAAGCAGATAAATTAGCTGACAATTAAGGTACTGTTTTTGTTATTGATCGAAAAAATGTGCTTTTGAAACAGAAAAAGTAAATGATCACATAACCTCTATTTTTTATATAAAACATATATTAAACCCTTTTTTCTAATAAAATTTTATTGATAAAGAGAATTTTTTTTTATGAAAGTTGAGTTTAATGTCATTTTAATTTCAAATATTTATTTTTCTATTTTATGAACTTTAGGTTATAAGAATTATTTTACCAGATTCAGAAAGTTTGTAAAAATGAGTGTCTATTGTAGTTAGAATTTCTTAAATAAAATGTTAGGTAAGTGATTTTAATTTTCAGCAAAATATTACTTTAGAAAAGGATATATATATAAAATAATTTAAATTCTATAAATAGATTAATTTTCGAGACTCATAAATAAATTGGAAATTAAAATTTTCTAAAAATACTGAATTTCAAATCTTTTTCCCTTTGAAATGCTAATCACGTGATTTGATTTAATTTTATTACTTTAAATTAAAGCAGCAACCAAAATTATTCTTTTAAGTTTATGCCAGATATAAGAAATTTCCCTATCTATAAAATACTTTAGCCAAATTTTCTTCTTCCAATAGCATACCTTTTCAGTTACGAATCTTTTTGATCATGAGAAATGAGCAGAGAAAAAAAAAGGTATCAATGTAATTGGAATTTAATAACTAGATAATATCAAAAATTAGATTTATTAAAGGAAATAATGATTAAAACTTACAATGTCTGTCACTTTTGGTCCCTTAGGCTTGTTTTTATTTTCATTCCCATATACTAAATTACACATATACAAAATGCACATGAAACTGAAACCACACAAAATTAAATAATAAATTTTATACATTTTGGAAATGTTGCGGGGAAGTAATGTTTTACGAACAAAAACTAAATGCCACGTCAACTAAGATAGATACCGGCGAAATAATTCATTCATAAGATATAATTTTAAACTGTAAATAATTGAGTAACAAAGCTCACTGGCACATTTTATTATTTTGTTATTGTTGATAATTTTGGCATTCACTTTCGGTCAAAATTCGTTAAATACGCCAAATCAAGCCAATAAAATTTCCTGCTTTAATATCAAATAAGAGAGAGAGATAATGAAATAATTTATATCAATCATTTAATGATACTTTATTAAACTTTAATTTAATAAGTATGCTAAACAAGTCTAAATAATAATTTCTAATTATGAAAATTCAAAGTAATTTATTAAATAAAAATCAGTAGAAACATGGTTACTAGTTTTGGCAAAAATTTGCCAATAAAGCAAGTATTTGCCAAAACTAGTAACCAATATTTTCAAAGAGAATCATTTGCAATCAATTATCTTAAATTTATTATTTTGATTTAGAAAAATATTTTAAAATTTCAATAAATGATAACTGAATATGATAATTATATTGCAAATGCTATTTTTTCTTTATTATTTTCAAAAATAATTTTTTTTCTTCATCTACAAAAAGTTAACTGTAAAAGTATTCTTAACCGTGATATTTACGACCTGTTCTGCTTTGTTGTTGTTGGGTATGTTTTCGCTTAGTTTTATTTCTCAAATTTCTGAGTATAATCTTTTAGTTTAAAATAATTTTGAATTTTATAATGTCAACGTCGGGTATCCGGCAAGATATGCCTCCCAAAGGGGGGTATGGACCAATACAATGGCAGCGTATTCCATTGAAAAAACCCTGGAGTGGTAAATATGAAAATTTTATTCTAAAAAGCAATTTTCATTTAAATGTCTTGGATTTTTAAATTTGATATAAAAACTATTAATATCTTTCTATTTTTAAATATATTAAAATAACCACTTAAGGAATATAGAGATGTTCGTAATTTTCGATTATTAATTAATTTTAAGCAGTACTTTCATTCATCGTCAATCTACTCAATTCAAAAAACGTACCCTTTCTCACACTCCTTTTAACATCATGTTCTTCTCTTTTTATTTTAGATTTACACCTCCATTCATATCCATCACTTATATCCTTCCTTTTAACCAGTTTCATATTTACCACACTTACAGCACTCATATTTATCCACAATGAAACCAGATTTCATGCAATTCAAAATTCAAATGTCTCATTCCTTTCATCCAGTCCATACAAATACCTTAAATGTAAATTCTCATCATACCACGTAACATCATTATTTGCAAGCATTCTCGCACTTACATCAAACATACCCCATTCGCCAGCCATCACAAAAATATTTCGAAAAGAGCAAGGTAACTGGAAAAAAGCAACGCACAGGATACAACTTTTTTAAATAAAATCTCTGCGACAATATTTTGCTTATCGCAAATTTTGTTTATTTTACTTCACTCAACGGAATTTTATTTGCAAAGAAAGGTTAAAAAGGATATCTTAAAATTTGTAGATGATAGCATGAGACTTGTCTTGCGAGGCAAATTGAGCGTCTCGCGAAAATCGCATCAGACAAAAATGAGGCAGTCTGAATGTTAGCCAAATTTGGCTTTAAAAAAATGCGCCAAGGGTGACCATACAGTAAAACTGATCCCAAAATCCAAAATGAATATAAAAGTCAGAGTTTAATTTCTGCCATGATATCCATAGTGAAAAACAAAATGAATATAAAAGACAGGATTGATGTTCGGGCTCTATATCTACAGCGAAATACAAAACAAATATAAATGAGAGGATGGAAATTCCTGCACTATATCCACAGTGAGAAGCAAAACGAATATAAAGGACAGTATTGAAATTCCAGCACTATATCTTCAGCAAAATAAAAATTGTGATTATAAAAGACAATGTTTATATTCCGCACTACATCCAAAATGAAATAAATTATAAATCAAAATGAGAAATCAGAATTTAAATTGACGTGCTTTACATCCGATAAAAAAGAAATGAACAAAGCAAAAATACAAATTGGGCTATAAATGCAAAGTGAAACTAAAAATGCTGTTGCCACTGAAAAGAAGTAACGTAAAAATGATGTAAAACACGAGGGAAAAAAATCTGGCTACTAAAAAATCTGAGAAGTAGCAAAAACTGAATTTGGCAACACTATAAAAACAAAGAGCGAGAAAAAACTATATTTTGCGAGAAATCTCTTAGATGGGGATATCATACTTATACCAAATTGCTTATTACAACTGATTTGTGCAATTAGCAGTTTTGGTGGTAGTAGTATTTATTTTTTTTTAATTTAATTTTATGCTTTGACATTACGTAATAAACAGCCTAATAGCTTAAGGTTGTAGTAAATTTTTTTCTGGGTTTTCTCATTTGTGAAAAAACGTATACCCTTCCGTTATGTGTCTGTAATCTTATACTTCATTTAGTGATAAAAAGCTGTACTTCTCTGTTAACAATTACAAATATATAATATAATAATAAATAATAAACCAAAAATAAATTTAATCATGAAAATATGATAGATGCCTTTCTCATGTTAATGTTTATTTCAGGTGGAAACTTTTTGGCTATTGTCTTTATAATGGAATCAAAATTCGGCAAAAATATTAAAAATTGTATAACTGAAAAACTTTTTGATATTTCTCATTTAAAAGAAATATTTATACTCAAACATATTGGTCTCTTCATAGGATATTTTACAATATTGTAAGCAGATAAAGAAAAATGTTCTATCTTTTTTAAACCAATAGGCAAGAAGTGTTCAGATGATTTACATTGAATTTTAGCTGTGAGACATTGTACATTGTTTAATTTAAAATTTCTGATTATAAGTCAATAAAATATAAAGTATTTTTTACTTGCATAGGTATATTATTCTTAATTGAAAAATTAATTTTTTGATAGAAGTTTTTATATAAAAGAAACAATATTTAAAGATATAACAAAAATACTTAATATTAACTGGAGATATAAGAAGAGCTATATAAAATTGTTACATATATTACCTGATCATTTTAATGAATATTTTCCTTTTGAATAATGTGCTTTTCCTGCACTCGATTTCATGTGACTCATTTTGGTCCTTTCAATAAAAAATATTTCTTATGAAAATTCTAAGTTCAAGTATTTTGTATCTAACAATTATCTTTTAATCATGAATAATGTTAGAAAAGTATGTCTTTCTTAACTGCTATTTCAAAATTTAAATGATTCTGCTCCTATTAATATATCCTCAAAGTTAAATAAAGACAAGCACTAGAGTATTTTGTGTCCTATGTGTTATTGTGCTTTTCTTCCTTATTTCTTTTTCATCATTTACTGAAGTGTAATATAAAATATACAAAAATACTCTCTTCATTTAGCTCTAATTTTTCATTAACTTTTTACTCTTCTGTGTTCTAGTCTAATTTTTATTAAAAATTTGTGTTATTTGTAGTGCCATATAACTACTGAATGGAATTGGTGCATTGTTCTGAAACCAGCTTTGATTAAAATTTAGGAAAAAAGAGAAGAACGTTCAATAAGAAATTTTGACTGTTTGCAATGGTTTTAACATATTGAAGTCAGTCTTCTGTAAAATTATAGTAGAAAAAAATGTTTAAATTGTATTAAAATATTTTTAGGTTTCTAGGTATTTGGTGTCAAATATATATATATATATATATATATATATATATATATATATATATATATATATATATATATATATATATATATATATATATATGTATATATATGTATATGTATGTATATATATGTATATGTATGTATATATATGTATATGTATGTATGTATATGTATATATATATATATATACATATATATATATATATGTATGTATATATATATATATATATATATATATATATGTATATATATATGTATATATATATATTGTGTATATATATATATATATGTATATATATATGTATATATATATATTGTGTATATATATATATATATATATATATATATATATATATATATATATATATATATATATATATATATATATATAACTTTTATTTGGTTAAAACAAAATACCATAAAAGTTTTGAAAAGTCAAGGAAACTTGTTAAAGGTCATAAGCCGTGATATAAACAGCTATACAAACTCTGCGGTATCTATAATCCAACTATAGTGAACTAGTGAGTTGCATTTAAACATTAAAAAACTCTGAAATGAATTGTTAATCTCTCATTTCTACTTGTTGTTTTGCATTTAATAAAATATTTGTTACTTTAATTCAATTTAATTAATTGTTGAACTCTTAGAATATAACGTAAGATAATATTTCTTATTATATAGTTAATAGTATTTCTTATTATAGCTTTATCTTATGTAAGAAATGGCATTAACAAAAAAGTTTGGTTGTAGAGTTAATTACTATAAAATTTTATAGAGTATCCTTTTAAAAAATTTACATAAATGGATTTTGAGTGAATTTTATTTATTTGATTTCATGTTACAATTTCACTGATATGAAAGCTCTTAATGTTATTGAACACACATAAAAGTAATTTAAATGGCTAATCTCTAAATGCATGATCTAAAAATGTAATGTAATTGTTAATAAAGAGTTGTTTAAAATTATATGTTTTAGACAAAACTTGACAGTGCTGTTAATAAAAAAAATGTTTTTAATACAAGCAAATATTTTAGATAATTTTTTATAAAATTTGATATAAATGAATTAAAATTCAATAGTTGCAGTTGGATACCATGTATCAATAAAATTTATTTTTTAAAGTAAGAATGATAAAGAAAACTTTCATATTGAATTTTATTTATTTTTGATTTTTTTTTTATCACTTTGTGACTGTATTTTATTTCTTTAGCATTCAAAGCATTTAGCTTGTTTGCAGTGGTTACAACTGGATCATATTATTTTTATTTACAAAATGGTAAACTTAGAAGGTAATTTTTCTTCTATACTAAATAAATACTCTTGATGTCAGTTTTCATTTAATTAATATAAAATATTGCAAATTTTAGGAGAAATAGACGAGAAAATGAAGAGCTAACTGTTGCACTAGAACCACTTCTAATTGCTGAACGAGATAGAATGTAAGTTGAAATATATGAAACAATGAACATCTTTAAATTCAATAAAATTGAATATAAATGCAAATTACAAATTTCAGTGCTAAACAGTGGCTGTAAATAATTTAACATTGCAAACATTAATGATGTGTAACATTCAAATATCAGTTATTGCAAATGAATTGATCATAACAAATATTCTATTAAGTCTATTAAGTGTAAGATAAATTAAAATTTTATTAAGTATATCATGTTATACAATATAATTTGCTTATCTTTGACTATTTTTAAAATATCAACATTTTAATGCGAAGAATAAATAAATTTCCTTATTTAAGTAATTCATATATATATATTTCAGTATGGTAGTAATGGAACCTTTTACAGCATATTATGCACTTGGGTTTTCATTTACATTTTATTTTCACTTTTCTGCAATCAAATATTTATCTCATTTATTTATACAAAAATCTCTAACATCGGAAATTTTTTTCAGAAACCAATAATTAAAGTTATTAATTGATTAAACTTAATTTACTTTTCTTTAAAAATATTGAATTCATGAACACTTAAAATAAAAGTAAAGTTGTGAAAGGAAAGAGAAATTTTAAAATTTCATCATTTTTGTATAATAAATACACAATTAAAATGTCGACAGGTAAAAGAAATTCAAAATGCAAAATTGAAAAATGTTTTATGAATATTAAAAAAAAAAATGAAAGAAATTTATACATTCACTTATCAAATGTCCTTCAATAGCTTTATAAATTCTGATCATGGTAATAGGCAAAGGTTTTAACTTGAAAAAATCATTTTGCCTGCTAGAGCCCCTGAAGATGACTTTTCTATTGTCCAAATCTCAGTGACCATAATGTAGAATTTTTGATATGGAATATTTAGCTAATTGCTTTGGGATACACAAGAATTCCAAAGCAAAATTTCAGTAACTTTTGGTACCTAAATTCAGGCATAAAATTGAGACATCAACAAATTAAAATGGCTACACATAAATCATTAATATACAATAATTTGTGATACTTTTGGTTTGCTATTTTTGTTTCCAAGTCACCCTTTTTATGAAATTTGTACTCACTTTTCTTGATAAAGAAACTTGTGTGCTGAAAATTATTACAGTTATTCAGACATTAAGAAACACAATTTTTTTTATTTAGTTGAAAATCATATTTAAACTAATTAAATTTAACATTAACATCCTACTTATATGCTACCTTGTTTGATATGTTTATCATTTTAATTATATTTTAATTAGACTACACTTTTTTCTGCATAGTAAATTTTGTATTTTTACATTATAAATATATTTATAAAAACTAAAATGTATGAAATAATTCACTAAAATGCAGTTTATTAAATCTTTTATTTACTATGCAGAGATGTGTAAAATATTTTAATAGTTAATTTAATTACTTGCAATAAATAAAGTATCTTTTTATAATATTTTATGAAATACTAATATTTTTAGAAACAACAGCTTTTTCATTAAAATTTTCAGAAATATAGAAATGTAGTTTCCATGAATAAAATTTCTCATGAATAAGTAAAATCATTCATTTCTAATTAAATAATTGACAAAATTTATTAAGGTTGAAATATATTTACTTAATCACATTTAGAGATTAAAATATTTTTAATATATCTGACAGTAAAATTTTTTATTTAATGCATTTATTAGTGCGAATTAGTTTGCAATTCCCATTGATAATAATGAAAAAATAAAAGCTGTCCAAAGTTATTTGAATCAGTAGTTAACTGAATGAAGACTATATCTGAACTGACATTTAACAAGTTTTATTATTTTAAAAGTATTATTGAAAAGCATGTTAATGTATTTAAAATATATATTTGAATTCCTTTTATTATTTTCTCTTAAAAAATAATGAAGTAAAAATCGAGACCATTTGTTTAGCAAATTTTTGCAGTCTGCAAAGTTGTTTTTATTTTGAATTATATTACAAGCATAATGGTATAAGCTATTTATAACTTTTCTCTTATAATTCAAAATATATTTGAGTAAATAAGAATTTAATATTTTATTTTTATAAAAATAAAGTATTAAAAGATACACATAACAAATTTTCTACAGTGTTATGTCAAAGAGAATTTATGAAAAGGTGGAAAATTATGTATCAGCTTTTCTTTCTAGAAGCCTTATTGCATGCTTTCAAAATACTTTATTTCCCATAAGAAAAATCAAATTATTTAAAATTTTACATTAATAAAATTTGGTTTAAATTATTAGCAACTAATAGTTTTATAAGGGTGGATAATAAAAGTGTTAAAATCCCATTTTTACTGCAAATTTGTTGTATATTTTCTTAAAGAAAACAAGAGAAAATTTTAATATAAATGAATCTATTATATTTCAGAAAAATATTTATTGCCATTACATTTTATAAATTTAAGATAACATCTGCCTTTATTTCTTCATTTTTTTACTCTTAATTGAGGAATTTGAAAGAAATTACTCTTTAAAGTATGTATAATTGTAAAAACGTTTTAAAGCAAGAAAATAAACTTAATATCAAAATTAACATTTCTGCTTTTTATTCTCTGAGATTAATAAAATTGCTAATTAAAATACTTTCATCATTTTAAATTAATTGTGCTTAAAAAGCAGCAACAACTAAGATTTTCAATATAGCAAAACAATAAAATTGATAAAAAAATTATAACTATTAAAATTATTATTATTATATTATTTTAATATGCTAAAGCAATGTTTCTTTGGATATGAATTATTTTATTTTGCAGATTATCTTATAACAAAATTTCTTTTTCTGAATTGCATTTATTTTATAATTGCTTTAATTTTATTAAGTTTATCTCTCTTTTCTTGAAATTTTCTTTAAGCTATAAGAAAAAAATAGGTAAAAATTACTTTTATTAACCAAAGTGTGATTAATAAAACTTGTATTAATTCTACAATAAAATTTTTATTTATGGAAGTAAAGTTTAAACATGTCTTAAGTTTAAGATGCCAAAATTCACGGAAGAAAAATTATATGAAATTTGTGATACCTTTTTAAAGCTAGTTTTAGATAAATTAGCATAAATATGCCGAAAATTTTGAGATATGGTTTTATCTTTCTCAGTTATTTGAAAATTAGTACATGTTCTAATCTCATCAATAATTTTATTTTCATCTTAAATTATAAAATATTTTTATTTCTGATTCAATATTAATTTATGGAGATAAAATTTTATGTCTACTATATTTATAGCACATATAAAATTGCATCTGAATAAATTGATACTTTTAGGGCTGATATAATTTTATTCCTTTGAAAATCTAAGAGGTTAACATTTTACATTTTTTGAAAAAATTCATGAATTGCTGAAATTTAATAAAGCTACAGTGTACTACCAAAATATGTTACTGCTATGTGTAAAAAATTGGTAGTTACTATGCTTACACTGCATTAAAATATGTTGCTTTTATTCAAAGGTTTTTTATTTGATACCCAACTATTGTGTACATAGCAAAACATTAAAAAACAGTTAAAGATAAGAGTTAAACACTAAAAGAAATGCAAACTAAAAGTCATTTAATGCTTTCCAAATGGTAAAATATTACATTGTATTCAAGGAGAAATACATTTATAGTGATTTTTGTAAGGTGTTTATATAATTGCAGGTACTTTTTAAAAGTAAAAGCACACAATTTCGTTTAAGGTAATCAAAGCGGCATCTTCAATTTTTATATCTGATTACAAAACATCAATTAGTGAGTGTGTCAGCTGCATTCTAATTATTTTCAATGAAGAAATGTTTTTAAATAGATTACAAGAACAATACTTTCCACTGTGATTTTATATTTTGAAAGACTTGTATTAATTTTTCATGAGGCTGGACAGTTTTACTATTTATATCAAAGTATCATTCAATTCAAAATTTGAAAATATTTCTGAATTTTAATTTCATGAATTATGTAGAATTAAGATTTCATTTTGCAATGCATACCTTAAAATATATAATTCAGAATATATTTAATGTTTTTGTTTAACAGATTACTTTAATGCACATATTATTGAATTTATAAATTAGTTGCATTTATTTTTGAGCAAGAGAAGTAAAATATAAATTTTTTTATAATTATAATCTTCAAATAAATTGTATTATAAGCAAATTTCCCTTAAATAGGTATTTAAATCAACTTCGAAAGAACAGAGAAGAGGAGGCTGAACTTATGAAGAATGTACCTGGCTGGAAAGTTGGTACTTATTATGGAGAACCTCTTTACAAAACTGTTGGAGATAATATTATTGATCCATGGTCATATGAATATTATGCTCATGCTCATCCAGATGCCGACTATTATAGGCACTCTTATGATTTCTGGATGTAAAAATTTGAAGTTGGATACTAGAATCATAGTTTTAATATAATAAAGTATGTAAACTTGTGTGTAAGAGTTTTTTAATTAATAAAAAATCATTTGTTTATTTTATTGGGAAAAAAAAAGTTATATTTATAATGTAATGCACATAGAAAGTTTTTCTCGGGTAAAACATTAAAATATATACATTTGCATTAAAGTTATTGAATAAGATGTTTTATGTCAAAGATTGAAATAAAACATTGTATATATAAAAATATTTCTTTATACAACACTTTCATTTCAGCTCAATATATGTACATTATATACATGATTCCTTCTTCACAGTACAAAACTTTTTCAAACAGCTGTATCTAACAAACTTTGAAGTGATGTTGGCACCCAGGTCTTTTGATTAAAAACAAAAATAACACCACGATCCAAATACAGTAAATTGCTTCCAAAGCGGTGAACTTGTTTTCCTTCTTGAAATCGTCCAGGTACAGGCATAAATAAAGTATTACTTTCTTCAGCCTAACAAAAAACAAACCATTTATCATATTAGAATTATAAATTTAATGTTAAATTTTTTAGAATAAAAATTATTTATATTAGTCACGATTTGAATAATTTCAGTTAATTTTGATTTGGTCAAGCAATTCAGTACCTTAGATTATTTGATAATTATGAAGCTTAGTTTATAATTATCAATTATTAAAAAAAATTAAGTGATATAAATGCAATTATTCTCAATTCAATGTTGGATAAAAGTAAAATAAAAACAAGCATTATTTATTAATATCAAAATAGGTAACAATCTAAAGTACTATCAATATGGCTACAACTACTTTTGGCATATAATAAAACTTAGATTCACTTGGGAATCAGTATTAACTGTCTTCATATGGTACTGCATTTTTAAACTAAATGACTAATAACATACTACCTAATAAGACTGTTCTGGAGCCTATTCAAATTACTTCAGTACTAGTTATCCTGTTTTGGAAGTATTATGACAATTTTGTGATAGAAAGATAGCAGCAACTTTTTTTTATGATTGATAAATTGGAATATTATGCTGAATATAATTATGTTTCTTATTGATTCTCAAGCTATTTTGTCACCAACAAATTCAAGGTATAATGAAAATGCACTACTTCATTTCTGTAGAATGAAAATGAAATTTCAAGTCTAAGGAAAGCATTATCCTTCAGTGGATTTCCAACCATAATAGCATTTTTGGAAACGAGTAGGCTGATAGGCTTGCTAAAGCAGGATCTCTCATTTCACAATCGGTCTCTTTGTATAGTCATGTAGCAGAGGCTAAGAGTTGGAGTGTCTTGGTCAACAAAGTAGAATCCCCATTTCCCTGCCCTAATCTGTTTAAGTGACTTACTTTCATTTGTGCTTACTAAAAATAACCATTTGCAGAAGCATTTACACCTTTTTGGAGTAAAGATCCAGCTGTGTATCTTCTGTGCCACTAGGGAGATATGGATGGTGACTACATAAGACATTGTACATTGTTTTAAAATTTCTTGATGACCACTCTATGGACAACAATTTTAATTCTTTATAGTCACTTTATTGGGCTGCTCATCAACTAATAACAGAGATAACAAAGACAGGTATAGGATTTACAAAAAAAATGTTTTAGACTCTATTTTGTCTTTAAATTAAGCAATGTCTATTTCACCACAAGGAAATACACTACATAATATACTTTTTCCCAACACTTTCAAGTATTAAGGTTATGCCAGTAAAAAACCAAAATATAACTGCCCATACCACAGCAGATTCACCTCTATGCTTGCTAGAAAACAATCATGAACCATTATATGTTTGTCTTCCAAATATGCACCCAACCTGTTGTGAGAAAAAGTACGGAAGATAATTCATCCAATCAAATAGCTTTGTCTATTCATTAAATGACCAGGTTCTGAACTTATATTATTGTAGATGATATTGAACATTAATATCTGTGACAAGTGGCTTAAAAACTGAAGATGTCATGAATCATGACAAATATTGTGGAATACGCCATAATTGTAATTAGTGACACTGAAGAATCTAAATTCTAATTTAGCTATGTTGTAGTTTTCTTTTTAAACATTATAATCCAATTCATAACTCAACAGTCTTTTTCTCAGCTTTGTTCACTATTTTACATGAGCTTGTTTTGCGATACAGTGTTTATGTTTTAACTTAAGGCACTGTATTTCTATTGTTATTGTTACTGGACCAACTATACAAGTTCATTAACAGTCAGGAAATCCAAAAACGTAAGGTGCTTTAAAAAAGCCTCTTTCAAGTCAAAATTCAAGCTGCTCAAGATATGCTCAGGTAATGTCTGTTCAGATTTACATTTTGTGCACAGACAAAATGTAAAGCTGAACAGACATTTGTGTGAGTCTTTTAACCCTGCACATATTTGAGGCTGCGTAGGTGGCCACTGGTGAAGTGTTAAATATAAGTCTGTTGGCTCCCAGTTTGCTCAAAAAGCAAGACAGCAGTAATGCTTAAAAGCCATAATGTTTTGGTCACAAATTTCTGCAATTTGGACTTATGGAAGAGTCTATGAGGTCTAACAGTACACACTTTTCAAGAAAAGCTGGAATAAGACTACTTTATACTACTATGAAATATATATGTACATAAAAGGAATAAATTTCAATGTTTACAAAGGGCACTTTTTTCTTAAATGCCACTTTTAATTAAAATAATGGAAAGGTGTTTCCATTATTTTGATATTGTATAATATAAATTAGTTGGTTGTCATTATACAAGAATCTTAACACAAGGAAAATTGTTTTTAATTCTATTTAAAATATTTAGTATAAATAATTAGTCCTGATAGCATCAGTAAATTTATAATGCAATATTATTAAATGGATTTGCAGAGTAAAGCTAAACATGATCTTAATAACAGGGTTTTCAATTTTTCATTTAAATTATGGATTGTATAAGTCAATTATTTTAAACTTCTCAAGAGCTACTTTTTGTGGAGATTAAAAAGTTTATTTTAGCTGCTGCAAACTTAATTAAAAAAGTATCAGTGTCATAAATAAAGTCAATGAATTAGAATTTGTAAAGGATGATAATCAATATCTTGAATCATCCTAAAACAGAAGAACATTGGGATTTGCTTTAAGCATCATTACAGAATTTATGAAGATTAATAAAAAATTATATACCGTATTTATGTGAATCTAATGTGCATCACCATTTTAAAACATTAAGTAATAAAAAAATTGTATGCGAATCAATAGTATGAGGAATTTATTGAATCTTATTTTATACAGCAATGGATTTATATATAAACTATTAATCATGTTATAATAATTTTATTTAAATTTAGATACCATATTTTATATAACAATGGATTTATAGATAAAGTAGCAGAACATAGAATTAACCTATTAGGGGGCTATTGCTACGTGAAACAATCATTGTTAATTACCACTACCGTATATACGATACTTATCGTAAAATATGAACAGGAAATAAATCGTAACATTTCTATCTAGCCAAGAGTTTCTACAATCAATGATCAATAGTAAACGTCTTTATTCACTAATGTTTTCATCACCGGATTCCTCAAAGCTCTCTTCATCAGAAGCAGATTCATTTCTTCTTTCCTCATCATCATCCTCGGCGTTCTAGAGCATGTCATCTTCACTGCCATTCAATAAATTTGAAATGCAGCATTTATTGAAAGATTTCACAATCATTGGTACTTCGATACTTTTCCAGGCAGCAAAAACCCAGTGTGCAACAATGTGCGATGCAGCATGCTTAATTTTTCCTGTCAGGGTCGATTCACGGTTTGGCTCACAAAACCATTTTTCGTACTTCGCATGAGCGTACCCCTTAAAAGGTTTATTTATACTAACGTCCACAGGGGTTGTAACACAGACGTCATCCCTCCAGGAATGCTAACAAGATCACTGCTTAGGCTGTCCATCTTCTTTTTTATGTCGTCGGTGAGATGAACATAACATACGTCGAAAGTATTGATGATGGATTGGAGGGCCCACCGGGACGGCGTTCCCATACATTTCGGAGCCAATCAAACATTAATGATTCCGTCATCCACCCTTTCTTTTGGTTTCGAATCAGGATATCATCTAGGAACAGCTTTCATTCTTAGGAGTTTTAGGGGATGTTTTCCGTTTGAAGATTAAGAAAGGTGAGAGTTTGCACCCGTCTGCTGTTATTGCCAGCATCATTGTTACGTGTTGTTTTTCACATCCCGAAGTTTTGGCAATATTTTCCCGAGTCCCCTTCTCCGTAATGGTGTAGTTAAGACGCATATCAAACCAAACTGGCGCCTCGTCAGCGTTCCCAATTTGCCCATTGAAAAGTTCTTTTCCTTCCGAAGTATGATGACATACCGCTGAAAAATGTTAGTAGTTTTCTCTCAAAATCTGCAGAAAGCTTTTGGCATATTGATGTTCGGTGTCTTAGAGATCTGCTTTATAAACCAAAACACCCATCCACGCCTAGCATTAAACTCTTGTTTCGGTATAATAAGAACTTCAGCCTCTTTTGCTTTATTTCATTTGGCCTCACTAGTCACAGGTTGTCCATTCTTCCTCCTTTCAAGCACAAATTCCAATACTTTTTCTTCAATTTTAGGGTGTCTTCCTTTGCGAGGGTCAGTGAATTTCTTTCTTCTAGCTTAGTTGCAAACAGTGCCAATTTCTGTTGCCATCACAAGCGAACATTGCTCTCAGCTATGTTGAACTCTCTACCTGCCTTTCTATTGCAAATTTTTTCGGCAAAAAGAATTAATTTACGTTTGAAAATAATGTTATATGACATTCTTCTCGGTTTGCCCTCCATTTCGTGACAACGTACTCTGCAGTTTGTATCCTCTATGCAATAATGTGTCAACGATAAATGTAACAGTAATTGTAGTCGAGAAATACAGTAATCCATTGTAAAGATTTAAATTTGGTTGATGTCATCGGCGAAATGCTGACCTTGCACTTGAATTTAATGCGCACCCCAATTTTGAATACTACATTTGGCCAAAAACCATGCACATTAGATTCGCGTAAATACGGTATATCTGTACCTGTAATACATATTTGCATAAAATTTTAAAAGAATTTAACAAAATTATTCAATTTCTGTCCCAAATCAACTTATGTGCTTTAATATTAAATACTTTTGATTTTGCATGCGATTTATATTGATACCATTATTGAAATTTCATTAATAATCTGTGAAATTATTAAGTTAACAATATTTAATAGCAAAATGATAAATTGGTAATTAATTATTCATCATAACTAACAACACAGAATTTAAATACTTGAAATATTATACTGTACCTTTTTCTGAATGAGATCTTTGAATGACAAAGTAAGAGAAGCAGATGAAGTTGCACCCCTTATAGATTGCATCATTGCCTGTAAAAGAATTCACAGAAAAGTAAATTATACACCTTTAGCACACTAATATTAGAAATCTCACATAATGTATAGTAATTTCTCTTTAACATAACTATTTATAAAAGTAAAATTTAAATGAATGATTTAAAATATATATTTTACAAATAATGAAATAATGTCGTTAAATGAAATCTTGATAATTTAACAGTGATTTCACTAGATCTCTCTTGAAAAAGCATTCTTGATTTAATACTTATCCAATACAAAACTTTTCTACATTTGGAAATTCCAGTTATTTTCAACATGTAATTTTTAGCTATTTCTTATTCATATTATTCTATAAAATGTAAATTTATAAAAACTAATATTCCATAATTTTCAAAGATAATAATGATGGTATGATAGTCACCTCGTAATCTCTTCTTGGTTTAACATGTCTGTCCAATTCTTGTTGCCTTTCTACATTCGTCAGATATGCCATACTTTCCTTGGCTCCGGGTTGTTGTCCAAGAAGGCCTTGTGGTGCAGAAACAGCCCTGTTCATAATATCTAAAGCTTGTCTGAATTGTTCTGAAAAAAATGTGTATTAAAAGCCTTAACTAAACATTACATATAATAAGACAACTTTACAAAAATGGTAACATATAGCGAAAATATGTAATAGAAATTATGTTGCAATAATATTAATTATTTAGCACAGAAGCAAAAATATATTAAAATGAAACATTCAAAGAGCAATTATGAATATATATATCATACAAAACATTATGCAGCCAAACTCTTTTTAAATGTTGGTTAAAGGGTAGATATTAAAACTATTTCAGTTAAAATGCAATACACAAAATATTACCTAAGGATCATTAAAAATTATTTAAGATAAGAGTGCAAACATGCATTGCTCCTCCACCCTGGTAAGCTCATTTTCCGATAGTGTATGTGTAAGAGATATTATTGAGTAATGTGTTTACGAAAAACCAATTTTGAAAAGGTTAACCATTTTGAAGGATTACAGATTAATATGTCAAAAATTTCAAAGAGTTGATTGGGTTTTATGCTGCAAGGTCCAAGAAGGATATGCTGAAAATCTTATAGAGAATTTAATATTTCCCCCAACTATTCCAGAGCAATTTATATTCGATTACTATATATATCCCATGCTAACACGTTTCTTTACTTAATAATAAAATTTAAGAATATGAAAAATTAAACACACTCGTAATGGTTTAGTAATTACACAAACAGATAAAATTATAATATTCAATAATCTTGATTCCATTCACTTATCAATTCCATTTTTTGTGTGAATGCTACTTAATTAAAGCATCCAATAATGAATCCTAATTCTATGTTCTAACTACATTTACAGCTTTTTGTAATAGTTATTCTCATTTCTTTAATTTTATAAGTTTTCAGTTTTTTTCCTTTGTAAAACATAAAATTTGTAATTTTTATTTTTTAACATATAATTTAAAAAATAAGGTTAATTTTATAAATTTTAACCTTTCTATATATGTTTCAAATAAATAAAAATTGTGTAATAAGATTTATTTTAAGATTATTTTTCTAAGTTTGAAAGTGAATAACAAATATTTTCTAGAAAAATTACCTTTTATAACTGGCTGTGTAAGCAATGATGGAGGTAACATAGATTTCCAGCCTGTGTACCATTTTGTCACTTCTTCATAATTTGGACTGTGAGTCAACCATGTATATAAAACTTGCAACCATTTTGGGAAGAAATTTTTTTCCAATAAGGTTACCATACAAGGTTCTGGTATCATATCAGACCATGCCATTACCCAATTCCACACATCTAAAGGCAAAGTACTTTTTGTAATTAAAAACTGATATTTGCACTGATATTAAAAAAATTAGGTTTCCTCACTCATTAACACAAACATACATGCAATAAAATATCATTTTGATTGTATTTTCTATACAGCATAAAAAACAGTTTTAAGCAAAAATAAGCTTATTCTTTTCTTTTTGCTCTATTTTTTTAAAAATAGAATTATTTAAAATATTATTTTTGAATAATGATTATTTACATCTTGCATGAAATTAATTATATGTCATATAGCTAGTAATTATACATAACATGTTTTTGAAGTTAAATGACAATATCCAATAAATTATGTAATAAAAGTAATTAATCTAATATATAAAAAGTTGTATATAAAAAGTATAAGGAGTAAAGTAATATATAAAAAGTTGATATATTTCAGTCTTAATCAAATTAATAAATAAAATCAATAATTAAATATTACTAATATAAAGATATGGGTATTGAAAATACTTTTTCATTGCTTTTATTAAAAATTAATCAATGTGGTCAATGTAATCATACTCTCACAAATAAATTTGTAACTAAAATTTTTTAATATATATTTTTGTAACATAAAAAGTAAACATGCTAATTAGGATTTTTTGCAAGATTTAAAAAAAATGAATTAGTTTAGATTATACTTGAATAAATATGTTCTCAAATTTTACTGAGTCAATAATATATCTTTCATGATAAATAAAGACCTTTATTTATGACTATAGTAAAATAAAAGCTATTTTGAATAAGAAATGAGAAGGGAATTTTCAACAACTCTGTTTTAGGAAGGGAGGAAAAACCAGTAAGAAACTTTCAGCTTTTTTCATCTCAAATATCTTTAAAAAATGAGAAGACACACGTAGGAAGTTTTAGAGCTTATATTTAATTTAACCTTCCAATTTATCTGCAAAAGATATAGTATACTTAAAAAATCTCAGCGTGAAAACTTATTAAAATGTAAAACAATTAATATAATTTTTAATGCATTTTTAATGGATTATTTTTGAACTTATTCTTAAGTACTTCAAAAATTAATATTTATTTTTATCCACTATCATATAAGACTAGTAAAGATAAAAGCAAATAACTGAAATACTTTCAGACAATTTAAATTTATTATTTCATTATTTTAAATAACACATTAAGAAAATATTTTCTTCTCTTAAACCTTTCAAGATAATGTGCCATTATCTAAGAGAAAGTCACAGGAGGGAGCAGAAATGAAAGGAAGAATTCTATAAAATATGATTTCACATCACCAAGTCTAACGAAAAAAGTAAAAAAAAAAAAAAAAAAAAAAAAAAGTTTAACATAAGGGAAAAAACCACAAAAAATGTTTTAAATTCTAGCGTTTTAATTTTTGGGGATGTCAACTCATCTTATTATTAAATTATCACATATTCTGTTATATATATATATATATATATATATATATATATATATATATATATATATATATATATATATATATATATATATGTATGTATAAAAAATTCTTAGCAAGACAAAGTTTGCTAAATGGTTTTGAAAATGCCATTTAATTTAATTAAAAGTTTTAATTGAGAAAAATTACTTAACTTTCAAACCCATAAAAAAATAATAAATATTAAGAATAATAACATTTAAAATGGAGATTGTTATGGAAAACCTTGAGGCACAAACATAAAATGTGTTGTGTTTCAGAATCACTTAAAATATGGAATTTTAGCTCCATAGAAAATTAATCTTCACTTCCATCTATATAATAACTTATATGTTAACCAAGCAAGGATGTTAATCTTTTAATAAAAATTGCTTTTTCCCATAATTTAGTGTCAAGGCTTCAAAAAATAATAATAAAAAACATTCAACATAAGTCCAAAAATAATACAAATTATAACAAAAATGACAGGAAAACCTTTATATAGATCTATGATAATGAAAATAAAACAAATATTCATAAAGCTTTCCAAATATATATATATATATGTGTGTGTGTGTGTGTGTGTGTGCATGGACGGGAAATCAAACTCTGTTTATTTACATTACAATTTGTCATCTCCCAAACTAATGAATGAAATACCATAAAAAAAAGACAGTATGAGAAGAACCTGAAGGTTAAAATCCTTAAATTAAGTCCAGTTAAAATACTGGGTGGTCATTATCAAACTTACACCATAATTGGCAATTCTTCAGAGCAAACAGGTGAACAGAATGCCACAAAATATTGTACATGATGTATACACATGATGCACACATATAATTTTTTTAATTCATTGAACATAGCAATACCTACATGAAGAACTAGACTTTTTAAAATGCTCCATGACCAGAAATCCCAAGGAGTTAAAATTAGGTGAATGTAATGGCCATGGATTAAGAAAGAAGCAAGTAATAACACGTTACTTTTTGAAGTGTTGGAGCAATAGCATTTTTACAAACCCTGGATATGTATGGTGCACCATCCTACATGAAAATAGTCAATGTAGGGTCTTGCCTTGGCTGCTGTTGTGACACAACAAACGTGTGCAGCATGTCATGGTGCAGCCTGTAAGAGAAAATGTTACAGGCACACATTCTCAGATTTCCAGAAAGAAGAATGAATTCACAACAGACAGTGGCTTTTAGAAACTAAAGGGGAATTTCAGTGCGAACCATCTGATTTTCCTCAGCCCAAATGCAGCATTTTTTTATGTTGACTGTCCCATTGAGGCAGAAATGATCCTCATCACTCCACAGAATATACCAAGACCATTACAGATCAACAGTTATTCTGTTCAGGAAACTTACTATGAATGAGAAATGTAGTTGCTTCTTGCTATCAAGCAGCTCTTATATAAGGTGGATATAGTATGGAAGTAGTGGACCATGTTTCTGAGTACTTTTTGGTTGATGCTGTAAGTCATGTCTGATGAGAGACAGTACATATATTACTGCCCCAAAACTCTGATATCTGTATATCAACAGCTGTCTTGACAGAATCAACATGTACTGATGTGACACATTTATGACCTCTTCCAGAAGAAACTCCTTATCTCCCCATCTCTTTATCATGGTCTGAATATGTTTAGTTGACATTGTCCACGTTATAAACTCTTGCAACAATAAAATTCAACAGAAGCATTACTCTTGTCTCCGTAAAATAATTTTACCAATAATACATATTCAATTAAAGAGACCATCATTAGTACAGGCAGAAATATCGAATTAAGCATGACAATGCTTTATACCTTAACCTCTTTCTCTGTTTTGCAAAAAGCTTCCTCTTCTTCCCAAGCATGTCAATCTTGACTTTTTTTTCTACAACTGACAGATTTTCTTACTTTTACATCTTATTACTCTTAATTATTATACAAAATTGTTAACAGTTTCTATATACTGCTTTCGGTCTTTTATTGTGTTAACAAACAAGAGAGAAAAGGCATCATCTGATGGATATTTTAGAACTAAAATATTTTTCTGAAATTTGGTGGAAACACCTTCTGTATAGCCCAAACACAAAGTTCCATTACATTACATTCACCCATTTTTGCAGTAGGATGTCATTTATACGGAAAGTTTAATTATAATTAATTAGTACAATATGCATAGATTGCCCTTTAGTGAATATTAAAAAATGGTCCATTTGAAAGTTCAAATGGACCATTTTTTAATATTCACTAGCTTATTTTATACACTGATTTTCTTGTGGTGCATACACAAATTTTTAGGCTGTAAGGGACATTTCTAGCATGTGCATATATACACACTGTCAGCTTTGCATAGGTTAAACATGGCTATTTTTATATTATAAAAAAAAATTGTAAAGAGCTTTCACCTCTACATATTACTTACATTTTAATTTAAATGAATTGATAAAAAGTTATAAAATATGAATCTTAAAAAGAACATCCCAACACAGTTACATTTAAGTCATTAAAAGCACATTATTCCTTAAAATTATCACTTTTATTCATATAAACATATATTTCTAATCAGAATACAGCTAAAAAATTGCTTTTTAAAAAGAGCAAACACAGCATTTTATCATGCATTGATTTATTTAGTAAAATTAAACCATACCAAGGTGCTGTTGATGAGGATTTATCACATAAGACTGCATTGCAATTGCTAGTTTTGGTACTATATTACTAATGACAAAAGCATCCATAACACCTTGAGAAAAAACAGGCTTCCAAGGTTCCAAAATAAGTTTAGCTGAACAATCACTGGGATGCCAATTCACCAATGCTGCTGCCAGTTTGTGGCGAATGGGAGCGTACAAAGGTTCCAATCGGTTTCCTAAATATATAATGCGTTCAAATTAGTTTATTGAAGGATTTTTTAATGTTATATGCAGAATTAAATACTAAATGCTTATAGAGATAAGACAATAAAATTTTAAGTAGACATTAAAAAATCAAATTTGCAAATATGTCTCTTGAAAGTAAGAAGATACACTTAAAATCTTTCAAATGACAATATAAATCACTTAAAGAATTTAGAAAGTTAGTGAAAGTATAATAACGTAAACTTTGAACACTTTGAAAAGCAAAAAATAAGTTAAGTAAAATTAAAGCAGAAAATAGCAATGCAAAACAAATCATATATTTTCCTTAGAATAATTAACCAAAATGCCCAATATCTAACAGAAATTTTTCTTTTTAAAGTGGCTTGTCTTGAAATGAAGGAACAAAAAAGTGATATTACAATTCTGAATATCTGAGAAAAAATTGCAGACATTTTGTAATTCTCTCCTTTTTTCATACAGAGAGAATATTTTAATAAGCTAAATTACATTGACATAATTTTCTGGCGTGCTTCAAATTATCATTACTCTTTTGTTTCCTTTTAAATGAATTCACATGTATATAAAAATAATTCAAATATAGCTGCTTAATCTTACAGTATTTAAGATACTGATTTAAAGGTTAATTTTTAATGAACAGCAATTAGAATAAATAAACAAAAATGAAACTTTGAATATTCAACCAAATTTAAATTCCTACTTTAACTTTATAAATCATGAAGATAAAGAGCATTTATAATAAATATGAAGCTCTTTTTAAGGATATTTAAATATGAGTTATTTAGATAAGTCAAAATTTTACAGAGCTTCTTTATTTTTTTTAAATATGTTATATGCGTTATGCAACACATAGAAGTAAACTAACTTTCAAATGAATATTTTATTAATGGCTAAATAAATAAAGATTTAATTTTGTGAAATATAAAAATTCAAAATTTAAATATTTTATTCATATTTAAACATTCTGTACTTCTCTAAAAAGCTAACTTTATAACTTCCATAGTAAAATTTCCAACATTTGCAAATAAGATCAGGAATAAAACCAATTTTCTTTCTTAATTTTTTTTTTTAAAAAAGGAGAGCAACTGTTAATTAATTTACCAAAATATTAAGGTGAAAAGTAAAATGAAATAAAACCCAATTATCTGAAAGAAGTTTTCAGAAACATTACTTTAAATTTAAATAAGCAATTTTAAGAATAAAGAATTGGTATTTAAAATACAAATGAATTATTCCATATAAAAAAGTAAACAAAATATAAAATATACAAAATTAAAGAATATACATCAATAATTAACTGCATACAGCTTGATAACATTTCAAAATTAACAGAAATATAATGAAATTTAAAAAAATGTAAAAATATACTTAGAAATACAGAATTACAATAATCCTTAAAACATAATTAACAAATAAGAAATACCCATAAGAGGCAACCATGGATGTAACCAAGAATGGACAGGTAATGTATCTGTTAATGGATTCCAAGCTTCAACTTCTTTTTGTAATCTAGGGAGAACCAACTGCTCTAAAATATTATCCATTATCCAAGGAGGAAGTAATGGTGCCCACGTGTCAAGCAATTCTATTAATGGAGACCAAATTCGAGCATTCCAATTCCTGAAATAGAATTATACTTGAATTAATTATAAATATAGCAGTTTTAATAGATTTAAAAACAATAACCCAGAAGAAAGTAATAAGTTTTTAGTAAAAATTATTTGAAATATGGAACATAAGAATGGAAAATATTGGTATATAAAATTCATGTCTTTATGAGACTTCAAAAAATTAACAATTATCTGCCCTAAAAATTATAAATTTACTGTCACAATAAAATTTAATTACATATATTAGAACAAATTTTTTAAGATGTCATGCTTAAAGTTACATTCTCAACTTTAATGCTTATAGAAATGTTGAATATATATTTGTAAGAGTTTCATTTCTCATTTAGACCATAAAAAGTATAAACTTCCTAAATCAAAGATTCACATTTTAGCCATAAAATATGAATGTGTAGAAAAATATTGTTTAATAATGTATACAAACTTGTTAATTGAAACTTTAATTATGAGAAAATTAATAATTCTTTCAGAATTATAAGACATTATCCACTTCAATACTTTCAATATAGTCTTGAAGTTACACTTTCATTTTGATAGAATGAATGGGCTTTGAAATAATCTGTTCAAAATGTCTTGAAAATTTTTTTAAAAAGATTTTCTCTTACTTTAAATTTTGATAAGTTAAAGACATACAAAATTGCTTTACGAACAGGGGGCATCCAAACGTCCCAGATGAGGTGATGGTAAGGTTGTAGATTGTGTCCCATACCCGCATTCACAGAATTTTCACATTCTAGAAGTGCTTTCCAATCTTGAAAAATATCGATACAATGATGTTTTTGTTCCAAGGGATTCCAATCAGTGATTAACTTCTGAACCTATACATAATCCAAGTGTTTAATTAGATTTTTAAATAAAAACAATTAACACTAAACTTCATATAGACCATTATAATTAAATAATGAGCCATTCTCAAGATTACCTCTTTTGGAATTGTATTACAAAACACATGGTAATTCAAGAATTTATCCTTGATGAAAATGTATATTTTGTTTAATGTGATTTTAATTGGATGATATTATTTATTTTCTAACTAATCAATTTGCAAATATTGAATTTTATGACAAAGTTAAAGAAAAAATATATGAACTAAAGTAACTTAGAATAAAAAATATATTATCTATTGTATATATATGTTCACTTTGTATTCATTTTAATGGGGTTTACAAAACCTCCATAAAAATGTAATCAGTATAAAACTGTTTAAATTTGTAAGGACACCCATAATGACACACACACATTCTGCTCTTAGTAATTTGAACACATAAAAATTGAAGCTATAATGAATTACTAATAAATAAAAAGAATGTACCAATATAGTTCTTTCTATTTACTAAAAACAAATAACAATGGTATAAACTTGTACAGTTGCAAATAATAAAATTGGGAATTAAACTAAAACTAATGCATTAAACTGGGCCACTTAATATAAAATAGTTTTCAACGTTTCATTCATATTGAGAAAATAATAACAGAATATAGGTTCTTGAGAACATAAAAAACTTTAAAAATTCAACTAGGAGAAAAAATTTTTCTTATATTTTCATGTTTAAATTTATAAAACAAGTTTAGATTTATTAATATATTTTAAAAAAACTCAGTCCAGACAACAAAAACCAGTCATTTATTATTATTTAATCAAAAAAAATTAATCACATTGTTTAATGAAAATTTTTTCCATATGTGATTTTGTTATTTTCTTTGTTGCATATTCCAAAATTTTCTGTGCAGCATACTATTATCAAGCAAAGTTTTCTTTTCTTTCTCAAGTTCTTTAATCTTTTGTAGCAAGTGGGATTGTTTAAATTTCTTTTTTCACAAGCAGCTACTATGTCTTCTAAGCCCTTCTTTTCTTAAACAGTTATGCTCGTTCATTTTTCTTTTCATTTTTTCTTATGTTCTTTTCTTTTTTCCATATGATGAAAATTCTTCATGATATTTCTGAACACAATGCTTCATTTCTTTGGTAAGTGGAATGGGGGAAACAGAATTGCCATACCTTTGAATGACATCATGACAAGAATGCAAATATTGAACTGTTAATTCCAATAAAGAAAATCTCTTCTTTGTCACAACATAATTGTTTGTCGAAAAACCTCTCTCAGGTTGAATTTATATTCTTTAAAAACAGATATGCTTTAACAACTCTAGAAAGAGTAGGATATTTAGAATAACCCCTGCATTTATATATATGTGTGAAAACATTCCAATATTTACAGATACTAGGCTATCATCATAATCATTTAACGTAAAGTCACATCTTCATATATGTAAAAAAAATCCAGTCATTTATCTGATTTTATTTATCATTCATCTAAGTTTTAATCACACGAGAAATATGTTTTATTAGTCTACTAAATGAATTCTTGGTCTCTTTTTTCTATTAAAAGGAGAGAAGTACTGAAAATCTTTGAGTAATGGATTTTCTAAAGGAAATTTTAGAAGCAGATGTTTATAAGTTGCTAAGAAGCAACTACTGACACTTTGTAGAAAGGATGTTTTATCAGAAAGGCTATACAGTATTGCTGTTGCACCATGCTTGTGCAGTATTACTGTTGCATTTTTTTCAATTTTGTTAAAATTTAGCCAATTTTTACCTGAATGAAAATTAGTTTGCAGCAATTTTTCTCTACTTTTTTCACTGATTTCTTCTGGATTTAAAATTTTAAACAAAATACTGCAAGCAAGTTCATTTAATTTATTATACATCACATGCACTAAAGGTATGACTTTTTGCATTAAAAGTGAGTATGATTCATAAGTTTCAAAGTATTTTAAATTTTTTGCAATTTAAAGATATAGATCAGAAAAAGGAGATCTCAATTCTTTGAGAACTTTCACTATAAAATATTCCTTCAATACATCATACTGCTCCATTATTCTCACAAATTGACTCCAAAGTTAGCCAATAGACCTCAATGCAAAGAAAGAAACTATATTTAGCCAAGTTTTCTTTGAGCATTTCCAACTGTAAAAAATGTTAATCTTCTCTTCTTGGAGGAGAACATTTGAAAAATTGATTAATATTCACAGCAAATGGATTGCTATCAATTTTGTCTATCCCCCTTTGTAGTGTTTCTTGGATTATGCGTAAGCAACAGGTACCCAAATCAATTAGTAATGGTTGACTTTGCTTACACAACTCTTAATTTACTTGCTTTAAAATAGCTATTAACTTTTGGTCCACCAGCTGAAAATTGTATTAATTTTCTAAATTTAAACCATTATCTTTCTACACTGTTATTGGCTTCAGCATGCTAAAAAAATGGGATTTGCGTTAACAAATGACAATATTTCCTTGTTTGTCAGACTAATTAGAGATATTATTATCTGTTTCCTTACTTGTTTTGTTGAAAAATAAAATAAAATATGAAGTTCAAATACCACTTAACAAGAGAGTTTTGAAATATGGCACCAATTTAAAATTAATCATATACCTAACTTAGTCAGATAATTTGAGATTTTGCTACGACTGGATAATCAAAAGTTTCTCCATAAATCAAACGAAAGATTTTATAACATCAAATATTTTTAACCAATGACTGAATATGAAAGAGATGAAAATTTGACAATCCATTTCCAGTTTGAAGGAGAAATAAAACAGGGAAAAATATTTTTCCATTTCTTATTGCATAGAGAGCAGTTGAAAGAGAAATTTTTACACTGGAAGAAAAATGAACTACTAAAAATATAATAAACTTAATAACTTTTAAAAGAATTTAATAAAAAATTCAGGAATTTCAGGAGAACTCCGACCCCTGAGTTCACCCCACAGTTATTTTGTAATGAAAAAAATAGATTCACATTAATTTTTACCTCTAACTTCACCTATTCTTTGATTAATAAAGTGCTTCATTTTAAGGTTATGTTTCATTATTTTACTTTTTAAAAGTAAAATAATGAACCACGGAACATTTTTATAGTTGTATTATTTCATACCTTATTAACTAATAATAAAATAACTCAAGTAAAATAAAGTTTTAAAAATGCTTCATTCAATTATTTTTAGTTATTCAATATTTACTATAAAACAGAATGAAAATGACCAACATAAATTAATCTTCCCATTAATAGAAGTTGCATGAAACAAGGATAATAAATCCTAATATATTTACAATCCCAATATATATACACACATATATCTTATATTATAATTCCTATTTAAACTTTTAATCTTTCATAAATTTTAATATTTTCTAAAAAAGATAAAATTAATAAGCTGTAAATTGTTCTAGCTAATTGAAATTTCATTATAAATGATTTTTCCCCCCATTATCAAAGTACAAATGTCTTGAAACAGTTTGAAATGGTTTGTTGATATGGCACTCAAAAAAATAATTTATGTATTTGAGTAAAATGCACTTTGACAAATTTTTGGTTTTGAATTTAATGAGTCCATCCGCCGGGTCATCACCTGAAATGGATGTCACATGTTCCAAAACTATATGACAATGGTTAAACGACTAGCATTATTGCACACGAAGGTTGATTCAATTTAAACTGCCACATAAAAAAACCATTGTTTTATTATATGTAGTACAATTAGTGTTTTGCAAGCAAAAAGCTCCTAAGAAAATTTTGGATTTTAAACTGAATAAGTCAGTGTCACTGATTTATGATCAAAGTAGAAGTGATACGTTTGCAGGCATGTGATGATGGTTAAACAACTTGTGTCAATGTGCATGTCTCAAATCCATTCGAAACTGTTCAGGAACTACAGTTATGGCATTTGTGCATCAAGTGATATTTTACAGGAACATTCATCCGAACGATTTCAAATCAAATGAGTTGAATCCATTGATTTATCACCCTAATTGAATAGTATTTGCCTGAAATCAATAGACCCTGGTTAAATGGCTTAGATAGATAATAGAAACAAAATAAAGTGATGCGGACATTAAGGAGTATTCAAACAATGCAACCACTTCTTGGTTAAAAAAAGAAAAATAATAATTTAACATTAAATTTATTTAAATATATAATAAAAAACAAAAAAAATATCTTATGCTATATCCAATAAATTTATAAATGAGATGAAGTATTTATTTACCTATTTCAAACTAGCAAATTCTACAAAAAATAAAGAAATCAAAAATTGCTTAGGTATTATTCATTACCTTTATTTAGTCATTTTAACATGTAAAAATCATCAAAAAATTTCATTTGTTCATATTTAATTATGTGAGTTATGTTACCCTCATCAGAGAAAAGGAGTTTAATTTAAATTTCCCAAAAATTAATATAATAATTCAGCAAAAATATTATACTTTATAAATATATTTCAGAAAACTCAAAGCTTTCTAACAAAACAATAAAGAGCTGTTTAATAGAAATAAAGTTATTAGTTTATTACAATGTTTTAACAAATTTAAAAAATAAACAATTTAAACATTTTAAATTCTGAGGTAGCAATAGCTAAAATGTTTAAATAAAAAGAAAAAAAATTAAGGATTTGTAATTATTAGTTAACAGTACATAGAATTTTATTCTAAGCTGTTTAAACTTAGTACAAATATTTCACCAGTTTTGAGCAAAACAACTTTGTATTCTTATCAGCTTTTAAAAACTATGAAAGAACTTTTTATTTTTTTGCTTGGAACATATATATATATATAATCAATACTAAATCTGATATTTTAACATTCTGTATCAATCTTTCATATATAGTCATACTTAACAAATATCATAGTCAGACATAAATATAAATACATAATGAAAATGGACAAATACAAACCAAAGTAAAATTATCAATAAAAGCAACTGAAGGTATTTGTAAGCAAATTTTTGAAAACTGCAGGATAGAATTGTAGCTTTAAAAACATATAATTTACATGATATACTAAAAATAGTGATATCTGATTTTATAGAAATATTTTGACACATGAAAGAAGTCTTAAAACTAAATAAATATTTTTGGCTATAAGTGTATTTGAAATACACTGGCATTTTTTTTTAAAGTATTGTAATTGATTTTTTCAGATGAAATGTTAATCCAAGTTAAATTGTTATATTTAAATATAATATTAATAGTTTTGTTTTCTCAAATGTAAAATAAAAATGTTACTAAAAAAAATTACTAGATAAAAAAAGCATAATCATTTAAAGAAATTCATTTTTCTTTCTTCTTAGACTACACATTATTGCATTATAGAGAGAACCATCTTAATAGCAGATATTTCTTCATAGTTGTGTAAATGACTAAATATAGTGTCTTAAGAATCATGCTATGTGGAAATAACTATATTATTAATAATATGCATCATTTAAAAGCAGTATATTTTATTTTTAAAATATACTACAAAAAATGACAATAAATAGTATTGAACATTAATAAAATTTTATAAAATATCAATACCTTAACACAATATTTAATTATTGCATAAACTAATTAATAACAGTACTTATATTAAATAAATTTTTTTGAAATAATTAAAATTCTATTTTAATGTGAAGTTTATAGTAGTTTCATCAATAAATAACTCCTCTTTAACCAAAGAAACTATAATATAAAACAATTTATCTTTCCTACCAGAGGCCCAACAATTGTGATAGCTAAATCACTCAGATTATACATTTTATATTCTTCATAATAGTCATCTTGAAGATCTTTGAATATTCTAGCTGCTATTTCTAGAGTTTCATTGCTATTCTCTTCCTTATTGGAATCTAAGCTGTAAATGGAAAAAAAACTTCCATTCATTGAAATACTAAAACAAAAAAAAACTACCTAATAAATATACATTTATATTCTATAATATTTTATAGACAAAAATTAACATTAATAAAACTTTTCTTTATAAATATAGTAAAATTCTTCAATAAACTTAGGTTTAATTTATATAATTAAAAACATGATTCTAATGTAAAAATTAACATTAGAATTCATTTACTTTCATTTACAAATTAAGAAACTTTTATAGGTAAAACAATTTTCTAAATTCATCAAGAATAAATCTATGATACGCTATGGTTCTGACAGGCTTTTATTTCATTCAAAGAATTTTTAAGCACTATGAATGATTAAACCAGCTAGGAATATTAAAATAAATTTCAATAAATACAGTATAACTTATGTTTTCATAAAAAATGTCTTTGAATCAACATGGAATCATAAAATTCAAGTAAACATTAATTATAATTGCAATCAAATACAGACAAAACCAATTTGAGTTCAAACCAAGAAAAGTCTGATTTATTTTTAAATATATTAGTGCCAATTTGTTAATATTTTACTCAAATTTGATCCGAACAGGTTTGTTTTACCAAAAATTCTTGGCTGGTTGGTGTGTCTATGGGGAGAATTAGAGATAACCACGAGTGTGCAGAAAAAAGCTGGCTATCTCCTCGATATTTTCAGAGTATAGAATCTTTTTGATGTAGAGAGTGGGGAATTCCCAAGCTGAGCAAGAGATCTTAAAAATGGAGTGCAGTCAAAAATGTGTTTTGGCGTTAGTAGAATATTATCACAATTAATGCAGAGACATGGGTTCTGATGTTCAAACAAGAAAAAATGGTTGCCTTTATTACTAAGCAGATTGCACTTCTGCCAATTGGTCAGTGGAAGATATTTTATTTTCCTTTTACCATGAGAGGAAAATTCAATGGAGGCATTCCCTCCGATGACCACATGGGATGTGCCCTCTAGGGGCCACAAAAAATTAAAAATTCTTTAAAATGAGAAAATTCAGTAACATTGGCAAAAACAAATTCTAGGAAAAAAATTAAGGAATTTGAAAAAAAATTATACGAAATTTAAGAAACACAAATATATATTTAAATTTTAAAAAAATATTTTCTATAAAATTTTTTATAACTGGTTCTTTTCAAAGGTTATTATTCTTAAATATTTCCCTTTATCTTTAATTATAAAGCTCAAGTTATGTTAAGGGAAATATTCTTTTTGCAAAATTTCATTTTGTTTGTTGAAATATAAGCATCATATTAAATATTTTGAAATATATACAAATACATTTTTCAAACAAATATATTCTATGCAAATGATAATTAAATCTCAATATTTTGTATTCATAAAATTAAACTAAATTTAATTTCTTAATCAAGATTTAATATTTACTAAAAATTATAAAATATTTTTAACTGAATTACCAAAGAGACAAACTGTAGCTTTTACAAATGATACTTCAGCCAAATAAAAAATTAAAAAAAAAAAAAAAAAAAACATTATTTAAACTGAACCCTGCAGTTTTTAATTTAACATAGTGTTTACAAATTCTAACAAAATAAGTGTAGAATATACCAGTGTAGTATAAAGATGATTACTACACTGGCATATTCTACACTTAATTTTAAATACAATTCTTTATAAGTTTCACAGGAGATCAAAAAAATATTCTTTGTACATTTTTAGTTTATTATTTTGAAATGTTTTAAATCCAACAAATAAGATGATTATTCATATTCTCGTGCCACATATTGATGGTCAATCATCTTTTTTTTTCAAAAGTACTAAGTTTTTAAAACATATTGAACATTCTAGTTTTTTATCATTGAATAAAAGTATATCTGTAAACAAGTAAATTAGCTAAAAAATTTTTGAATCTTTTTGAGTTATCATACCAATGCATAAAATGAACATTAACATTCAAGAATGCAAAAACTGTGTTGCTTTTTGTTGGGAATAAATATAGGCTATGGTAAACATGAAAACAAAAGAATGCTCATCAAAAATATAAACAGGAATTAACAAAGAAATACTTAAATAGATAATTAAAACAAGATATAACTGAAAAATATAAGCACTGCGTGAATATATATTTTTTAGATTAATTTAAGAAACCCAAAACATTTTTTTAAAGATTTATAAGGAATATTTATTTATTTTTAATGATTTGTAATGTTCAAATTAACCATTACAAAAAATATTGTTCCTTACAAATTCCATTTCATAGTAATAGCTTTTGTCAATCTTTTAATTTCACACATTTTTTTTTAATTTGCCCAAAATTATTTTCTATATTTAATACATGACATTACATTTTATAATAAATTACTGATCAGCTGATAAATTTCAAATTAATCAACTGAATGCCTAAGCAAAATTGAACAAATAATTTTAAAATTATCAACTCTATTTCAATAGTTGAAATCTCAAAATCTTAAAATTTTTTAAAAGTTTTCAAAATGTATATTATTTTTATTCATAAAATGATAATTCTAATTAAGAACTAGGGTGATATTATAAAATCTTGAGCTTCCTATTATCACATACATTTTACTTTTAAGTGAAATTTCTAATTAATTCACATTAATTCTAATTGTTCTTATGAATATTCAATTTAGTTAAAATTAAATTAATAATTATTAAGTTAAAATCAAATTAAATAAAATTCACATTTTTACTAAACAATTTTCATCACCCAATAATTTCTATGAAATAATACTTCAGTAATTGAAACAGCACAGGTGCAAATGAATTATATTTACAACACTCATTCCAAACATACATACATTTACATAAGATTATTTTAATATTTACTATTTAATAAATCCTTTATTATTCTTTATAAACTTAAATCAATTATTCAATAATTCTTAAAATTAAACTAAATCAAAAGTAAATGGGAAAAGATTTTAAGAATCAAAGAAACAAACTTTATTTAAGTCTTGATTATAAAGTTTTTTTTTAAAAAAAAGATAAAGGATCATATAAATAATCACTGTAATCTCTTTTTACAAGCACACATATATTATGTACCAATATACATACATATATGCATACAGTGTGGTCCAAAAAGCTTGATACAAAGTAAATAATTATTATGGAAAAAATAATAAGTGAGAACAAGAAATCTATTTTTAAGATAAAGAAATGGAAGACCAAATAACATTTAATAACAAGAGGTTAGGAATGTTTAATGTTCCTTACTATGATACTATCAATCTAGTTCTTATACCCTGTCATAATGTACAGGAGTGTATTGGAATCAAGCATATCAATCACACTTCTGATGACCGATTTCAAGTTTTCTAATAAATAAAGTACATCCCATAGATTTTGTCCTTGAAATAAGGTCATAGCAAAAATTAATTTCAGTGGCATGGCAGACCCATGGGGACAAGGCCTATGATACCCATATCTATTTTCTCAACAGATGGCAATGGGATGTGAATCATATGTCTCAACCTAACAAGAAAATCCAAAGAATTTAGTTCATGTTGATTCAACCTTATCTAACTTAAAAAGTGAGACTTGAGCCTATTCATTGTGAGCACCAAGCACTTTACCTGTGGACTTCATGCCATAAGTCACAGAAATTTAAGTTTGAACTAGATAAGAACCACTCTATTCTGTAAATTTCTCTGCATCCAATACAATTAAACATTTACCAACCATCATTCCTAGTCACATGAAGATGTCAGCAGTTCTATCGCAATAAGATCCATACTGCATGAACTAGTACTATTATGTCAGGTTTAGATAGTTTACTTCAAGATCAAAATCAAACTTTAGGAGCTATTTATATTTCACTTTAGTGATCATAATATCAATAAACATCTGACAAATAATTGCCCAATTGCCACTTCACTGGGTGTCCTTTTCTTTCCAAACTCCGAATGACATGCCTATGTTTGCCAACATTTAAAAATTTATATTCATACAATTTTTTTGTTCTCTTAAATTAATGTGCAAAAGACATCTATTTAGAGTAAAATTTTTGCCTAAAAATGAGACAACTGTATTATATTTCCACAGTAACAAATATATACTTCATTAAATAAAGACTTTTGAAAAATAATCTTAAATTTTTAACAATTTCTGTTAAGAAGTCTTTTTAACAAAATGTAACTTCAAGAATTTAAAAATCACAGAGGCTGAATGAATTCATTCACAATTACTCAGGTATTACAGATGGAACTTCTAATACTTAATTAGGAACACTTACACATTCTAAGAAAGGGAATATATTTACTTTAGATAATCCTATATTAAATCTGAATAACAAATTGATTATTCAATAATCATTATAAATAGAAACTAACTAAATTTAAAATGCATAAAAGAAATCAACTTCCTTTAGTCAAAAACATTTTTGAAGAATAAAACATATAATATAAATCTTTGTTTCTTCTTTAAGGCCCTTTATATATGCAAAATATTCCTATAATCATTACACAATCATACTGAAGAAGAAGCTATATAATTTAGAACTAATTTGATAATCCGTACAATTTTATAACTCAATTGCAAAACCTTAGACTTCATCTAAAAATCCTACATTGTACGGCCAAACTGAACAAATTGGCAGACATGCATGCCCCTCAAACAGTGATGTTATTTTGATTAATCTCATAAAATTTTCTTCGCATAAATAATCTTTCTTTCAAGCTTAATGATTCTTCACTATTTATTTCTAGCAATGAAATATTCCCTTAAAATGTCAATATATGTGCTATTATATTATGGAAGTCACTACATATGAAATCTGGAACTTAAATTACTTTCTATTATGTTTTTTGAATCATCCTAGAGATGCACATCATATTTAATGATTATTGAACAATCTTGTTAAAGCAATGGAAAACTTTGATGATTTCAGACTAAAATACTGTAAATTTCATAGGATTTTACTACACAGGCATGAGAATCTACAATTCAACCTTACAATATATTATACAGTCAAGGATTAGAAGTGTGCAGTTATAAATGTGTCAAATTCATAAAAATCTTTAAAGATTATTCAAGGTTACATGATCCTCTAATGAGACAGTCTAGTAAAACATACTTACAATTTACTAGAACAACACATTAGAATTACAAATGGCACCATTTGTTATCAAGTGTAATAATGTTGAAAAGAAAAAGTTAACAATTATTAAGGAAAAAACAGTGGTTACAGCATATAAAATCGGCATCCGACATCATTTTTAAAATAAAAGTTTTATTTTAGTAAAAATCATAAAAAAATCTAAAAAATAGTAAAAACTCAGAAATTTAAGAAAATTTAGAGCATTTAAGTTTTTACACTAGAGTAAAAAATGTCAGTTAAATTTTTTCTGGTAATAACCTGACAAACCTGAAAATAACATGACAAAATATATATTATTCAAAAACATTAAACTACATTGAGTAACTATATACATTTTTTTTATTTTATTAGGTGCACAGTTAGAATAATAAATACTACAAATAAAAGCAGCTTTTTTAAGCATACTTACATCTTAGATATTTTTGAAAGTGAATCTTACCAACTTTAAAAGTGTATTTGAATCAAAAATAAATTTACCTGTCTACAATATTAAGAACTTTTTCTAATGTTTGGATTTGTTTTTCCTCTTGAACTAATACCTGCTCCAATCTTTTTTGCTCATGAGCCAGATTAACAATTTTGTCTTCGGAAAATTGACGCTGACGATCACATCGAATAATTTTTTGCTTTTCATCGTCTTTTAAAAGTTTTAAATTATGCTCCAACTCTGGTAGAGAAAAATGTTCACCTCTGCTTGGTTGCTTGGATTCTTCTATTTCTTGTTCAGGTGGCTTACTATGTTGTTGATGTATCTGATGATAACCTATAAAACAGAAAGGAAAATATTAAAAATTTTTATAAAATTATATATATATATATATAACGTATGAAATGTTTCATACAGAACTTACTCCCTTAAATATTAAATGATAGTATTAGAGTAAAGTATTCCTAAATAAATTTTATATAACTTGAGTGATGGCTGTATGTAATGAGCTAATAAACTCCAGACTGCACTCTTTCAACTTTAAGTGATATTAAATTTGAGAGAGCATTCTAGCATTTGTTTAAAGAAACTTTTAAGGTGAATTTATGATACTAAAATTTGTATTCTAATATTTTATACATACAATAAATATGATATTGAATTATAAAATATAAGAGTGATGGAAAATTTATTTTTCAAGCTTTTTTAAAAGAACCACAAACAGTTTAAATATGGAATAACCAAATTATGCAGAAATGAATTTTCTGACACCATGATCAGTTTTCTTTTCTGCTTTAGAAAAATTTTTAATGAGAACTTTATAAACTGATTATTGCTAACACAAGATTTGATTTCAAATAAATAATTAGATATTTTCAGCAAATTTGTATTCACTACCCAATAATGAACAAAATTTATCAGGGACATTTTTCGGAACAAAAGAAATATTAAAAATGAGGATGCTGGTAAAATAAAGTTAATAATTTTTTCATTCATTCAGTGTAATAAAATATTAGGAAAAAAAAAAAAAGACTGAATTCTGGTGAATAAGCATGGTAATATTTTGAAGCTTGTCTGTCAAAATTTAGTATGAAATCAGTATAGTTCAAGAGTATGAAATGCTTATGAAAATTAGGTATTTTAGTATCCGTCTTTATTGGAACCAAATTTAGATATAACCGATCTCGGAATCAACAGATTAGATGGAAAATATTTAGCATAAAAATAATCAACAAATAATTTTTATATGGTTATCTCTCAGCACATTCACATATAGTATAGTTAAAAAAAAGAAATGTAAAGTACAAATATTCAATGGTTTATTTAGTATAAATAATAATAAAATTGCCGCTTAAAAGTAATCACTTTAAGATTCATATTAAATAAGCACAAATATATAATGCAAACAATCTACATCGAATATTTGTTAAGACAAGTCTTTGTAATGCCATCCAATTAACTCCACTATAGATAAAATTGTCAAATTAATTATGAAAATTACCTAAACGGGATATATGGATATCTGAATATATATACATAGAAAATTCTAAATTGTTTTATATTATATAGGAAAATTCAAAAGTATTAATGAGTTTCTCCAATAAAATAGTATTTCTTTTAAATGTACTTAAAACTAAAAAATATTTAATGATTATATATTATATTTTTAAAATGTGTAACTTCTAAAACCTCTAAATACTCAATAATGAACAAAGAGCACAATTTCTTTAACAATCTTAAGGAAATTTCACCTTTAATTTTTAGAAAAAAAACATTAAGTAATCCAAAAATTTAATACAAAATCATAGACATGCTTTTGTATTGGTATAAATTTTTGAGTTATTCAATTATTTATAAAATTTTTCAAATATTTTTATAATATGTTATACAAATAACTATTATTATTAGATAAAATTTAAATATTCATTATTTGTATTAAAATGTATTTCATCCAAAAGAAATACATATAATTCTGCTACACCAGACGAATAGCACAGAGCAGAAGCAGTGAAATAGCTTAATAAAGTGAAAACTTTTCCCAACATCCAGGTGGTGAGAAACAGTGAGAATACATCACTGTTTATAAGATAGCAATCTCACCTGTCAATATACGTTGTTCAGGACCTGTCATGTCAATTACCTTCACGCTACTAAGAGCATAAGATTCTCCTCGAAAACGCTTCGTGGATCCTTCTTCTAAAGCTTCTTCTGCACTCTGGGCAAAATATTCCACTTTAGGTTTAACATCCTAAAAATATATTGACTACATGTTAAAAATATAGATGCAAAAATTTATCAATAATGGAGGAGACATAATACATTTTATACAAAAATTTTAATAAAGTGAAAAAATATAAATTTTGCTATTACAAGATGAAAATATCATGTAATGAAGTTGTACTATATTAGCTTATATAGATTAAAAGCTAATTCTCTAATGCTAAAAACAATATTAGCAAACAAAAATAATGAAGTTATTTTACTCAAAACAGAAATTTGTCATTCAAAAGAATTGAATGTTCTTAGTTAGTTTTTATTACATTAACATATTCATGATATTTATTTTTTAGTGACATCTGATACACTGAAAACGATAATGACTAATTTAGCATAAAACTGTTACAAATAAATGCACTCTCATTAGTACATATTTATTTTTCAAAGAAATAAAAATAAAGTGCTTAAAAGTAAATTCTATCATAAAATTGAATATCAATAAAATCATATCATAAAATTACCCCAGTTTTCTTTTTCCATTGCCGTAAGTGTGGTTTCTCAATTGTCTCTTCACTCTCAATTTCAGCAACAGCTGCACTACTAACTCTGGTCATTGTTGGCTGTTCTGGTCCGTAGAGTCCAATAGCACCTTTCCCTTTCCTGAGTTTTGCTTCAATAGGAGTAGTAATACCTTGCAAACTTTTACCCAATCCTTTTCCTGGTTCATATCCCATCTTAAAATCAAAGTAAAATTATTAAATTATATAGAGAATATATTGAATTTCAGAGCATTTTTAAGCCATACATTGAAATACTATTTTACAAATCATATCAACCAAAAGTAGGTAAATCAAATTTTTACAAAATAAAAATATGCATTAAAGTATTAAAAATAAACAAATTTTAGTTGTTATAATAAGGAGCATTTTTCCTTTATATAAAATATATAATAATGTAATGATTGGCTAAAAAATGAACTTCCTCAAAAACAACACAATTAACTTTTAAAATACATGAAACAAAAACTTGTACATATAGATGAACTACAACTTGAAATAAGTTTATAAACATTTGGGATTTGGTAGCATTTAGTGATGTGGAAAATAATTTGTAAGCAATTTTGGAGGCTTAATTTAACATTAACATAAAATTTTTTAAGATATTCAGAAACAGACAAAATTATTGCATATTATGAAGAATAATGAAATCTTTAATTTAAAATATAACAGTACAAAACTATTTGCTTTCATTAAACTTAACTTTAAGAAAACACATTTGAACATATATAATTCAATAAATTTATATTTTTTCAAATTACATTTAAAAAATGAAGATCGAACTTGAATAATAAACTATGAAACAGAAATAATTTTACAATAACTTATGTTAAAATTATAAATTATTTAGATTTAGCAAAGTATTATTTTGTTTACTTTGCTAAATCTAAATAACAAGTTTTGTTAAAAATTTCTAATTACATTATTAATTTGTTTCAGTAATAAAGCTATCTTGTCCCATGCTAAATTTAAGAAATACTATGAAAAAAGATAAGATTTTAAAGATATATCTTTATTCATACAAAATAAATTGTAATAACTTCAGATAAATTGAAGAAAATATTAATTTTTGGTTTTCAAGATTATTCAAATAATATGAAAATTAATCATTCATATCATTACCCGAAGCAAAAGCTTTTGACCGATGCCCTTAGTGTGTTTCTCCCAACTTCCAAATTCATTGTTGCTAAAAATGAAAAGACAAATGCATAAGTTTATTTCAAATTAATAAAACAAGAAAAAGTTTTTAAGCTTTATATAAAAAATTAACTTTTAAGCTTATCCTAAAAAATTACATTCAAGATAAGTAAATATTAAAATTTTATGCAATATTTCCCATATGTATATTTTTCACTTACTAAGAAAAATAAATATAATAAAAATTATGACTCCAATAAATCTTTTTTTCTTAATAAAATATAACAAAAATATTTAGAAAGGAATACAAAAACAATATTCAAAACTATATCTGATATACAAAACTTTTATATACATTAATATTTTCATTATTGACAAATTATCTATGATTTATATTTAATTTCATGCTTTTGCAGGATATATAACATATGATTTTAATTTGCAATTTTTTTTCAAATGGTAATTTTATCTTCAATTATTCATGGAACCTTCAAATTGAAGTTTTTCCCCCCTTTTTCTTCTCAATATATACCAGTTAAGATAAAATTTATCAAAAATAATGTTAATTTATATTTTTATCCTTAGTACTTTATTTCAGAAAGTATTCATGAGTGATGAGCAATGTAAATAAAAAATTTACTATTTGACATTATCTCATAATTATATTATCAATAATTGATATAAACAAATACATAAGTTCTTGGTGGATTGGAATATTTTGTTTTTCGTAAAATATAAAGCTAGAAGTTTTATTGTTAAAGAGGATTTTTATTTTCCTTAACAAGGATACTTTATATTGTTTAACAAAATTTTCCATATTTAAAAGATCAAATAAGAAATTGTTTAACAGGAGAAAACTACACATGAATTATAAACTAGTCTTTTTCTGACATAGATTATGTGCCCATATTTTATAGAAGGAAACATTATCTCTTTTTTAGAATTTTTCTAGCTTTTTTGTAATTTACTTATTTTTGAGAAAGATTAGCATACTTTATTTATATTAAATAGCTGCATTAAATAAAATATGTAGGGTTGTTTTCATGTTTCTTCTATATATATTTAACATTTGAAATTACAAAATTATATTACTCTAAAACTGATTGTATCAAAACTTCATGAAAAAATATAATATTTTTAATTGTTTTTAATAATTACTTAAACCTGGTTTTAATAATACAGCAATAACTAAACCATAAATTTTATTTAGAAATTTTTTCTACTGTTAGATTTAGTAGAGTGAACTGTTAGTCCACACATAACATGAAACCCTATTAGTGTACCTTCCAAAAAGAAAAGTTAAGTGACTTAAGTATATATTGCAAAAAAATTAAATCACAAGATAATATTGGAATTGTTAGCCAACTAAAGAGTGTTTATTTTTAAAGTATACAGGTAAAATAAAATGTATTCTTAAATTTGGTTAATCTTCATATTACACATTTTCTATATTTCTTTCCAATAAAAAATTTCAAAAAAACTTTGATTAAACTCCACAAAAACGTCTTATATTAAAAAAATATATAAACTATTATAAGAAATGTATTAATGGCATTTTTCCAAGAAGAATATGACCACAAGAATAATCTTCATAGTCATTTTCTTCTTTCATTCAATTTGAAACACAGCTTTACAATCAATAATTAAGAGCACTGTTCTATAACTGTTAAGAAATTAGCTAATTAAGAAGAATCATATTCAGACATAAAAATGAAATTCATTAGTAATTTTCTGTAAATGAAGGAATCATGACATGACATTAATAATTCCAAATTGAATATAATGTATATGACATACATCTTAAGGATAAATTTCTATATAATTAATTCGAATTTTATAAGACAGAAACATTGTTTCTGTATAAAAATTGAATAAGAGAAAAAAAATATGTTTACTAAAGTCTACACAGACTTAGAATTCTTCTGAAGCGATCGTAATCCAGCAATCTGACGAGCATTACGACTGCCACTGAACCCACTTTGTTGATTTCTGTAACCTTTAGAAGGAGGAAGCTTTGGTTTTAAGGCAGCTTCATCTTCACTAGATCCTTTCTAACAATATAAAGTCACAAAATAAATTATCATGTTAAAATAAAATTAAAGATGAGTAATTGTTAAAAATTATAATCAAAGACAACTTCATCTAATCATAGCAATTTATCCTTTGTAAAATTTTTAAGCAATAAAATTGTAAGTTCTGTTGAACAAGTGAATATATTGGGAAAATTGATGATTCAATTTTACATAGTAAAACAATAGCAAAACAATTTCAAATAGAAAATGCATCAAAATTCAATGTATATAATATGACCGGCAAAAATTATTTTATAATATAATTTCATAATAACACATTTTCTACACATTCCTCTTGAAAACTCACTACTTTTCATCCCAATGTACAGCTGACTATGGTATCTTGTTGTAGAAAATTTGTCATCTAATTTTTTTCAAAAATGTTTCACAAGAACTAAAAAATCTTATTTTTACTATAAGTAACAATTTAAGTGCAATATTTTAACAGGAAAAGTCTAGGAAATTGAAAAACACATACTTTATTGAATTAAAACAAGTAAAACTGATATAATTTATAAAACAAGTATCATTGCATATCAAATAGTGCAATAAAGTAACAAACAGTTTGGTATGCATTATTTTACTTTTTCACGATATCTGTAACCAAATCACAGGTCTCAAAGTTATGAATATAAGAAGCAACCATATTATATACAGCTTTACACATTTTAATTCCAATGTCTATTTGTAGAATTTCATGAGCAATGCATTACTATGATTGTAAACACTGCAAACAAATTTTGATTTACTGGGGAATGAAGAAGGTACTTTAGAATTTTTTGAGGAATAAAAAAATTTATTACCTCATGATCAAATATATGTAAAATAGCCATAAAAGAATTATAAATAAAAAAGTATCATAATTATCACTCAAGAATTTCACACGAAATTATGTAAAATTAGACTATCTGCCAAGAATTTAAGCAATTTTTATGATGTTTAATAAGACACAAAATTAAAAAATCTTATTTTCAAAACTTTCTTTATTGATATATACAAATGATACAGAACATGAACTCAGAACAGAAAGAATTTGACATCAAAAAATGTGGAAAATTTCAAATATTATAAATTTTATTTCAATTCAATGAAATTTTGATATTTGAAGCAAAAATGTAAATCAGTGTATATCTCATTTATAAAGTATATGTCATACTTATTAAAGAATACATTTTTACACAACATATCAACATTAAAACAAATTTCAATGTGGGTGAAAAAAAATTTTTAAATCTTTCCTTTATCAACCTTTGTAAAAGAATCATTTAGGGCAAAATAATAAATACCTCTTCATCATCTGATGCCTTTTGCTCAGGTTTTTCACCAACTGTTCTAACTCCTCCACTAATGAAATTAATGTGAGACATACCACTACTAGGAGGTTTATGTCCAAAACCGGGCCTTTCATCTTCATCACTATCATCACTAGCAAATACTCCTATAAGAAATTTATTTCACACTTGTATGTTTTAAAATGCAATGATTGAAAACAATAGAAAAAGTTTAATAATTTTATGGAAGATCAAATTTTTTTTAAATTTAGGAAATGTTTGACGGTAATGAAATATTACAAATTCTCTTTCTAAACAGTATACAAAATTTTATCAATTATAAATAATATAGTAATATGTTTACTTAATGAGTTAAAGTTAACCAATAGCTGTGAAATATTTGATAAATTGATAACATACTTACTAGCACTTAAAATTTTGAGACTGTACAATTCTTCCAAGCTCTTACACAAATATACACAAAGCAACCACTTACAGTAAAGTTTTTGTTTAGGAATGTAACAACAGTTACATTTTGATAATAATAAATATATAAATACAAAATTTTAAAATATAATGTTTGATTTTTTAACAAATTTTATTAAGTAATATTTACTAAGTAATATAAACAAAATTAAACTTCAAATATTGAAACAGCATTGATGCAGCATACAAATGACTACATTTCCAACACTCATGTTACTTGACACTTTTAAAAGAATGCATTTACTTTAAATAATACTTTAATCTTTACTGACATAAATTAATTATTAATATCATAAAAAGCAAATTAATTAAAATGAATTTTAGAATTAAGAAAATCAGCTCCTTTTAAATAAAGACTATAAACATTTTCTTTTAGTTATATATCAAGCACAATATTAATCAATTTTATCCCTTCCTCAGGGGTTTTTATCTCCTCTTAAAGATTTTCCAGATGTATACACCACATATAATGATAGTTAACCGATCATGTTAAAAACACTAAAGAGGGAGCTATATTTTCAGGATATTTTGACAATTTGTAAAATTTTACCAGCTGACTATAAGGTTGAACATTGTATTCAAAAACAGTACATTATATAGCCAAACTACAAGTAGGAAATATGCAACAGTTTTCAAGAAATTAAAGGTAATACGTATATTATTAGTTAATTACAGGAAATGCAAAAATGATAATCATAATATAATATAGTATACAATCATCAATTAACCTAGGTACTTTGTGTATCTTCATTAATTAAGAATTGAAAAATAGAATTATGTATGTGTATCTGATAAATACTAAGCCATAAGAGTATTAAAATTTTACGAAAATAATGCAAATTAATGAATGAAGATTAAATATGAAAATTAGACCCACCATATATTTGTTGTTTTTTAGTCAAATTATGCTTCACTCTGTTAGGATTAAATTCATTTTCCAGATCCCAATCAGTCACCTCAAACTTTTCAATTCCATCTGTCATATTGAAATAAAAAACTGAAAAAAATAAGAATATGAAAAATACAAAATATATGTGCAAAATAGACATTGCTGGGAATAAGCATTTGTTCAAAATATAAATTAAGAAGGAATTCTTCAAACTACACTAAATACATACATTATATTTTAAATTATTGGGTTTATCTTTTTTTTTGGTAACACATGATTATTTACCGTATTTTCCTGTATATAATCCACGGATTATGTGTTTAAAAAGTTCCACATTTTGTTGTGCGTATTATACGCCTCCGTGGATAATCTGATAGAAAAATATATTCACCAGAAAAGCTTACAATAAAGTTTTGAAAGAAATGTTGTTTACGTTTCATAAAATAAATAATAGATGGTGCTACAACTTGATTTAATTATTTCAACTATAATCAGCATTGACCACTCACGTTCAAGAACAAATTCAGTTCCTCTGAACGATATTAAAATTCCAATTCATTAATGTCATTTCGCATTTTATCTTGACCTGAACTTTTTCACTTTGAAAACATTCAAATTCGTATATCATCATAGTGAAGTAAAAACTAAATTACTGAGCAAATTTTAAACTGAAAGCTATAGAAAAAATATGTCGATAAACGTGTAATCTAAGGTGAGAAACAGCATGCGATGTACAAAAGAAAAATTTTATTCCACGCAATGTTAAAAAATAATCCATTTTTTTCATTTAACTATTAACCAAACAAATATAGCTTATTTTTATAATATATATGTAACCTCGTTTTAAAAGTTATTAAAATCTATAAATCGATAAGATTTACTAGAATCTTTCCTGATCTTGATCGATGTCGTGCTTTCATCTCAGTTAATCCCACCTTTCGCTGATGTGGATTCAAACAGATCTTTATCACTATAAATATTTTTTTCTGTAGAATTTATTATATTTTTAATCATAATGTGTATTTTTTATTTGATTTTGCGCCAAATCATCTGCAGTAAAAGCTTTCGAATATTCATCAGATAAATTTCCGCGGACTATACGCTGTTGCGGATTATGCAACACTTTTTTTTTCTTTGATCAAAACATGGGGCTTGCGGATTACATACAGTAAAATACAGTATTTTAATAAAATACTTTCCCTTCACTTTATCTCCATCTTACTTCTTCTGAGGGTAATTTACAAATGTGATTTTAAATGTTCAAAATTAATTTGAATATGATTTAAATGTGATAAAGTAACTAAAAATAATTATTTTGCGAATTAAACACATGTCATACATACCTATAAAAGAGTGAAGGGGAAAAAAAAAGAGAAAAATTATTGTGCAAATATTTTTTCAAATAACATAATTACTTTTAAAACCAATGGCAGTGTTTAGCAAGTTTCAAAACATAAATTATCTTTGTGAAATAATAAACACACATGTTGAAACAGATTTGCTTTAGAACATGCAATCTAATATAAAAACTATATAAAATCAATATATTAAAACTGCTGTATTAGAAATATAGAAAAATACTTTTTATTCTGCATTTATAGTAATACAAAAGTAATTAGATATGAATATAACTAAATCTTTAAATAATTATTTTAAATTCTAATAAAAAAAGGAAAAATTCATTGAATATTCTCACATCAGAACTGTTTTTAAGGATAAACATTCACATGCATTTAAAGTAACATTGAAAGCTATTAATTGCTAAATCAAATAGAAAAATCAATTGCCTGAATAAGCAATAATATTTAAATGATTATTAAAATACATATTTTGTACATGGGAATTATTATTTTTGTTTGAGTGATGCAATATGTGAATATTTCTGAATTCAAAAATATGTTCTGATGGCTTCCATATTCACATTTTTTTAAACCTTCTGTTCACAACCCCTTGTTTAATTTATAAAAATGCTAAAAGAATTATTTTCTATTATATGATAGCATATTAAAATGAATTTATTTTATTATCTTTATTAAATTTTATCATTATAAAAATGAGCTTGACTTTCAATATACAAATTAATAAATAGTAAAAACAGATTACTAATGAAAAGAATTTTAAATTGAATAATTATATAATAAATCAGAAGAAACTGTAAGAAATTAAAGGAATCATTAAACAGAGACAAAAAGAATTGTACAAAATTACCAGAGTTTTTCATAATATGGAATTAATTAATATTAATAGTTAATAAGTACATAAAAATTTATATTAAGTATTTATGTAAAATCCTGTTGTTGGAATAAATATTGCCGAAACTTCAGTACGTTTATATGCATAATTCTTCAATGCATAAATCAGGAGAATTAAATAGAAGATACAATTAAAAAATTCTGATAGTTTAGTTGTAAAAATAACAAAACAAAGGTATTTCAATTAATTAATTTAACAACAAAAATTAACTGTATGTATAATATTTATATGAAGAATGTAATATGAATAAAAGCCCATTTGATACTTAACTTTTTGCTCAACGATAAATAAATCTAAAAACAGTCAAAACAACAATATTAAAAAATTCAAAATGAGTTTTTTATCAAAAGAATACTGGTTTGTCACGATTTTTAACATTGTAATGAAACTGTTTAAGTGACTTGAATTAGTTTCATATCATACAGTTTTTTTTTAATACATGAATAAGTATACCATTAAAAATTCTCAATCAAACTCCATTCTATAGCAGGTAATTTCCAAATTTTTATCATTTTGTGGTGTAAAGAGAAAAAATAATTAGATCATAAATCTTGTTTAAGAAACACAAATTGTTAATGAAAGTAATAGTTATGTAATTGTGACAGGGTTTTCTATGTTAGGCAAAACATCATGTTATTTGATACCATTTTTCCCCTTGTCAATGGGACTTTACATGACATTCGGAGTGTTTAATAAAACAAAACAATAAAACATAAAACATTAATAAAACAAAACATAATAAAACATATTTTAACTGCATAAAGAAAAATTCAATAATAAAATCTTACAAGCTTTTTGATTTTCAAATTATAGTCAATGCAGGTTCTTTGCAAACAGTTACTTTTCAATTTTATGAACAGTAAAATAGTTCATAAAATTGAAAAGTAACTGTTAGTAACCCGTTATAATGGTTATCCCCATATGATAATCAGCATAAATGGAAAAAATAAAATCACAATTACTGTCATAAATATTTGCATTATGTTTTATATAAAAAGGTTTGAATTTACTACTAAAAAATAGTGCAATTTATTTACATTTTTGAAATTAAATAATAGTCATTTACTGACAGAACTGCAGATAGTCACAGCACTAAGTTGTTTTCTTTATCTTTGAAATCTTTATTTTCATGCATTATATTTTCAATCATTTAATCATGTAATAATTATTCCAAACTAATTGCATCTGAATCCAGTTTCAAAAAATTCTAAAGTGAAAATTTCAGGGAACTGTAGTTTTCTTTGTTGAAGATCATGGATAAATAACTTATCTTCAATCAAGTTCTCAGATAAATTTTTTGGTTTCTTTCTGTTATAGTGGTATATTTAATAAAGCACACTGTTCAAAATGACTTAGATATAGTTTTCTTTGCAACATCATTCCAAACATATATTCATTAGAGCGCTGCACTTAGAATGTCAATTTCATATAAGGTGATACCAAGACATCATCACTCCTTACAAAATTATCAAACTATACACTTGAAGTTATTGATTACATTTAAATGTTAGATTAGGCACAAGAAATTCCACAGGAATTGATTTAAAAAAATCTAGGATGAAGAATACTTGTCACTGGTACCTTCTAATAGTTTACTTTATTCACATGTATCACACTAGAATTTCTAAAAAATAAATCACTTTAACTTTAATTATAAACAATTTCAATTTTAGAATCAAAACAGTTTTTTATTTATTATATTATTAATTAATATTTAATGTTGCAGTCCACAACTTCAAAGATTCTCCAAATATAACAATGATCCAAGTTTTTCAACAACAAAATAAAAAAAAGAATCAAATGATAAATTTAAAAAGAAAAATGCACGAAAGTGAGTTCTTAAAAAAGTGATTCATAAAGTTAAAAAATTTAGTTCATAAAGGAGAATTTAAATTATTATTGAATCTATGGACCCTATTATGGACCAACCAATAATTCATAAAATTGTGAGTGTTCGTAAATGAGAAAATGGTAAAAATGACTATCTGCTGTCTCTTCTGTATTATAAAATTATTCTTTAAAATTTAAACTAAAATTACAAATGTAGATAATTACTGATTTTTTAAGGCAAAGAAAAATGTGGAATGCGAGAATATTAAAATTTAACTTAAAGTGATGTTTGTGCCCGATATTACTAGTTAACTTTACACAAAAAGAAAAAATTACATTGATTAAATATAAAATTTATTTTTAGTAAATATCTTTCTTACACGAATAAAAAAATAAAATTAGTAAACTACACCTTTTTTAAATGATTCTTGAAAATTTTGTCACTTCACAGCCAAATAAAAATTATATTTATCAAAAGTATATAAATGTGTATGTATATTCACTTATATTTTAAAAAGCATTTAATGTCTTTAATAATAAAGAAATAATTAAGCTAAAAGATTTTTAAAATCTAAAACACTTCATCAATTGTATTTTGTCAAAAACATGTGTCAGTTGGATGGTTTACAGTAAAATACGATTTGCCTTTTTGGAAGCTTTGCTGTCAACAAGAAAACAGTCAAAAAGTGTAAAAAAAAAAAAAAAAATTAAAATATATTATGGAAAACTCTGGATAATGTTTTTAAGTTACTCTGGTTGGATAATGTTTTTAAGTTGATTATACTCTGGATAATGTTTTTAAGGCAGATGAGATTGGATTATTTTATTAGGCAAAATCTTATAGATATGTATTATTGATTTTCAAACAAAAAATTTAATGGGGAGAGACAACAGCCAAAGATTTACATCTCTTCTGAATGCAAATATGTCTGGAACCGAAAAACTTCCAACCTTAGCAATTGGCAAACTGATATAGCTGAATTATTTTAAATTTATTAAAACTTTACCAGTTACCAACAAGAAAATCATAATATTAATTATAAATTGTATATGACTAATATTTTTGAGGAAGGTTTACATTCCTTGGATAAGCAAATAATTAAATATAGAAAAATTGTCCTAATAATTGATAATTGTATGATGTATCCTCAAATAAAAGGTATGCAGTCAATCACCGTGAAATATTTTCCACTCAACATTACTTGGATTCTTCAGCCTCTAGATCACGGTATTATCACAAGCTTCAAACGTGATTACAAGGAATGACTTTTAGAAAGCATTGTTTCTACATCAACTGAAGGTAACTATTAAAAATAAATATTCTTATAGCTTTATACTTCTTGAAAGCAGCATGGAATGACACGCATGGCAGAAAATAGAATCAAATTCTCTCCCCCATCTTTGTTCCAAAAAGAACCAAAAATATTATTAAAATAATCGATGATGAAAAATTTGGAAAAGAGAAAATGCTTCAAGAAATTTAAAAACCTTAAATTTTCAACAAATTTGTTTTAACAAATATGCTACATTTGATTATAGCTTACAATATATCAAAAATCTGACTGAAAATGAATTGATTTTCTATTATTGTTCCCAATAGGAAATTGTATCAACATGGGATGAAGATGACATGATACTGACTCTTTTTCGCATAAAAATTGTTTCAAGTGCAGTTGAAACTTTAAAAATGTACCTTGAAAGACAAGAAAATACAGAACATTTTTAATCATTTAAAAATGAAATGGAAAATTATTGCAAAAATTGATTATGCAGAAAAGACATCCATTCTGGATTCTTATTTGGAAAATGAATGTTTTGTAAGCACATTTTTATTCTCTAATGTTTTATAAATAATTCAATTGACAGGAGTTTATTCTTGACATAAAATATAATTGAAGTATTTAACTGTAATCTCTTTAAAAATAGCATATTTTTCAGAATTGTAAGAAAGTATGTGTGGATTTTTTAATCATATCCAATATAGCGACCATTTCCTTTAAGCCGCAAAGAATCATTATTTCAAGCTTGATTGCATTTTCAAATTAAAATTAATAATCTGTATTCTTTCAGTTGTCAGAAATGTCAATTCAGCATTTTGCATCAGCCAAATATGGAATAGTATTAACTTTAATAACAAAGGTTCAGTTGCTGCAGCTCACACTTTGTCATGATATACCAGGCTGAACTAACCCAATATAAGGTTTATTTAATAATTAATGGTACACTGATTTTAAATACTACAAATTGGAAAAATTCATAAACCAAATATTTATATTAGAAAGAAACATCCAAGCATTTAAATATCCCATATACATGATATTTGACACAATATTACAGAAAAGATAAATTTAACATGTTAATTAGAATTTAAAAAAAAATTTTTGTTCAGTATTATGTATAAATATTTTATTTAATTTTTTGAAGTATTTATATTTTTCTTACACATATAAAATTGTACAGTAAAACCTCAGAACATAGGCTATTCATGGAATAGATAATACTTACTGATAATCATTATGATTAAAAAGTTGATAATTTAATTATATATAAGTTAATGCTTTTGATTAAATGGAACATTAGTCTATTAAGATAAACAAGGTCTTCAAAGAAAATTAGTTAAAAAAAAATTTTATAAATCTTGAATGACATTACATTTTTATAATTCTCTTTGTTCTTTAATAATTAAAAATAAAACACTAATAAGAATACATTGCTCACTAATTAGTTACTTTCAGAGATGCAGCATCGAATTTTGTAAGCATTTAAAGTGAATTTTTTAATGTAATCAAAAAACAAAATAAAAGATTTCAAAAAAGGACAAGTCATTAATATTATTTAGCTTGAAAAAACTCAAGTCTCCTTGAATTGTCAAGAAAATATCCCATTTATTATAGAACTTAAACCGTAAAGCGTGGTATTAGGAAGTTCGTAAGACAATTTTTTCTAGTCGTGTAACAATCTATTTTAATTATTAAGAAGATTTTTATTGCACATAATTCAATCGTTGCAGGGGATTCATTTGCAGTAATATGTCCTTTGCAATAAAGATTCTCTATTCTATCAATTTAGAGTTCATAACAATTTTTATTAGAAAATTTTGCGTCACAAAATTAATTTTCAAATACACAGTGTACATATTTAACTTACAATTATAAATGCCCTGGTATATGTAAATTAACAACCAGATTTAACTGTATGTCTCATTTATATCAATATTTTATGTTAACAAAATGTATGCTAACAAAATAATAATTTTGCTATTAAGTATTAACTAAAAAGATACACAAACAAACAAGCTCGTTTTTATGTATTGAATCGTAGTTACAGTTAATTTTAACTGGAACAATTATTTTTTGAATCAAATTAATTTTTCAAATATGTGAGATACTTTTCAAATAATAAAATTTATTACCAAAAATATTTTTGATAGTATTTATAGCTGCTTAATGTTTTACAAGCTATGAGTTTTACATTGTATTTTACAACTGATTAAAATACTAACTTTTTCAATCCACTTTTTTACTGATTTAAGTAGAAACTGTCATGAAATTTGATATAAATTCCTAATTTTAAATACTTATTTACAAATATTGAAAATTATCTTTCGAATAAATTATAAGACTATATGCAGTATTTCCACATTGTAAGAGTGTGTGGTGTACTTGTCAAATTAACGTCCATTTCAATTTTTAGCCATAAAATTATCATAAGCAGAGTTTTTAACTTTAGTGTTAGCAGAAAAATTTGCAAACAAATAAAAATTAATGGGTGGGTTATCACAGTGAATTTTAAGAAATTCCTAAAGAAAAATTTGCAATTAGTATAATATATTACGAGCTAAATTTTTTGTAAAAAATTCCTTTTAATTTCGTAACGTATTTTTAAATTTTCAAACCCCTTACTTCAGATTATAGCATTAACTATATTTAATTCAATTTTTGTTTCGCAATAACAAATTGTTTATTTTAAGATATATTTTTAACACAATTTGGTACGAAAATGCTATCAGGTTAATAATTATTTGCTTCCTGTTTACTAATAAAATGGAACAAAATCCTTACATCCAAGAACTACATGCTAAAGAGTTTCGCCCGAAAGGTGTTAGTTATGATTCGGCGGGTTCTGAATCGAAATCTAGTTCTTTAAATTCGAAACTTGAACATGATTCTGTTGAAAGTCAAAGTTCACAATCGCCTAAAGGATCACATTCTCCCTCAAAATCTGTTTGTTCCTCTTCCTCGACTTCTTCAGAAAATTTACCCATACAAGAATTACGAAAAGTAAGTTGGTTAGAACTGTAGTAAAAGTTGCATTTTATTAAAATTGAATACATTATCGTCTCATGATCAAACTTCTATTTATATTTCTTTGATGTTTTCTTTAGCTTGCTAGTATGTTTGACTCATATATGGTAACTGAGTTGCTAATTAATAATGATTATTGCTCTCTCGTACTGTTAAATGGCTTATGGTTTTGTTTCTTGCCCCCATAAATTTTCACTCATTAATATGTTTGATTGGAGAGTAGTAATTTATGTTGATTAAACAAATGCTTAATTTGCATGAGTGGTTCAGATTTGATGTATCACTCATTTAATACTCTCAATTAAGTCCTTTTTTAACTGACATCTGCTATATTAGTACCAAACTGGCAGTTGAAAGCTTAATCCTTTCACTTTCAATACACATGTTTAAATTTTGAATATAATGGTTCAGAATTCAGTATAAATAATGTGTTCCATTTAAGACTAATCTAAATACTCAAATAGTGATTGATGTGAACGTAATTGTTTTGAAAATTTTGAACTTCATGAAACCATTTTGTTAATTGCTTAACCCAATATTTTCGGAAATGGAATTTTATTTGCATTATATTGTTAAAATTTGAAAAGATACAGTGGTAGAAGAAAGCACAAAAAATAATAGAATGAACCATAAATAAAATACATAAGTATGTTAAATGTTGGATTAACAATTCAATTTAAAATTTATATAAATATAGTTAAATGTGAAAGAAATATATGGGAAGTTTCTTATTAAACCTGTTTTCCGCCATTTTTTTGGCGACAAAACCGTTTCCTGAGACCTCGGTTTTGTTGCAGAGGGGGAAGGAGGAGAAAGGATGTTTCAACCTTGCAAAGTTGAATGCAAAAGACAGGATTGAAATTCCAGCGCTATATCCACAGCGAAATACAAAACGAACGTAAAAGACAGGATTGAAATTCCGGCACTATATCCACAGCAAAACACAAAACGAAGGTTAAACTGAGTAAATCGCATTTCTCCAGTGACGTCACTAGTGACCATATTTGAATCATTATTGCTGCTTGGCAATCAAGCTTGGCGAAACTTTGGCAACAGATCTCGATATAAGAATATCCCCAATACATATAATCTTATCAATTTCTTTGTGAAATACACACTAATAATAACGAACTTTTACATAGAAAGTTAATTAATGACTTTTGAAAAGAGAAGCTGTCGCAAATTAAAAATCTGTGAGAAATTAGATAAAGAAATTAGGCGTGTAAATATCTATTTAGCATCAAATTCAGTGTTAAATTTTAAAACAATCCTCATTTTAGTTGCATATATATTTCATCTCAATAGCAAGTTTGAAAACAAAAAAGATAACATCAAAACTTGATGGAATTGTCTATTATAATACCCACAAAAATTTATTATTTTAGTAACTATAAAAATGATGAAATTGTTTCTACTTTTTTCTTCTTTAATCAGTGTCTAATGTGTTGCTATATTTCGTATTCTTTTTCCTTATATTATTTAATAAGTTATTTTAATAAAATTTTCATTTTTATATAAAAATAACCTCTTATGAATTTCTATTATTTATTAATAGATGCAATCTGAACTTGTGTACCTACCAGTATATTAAATTTCTAATATTTAAAAAAAATGCAGCATATTTTTTATTTAATTCAGTTCAAGTATTGTTTAGTAATCTAATAGTCGTCTATTCTTGAATTTGGGTTAATTTATTAAAACTTCTGTGAATTTATAGCAGAGGTAATGTTTTTTACAAATTTTTAATATGATGGAAATTCTGGATTTTCAGGATAAAGAATATATGGTAAAGTTAATTTATGTTAATGTGCAAAGGACATTTTTTGGGAAGAATCAATATAAAATGGCAAGAACTTTTAGTTGGGAAAGAACAAGAATTTTAATTTTGTTAAAATAATACTTTTTAAACTAGGTTTTTACATACTGAGTAAAATAATTTAATTGCTAAAATAAAGTATTATAAGTTATTATATATTAAGGAATTTTCTGATTAATTCATTTTGAGCATTACTAAAAATTTTAATAAAAAATTGAAAATGAGCAAAAAGATAACAAATCTTAATAATACTCTTTAGAATGCTGTCTATTTAGTTTTATTAAAAAATATTCCATTATTAGTGATTAAGAAAAGCCATTATCAACTCTAATTTTATTAAATGATTTATTTTCTTATTATGTTTAAATTTTAGGAGTTTTACCCCCTACATCAAAAAAACTACAGCTCCTTAATAGCAAACAAGTAAATCAAACAATGTAAATCAGAAGTTTAATTTAGCTGCCAGCTTTTTAAAAGGGTAGCCTTTAAATCAGAAAAAATTCATCAGGTGATCTGAATCCATTATATCCCCTAACAAATAAGGAAGGCAATTAGGTGAATCAACCAAATAGTTGTTTGGGGATTATCATGAAATTTGTTGTATTTGCATTGAGCTTTAACAATTGACACCATTTCTTTTCTGTGGCATAATAAGTGTTTGACATAGTAAAATTTTCATGAATAAAATTGAAAAGAGTATGTGATTAACAGAATTTATTATTTTCAATTGATGAATGATTTCATTTTGGCCTTTACACTGGAAAAGATAAACTATTAAAATAAGTACATTCAGTTTAATTTATTTTCGATGACTACTATATATGTAAATATATTTCTGTAAACTACATATTCTTGTCTGCATATGAATCATAAAATATAAGTAGTCACAGAATGAAATCAGTAGTATATTCAAACTTGATAAATTGTTGTTAGAGGGCTTTGGATATCATGGATATTCAAGACTTGAATGTTTTTAATAAGAGTTCACTAAAAATTTTAATAAAAGTGGCATCTGAAGTTGAAATTAAATTGATTATGATTATAGCTCTATTGTAGATGTGAGATTTATAATTTATTATTAAAAAAAGTTAGAAGACCTAAGGTTGGTCAATTGAAAATTTGGAATAATTTTTTTTCATATGCATAAAGAAATTGAACATTTAATTTTAAACTGCAGTATTTTGATTTAATTTTAAAAAGTATCAAATAGTAGGTACTAATATGAATTATAATGTTTTGATTTATTCATCAGTATTAAATAGAATTCTCTTAATATGAATAACAGAAGTGTTGTAATGACTGTTTTTTTTTTTAGGTAAAACAAGAATCTAATGTTCCTCATCGTAGTGATCAACCACCTTTACTCCCAGGTGAAAAAATTCCAGGAAATTCTCGAGGTATATAATTTTATGTTAATGCATTTTTATCATTTAAATTTTAATTCTTCCTATTAAATAAATATATTTGTGATTAAGATTCAATAATTAGTTTTCAGATATTTTAACTCAGTTTACAAATAGGAAAAATTTATTCATGGCAATCAAAAGTTATATAAGGTTTGGGCTATTATCAAATGGTTGAAGTAGTCTGCCATAGGCTTTAAGTTAGTTATTTTAAAAGATATGAATTTTAAGCTTATTAATTATCTTTAGGCAGATCAGATTTTGCGAAATTGAAAATATAATGCTCATTACAAGGGAAAAATATATGAGCTTGAATTTTTCTGTCTAGAATACTTTATAAATAGCTTACAAAAGTTGCTGCTTAGATAATAAATATTTAATTATCTGTTTGTATAATAAAGTTTTTGCATTCATTTATAATTCTTGAAATGTATAACTACATAAAATTTTATTTACATTTACATTGACAAGAGGCTACTTTCCAACATAATCATTTAAATAAATTGCTGTGATTTCCTTTATATATTTCCGTAATTCAATTTACAACCTTCATTCTAAAAGCAAAATATTAATTTTACAGTTACATCAATTGTGATAAACTGTATGATTATTGTAAAATCATTATTTGTAAATCAATATTTACTAAATTTTGAGATAAATAGCCTAAAATATATAATATTTTTTTTAATATATCAATATTACAATTCTTTTGTTTATTTATTTATTTTTTGTTCATAGTAGATTTTACAAGTTTTCTTTGTTATTTATATTTAAATTAAGTTTATTTAGTTATTAAACAATCTCTTATTTTTCTATTGATATATAAAATCTATGGACTCTCAAAAAATAATTTTAAAAAATCTTAATTTTTGAGAGTGAAGTTCATATACAATTTTGTAAGTATTATGATTTTAAAGTACTTATTTGTAATTGATTTATATGTATATGTAAATATATATATGACCATATATATATTTACATATTCATATAAATCAATGTAAATGACCATTTTTATCAGTAAAATAGCTCCTAAAATCAAAAATTTGTAAAATACAAAAATAACTAATTGATTTTAAAATTATTTTTTACCATACTGCTCTCTGTTTATAAATAAAGTACAATAAAGAAAAAATTTTACTTTATGTTTTGAGGAAATATCTGATAAAGTAATCAATTCTTTCTGTTTCAAATCTATACATTTTTAGAAATATTTGCTACATTTTCTCAAAACTACCGTAATTTTGTTAGCCATTCATTACTTGCTTTGAGAGATGGTCACAGCACTAAGTTGTTTGTTGCACGCTATGTCTGATAACTTTTCATTCTCATTTACTGTGTTCTTAATCATTTAGTCATCTAATAATTCTTACCCTAATTACATCTGAATCCAGTTACAAAAAGTCCTGAAGTGAAATTGCGGGAAGCAGTAAGTTTCATTGTCAAAGCTCGTAGATGAATCAGTTATCTTCACTCAAGTTGTCAGATAAATTTTTTGGTTTCCATCTGTTAAAGTTGTTTATTTAATATTTATTGTTTATTTAATGCTAATCAAAAGACTTAAGTAATCTTTTTTTTTTTTCCCTGCAACACCTTCCCTAATATACATTCACAAATGCATTGCATCTAGAGTGTCAATTTCATAATATCATTTGTAAGACATGATCACTCATTCCATTTGCAGCTGGTACCTATTAATAGCTCTGTCTATTCACATATATCATACTAAATTTTATAAAAATTCCTTTAATTTTGATTACAATGCCAGTCTAGCTGCCTCATGACAACAAGAACACAACAACATTCGTTCACAATATTCAAATTTTTTCCAATAATAACCATTCACAGACCTGCCAACTCTTACGCATCGTGCGTAAATTTTACGCAAGATCCACATGTTTTACGCTTTTACTGATAGCATTAATTATTTTACGCGTTTCGGTTCTTCTGGGCAAAGTTTAAAAAAGAAAAAAAAATTTTTATATCTTAGCACATAATGGCGATTTTTTCTTGTTAGCCATGGTGAGAAGCAGATTCAACCCATCTGTGGGAAGAGAGAAATAACTTTCCGGACTGTGTGGTCGTAGCGGCTCCGAAAATGCACGTCAAACCCTTTTTCTATCGGAGGGGGGGAGGAAGCTTGAAAAACTGTAGATGGGGAAAAGAAATGGTAGAGGTATAATTTTTTTCTTTAGTCACACGGATTAAAACTGAAAAGTTTTACTGAAATACTTTTCTAAAAGTTGGCAGGTATGCATTCAAGTTTCTCATCCATAAAATAATAAAAAGAGTGAAACATCTGATAGTAAAAAATAAATGTAAACAAAAAACATATGAAAGTAAATTGGTAAAACTATATTTTTCAAAAATTTTCTTTGTAAATAGAAATTAAAATTATTATTGTGTTCATGGGATCCTGTAAAAGACTAACCAATAATTCATAAAATCTAGAATGTTCATAAATTAAAGGTTTGTAAAAATGAGCGTCTACTGTGTTACCTTACAATTTTTTATATTTATCGTTTTTCCTTCTTTAAGTAAATTTTTAATTCATTTACCTATATTATTTGCACAAATATTTTGAAAACATTTACAGCTATCTATAATTATCAGCTGTTGATTTTGATAAATTTACATACATTTTTTAGCATTAACTTATAAGCATTATGGCTTTATGTTAACTGTTATAACTTGATAAATGAAAGAGTAATGAAATGTTTCATTTATTACCTTATCCTATAGCAAGAGATGTCACTTATCTTTGTCCATTTACTGGTCCAGTTAGGGGCACACTTTTCGTCACGAACTATAAGCTATATTTTAAAAGTTATGATAGAGGGGTAAGTTTCATTAATTTTGTTTTCATTTCATTTAAAATAACAATTTCATACTAAATACAATAATTTGTTTGAATGCAATATAAAGCAGATGCTTAAAAGTAGAGAACTGTACAGGGGTTAAAATGGGCCAAGCGTGAGATAAAATGCGTCAAACTGGCTTAACTGTTTGGAATGCATTTGCATGACGAGATTTTCATTTTATGACATAAGGTTACCATATGACATGTGAGAAATTTGTTTTGTGTGCAACCCTTGCATTTAATGAGTAATTTTATTTGTTTACACTTTAAGAACTTGCTATGTTAATGTTCCCATTATTGAACTTTCAATTTTTTTAAAGTTATATTATCTCAAAGTGTCAGAATATATAAACTAAACTCCATGGCACGACAGCCCATGTGGGCCAAGCCCTACAGTGCCCATAACTGTTTTCATGACCGAGTGCCCTGGGGTGCAATGTCCCAGTTAGGTGGTCAGCCTAACGTAAGACCCCCAATGTTTAGTTCCCAAGCATGCTTGGTACTCAGTTTATCGATCCACTGGAGGGATGAAAGGCTGAGTCAACCTTGCCCAGCTCGACGATCGAACCTTGGACCTGTGTCATGGGAGCCTGAAACGCTGCCACTAAGCCACCGGGCTTCAAAAAATTAACTGGGGCAGTGATGTTCCAAATGCAACAGCTGACATATGAATATAACATACAGGCAGCTGCTACGTCACCGTGATTCGAACCTCCGAAGTCGGATCAGGTAGCAAATCCCTTACCACTACGCCACCCCGTCATCAGAATATATATTGTTTATAATTTTTAAAATATTGTTTTGAACTTTTGAAAACTATATTGTTTGAATTTTTTAAAGTTATATTATTTCAAATTTTCATTTGGTCGGCCAATAAAAGATCTGTATGGGGTGCTAGTCATGTGCATGATCAGTTTGATTCATACATCGAAGAGTATGTATGGGGAAGAAAGCTTAAAGAAAATACAATTGAAGATTTTTTGAAGTTCTTAAAAACGTTATTTCTTGGCTGGGTGAGTTATTTTATTTTTCATTAAAATTTCATTCGGAGGGATTATTAGAAACTCTAGTTTTTATGAAGATGTATGTTTACCTAACTAAATACATCTTTAAGTAAGCTTTATTGAGTGTTTCACATTAGTGTTAAACTGTGCTCTTCTGAAATTTTTTGAAGATGGGTGTTATACACCCAGTTAGTTAAAATTCAAATTCTAAAAAATGCAATTTGCTAACATTAGAAGTTTAGCCTTATTGTCCGGTTGTTTCTATTGCAGGTCGTGCTACACTGAAGTTTTTTTTTTTTAAAGGTGGGATCCATTGCTTGGTATATTAAAATTTGAGTTTTAATAAAAAAATTTTTCTAGATATTAGAATTTTAATACTTCTATAGTACGTAATTATAATGAAATACTCAAAATTTATATATTTAGAATTCGAAGTAGTGCACAATCCCCCTCAAAGTTGAAGTTTGAACATGATCGGCATCTAGTTAATGGATATTGCACTTAGTGACGTAATTTAGGTTGGTGAAATAGCTGTGCAGCGCTTGGCATGGAAATTGGAAATCGCGTCAACCCTGTACAGTTCTGTTGTCTTTTACCCTGATGAATATTTTTCTGATAATACTTATAGTTGGTTTGAACTTTATCAATAAGAGTGCAAAGTTACATGTTCAGTCTACTGTTGTATGATAAAAATTCAATTGTTTTTTTTTGTTTTGTTTTCCTTTTTTTGCAGCAAAGATATTTTTTATTCAAAGTTCTTGAAAAATTTTTATGTGCCCCCCTATTTGTCCAAAGATTTTTAAGTTATTATTATTTTTAATGTGTAACACAAGTTCTGAACTTTATCACTGAACTATACCCTTTCCTAAATTTTAAATTAACTTTTAAGGATAATATAGCTCCTTTTTTAGTGTAAAAATATTTTGTTTTTTGAAAAACTCAATACTTAAAAATTTTAAATACTAATTGTAAATTAAATTTTTATATAATTAATTTACAATTGTGTCTGTGCTTCCTCCCCCCCCCTCCTCAAAAATACAATGCATAAATCATTTCACCTATATTTTAAATCATTATTTACTATATAATATGCTTTAGCTGTCTCTCTTTGTATTTGTTACTACTATCATTTTATTAGTGAAATTTCATCTAAAAACTATATTTATTTAAAATGAATCTTTTTCACAGGATCCTTCGTTTATTTTGGATATCCCTTTAGGAGTACTGAGCAGAATTGAAAAAGTTGGAGGAGCTAGCAGTCGTGGGGAAAATTCATATGGTATTGAGCTGTTTTGTAAAGATAGGGGAAACTACGATTTGCTCATAAACAGGAAAATCATTCAAGACGAGATGTGTTTGAAAAACTCCAACAGTATGCATTTCCAACATCTAACAAATTAGTAAATACTTTTAAAGTATTTTACAAAGCATGATGTTAGAAAGTGCTATAATTTTCTTTTTATTAATATTGCATTGATCAATACCATTTAATCTCATTTTTTCATTTTAGCCACTATTTGCTTTTGAATATAAAGGAGAATTTCCTGTTAATGGTTGGACTGTTTATGAACCTATCCAAGAATATAAAAGACAGGTTGTTTTAAAATTTAGTGTACTATGTATATTTGTATCATTAATTATCAAAATTTATTATTTATATTTTGTATGATTTAAAAACCTTAGAAAATGTTTACTTCTATGGATTATTTCCATTAATTCAGTAGCATTTGTTTTTCTTTCTTTTCTTCTATAATTTTCACTTTGACTGTGTCACTTTTTAACTGTTGTTTGTAGTTTATTAGAAATCAATTTAAAGCTCTATTAATTAACTAATTTGATAAAATATGTTCATATATTTAAATTGTAAAATTAGTTTTTTTCTATGTTATTTGTTTTAAATAATAATTTTTTTGTATTTCTCCGAGTAGGAAGAAAGGTTAAGAAATTACTACATTTAGATAATATTTCAAAATATTAAATTTTCTCAAATATTTTTGCTAGTCTAATTTATGTTGTGAGAATACATTAAATTGCTGTACATTTTTACTATCAGTTTAATATCAATTTTTTACTATAAGTTCATTAAATTTAAATTTGTACTTATTAACATTTTGTTTTGTTGAAAGTTTATTTATTTTACATCTCGGTTTTATTTAGTAATGATGTCGTTCTGTCTATTACTTTCTTATTATCTTGTTCTTTCTTTTATTACACCAAAATAATTTTCATCTTGTATATTTTTATTTATTGTTTCATTTATATTTTATTTGAAGTTACGTATTTACTTTGTTAATGTTATTTTATATAATTTTGCTATTCCATTAATATAACTTATTAAAGAAATCACATTAATCAATATTCAGATCACACATTTTATCAGAGGCACTGTTTGTATTTAGTGAATCAATTCTATTAATTTTTTTCATTTAGGGCCTCCCAACAGAAAGTTGGAAAATTACGAAAATAAATGAGCATTATGAATTGTGTGATACATATCCTGCAATAGTAAGATAATGTTTCATTTTCCCCATAATTTAAAACATTATTTGTGAAATATTTGAAGTTCTAAAATTGTAATTCTTCTCTTCTCAATAGTTAGCTGTACCTGCTGCTGCAACTGATGATGACTTGAGGGCAGTAGCAAGTTTCCGAAGCAGAGGTCGTTTGCCAGTAAATATAATCTCATAAGAAATTTTTTTTATAGAATGCATCTAAAAGATAAAAATTTAATCATATTTCATAACTGATTTAATAACAATATCTTGACTAATTATTGTTCATTTTAGATTAATGGCTTAAATTTTTTATTATATTTTTGCTACATTTTTATGTTTCAAATTTTTATTATATTTGGAATTTATCATCAATTATGTTTTTATTATTTTTTTATTTGTATTTTTCAGGTTCTTTCCTGGATTCATCCAGAAAGTCAAGCTACCATAACACGTTGCAGCCAGCCTTTAGTTGGAGTTAGCTCCAAACGTAATAAAGATGATGAAAGATATATTCAAATGATTATGGATGCAAATGCTCAGTCACATAAAATTTTTATAATGGATGCTCGTCCAAGTGTTAATGCTGTTGCTAATAAGGTGATAATTGTTTTCTTTGATGCACCCAATATTAATATGTTTTATACCCATGTCTTCAATCTAAGTAGTTTTCAAAGTTAATTGTATAAAAAGAATTTCCTTTATTGAAGATATTAATATTTATTTTACAAATGCCAAATATTAGCTTCTAAGCCATTAATTCTCAGGCTCTCCAATACTTTTTGATAATGTCTTCATACTGGAGTTTGAAAGTGTGGTACAATTATTTAAAAATGTTTTAAAATCATTGATTGATTAGAATTACACAAAACACAGTTTTACACAATACACCATTCTAAATCTGTAAAGATGATCCTGCAAGCTGTCATGACTCATTAGTCCTCTAGAAAAGAGTATCATCAGTTCTAATTGGATAACTGAAAACAGTTCTCTCTTCCCCTAGAATCTTCTATTCCTTATCTCTTACAGATTGAATTATACCCTGTTTAAAAATTTTTATATTTATAAGGTTAATAAATAATTTAGTCATGTGAAAAGAAAGCAGAGACTATGTTGTTCTATCAAAGCTCCCATCTTAACCAGTGCATCAACTTTTTCATTGCTCGTAATTCACAGTGAGCAGGAATAAATTAGAATGAGATTCTGAGTGCTAGTCCCTTAAGCAAGGGTGTTACATCCTAAAATTCTTTAGGACCTATTTTGATTATTCAAAAGTACTTGAAGCAAACTTTTAGAATGTGATAGTATGACACCTCATAAAAAGATTGGCTGCAAATTGACAGTTATTGAATAGCCACAGTAATCTTTGATTTCACCATTAAAACCAGTAATTAGAGGTCCAGTTAGTAAGTAAAAACAAAAAGTTTGCTGTGAATGTTTGCTCCAGCACTGCATGTCTTGTAGAACATAGAGCCATCAGTGAAGACACACAACCACTCATTTTCAGGATGGCAAATCTCCATTGTTCCACAAGATTTATCCAGTTTAAGCGAAGATCAAAAGTGCAATCCAAGTTTTTAGTAGTACTATTTTGCTGAATATCTACATCTTTTAATATCAAAATTGAGATAAAAGGCTGTCTATTCTGAGGAAAAAACTGGCAAGTGCTCTTATTCTGATTTACCATCATTCCATTTTTTTTTTTTTTTGCACCAATATTTTATGCACAATATCTTTTATATGCATACACATGCTTTTTTTAATATGAAATCGAAACAACAGAAGTTTAAAATATAGTAATATCTTGCTATTCTTTACTCATAATTATATTTCTATAAATCATTTTTGCTTACATTGTTTTTGATAAATATATAAATTTACTAATTAGTTTTTTCTATAGAAATGAAATATTACTAAGCTCTTTTGATTTCATATTGTACCGAGCTCCACGGGTTCGTGTCGATTGAGAGTTGAATAAAGCAACCACTTAATGAACACAAGACTTTTATTCGTAAAAATCTCACTAGATAAACGAAATTCCCGCTGTAACAATCACAATTATACAGCTACAATTCGTCGGATACAATAAGAAACAGCTTCTAATCACAGGTCTCAAATACCTCAGACAGAGAACAACTAGCAGTCACAACTAATCGTCTTCACTAACTGACTGTCTACACAAAACTAAACTCTTCCATGTCGGGCTGCGGTATTTATACCTGACTTGGCGGAGAAATCTACCAATTTCGCCAAGGTTCTGGAAGCTTCTAGGCTATCTCGAAAAATATTGGTCCTAGAGCTTAGGTGATGGATGTTTCCAGAAGTATCGATTTCTCGCCAAGTCGCCAAAAATCTCGCCAACCGTCGCCAAGTCGCCAAGAATCTCGCCAACTGTCGCCAAGTCGCCAAATCATTAGGAAATCCGCTTTTAAACTACAACACGTCTAAATACCGCAATTTTTGCCCAAAATGTGAGAATTTCTGATCTGTCTGAGATATTTTAAGACAAATATAATCATTATTTACAAATTTGTAACATTGCCCCCTCTCAAGGACTGCACGTCCCGGGCAGTACAATCCCCTGATAGGAGGCTAAATTTAATATAAAAGAATTTACATTTCAAGAGGATACAGAGCACATTACATACACTAAAAATACAAGAAAATAGAAAAGATTAAAATTATCTATACTATTTACAAACAGACCATGGTCTACTGATTTTTACTCTACATTACGATAAGGAGCTAATCTATCATAATGTACTACCTTTGGTTTTGAAGCAGATGATTTTCTTATACGAACCACGACGTCGTTCAGTCTTTTTAGGACTGTGTAGGGACCTTCCCAGTTGGCTTGCAACTTTGGAGAAAGTCCTTTACGTCGAATCGGGTTCCACAACCAAACTTTGTCACCTTCTTGGAATTCATGTCCCGTCGCTCTTGTGTCATACCTTGTCTTCATTCTTTCGGTCGTCAGGTTGATTCGGTCTCGAGCGAAGTTATGGACATCTTCAAGACGTGCCTGAAGGTCTCGAAGGTATTCCTCTGGCGATGAAGATGTATCCGGTGGACGACCAAACTGAAGATCACAAGGGAGACGAAGTTCGCGACCAAAGAGCATCTGTGAAGGAGTATATCCGGTAGTCTCATGGACAGCACTGCGATATGCAAGCAGAAACAGCGGTAGCTTCAAATCCCAATCTTGCTGATTTCTGGAAACCATAAGGGAGAGGTTATTCAAGATGGTTCTGTTAAACCTCTCTACCATGCCATCCGATTGTGGGTGTAGTGGTGTGGTCTGCGTCTTGTCTATTCCGAGAATTTGACACATTCCTTTAAACACAACAGAGGTGAAATTTGTCCCTTGATCAGAATGAATTTGTAAGGGTGTGCCGAATCTGGAAACCCATTGTTGCACTAGAACCTCGGCTACTGTAGTCGCCTCTTGATCGGGGATTGCAAACGCTTCAGGCCACTTAGTAAAGTAGTCCATGACAACTAGTATGTATTTGTTGCCATTTGAGGATCGTGGTAAAGGACCCAAAATGTCCAATGCTATCCTCTCAAAAGGTGCTCCTACGTTGTACCGCTGCAACCTTCCTCGGCTACGTTTCTTCGGTCCTTTACGTGCCGCACAGTCATCACAAGATTGGCACCATTTCTCTACATCTTGTCTCGTTTTGCTCCAATAGAAGCGTTCTCGAACTTTCTGTAGAGTTTTCATTACTCCGAAGTGGCCTCCAGTTGAGCTACTGTGCAATTCTTTCAAAACATCTGAAATTCTTGATTTTGGAAGAACAAGCTGCCATTTGAAATTACGTCCATCATCGGACTCCCATTTCCTGTATAAGACACCATTTCTTATATGGAGTGAGTCCCAAAGAGCCCAATATTGCTTAGTAGCAGGACTGTAGGTGGAGATATCCTGCCAACTTGGTCTCATACTAGAAGATTCTTTCAATTCAAGAATTGGATTTATATCTGGGTCTTCTTTTTGGGCTTCCCTAAGTCCTTCATCACTCCATGGGTCTGGTTTTGATGGAGATGAAACAGTAACTTGGCGTACCGAAGTATTTATCAGCTGATAGTTCTTCTCTACTCTAGAACAGTATCGGCAGCTTTCATTACACGGCTTCCTTGATAGTGCATCAGCATTTCCATGAAGAGTTCCTTTGCGATGACGTATTTCAAAGTCAAACTCCTGGAGTCGTTGAATCCATCTGGCTACCTGTCCTTCTGGATTTTTAAAATTTAAAAGCCAGGTTAAGGATGCGTGATCGGTCCGGAGCAAGAACTTTCTTCCATAGAGATAATGGTGGAAATGTTCTATGGCTTTGACGATTGCCAGCAATTCCTTCCTGGTTGTACAATAATTCCGCTCTGGTTTCGAAAGACATTTACTCCAATAAGCAATGACACATTCTTTACCATCAATTTCCTGCGACAAAACAGCTCCGATATTTTCGTTGCTGGCATCCGTATCTAAAATGAATATTTTTCCGGGCTGGGGATATGCAAGAACGGGCGAAGATGTCAACGCCTCCTTCAGTTGTTTAAAAGCTTTCTCACATTCATCTGTCCATAGAAATCTCTGTTTAACTTCTGTCAACTTGTGAAGAGGTCTGGCAATACTTGAAAAACCCTTAACAAATTTCCTGTAATATGTGCATAGTCCAAGAAAACTTCTTAATTGGTGGACATCTTTTGGACGACTCCAGTCCTTAACTGCGGAGATCTTTTCAGGATCTGTTCTAACACCTTCAGCAGAGATAATGTGTCCCAGATAGCTTACTTCACGTCGGAATAAATTACATTTGCAAGGATTCAGCTTCAGGTTGGCCATTTTTAATTTTTCCAGCACCTTTCGGATGTTTCTTAAATGGTCTTCGAATGTGCGCCCAACAATAATGATATCGTCCAAATATACCAAACAAGCTTCGTAGGAAAGTCCTCGTAATACTGTCTCCATCAGGCGCTCAAACGTTGCAGGTGCATTGCAAAGCCCGAATGGCATAACCTTGAACTGCCAAAGTCCTTGTCCTGTGGTGAATGCAGTCTTTTCTCGATCCTCAGGATGTATCTCTACTTGCCAATAACCACTCTTGAGATCCAAAGTCGAAAACCATTGTTTTCCGGATAAAGCATCAAGTGTATCGTCAATCCTAGGAAGAGGGTAACTATCTTTTTTAGTGATGTTGTTTAACCGACGATAGTCAACGCAGAATCGGGTAGAACCATCTTTCTTCCGAACTAAAACAATAGGCGAAGCCCAAGGACTCTCTGATGGCTCAATAATGTCATTCTGCTGCATTTCCCTCAGAAGATTGTCCACCTCTTCCTGCTTAGCGAATGGCAATCTTCTAGGATGTTGTTTAATGGGTGGATGATTTCCTGTATTGATTCGGTGCTGCGTCAATTTGGTTCGCCCAACATCATCTGATTTCTTGGAAAAGAGATCTCCGAATTCTAATAATAAATTTCTTGCAGCATTCCTCTGCTTATCATCTAACTCTGCTCTCTGTAGGAGTTCATTAATTAGAGTGTCAGGAGGCTCAGATAGTGTGACTTGACAATTTCGGTTAATACAGGTCACTGGAGTGCAAGTCGCTAGCACTTCTCCTTCTTTTATAAGTTTTACCTTATTACTTAGATTAGCAACTCTTACTGGGATTACATTTCGTGAAAGGTCGACGAGTGAAGAAGCCACTAGTACTCCTTTAACGCTATTGTCGGAATCTGGATATTCAGTCAATCCATAATGAAAATTATTATCTTCTGAAAGAGCTCCGCAAACTATTGTCTCAGTTCTTGGTGGTAATGTTGTTTCACTCTTTGCAGTTATATGATGGACTGTTTTAATATCTGAATATTTCGTCTTAAAAATCGCTATGTCTTCAGAACATGAGTGTAGTTCATTATTTTTAAAATCTAACTTGAAATGGTTTTCTTTGAGAAAGTCCAATCCGAGAATAAATTCGTCATTTATATCAGCGACATATGCCATATGATGGTACACGGCATTACCAAATGCAATGCTTAGATTGACTTTTCCATGCACTTTAATCTTATCACCCGTCACAGTTTGGAGGGTAATGCAGGGCGGAGTCCAGATGAGTTTCTCACCAAGTTTGCGAGCCAAATCTGTCCTAATGATAGTTACGTTGGCTCCAGTATCGATTATCATTCTGCAGGGAACTTCGTTGACATGTCCCATAACAAAAAGTCCGTTGTCGCCGCCACTTACGGAAGAAATGTGAAACAATTTGAAATGGGGCTTCTGACTCTCTGGACATCTCCGCCCCGCGAGATGGCCACATATTAGTTTCCCTGTTGTGGTGGAAGATCATTTCCACCCTCTTTTTGTTTCGGGCAGTCTCTATGGACGTGTCCGACTGCACCGCAAGTCCAACATTGAATCTTCATGTTTCTGCCACCTTTACTCATTTCTAAGCTACGGACTTTTCGCCGCAGATCTTCAATTTGCTTTCTTAAATTACAGTCCGTATCAGTAGCAGAGACGGCTCTGATTGAGTGCCGGTCTTTACGCGCGGCCTGCTGGGCAGCCTCTATCTTATGTGCGTATACTAGGGCAGATCCAATATCTTTGACATCGGCGAGTCTAAGTGTTTTCTGTATCTCCGGATCTCGCACACTATCGATGAAGTGATGGAGAGCCAGATCTTGACGTGTCTCAGCTGGGCAGTCCGAAAATGCTAGATGGGAAAGTCGCTGAATATCGGCAGCCAATTCTTGCAGACTTTCACCCGCTTTTTGATAGCGGGACTTTAACTGTAGTCTGCTATATTCTTTAGTGCACTTATCTCCAAACCGCAGCTCAAGCGCACTCGTTAGGGCTTGGAAATCGTGCCTCTGCTCCTCCGGAAGCGTCTCGAGGATGTCAGCCGCGTCTCCTCTTAAAGAAGCCGCCAGGTGAAAAGCTTGGGCTCGGGGATTCCATCCATTAGCTTCCGCTACCATCATAAACTGGGTCTTGTATACTTGCCAGGATGATTTCCCATCAAATGTTGAGAGTTTAATATTGGCTAGGGATGGCACAAATGCCACGTTGGGTTCCTCATGTCTGTTTGACATTTGCTTCTTCAAGCTTTCAATCTCCTTATTGATATTGTCTAATGCTTCTTCCACGTTTTCTTCTATCTCTAGAACTTTAGTTTCTACTGAAGTTACCTTATCCTCCATTGCATTCATCTTCTCCTGAATGATGTTGGAGAATTCTTCTTTAACACTTACAATGTCCTTCTTAAGCTCATCCTGTCCAGATTTTATCTCTTTCATCATCTCGGCGTTAATCTCTTCTTGTCTAGCTTTCATCTCTTCTTGTCCAGCTTTCATCACCTCCTGTCCAGATTTTATCTCTTTCATCATCTCGGATTTAATCTCTTCTTGTCCAGCTTTCATCTCTTCTTGTCTAGCTTTCATCTCTTCTTGTCTAGCTTTCATCTCTTCTTGTCTAGATTTCATCTCTTCTTGTCCAGCTTTCATCTCGGTTTTCATATCTTCTTGTCCAGCTTTCATCTCAGCCATCTGCTCCGCTAATTTTTCGAGAAGACTTTTCATTAAATCCATATCCATTTTTCTTGTGACACGCTGCATCAACTCTTCAATCCCGATTCTGACACCAGTTGTACCGAGCTCCACGGGTTCGTGTCGATTGAGAGTTGAATAAAGCAACCACTTAATGAACACAAGACTTTTATTCGTAAAAATCTCACTAGATAAACGAAATTCCCGCTGTAACAATCACAATTATACAGCTACAATTCGTCGGATACAATAAGAAACAGCTTCTAATCACAGGTCTCAAATACCTCAGACAGAGAACAACTAGCAGTCACAACTAATCGTCTTCACTAACTGACTGTCTACACAAAACTAAACTCTTCCATGTCGGGCTGCGGTATTTATACCTGACTTGGCGGAGAAATCTACCAATTTCGCCAAGGTTCTGGAAGCTTCTAGGCTATCTCGAAAAATATTGGTCCTAGAGCTTAGGTGATGGATGTTTCCAGAAGTATCGATTTCTCGCCAAGTCGCCAAAAATCTCGCCAACCGTCGCCAAGTCGCCAAGAATCTCGCCAACTGTCGCCAAGTCGCCAAATCATTAGGAAATCCGCTTTTAAACTACAACACGTCTAAATACCGCAATTTTTGCCCAAAATGTGAGAATTTCTGATCTGTCTGAGATATTTTAAGACAAATATAATCATTATTTACAAATTTGTAACAATATCAACTAACTGGAACATGTATTTCTTATTTGTTAAGTATTTACTCAAATTCTAATATTAAAAAATCTCATTTATTGTAAAATCATAGAACTAGTCTAGTCTAGTAAATTTAAGTTTCATGTTTATAAGAATGTAATTTCATTAACATTAAGTATTTTTATTTAGATGTATTGTATAAATCTATTATAACCATTTATAATTTGTTTCTTTTTTTTCCATATTTTCATAGTAAGAAATATACCAACATTATTTGTTTCTGAATATTTAAACTGATTTCCAATAAAATAATTATGAAATATTTTTTTACTTAGTTTCAGTCAGGATATAATGATTCCATTTAAGGAAATATATGATATTATTCTTTAGTATTTTATTGGTTTTCTGTTTCATCATGAATTATTTTTGATGTCTACAAATCTTTTAACTTATCACCTAGAGTAATTCCTATAATATTTAACTCTGATAAAATATTTTACATCAGCATCTGATTTTGGTATAAAAATAATTAGTTACTTCTTTATAAATTCAGATGATTTCATTTGTCTTTAAGTAGTTTACTAGATGTAAATTAATGTGTATATATTGTGTATATCATTCCCCCAAATTATATATATATATATATATATATATATATATATATATTTTTTTATTTTAAAATTTGCTTTGATTTTACTGCATGAGTCAAAAATTTGTTTTATATGTTTTTCTAATATTTAATTTCCAAACATTACTTTAATATTAATATATTCAATCAGGCTCGTGGTGGAGGATATGAAAGTGAAGATGCTTATCAAAATGCAGAATTAATTTTCTTGGATATTCACAATATACATGTTATGCGAGAAAGTCTTAGGAAACTCAAAGAAGTATGTTTCCCATCAATTGATGAAAATCATTGGTTATCAAGTATTGATTCAACACACTGGCTGGAACATATCCGATTTATTATGGCTGGAGCTTTTCGAATTGCAGATAAAGTTGAAAGTAATAAAACATCTGTTGTCGTCCATTGTAGTGATGGTTGGGATCGAACAGCACAAGTAATCCATATTTTGCCTTTAATATCATAGATTTAGTATTATTTTTCAATGGTTATGTTAGAAAAATGTTTTTTTATATAAAGAAGCTTACTTTTTAAAATTTAATTTATTTTAAACAGAATGCATATGTTAAATATGCAGCTTTCTGTAATCAATGTATTTGAAGACATTTAATATTTTCATCTAATTTATTCAGGTAACTATATTATTTTGTGTGGCAGTAAATTTTATTAATTTATTTCAAATTATTCATTCAATAGAAATAGATTTTTTAATAATTTTTAAATATTTTTTTATTAAAATATATTATGAAAAGCCATAGAACTTCTGTTTTTTATCTGAATTTATTTTTTTATTTATTTTTTATTTATTTATTTTTTCACTTTTCTACAGTTAACAAGTCTAGCTCTTTTGATTCTGGATCCTTACTATAGAACTTTAAAAGGATTTGAAGTTCTTATTGAAAAAGAATGGATCAGTTTTGGCCATAAGTTTTCCCAAGTAAGTATATTTCTGTGCCATTAATAATTATGTTTTATAAAAATCTATTCTTAGAGTTTGTTATTTATTATCACAGCCAGCTGTAGGTCATGAACTAATTAACCCTTGTGTGCAAAAAATGACTGTTAAATATCAAACCAAAGCATGACAACGATGAATATTTCATTAAGAATACATCAGTGAATATTAACTTCATTTGTGAACAAGTACATAAATGTAAATTTAAATTTTAGAAACGATTGAGTTATTAAATCGTTTGAGATGATTTAGAGCTAAACATTAGTTTTTCTTTTAAAATAAAACTTTAATGACAATTTTTTTCTCTTATAATGACTAGAATTACTACAGCTTTGAAACTTTTTGACAAGTTTTAAATTTTTTCAGTTTCTATGATATAGAAATTAAACACAGCAGTTTTCAGAATTGATGACATGCATCTGTCTTGCTTCACTTTAAATTAATTTATTGTGTGGCTGAAGCAGATTGTTTACATCTTATCATTATAGGCTATGAAGTTTCTAAAACATTTCTTCTATAACCCCTTGGTAACTTGGCTTTTATTGGTCAATTCGAAATTTGGAAATGTAACTTACTTTTTGTCACTAAACATCACTGATTTGTCTTAAGCATCACACATATATTTCTCAGCTCTGAAAACTACATTTTCACAGTTTGAACGTTATTCAGGTGATAATATCACAAATCAAACTAATAATAACACAATAAGACAATTATGCAGAACTATTAAACATTTATATGGGTATTTATCCAATTTACATTTTTTTCAATGTAATCACATTTTTGATGTGTTGATCAAAAACATGGAATTTAACTATGGGGACAACCAAGCCCACTATGAGAACAAGAATTTCTATTGTTATTTAATTTAAAATTTATCTATTACGATTTTTGGCAAAGTTCATTATTTTATTTTAAATAATCATTAATCACAACTTGAATAAGTATATTTATTTTAAGAAAGAATGCTTTTAAACTTGATCCTCATAAGCATGTTATTTATTAATTATCATTTAAAATATTTTGTTTTTAATTTTAACTGATGTATATTTTTCATTATTTTTAGAAAAGAAATGTATCCATTCAGAAAAATATTTATATAAATTAAATATATATTTTTATTTTATTTTTTTTAGAGAATAGGTCATGGAGATGATAAACATTCTGATGCTGATAGATCTCCTGTTTTCTTACAATTTATTGACGCTGTTTGGCAAATTACTTGTAAAGTATGTACTTGATTATTTTGCTGCTCATATAAATAACTTAATGTTTTATAATACATTATATTTAAACTCTATTTTATTTATTTATATATACAGCATATACTTAAGTGTAATGTGTATGTAGAACAGAAAAATAATTTATAAAAAAATTTTAATTGTATATAATATTTTAAATATTTATAAATACTGGAAAAATAATTTGTAAAAAATATTCATTGATTTACAGAACACAAATGAGTTGACTGGCTGTCTTAAGCTAACATTTTCATGAACCACATGCCCAGTTTACAGCTTATTTATAATCACCCATTTCCATGCTAAGAGAATTTTGTATTTTTTTGCCTTTAAAAAAAGTTTACTGGATGGAATGCATTTAAAACTTTAGATTTAGCAGTCTGTAAGATTTATTAAACTGATGCAGCAATATCTACTATATTAATGGTGTGTATGTCATTTCTTTCAACTTATTTCCTTCTACTCACTCTCATCTCTACTCTTTTTTTCTGACTGCCCTTCTGCTGCTGTACTTCCATCTGTTTTCAGTCTTGTCACCTTCTTTCTAGAACTGGTTTCCACAAGTTCTGCTAGTATGGGTTACTTTGTAGAAGAGAGGTGGGTGAATAGTTAAAGATAGTATTTTATGAGAGAGTTAAGTATAAAAATGAGTCTTCCAGCCAAGATAAAAAAAGGGGTAATTTTTTTTAAATTAATTTTAAAAAATATCCCAGCCTGTGAATACAACAATATTTAATTTTAATATTCTAAATCATTGATTAATAAATTTTAAAATTTATCATTGATACTTTTAAAATGCTATAATTATTAAGTTGAATAGTTTAAGACAAAACATGAAATTTTAATAAACAGACTACGTTAATTTAGGTTTCTTATATATTGTTGTTAATAAATAATAAAGTTGTTATTAGCTTGAATTAAGATTTATTTTTTAAATTAAATACATCTTTCATGTTATTGTCTTAAATATTGTTACTGATGTTTTAATTTACCATTAAAGCATTAATAATAAAGTCTAAAACAGAAACAAATTTTCTGTACAGTTTATTGTAATCTGTATTTTTATCATAAATTATATAATTCATATTTTTTCCAACATGAATTTTTTCCCATAATGTATAGAATCTTTGTTGTCCTCAGTCAAATTAAGCTATGATGCATTCAAATTTATCTTATTAATTGTGCATACTTATTTTCTTTCTGTATTTTTAATTTCATATTGTACACTTATTTCATAGAATATGGAGGAATTTTGATTATATGGTATTTTTATATATAACATCATAGTGATTATATCAAAATTCTCCATTTCTTCAAAAAATGTGTATATAGTTATTCAATTTTGATTTTAAAAAATAGTCATTTTAATCATTCATATATATTTTTATTAAAGATATTTAATTGATAAAATATTAAGATGTTGGCAATTATTTTTCAGTTTCCTAATGCATTTGAGTTCAATGAACATTTCCTCATAACTATTTTGGATCATTTATATAGTTGTTTGTTTGGTACATTTCTCTTTAATTCAGAATGTCAAAGAGTTAAAGAGGTAATTATTCATTTTTATTTACATTATTTAATTAATTAAAATTGTGTTTTCAAGTTTTTATTTTAAGTAATAAATATTTTATTTTGTAACTTTATTTATGGGATAAATATACTTTTAATAATAATTTCTTTAATTAAAAATTGATCAATTTTATTTTTCAGTATTACAGCACAATGCTCAGTTTTGTACTGCAAAAAGTTCTGGGATATACTATATTCTTTCCTTGAATTTATATCCAATTTTCATTATAAATTTATCGATATTAGGTTATACCTCTAAACTCTTATATAAAATTTTGGTAATTAAATTTTAATTATATGCTTCTGTAAACTAGTTGCAATAGAATGTAACAATATCGGAGTCCATAATCCTTTAGAGTTGAGGGAAAACTTCATTTCAACCAAGAGACTTAATTTCTCTTAATTTATTTATTTAATAGTGATATATGTTCAATATTCTTAAATTGCTTTGGAAATTCAACTGTATTTAGGTTTATTAAAAATGCATTAATATTTAAAAAAAAATTACTTAATGTTATAAGAATGAAACACAAGAATTTTTTCGAAGATTATACATCCTAAAATGACCATATCTCACAAAAGCTGTCAGAAAGCATTACAACTAGTTTAATAATATGTAGAAAGGAGGAAAACACAGCTAGTCTCATCATTTTAAAAATACAATGCACCAAATATTAAGAAAAACATACTTTTGGTTAGATTATCCTAGATCAATGGAAAAAATAAACAAATAAAACAAGCTCCATATTTATTGATATAAACATTCAATATTAGTTACTAAATCTGTTAGCATATGCAAATGATTATTAAACTGAAAAAATATACACAGTAAAAAGGGATCTATGTTGAAAGAAAAACAAAAGTAAAATTAAGAGTGATTATTAAACTGCAAAAGTGTAGATAGTAAAAAGGGATTAATATTATAAAAAATATGTGGGCATAAATCTTTATAACTTTCAATTATTTTTTTATTATCTTTCTTTCTCCATTCTTAGTGTTAAAGGCCAGGGTGGATCTTAATTTGCTAAACAGTGTTTCAGTTCTTTAATTTCGTGATGGTTAAATCTTATGTTGAATCATCTAACATTTTTTTCTCCTGAGGACTTTGGTTCAAAGATCTTCAGTTTTTAATTTTTTGTAAAACCTTACTTTCACCTATTTGTTCAATGACCAAATCATGTTAAATGCTGAAATTTAATATGATGAATGTTTTCTTGCTTGATTAGATTATCAAGTTCATTATTATTATTGTCATTATATCTTCACTGAATTATTTAGTTTCATTAGTTTGAAATCCTTAAAAGTTTCCTCTTATTTATTAATAAATTGCATATTCATAATTATTAAATCAGCATTGATAGAAATATTACTATTTATTTATTTTTGAGTCTTGAAATTAATTTCAGAGTGCTATATCTTGCTTTAATATTAATCTATCATTGCCTTAAAGCAATTAGGTTTTTGTTTCCAGGTTAAAGTAAGAATGAGAAAAATATTTTACATCAGCATCACCTGTTGAATGAATTTTCATATTAGTTTCAATATTAAATGTTTCAATTTATTTCCATATAAATGAAATTTTAGCCATGAGTATGAGGTATGTTAACAAAGTTTTTAATATTGCTATTTTTTAATCATTTCAGAAAATGATAGCGAATGAACCTCAAACAATGTGTAATTAAAATTAGTTTGGAGAATACTTAATTTTCTGATCCATGAGTGCTTTATAAAAATCGCTCAGTAAAACTATTTTAAGGTGCTCCCTTTTTCTGGTGGCAATAATTACTTTATTGGTGTGGTCATAAATTAGTGTAATTTCTTGAAAAAAATGAAGCATATTCTGTAACAATGCTCAGTCATTAAAGACTGCCCTTTGATAATTTTTATTTATATACGCTGTGAAATTTTATCTACCTATGCTGCCTGTACTCAGTTCTAATAAAGAACTGATTACATATGCACAGTGAAAAAATATTTTAAAAAAATTATTATCATGAGAAAGTTTATTAAAAATGTGTTTATCCTTATTTTAAAGTTTCCAAACTCATCTTATAATCAATATATGAAGTTTTAATTAGATTTGTCCAGAACTGTAGATTTGCATATGCCACATAGATTAATAATCTACTTATATATATAGGAGATTATTCATCACTTTTTGATAGTTAATGGTTATATACCAATCCCTAGGTGAGAAATATGCTAAAATCAAGTTGTTCCAATTTGGTTTCCAATCCAGTTCTTGTTTACATTTACATTACTTCCAGAATTTTATTAATCTGTTTACCAATTTCTATGTATTATCCTGTATATATTTAAGTGTTCATATATCTTTGTAAATATGAATATGCTATGAAATAAAAATTTTGTAATATGAAACTCTTAAAAAATTTTATGTAAATACGCTGCTAAATTGTATTTTTCCTCTTGCGAGACAATCTTTGAACAACATATTATATATGTTATCAAGGAAAGAATTGCTGTAATAGAGCACAATTAGTATAATAATTTTTTCGTTTTCATCAAAGTAATAATATTGAATTAGCAAATGTAGAAAACACCTGTTGTTTATATCTTTTTATTGTTATTACAAATTTTGAATCTTAAAGATAAAATCAGTTAATTATTGCTTAATATCATTCATTTTTTGAAAATTATAAGTTCAAAGATGTAATTAAAAATCCTTAAGATTTTAATAATTTTATATACTATGGAACTTATTATTTATATATTGTAAGAATTACTTTCCTTTTGCTTTATATTTTTTAGGTTTCTCTAAGTGCCTTTAAATTATCCTTTAGAAACTGATTTAAGCCACTTAAATGCTTAAATGAATTATCTTTTATAAGTTTGTCTAGTTACCTTTCAAATATGAAAAATTAAAACTACCCTATTTGTTCTCGTAAGCACTATTTCTATTGCAGGAGTTGAGTTTTGTGATGAATATATTCTCTCTTAGTACATTCCATAACAATTTCAATTTATTAAAGATAATTTTGCTCTTGGATTGTAAATGAAACGTTTTAAAGTCAAAATTATCTAAATCACACATTTTAAAACTGCTACAAATTGTTCAGTTCTCAATTCTGATATAAAGGAAATTAAACATTTTTCATGAGTCATAAAATAAATGTATGTAACTTAAATTGTTAGAATTATTTGTTCAAACATATTAGAAAATCGTTGTGGAGCAACGAAAAGTGACTGTGTGGATAATAATTAGTATTAGCATTAACTTTTCTTGTATTACAATCAAAATTGTCAGTTGATAATGTTCCAATTTCACAATTTCTTTTTTATTTTTCTAATTTTGTAAATTTGATTGATATTTTATTAAAATCTTCTCACTCTGGAAAAGCTATGAAATATTTATACTTAAATATATGCTACTATAATCAACAAAATTACTTTGATTTGTTCTACACCATATAGGAAACTTTTTAACAATAAATCAATTATGTTTTTAAAATATTAGAATTATCTCATTTTTTTGTTTGATGTTTTAGCATGTTATTTAATGTCATTTTATTTATGTAGGATGTGAAAAATCGCACTGTTTCTTTGTGGTCTTTTATTAATAGCAATCAAAGTGATTTTATTAATCCTTTGTATACAACACACCAGCAACAACATATACTTTTTGCTGTTCCTAGTATACGTTGCATGGAATTATGGAAAGGATATTACTGTCGTTGGAATCCACGCATGAGACCTCAGGTAATTTTTGTTCTTTGGCTTAGACTCATAATTTAGACTGTTTATTTTTCAGGAACAATGTAACAAAACCGGACATTATTTAAATCATTGAAATTAAACTTCTTTTACTAATATTTTAAAAATATGTATTTGTATTAAATTTGCATTTGAAATAAAAAGTGAGAAATGTTGAGTATTAAGAAATAATATATTTAAATGCTGTATTAAAATTAATTTTCACAGCTTATAAATGAAGCTTTTTTATGTTGTAGGAGCCTATTCATATTCGTAGCAGAGAGCTTCTAACTGTAAGAGCTCAACTTATTCGTAAAAAAGAAGAGCAAAAACGAGAATTGGAAGCAAAAAACTCTCGAAATTTAGCCTCACCTCCTCATCTGCCATCACCTGTAACAGTGTGAAATAAAATAGAAATAAAACTTGTATATTGATTGTGTATTTTATATCTATGCTTTTATAACATTTCTTTTTAATTTCTTATTTTATAAAATATTTGATAATCATAACTTTATTCTGTATTTAATAATGAAATGTATAGGAATTTGATGTGTAGAATATGTATTATTTGTGAAAGATTTTTATATGCCTTGTAGTTTTGATTCATTGTCTAAAACTGGCAAATGGTGACAAATTTATGCCAGAGTATGATATTAAATTTACTCTCAAAATTTTTCTCTGGAAAATTTTTTGCTGTAAAAATTTGTATAATTTGCTTGTTTAAATAAATGAGGTGTTATGAATAAACATATTATATACATTTAATAGTTGTTTCTATCTCTTAAAAATATAAACATTTTCTTCTTTTCTTGTAGATTGTTCAACATTTAAATGTTTTGGAAAATATAATATCCATGAAAATTGTCTTCTTAATTTAGGCTTTAAAAAGTTATTGTCATAATAAGTAGAAGCTATTTTCAATTCATTTAGTCTTTATGTATACCAACTTTATGTATCAGAAACTAACTTATGAAATCAATAATCTATAAGAATATATAAATTTGATTTAAGAAAACATTTACTATCAAAATAAAAAGGATGTAAATGTTTATATATTATATGAGATGTAAAGAAAAAGTAATTTTTTTAATTATTTTCTGAAAATATTTATTACGTGTTTATAATATGATTAATACTTTATATTTATTATAATGTTGTTTTATATTTTTAAAGCATTTTCGGTAAATTACTTACAAATAACAGTTAAGTAGCTTTGATTTCACTTTCATAAAAAAATTATTATAAAACTAACGGAAAATAAATTACCTTTTAAACAATAGAATATGTAATTTAATGCTTTTTATATGCTTTAATTAAATCATATCTTTTAAACTTGGAGATATAAATTTTTACTATGTTTGGGCATAAGGTTTTATGAGAAACTATTTCTATTTAATCATTGTTGGATTTGTCTTTCATTAGAGATTTCATTTATTGTATCTAAAATTCTATTCTCTCAAATATTTTATATAAATTTGAGGTTACTTTCTAAGAGCCACATTATTATTTTACTTTATATTCAGATTTATTTATTTTAACTTTTTTAATGTAATGAATAAAGTAGGCCTGCAATTTCTTCAAATATATTTATACATAAACTTGGTATGTGTAAACTCAAACCAATGATATAATTTTCATATCGGTTACAGGTAAGCTTCTTGTTTAAACAGTTTTTGAAATCAGAATAATGGTCAAACATCCTATAACCACATTTTGATGCATCATTACTTTTAAGTCTAGAAATTGATTATTTGATGAAACAACAAATGAATTATATTGGATATACAAATTTATACACCTTCTGATACAAACTATAATTGATAGAATTCTTAACCTATATATTGTAATTTATCCTTTTCAAAAGTGGATACATAATACATTTCATGATTATCGTACCTCATTTTCCAATAATTCAAATTTGGAGCTCAACAATTATTTCACCTTGACATATACCATTAAAAATACTAATGAGTCATTTAAATCATCCTTTAATATGAATGGCTAGGAACAAAATCCTTTTATCTTTAGAGGCATATATTATCTTTTAATAATAATTTGCTCCACGAATTTTAAAAAAAAGATTGCAACACATAAAGAAGAGCAATGAAAACCCTCAGGTTCACCAGTTTTTATGTCATGCAATTAAACAAAATTGAGTTATCTAAAGAAACTGGTTAACTAAGAAATAATAAGATATAAAATTCTGTGGATTATCTTCTCTTCTTATAAATTATAATTGTAACTGCTGAATGTGTTATGATTATGGTAATATCGCAAAAATAACGTCTTGTGACACTATTATAGATGGCAATTTATATAAATTAAGATTTGCAACTTCTCTAGTCAGAAAAAATAGCAAAAATATTTTATTTTTCTTTCGTTAAAATATATATATATATGTGTGTGTGTGTGTGATTGATTGATTGATTCAAAGAGACTTTGGATGTGTTCTTGTGGTAATTTAGATCAAGCAGCTTTCAACGTTGCCAAAGTTATCTGGTGTGGCAGCTGGGAATGTAATCTGGGTAAATCGTTGAGCTACCATGGACAACATGTTTTCTATCGGCGAAAGATCCGAAGAGTTAGTCGGCCAGGGAAGCAGTTTAATCTAGCGATTGACGAACCCTTGGACAATGCATGCCATGTGTGGTTATGCATTATCTTGTTGAAATAGGGCTGTGGGCAACAGTGGCATAGTGAGCACAATTGGCACCCGGGTACGATACCAATTTTGGCGCCCCATCTTAAAAAATAGTAATATAATATATAGAATAAACATGTAATAAGAGTATAATGCAAATAACAGCAAAGTATTTACTTTAAAGTAATTTTAAATATAATTTTAAAGGCCCATGTTTTACTTTAATTTAATAATATTAAAGGCTCAGATTTTACTTTAATAATTTTAAAGGCTCAGGTTTTACTTTAATAAATTTGAGATAAAGAATCTAGTAAAAAAAATCTTATCTAGAATAGGATTCAGAAATGTACATCAGTATCAAACTTACGGAAATTTAGATTTAGTCAAAGAATTGTGTTAGAAAATCATTTTTCTGAGATTCAATGATATTAACCATATGTTTCGAGATAGAGTGCAAATTTGATAAGTCCAAATGTAAAAAATCTGGCAAACTGTAATTCTAAGTGTTATAGCAGCCTAATGTATGTAAATAAGTAAATTTATAGCAAATATAAATAAATTCTTTTTTTTTTTTTTTAGAATGGGGTTTTAATTTGTTTTGACATGGAAATGTTTTTATAAATTCTAATAATCTAAATTGTTTTCTTTTTCCAGATCTTTTAATTAACAAAATATAAAAGCTGTTAGGACTAGTTAATATTCAATTTAAAGTTCTGTATTGTTTAAATAAAAATTATTTAATAAGATTAAGACACCAGATTTAATAAGAATGTTAAATAAGACTTTCTTATGATTTTAATATATATTTCTTAGTTAAAATAAGAGCTAATTCAAATTAAAAAAGAACTTATTTTTATTCTGAATCATTTTATAATATTAAAAAATATTACTACTCTGTAACTTTTTACTAAGCATAATAATTTTGCCTTATTTCATTATATTCCTTTATGATTTCTAAGCTAAACATGCTTTCATTATATAAACTGAAATATAAAGTTAGTTAAACATTAATTATCAAGAAACATTTTATGTGTACATATAAAAATTATTTAATACATTTGATCTTTTAATTTTCCATAACAGAATTTTCAACATAATGTATTAATATAAAGGCAACAAAATTACAAGACAAAAATTATTTTCGAAAATCTTTAAATTTTAAATATTTTGATTTCAAATAAATAATTTTAAATAACAATTTGATTTTAAATTTCAAAACTTTACATGTTTGTTAATAAATATTCTTAATGGTTAAAAAATCTGCTAAATAAGCAAAATATAAAGAATAAGTTGTAGACAGAAAATAAAATTTACTCAAGAGTCAACATTTCTAACGAAGTTTTTAACGAAATTACACTAAAGATGAAAATTTGTGAGTGCGAACCGAGTAAATAGTTAAAATATGATAATATTCTAACCGAGTAAATAGTTAAAATAAAAGAAAATTATGAATTTTCTTAGCATTTGGAGGTAATTGCTTTTCTATTTCCAATGCTATATCGCATTTCGATTCCAGAAGCAAAATTCTCTTTATTAAATATTGCATCCAGTGTTATTTTGAAAAAAAGAATTCTCCTCTGTTGAGGTTCAGTCTGTTGCTGAACACAAAACACTTTCGAATAAAAAGGGCCGCTAAAAAGAAATACATTTCAACGCGAATTTTTTCACGAGTGTAACGCGACAGTAGACTAAGAGGTTACAACAAAGCTGAGGTAAAAACAGAGCTTTTCTTTTCTCTGGGGCGATGTACAAGAATTTCTCCCAGAAATTTTAAGTCTCAATAACATCTTTCAGTAACGTTTTATATTCCTTATTTTTCTGATACATTTAATGATTTTTAGTAAATGAAATGTGGATATAAAAATCAATATTTTTAAGTAATTTGATTCTTTTAACATTTATAGTTTTGTCCTCCTTGTCGGGTCCCATCTTTGTTTGATAAGGACGGGGCTCAAGTGAAGTTAATTTAATCAGCAAGTAAAAAAATTTAAAATCAAAATCATTAGAATTTTTTTATTCAACATTAATTATTTATAATGAGTATTATTCTTTCAAATGAAGATTTCTACAGATTCACTATATTATCCAGATTTAACTTCGCTGAAGCCCTAAGTTATATCGAATGTATATATAATATATTTAAATACCTATTATATTTTTCTCGGATTTTATTGAACACAGCCATGCTAGTTTTAGGAACTTATAGTTTATGAGCTCCGCAAAAAAATAAACTCTGAGATTTAATTTATTTACCTGACAAAATTCTTGGTACTATATTTCCATTATCATATACTTGTTGTCTATTCGAAATTACAGTGATTAGATTGCGTAACTTATATATATTTATAAAAATAATTTTAATTATAAAAGTAAATTGTATTATGAATTGAGAAATGAAATACTTTAGACACATCCATTCATTTTATTTGAAATGAAATTTTTTGTAGATTTTATACCTTTCTCATTGATTGTGAAAAAAATGCAAATGTTAAGAACTTTTAAAGAAAAATTTTCACACTTGTGTTTTAATTATAGTTTGACAAGTTTTTATTAATAATATTTCAGTTTTATTAAAATTCCTTTAGAAAGTGATTTTTTAATTTTATTTTAGTCAAAATGTGATTAAAAGTTCACATTTTTTATTTATAAGAGAAAATATTGTTTATTAAATAAAATGTTTTATAATAACTATAAAAAATGAATATCAAGTTAAATAATATTTTAGAACATCAAAATTTCTGCAAAACATTTTTTGAATTCCTATAGGATAAATAACATTATGTAAGTTCCTAATGATGTATTTGTCAATCGATGCAATATTCATTAGATATTTTGTTTTTCATTTGAGAAGAAAAGATTTATTTGCTTAATAAATGTTACAATTTTTGATAGGTAGCTGCTTGATTTAGACATCTTGTAAGAAATTAAAATTCTAAATAACATGATGAATCTTGCTGCATTCACGAAGTCAAATCAGTTACAGATTAGATCATGAGCTAACCTTTTTGGAATTTCCCTAAATTATTGATTCGTAAATCAAGAGATATAACATCAACACATATTATTTGGTAAGCAAGTTGAAACTAAAAACATTTCAAATGCATAAAAAGGAAACTTACCAATATAATTTATATTTCAGAATTTTTATCAGAAAAAAATGTAACATATTTCCATCATTACACATGTACAAGATTTACTATACAAAATAATGATAAAGCATAACAAATCTTGAGCAAAGTATAAAAAACTGAAGAAAAGATAATGGAAAACGCGATTAACAGAACACAGTTTTTAATACGAACTAAACTATACTAACTTATATTAATATGGAAATATAAAAATAGGAGCATTTTCACATTTATGGCAAGCTCTTCAACGGGAGAAAATAATTATTAAAATTAAAGTATATTTCTCAGAATAAAATTGATATTTCAATTAAAAAGAAATAAAATTTTTCGTAACTACTATTTTGCGCCCCTTTCAAAGCGGCGCCCGGGGCATGATAGACCCCTTGCCCCCCCCCCTTCACTTTGCCACTGCGCTGAAATTCTAATCATATGATAAAAAATTTAGAAACACAAATTTACTGTACCATAATTATTATATTGCTAACAAATATCTGAAATTGCCCAATGTATAGAATACATACAGAACTGTGTGCACAATTATTTTTAATAATTTTTGAAGTTATATTAATTGAACTTATCATACAAAGTATTTTTCTTATAATTCGCCAAAGACTAGTTGAAATAAATGCAATTTATTTTTAAACTGAATTAATTTTTAGTTTATTAAATATCTCGGTGATCTTAGTATTTATACATTTTTTCATTATTGAAAAATTCATTATGAGCATATAATTTAAATAATTTCTTTTAAGAAAAATATATATTGATATAATATATTAAAAGTTGATTAGATTTGGAAGAATTAGGTTTCGCTATAATAACACCCTAGATTTATAGAATACGTCCGGTTCATGGATAATGGAGAATGTTACAGCCTCTGAATGTTAGATGTGGAGCATACAAAGGTAGAGGACTGAGTTCTCTCCAACTTCACTTACTGGTTTTAGCTGGATACTATGTTGTGTTATTTTTTCGAAAAGTAAACGAGTCTCCATCTAAAAGTACACTGAAAATCCTGCATTGTAATATTAATGGCTTGAAATTGATCTTGGAAACAAGATTTTCCCGATGTGCAGGAAATGCAGTATCACGCATTTTATTCCTGGTTATCTACTTTCTTGCTTAGGAGTAGAAAGAGAGGACTTGTTTCAAAGTCCTATTCTTGTTTTGGACTTTTTGTTTATTCACTGTCTCACGGATCTGGTTTGGCTTATTGGCTATCCTGATAGAATAAGAAACAACAACACACTTTAGATTTAAATCCATAAGATTATACTTTTCGAATATTTTAAGTAATGTATACATTTTTTGTATTATTATTGTACATACAATAACATTATGAATATGATATTATTACATTATTGTATTGTACTTTTTTTAACTGAAATAAAACAGTATTTAATCTAATGAAAGATTTCAATAGAGAATGAAATAACAATTATATGGAAAACGAATAAAAAAATAATCATGTTTATTGAAGATAATCAAAGCCATAATATTAATTTAGAAACAATTCTAAACTAAATTCCGAGGCATGACAACCCATGTGGGCCAGGGCATACAATGCCCATAACTGTTTTCATGACCGAGGACACTGGGATGCGAAGCATATGTCCCAGTTAGGTGGTCAGCCTAATATGAGACCCCAGTGCTTAGTTCCCAAGCATGCTTGGTACTCATTTTATCGACCCACTGAAGGTATAAAAGGCTAAGTCGATCTTGCCCAGCCAGGATCGTCCAGGATCGAACCTCGGACCAGTACCTTGGGAGCGTGAATCACTGCTACTAATCCACCGGGCTTAGAAGCGATTTTAACGGTAGAAAAAACAGCAACAGAAATTCGTTTGAGGAACATGAAAGGTTGACATCAGATTCGATCATCGCCTCCATTCATTGCCAATTTGATAATTTCCATAACCATCGAACAATGAATTTGTAGGCATATATATGTACATATTTGTAGGTATATATATCTCCAAATTTAATTCAAAATCAGGCAGATTTTATCAGATATCTACAAAATTTGCAAAACTATAGGATAAATGCCATTTACTGAACAATAGTTGAGGAATTAAACTGATCACATTATTTTTTTCATAACAATTCGTATATAAGTAAGAAATTTCGAATTACTCTTAATTAAATTAAAATAATAATTATGACTGATACAATTTTAGCTATTTAATATTCAGATGACGTTTTTAAGGTCGAAGGCATTAAAATACATACATGATTTACACACACACACATAAAAAGGATTTGCAAGCAAATGTAAAAAAGAGTGGCTACATAATGTTGGGAGCTATTTATATATTATAGATATCAATAGTTTTCAATATAATGTAACTACTTTCTAAATCAAAAAATGTATGTTACTAGCTTTTTAAAAAAAAAAAAAAAAAAAACAGCGGCGTACATGAATACAATATGTGCCGGAAACGTGCACTGTTCCATATTGTCTTAAAATAAATTACAAAGGCAAAAGTTTTAGCGAATTACATGTTAAATGTGAACGAAAATTTTAAATGTGTTTTTGATTTTTAATATAGCTAAAAATCTTTATACCTGTACATTTATTATATAATAACTATGCACTTGTATATTAGAAAAATAATTTTAAAAAAATGAATTTGTTGCATTTAAAAATATTTACAAAATATGATTTACTGTAAAAAAATTTTAAGTTTCAAAGTATAACATATTATCTTAAGAATCTAAACAAAATATGTAAAATTATTTTTTTTATTATGAATAAGCATTAATTTGTTTATTCTTAATAAGTATTATTTTAAGATAGTAAATATTTTTTTTAAAAAAATAGTTCTTAAAAAGTTCCATCATTATATCCCTTTTTTAACACTTTTTATATTTTTCATTAAATTTTTTCTAAATTATGTATTTTTTCTTTTTTAAACGCAATTTTCATTATATAATCTATAAGAGAACATAAAAAACTGTGTCTCACTTCAATACAATGCACAATTTTATATAAAAAGATTAAAATCTGTAGGATCTGTTTTTCGCAAGTTTAAAATCAAAAAATAGCTGAAACTTTCTTTCTTTTTTTGATTTTTAAAGAATTACAGCAATTTTAGATATTTATTTCATTACAAAAATAAATATTTGCAGTAAATGAAGCCAGGTATATTTCTCCTTTTGCATACCCAATGCTATTGTATTGGCATGTATGTGTCACACATAAGACTTTCTTCCAGGAAAAGATATTAAAGTACATGCGTAAAAAACTTAGCATGTAACCTTTATAATGACTTAAACTATGATAATAATACAAAAAACTATACATCTATGGCTAAAAATTCTAAGGCGCTCTACATTTCTATTCCCCTTTATAAACACTAAAGTCCAGTATCTGGGGCTAAAAAGCCGTCCTGGGACCGTAAAAGAATATTAATTATTAAATTCAAACATTTTGAAATAAATCGAAAAATATTGAATTTTTATTTAAATTAATAGATTTTTTTAGTGTAAAATGCACCCCTAAAGTTATTCCAGGTATTTATTTTATAATATTTTTTTTTGATAAATACGGCCCAATTTTTAATACATCTGATGTGTTTTTAAAACTAGAGCTTTCTTGAAATTCGAATATTTGGATGTAATTCAATAAATACCCATTCGGAATTAAAATAATTGGGATCATTTAACACAAATAGCATTTTTAAAGCTACACTAAATATTTATTTTATTATAAAAAAGGAATTTTCTGAGAAAAACGCGATTATTTGTAGTTCGCTTATTATGCGGATTATTGATATTCCAGTATTTGGCTGTAATTCATTTTCTCAAATTGTCGTTTTTATTATTTTGTAATTTGAATTTCTATCTATTTTTTTAAATATATCTTCAACTGTTTAAGTGTGTAAATTGTTAATACATATACAACTGTAATTATTGTCCACTGTATTATTGAATAAAAAAAATATGTAGTTTAATATTACGGCTTAGTTAAATGATATGTTCTTAAAATTGCTTAAGTTCAATTATTTATTTTTATTAAACAAGTATGTGATAAAAATGTGTTATTGCTATTTTTATCCTGATATCACAACGTAATATCAATTCATATAAATAATATGATATATTCTCCGATTGCTGTAATGTACAACATAAAGATGCTGTTATAATTTAATTCTTTACTTCTTGCCAGCTACACGTAATTAAAAATGTTCATAGAAAGTAAATGCATTGTACAATTTTATCCATCCATCTTTCCACATCATTAATAAAAAATATCGTTTTCTGTTACGAATGGTAAATTTAATAGGGTAAAAAAGATCATTTTTGTATTGTTAACATTACAAGAGACATCAAAATATTTTTGATAGCATAATATTTTAGCAAACAGGATAAAAATGATGAATTGTTTTGATATATATGCGTAGCTTTCCTATTATATAATTGAAAGTACATTATTAAAAATTATATACTTTCAATTACTTAATAAGACTACCTACTTATATATATATATATATATATATATATATATATATATATATATATATTAGGTTGGTGCGTATGAAATGTCGGATTCTTAAGTGATTGTATAAAACTGCATATCTTTCTTCAAAAGCTGTTTATTCAATCAAAGTATGCTCCATTCGCTTCAATACACTTCTCCCAACGAGATTTTAAAGCGTAGATGCCTGTCTTAAAAAAATTTTGGTCTTTAGAATTAATAAACTCTGATATCGAGTTTTTTAGACTGTCTTCATTTTCATAGTGTTTGCCCCTTAAAAACAGCTCTAAATGCTTGAAAAAATGAAAATCGGTCGGCGAGAGATCCGGTGAATATGGTGGATGCTGCAATGATGAGCATACGTTTAACCGATCCAGCTTATTTCGCTCTGTCAGTGCGTGCGGTACCCACTTGTCCATCTTCTTAACCTTGCCAATCTCAGAAAGGTGTCTCAATATCGTTGTATGGTCAACTTTCATCCTGATAGCAAGTTCCCTCGTGGATACGGCTGGATCCGCTTCCACTAGAGACTTCAGGTCATCATTCTTCACAGACGTTTTGGGTATTCCGTGCGGCTCATTTTGCAGTGAAAAATCGCCAGTCCGAAATTTTTCGAACCAACGCTGCACTTTCCGATCGTTAACCGTATTCTCCCCAAACGCTTGGTTTATGTTGCGTGCAGCTTTTGCAGCACTATTACCAAGTTTGTACTCATATAAGAAAATGACGCGAATGTCGGCAGAATTCATATCGGCAATAAACTCAAAAGAAATAAAAAAGGGAAGACCTTCGAGAAAACCTATTTTGCTGAAATGAGTCTCTGGCAATGGACAATACGAGTATGAATGAGGTTATGCCAAATACAAAAGTATAACGAAAACAGGGAGGAAAACGTCCGCATGTAAAGAGAATCCGACATTTCATACGCACCAACCTAATATATATATATATATATATATATATATATATATATATATATATATATATATGTAAGAAAGCAATTAATTATTTTGATTTTATAGAAATTGCTTTTTCTTTTTGTCTTTTTTAATGGTCAACGTCTTTTGTAACGATTTTTCTTCTCAGAAATCTTCCCATCCCTACTACAGCTGTGTACACCTCAACTTGTAGTTAAGTAGCGATCAATATTAATTTTGTCATGCGCAGGCTGGTCGTTTATGGTAGGCTGGTATGTGTTGTTGCATGAGATCATCACCTTATAATTTTGTCGTTTATTATTAATATATCATAAATAATTATATTTTAGAGGTATATCACAATTTTTATATTTTGCAGAAAATATTTTTATTTTCTTAGAGTATTATTTCGATGCTGTTAGATTGCAGAATTTGACCTCGGCTTGATTTCGGTCCATTTGTATCGAATATGTCAAATCACTATCGCTGGTACATTCCAAAAAAATTGTTAAAGCTGTTTTAGTATGTCTTATTTGGTATTGATCTTTATTTTGATTAGATTTTGTATACTGTAAAATTTCACATCCCACATTGCTATATAGCACGTGTGCATTTTTTTGCTTTCCTTAGCAAAAATACTTGATTTTTATCTGTGATGATAATTTTAATGGATGAATCAGATTTTTACATTAAAAGGCAAAAAAGTGCTTTATAAGTTGTTAAACTATTCATTTAGCTCAATTTTGTAATTTAAATGCATGATCTATTGTTCTGTGATTATAATTTCTTAACTGAATTAAAATGACGACAAAAATAAGGCAGATTATGAGAACATATTCATGTTAATATGCTTGATTATATTTATTCAGAAATAAATTTCCTTAAAAATTAGAAATGATTTATTTCCCAAGTGTCAATAAATTTATCTGCAGTGTTTCTTCACTTGAAAGGCTTTTATCTTAAACCTATAAATATCTGATCACTTATTTTAAATGTACAATTAGCGATTTTAAGTATTGTTTATAAGCTAAGAGCAATGGCATTTTGTGAACAGAAAATTTGTGCACTGAGTTGGTTTTTTTTATTTAAATGTATTGTTGGTGTTATTGACTGTTAACAAGCATAAATATTGTTATGGAAATGATCAGCATTGATTAAAACTATGCTTAGTTCTATTGTTAAGCAGCTAAGACTTGAAAATTGTTTTAGCATTTGATTTTAAGTTTATTGTTGCATAAACATGTTGGATATGTCTAAAATAATGCCTCGGGATTATACGGCATTTGTGCCGCCTCAATGATAATAAATAAAAAATATAGCGACTGGTGGTCTGATTTTCGATGATTAATAAATATGTCTGAGAGGCTCTTATATTTTTGTCTGAAGTTTGATGTAAATTAAAGTGATTAGTATGTTAATTGGTGGTTGACTGATTTTTATTGAAGTGGTGTTGAGTACCGTATATTGTTATTTTAAAAACCTGTATCAAATCTTAACTTTAATATTATGGGTGTATAGTGGTCCTTTTTTGAAAGGCTAATTTGAATTTAACAAATATTTAAATTATTTTAATCTTACTTAAATATTTTACGTGATTGTTGCATAAGGGTAATTTATTGTGTTTGTTTTCCGGAAGTAAACTAGTTTTTTTGGTGTAGTTAATGCTTTTTGCATTTGTAGTATTGTATTGTTAACAGTGTTATTATGTATATCAATAAATTTATTAATATTTATTTGAAGATTATTCCTGTCTGTTCTTATCTATTCAGCAGTAGAAATTTATGAATTGTCATGTGTATTTTAAGGTAATTTCCGATTTGCAACATAACAATGAATTTTGAATGACAAGTAGAAATGACAAGGATTGATTCATTTGCGACTTCCACTTGAAAGGCTTTTGTCTTAATGAAAGTTTGTAATGTCTGATTATTTGTTATTTTTTAATGTGTAACTGTCAGTCATTTGAATACTGTCAATGAACTTATAATTAAGCTAGTTTTATCACTAAGGTAAATGGCTGCTTGTGAACAGCATATTTTTGCCCTGTTTTGTAAGTGTTTGTAGTGATCAACTGTAAGTAAGTTAATTTAAAGTACCACTTCTTTGTTAATATCTAATAAAAAATTAATGTCGAGAAAATTAATGCTACATGTTATGTCAAGGCAATGTAGATTTCCAAGTTAGCAACTGTGCAAAATGTTGCCGACTTTTTATAAATTAGTTTTTTACTTTAAGTCAGAATTTGTTATATCTTCTAAAATAATTCTTTATAATAATAAAAAAATGTATAAAAATTAGTTTAAAAAACAAAATCTATCTCTACTCTTTCAATGTTTTTTCTGGTACAATGATGATCTTGCTTACAAATGAATTAGATGATTAAATTTTTCCCCTCTAAGAAGATCTGATGTACATTGCTTTAAATTATAGTATGTAGCTTCATATTGCATTCTGATGTTCTAAGATATTGATAATCTGTGAACTTTATATTGTATTTTAAACACAATGAGCAAATACATTTGAATTTTATTTTTTCTTCTGAAGTTGTTAATGTCTTTCATAAATTTAATTAAAGGGATTTATATTAAAGTATGTTTGCATAACTTGCAAACTCTACTCTTGCATTATACAATTAATACACCATAGCATGTTCAAGATGTTAAAAACATTTAAGTGAGCTTAAACTGCTGAAAAAGCCTGTGCTCTAGTTTTCAAGATGTCTCTTGGGTTGTGTAGTTTTGCTTTAGATTGTGTGAGGTTGAATATGATACTAAAATATTAGTTTTCTTTTAAAAGTTGTATAGATTTTGGTGAAGTATCTCTGGTATAATTTTTTGTGTTGTCACCTTGTTAGTCACATCTTGGCATCAAAAATTGCTAAAGAATCTAGGGGTATATGATTGTAAACATTTATTAGCTATGTTTATGAATGTGTCTAAAATTTGTAATTTTTTAAAATTGTATGTGTATAATTAAGTTGTGTCTTTGGCACCATTATGATTTCAAAAAAATTCATGAAAGTCTGATTAACAATAAAAATATTTGCCAAGGGGGACTCAATAAAATTTCCCTAGGATTTCCTTTTTTAAATTCAGCTAGAGTGAATGAAATAATTATCATAATTTATAAATATTTACACCATATGATTTTATGGTTTAAAGGATATTATAAATTTGATGAATAGATTTGCTATACAATTGAATTATCTACTATGAGGAAAAGTATATAAAACTTTCTTTTGACAATTTATTTAATTTAGTGAGACAGAATTTGCAGTTAATGTAGGAACTGATATAATGAACAGCCATCCCAAAAATTTTTTGAAAAGAATGAGGGAACTGAAAAAAAAACATAATTACTTATATTAAATAAAATCATGGAGATAACGTAGTCAAACAAATTAAATACAGCGGTTGTGGTTAGACATTTGACCAATAGGCTTGCAAAACTCTAGTTTACTGGTTTGGCAATTGAAGTTTTTACCAGATTTAGCAACATAAGAAAATTGCGCCAAGGGTGACCTTACAGTAAATTAGAGTTGAATGTGGTTCTTTGTTATATAATGGTTAATTTAATCAAGTTAGATAAAATATGTAATATTTAAAAAATAAGTTATGTGGTATTAATAAAGCAATGTCCCATGTTCATCCTTAGAACTATGTGTTAAATACAAGTAAATGTTAAAGAATATTTTATCCCTATTTCATCACTTACAATTCATAAAAATATGTTATATGATCTGTTCTATGATTATGATTATTTTTCTGAATTAATACGATGACAAAAGTAAGGCAGATTATGAGAACATATTCTAAAAAAAGTAAACTGATTTAAAAATTTGAAAAAAGTGGCTTTTTTTGTTAACTTTCTAAAGGGATTTAAATATGTTTTCATTATAACTATAGAAACATTTCTACATTTTAAATGTTTGTAAATTATAGATTTTTAAATATGAAAATATATTTATATCATTTGCGGTTTCCACTTGAAAGGCTTTTGCCTTAATGAAAGCTGGATATGTCTGATTACTCGTCATCTTTTAATGTTTGTGAATTAAAAAAGGAATTTAGATATGAAAATATATTTATTCACAGTTTTCACTTGTAAGGCTTGCTGTCCAACTTCACTAGTTGTCAATGTAGCTGGCTGTGGTTAGGGAGGTCCTGGCCATGGATGTACAATCGCTCTCTATTTATACTGTCTTTGTCCTTTCCTTGTATGAATGGTTGCCTACTCTATAAACGGGTACCTATGTCATGTGTGTATTGAGGAAGTCAAACTCCACACCAAAATATGGTTCAGTTAGAGAAGTGGACATGCGCACCCTACAATAATGCTAGCTGGCACATAACAACTTGAAAGGCTTGTCGTAATGAAAGCTAGATTATTGGTCATCTTTTAATGTAAATAGGAAAGTTTAATGTTTGTGAATTTAAAAGGGAATTTTAAATATAAAAATGACAAATGATGAAAATGTTTTTATATCATTCGCGGTTTCCACTTGAAAAGCTTTTGCTTTAATGAAAGCTGGATATGTCTGATTACTTGTCTTCTTTTATTGTAAATAGAGGAGTTTAATGTTTGTGAATTTGAAAGGGAATTTTAAATATAAAAATGACAAATAAATGATGAAAATGTTTTTATATCATTCGCGGTTTCCACTTGAAAAGCTTTTGCTTTAATGAAAGTTGGATATGTCTGATTACTTGTCATCTTTTAATGTAAATAGAGGAATTTAATGTTTGTGAATTTAAAAGGGAATTTTAAATATAAAAATGACAAATTAATGATGAAAATGTTTTTATATCATTCGCGGTTTCCACTTGAAAAGCTTTTGCTTTAATGAAAGCTGGATATGTCTGATTACTTGTCTTCTTTTATTGTAAATAGAGGAGTTTAATGTTTGTGAATTTGAAAGGGAATTTTAAATATGAAAATGACAAATAAATGATGAAAATGTTTTTATATCATTCGCGGTTTCCACTTGAAAAGCTTTTGCTTTAATGAAAGCTGGATATGTCTGATTATTTGTCATCTCTTAATCTAAATAGAGGAATTTAATGTTTGTGAATTTAAAAGGGAATTTTAAATATAAAAGTGACAAATTAATGATGAAAATGTTTTTATATCATTCGCGGTTTCCACTTGAAAAGCTTTTGCTTTAATGAAAGCTGGATATGTCTGATTACTTGTCATCTTTTAATGTAAATAGAGGAATTTTATGTTTGTGAATTTAAAAAGGAATTTAGATATGAAAATAAGATAAATATGATGAAAATATATTTATTCACAGTTTTCACTTGTAAGGCTTGCTGTCCAATTTCACTAGTTGTCAATGTACCTGACTGTGGTTAGGGAGGTCCTGGCCATGGATGTACATTCGCTCTCTATCTATACTGTCTTTGTCCTTTCCTTGTATGAATGGTTGCCTACTCTATAAACGGGTACCTATGTCATGTGTGTATTGAGGAAGTCAAACTCCACACCAAAATATGGTTCAGTTAGAAAAGTGGACATGCGCACCCTACAATAATGCTAGCTGGCACATAACAACTTGAAAGGCTTGTCGTAATGAAAGCTAGATTATTGGTCATCTTTTAATGTAAATAGGAAAGTTTAATGTTTGTGAATTTAAAAGGGAATTTTTAATATAAAAATGACAAATAAATGATGAAAATGTTTTTATATCATTCGCGGTTTCCACTTGAAAAGCTTTTGCTTTAATGAAAGCTGGATGTCTGATAACTTGTCATCTTTTAATGTAAATAGAGGAGTTTAATGTTTGTGAATTTAAAAAGGAATTTTAAATATGAAAATGACAAATAAATGATGAAAATGTTTTTATATCATTCGCGGTTTCCACTTGAAAAGCTTTTGCTTTAATGAAAGTTGGATATGTCTGATTACTTGTCATCTTTTAATGTAAATAGAGGAATTTTATGTTTGTGAATTTAAAAAGGAATTTAGATATGAAAATAACATAAATATGATGAAAATATATTTATTCACAGTTTTCACTTGTAAGGCTTGCTGTCCAACTTCACTAGTTGTCAATGTACCTGGCTGTGGTTAAGGAGGTCCTGGCCATGGATGTACAATCGCTCTCTATTTATACTGTCTTTGTCCTTTCCTTGTATGAATGGTTGCCTACTCTATAAACGGGTACCTATGTCATGTGTGTATTGAGGAAGTCAAACTCCACACCAAAATATGGTTCAGTTAGAAAAGTGGACATGCGCACCCTACAATAATGCTAGCTGGCACATAACAACTTGAAAGGCTTGTCGTAATGAAAGCTAGATTATTGGTCATCTTTTAATGTAAATAGGAAAGTTTAATGTTTGTGAATTTAAAAGGGAATTTTAAATATAAAAATGACAAATAAATGATGAAAATGTTTTTATATCATTCGCGGTTTCCACTTGAAAAGCTTTTGCTTTAATGAAAGTTGGATATGTCTGATTACTTGTCATCTTTTAATGTAAATAGAGGAGTTTAATGTTTGTGAATTTAAAAGGGAATTTTAAATATAAAAATGACAAATAAATGATGAAAATGTTTTTATATCATTCGCGGTTTCCACTTGAAAAGCTTTTGCTTTAATGAAAGCTGGATATGTCTGATTATTTGTCATCTCTTAATCTAAATAGAGAAATTTAATGCTTGTGAATTTAAAAAGGAATTTAGGTATGAAAATGATAAATAAATGATGAAAATGTTTTTATATCATTCGCGGTTTTCACTTGAAAAGCTTTTCCTTTAATGAAAGTTGGATATGTCTGATTACTTGTCATCTTTTAATGTAAATAGAGGAGTTTAATGTTTGTGAATTTAAAAGGGAATTTTAAATATAAAAATGACAAATAAATGATGAAAATGTTTTTATATCATTCGCGGTTTCCACTTGAAAAGCTTTTGCTTTAATGAAAGCTGGATATGTCTGATTACTTGTCATCTTTTAATGTAAATAGAGGAGTTTAATGTTTGTGAATTTAAAAGGGAATTTTAAATATAAAAATGACAAATAAATGATGAAAATGTTTTTATATCATTCGCGGTTTCCACTTGAAAAGCTTTTGCTTTAATGAAAGCTGGATATGTCTGATTACTTGTCATCTCTTAATCTAAATAGAGAAATTTAATGCTTGTGAATTTAAAAGGGAATTTTAGGTATGAAAATGATAAATAAATGATGAAAATGTTTTTATATCATTCGCGGTTTTCACTTGAAAAGCTTTTCCTTTAATGAAAGTTGGATATGTCTGATTACTTGTCATCTTTTAATGTAAATAGAGGAGTTTAATGTTTGTGAATTTAAAAGGGAATTTTAAATATAAAAATGACAAATAAATGATGAAAATGTTTTTATATCATTCGCGGTTTCCACTTGAAAAGCTTTTGCTTTAATGAAAGCTGGATATGTCTGATTACTTGTCATCTCTTAATCTAAATAGAGAAATTTAATGCTTGTGAATTTAAAAAGGAATTTTAGATATGAAAATGATAAATAAATGATGAAATGTTTTTATATCATTCGCGGTTTTCACTTGAAAAGCTTTTGCTTTAATGAAAGTTGGATATGTCTGATTACTTGTCATCTTTTAATGTAAATAGAGGAGTTTAATGTTTGTGAATTTAAAAGGGAATTTTAAATATAAAAATGACAAATAAATGATGAAAATGTTTTTATATCATTCGCGGTTTCCACTTGAAAAGCTTTTGCTTTAATGAAAGCTGGATATGTCTGATTACTTGTCATCTTTTAATGTAAATAGAGGAGTTTAATGTTTGTGAATTTAAAAGGGAATTTTAAATATAAAAATGACAAATAAATGATGAAAATGTTTTTATATCATTCGCGGTTTCCACTTGAAAAGCTTTTGCTTTAATGAAAGCTGGATATGTCTGATTATTTGTCATCTCTTAATCTAAATAGAGAAATTTAATGCTTGTGAATTTAAAAGGAATTTAGATATGAAAATGATAAATAAATGATGAAAATGTTTTTATATCATTTGCGGTTTTCACTTGAAAAGCTTTTCCTTTAATGAAAGTTGGATATGTCTGATTACTTGTCATCTTTTAATGTAAATAGAGGAGTTTAATGTTTGTGAATTTAAAAGGGAATTTTAAATATAAAAATGACAAATAAATGATGAAAATGTTTTTATATCATTCGCGGTTTCCACTTGAAAAGCTTTTGCTTTAATGAAAGCTGGATATGTCTGATTACTTGTCATCTTTTAATGTAAATAGAGGAGTTTAATGTTTGTGAATTTAAAAGGGAATTTTAAATATAAAAATGACAAATAAATGATGAAAATGTTTTTATATCATTCGCGGTTTCCACTTGAAAAGCTTTTGCTTTAATGAAAGCTGGATATGTCTGATTATTTGTCATCTCTTAATCTAAATAGAGAAATTTAATGCTTGTGAATTTAAAAAGGAATTTAGATATGAAAATAACATAAATGTGATGAAAATATCTTTATATTATTTGCAGTTTTCACTTGTAAGGATTGCCGTCCAACTTCTCTAGTTGTCAGTGTGTCTGACTGCAGATAGGAAGGTCCTGACCATGGATATACTTTCTCTCTATATAAATCTTTGTCCTTTCCTTGTATAAAAGGGTTGCGAATGGTTGCCTACTCTATAAATAGGTACCTATGGCATGTGTGTACTGAGGAAGTTGAACTCCACACCAAAACATGGATTAGCTGGAAAATTAGACTTGCGCACCCCATACTAATGCCAGCTGGCACATGACAACAACAACTTGAAAGGCTTTTGCTGTAATAAAAGCTAGATATGTCTGATTATTGTTCATCTCTTAATGTAAATAGAGGATTTTAATGTTAATTTATGAACTTTCATTAAAATTTTTGTAATGATTAAAAAAATTCTTGGATATGCAGAAAATGACATTTATTGTGGTCATTGCTAATGAACCTAATTGTTGAATCTTGTCATCTTTTTTGTCTATAGCATTTTTCATTATTTATATTTGTATGCTATTATCTTGTAATTTTCATAGTTCTAAGATAATATACAAGTATAAATGTTCTCAGTGAAATTTTATGAATTGTTTACTCTTAATGTAAGATAATTGTTAAAACTTAAAATGCAGGAAACTTGATCCTTGTTATTTTATTATTTATTGCATGCATGCTAGATTTATGAAATTAAACCAAAATCCATTAAAATTAAGCCTTAGTAATTATAAAAACAGCAATGAATATGTCTGATATTTCATGAAATTTTTAAGCATGGCTGTTAGTATTAAATATTTATATATTAAATTTTAGATTTAAAGGTGTAAAATGTTTTAAAATGACACTGTTTATTCATGGTTTCCATTTGAAATAAATTTTGCTTTAATGAAAACTAGATTTTACCAAGTCTATTTTATAAATTTCTATGAAAAACCATTGAATGGTAATGTTTTAAATATTAATGTAAAGTAATGGAATGATAATTCTCTTATTATATTAAAAAGATTTCAAAACAGCTCCTTTAAATTCTGCATTGAATAGTTTGAATTACAATTATTAGTCAAAGTAGTGTATTATATTTATCAAAGATTTTTTCAGTACTAGAGTTTTGCACTGATTCATTATTGAATCATAGTGTCTTCAAATAAAATTTATCTTAAATTTCAGTTAAACCTTTTGTAATATGGGGAGGGGGAAGCAAAATAGAATAATTGAGCTGCATATTTCTAAATTTCAAATAATTTGGTATTTCTAAATCTTAATATTCAAATATTTGATGATAAATTATAGAAGCAGGGTTGGACAACTCCTGGAAAGTCCTTAAATTCCAAAAAAAGAAAAGAAAAAAAATTTAAGGGCCCTTGAAACTGCTGGAATTTTGACTTGAATCCTTGAATTACTCCTGGAGTTTTGATGCATTTATTTTTTTCTAGAAAATCTTAACTTTTTAAATTTATTTACTTTTAATATTTTACAATTTCCAATAAAATTGTCGGAAAACTTAATTTAGTGTTTTTAATATTGCAACTAGATGGCGGTACGATGGATATTAAATTTTTTGTATTTTTAACTGTTAACTTGTATAAACGTTTTCAGGATCTAGTTCAGCTACAATAATTTCATGATAACTCAGTTTAGTAGTATTTAGATTTATGTGAAGTGATTATCATACAAAAATTAATGTGTTGCGCAATTAAGACCGGCTATTTTAATTGATTCTTCAGTAAAAACTTACCATACGGTCCCTGTGAAATTTTCAAAAAGTCGCTAAGGGGAACACAGGGAGACTAGAAAAACGGCGGGAGGGAAATGGCTGAAATAGTCGCAAATATTTCATACATTGTTGGTATCTAACAATATGCTCAACTAATTTTACAAAATTAACAAAAAACACAGATTTATAGATTTCAAACATCAATGGTAAAATACTAGTTTGTCGGGTTTCCATTTTCCAGTAAAAATGTTCGCCAAATTTGGCGCCAAGGGTGATTGTACAGTAAATCTGATCCGAATCTTCTATTTACTGTTTTCTGTGTATTGTATAAAATTCTTTGAATATTAATATTTGAATATAAAATTTTTGAGTTAAAACATTTTCCATGTTTCCATTGATGAAAATTACATATAATTCAATTGAATCGGGATAAATTTGTTAATGAAATAAAAACTATTTAATATGACTGGTGGAAAGTGCCTTTTCAATGACCAATGTACTCTTGAAACTATACCTAATAGTTGTATTTTTTGGTTGAGTGTATTTATATTTGAAAAGAAATTGTCATACTAATCTTAAAATAATAAATTAATAGACAGGAATCTATTGGTAATGTCTAAAAACTCTAAAATAACACATTATTTATACAGTATATAATCCAGTATTACATATAATGTGGGTTATTTAAATAAATTAGCTGTTATAGCTGTAAATTCATTGAAGGCTTTTAAAATAATCATTAATAATTTTAACTTTAATAAAAATTAGTCTCATTAATGTTTGCGCAATTAGCTATTTTTTATTTACAGAAATGAATGAAAAATATTACATGTATATAAATTATATGCATATTTAGTTAATTATCATTTATTATTAATATAATAATTATAGAATAATAAAAAAATTTATTTAACATGAATAACGATACCTCCTGGAATTTGATTCTTGGAAATCTGTGTGAATCCTGTTCAATTTTAGGTTTAAAAAATTTTAAGCAAAAGAGAATCTGGAAGAGCTGCTTAGATGAGAATTTTGTTATGTACAGATATTTAACACATTTGTACAAACAAAAGCCTTTTCTGAGATTTAGGTTGAGGATATTGAAAGAAACTATACTTACTAAATACATAGTTTTAATCTAATTTGCAAATATTTTGATTTAAAAAAAAGTATTTTGTGCATCTTTTAACTCATTTATCATACAGAAGACTTCATTTTATCACAAAGGCTCCATCATTGTAAAGAAATAAAAACCTAAGCTTTTTCATTTCCACTTACTATGTTGCAAAATTAAAAAAATCTGGAACATTTATATTATGTTTATTACAACTTTGCATGTATTCATGTTGGGAATAAATGCTTAGATAGCATTTACTCCCAACATATTACATGAATATATATGTAGAAAAATTTCATGCAGAAATTCATTATTTTATGATTAACACATTTTGTTTAAGAGCCTTGCTGACGAAAAAGTATATTATCTCAACTTATAGAAATCTCATGAATCGTTTCTAGAAATTTCCCGACTGTCTTGGTTATTGATGGTTAAACTGCTTAATATATTTTATGTAATTTACAAACCTCTCCCTTTATTGAATATATCCCATAATAATTTTCAAATCTAGCAAAATAAAAGAACTTAAGATGAATAAGCCAGCAGCATTTTATGCTGAGAAACTTTTTAAAAATTTCAAATGTGCCTGATAAGCTGACAATCATTTTGAGAATGTTTCTGAACAATGACTATTATGTTACATAATTGCTCTAGGATTTCATCTAATAGAATACATATTGCTTAATTCATTCAGAATACACAAACAGAATAATTTTAGATAAAACTGATATATATTTGATTAATCAACAGACTGATAAAAATTTTAGGCGAAGGAAGGTTCAGATTTAATATAGTCTTATTTTAGCCCTTGTGCAAAAATGATGATTGAGCTACAAACAAATCAATCAGATTTAATACTTACACATTCAAGTCAATTTACAGATTTATCCCACACTATACAACATTGTAACCTTCAAAATCAATTGTTTAAAACTAAAATTTAATTTTGTTTATTGCAATTAACAGGTTAAATGATGTATTTTTAGATATCTAACAAAAAATTTCTAATTTTAAGCAAAAAATTTTTAATAAAAGTAGCAAATTTTGTTGAATTAAAAAATATATATTTGTAAAAGGAGAGGAAGTGATTAAATAAATGCTTAAACAATGAAAAACATTGAGTAAAATTTTATTTTTTATGCACATCATTCATTGCAAGTATATTAATTTTAAAATTTATTCATTCACAGCTTTATTCACTTAAATTTTTTACTTATCTGCACAATGAAAAAAGTTCTGAATTTTAATGCAAAATATTTTTTTAGCATTTTCTAGGCGATTCTCTTGTAACTATTTCTTCTAATATAAGTATCCAATTGAAAGCAAAGCTTCATTAGATGCAGAGCTTTTATAGGGGTAGAAATATATATTTTTTAATTTTATTAAAAGTAACTTTTTGGGGTAATTTATGCAAGTTCTGTCATTTTTTTTCCCGTCTAGAATCTAAACATATTCCTAGTTTTAATTTAGTTTTTTATTATTATCTTTTTCTTATCAACATTGGAGCAGCTTATTTATCCATAAATGTTTAATATTGAATGTCAAAACTAGAATATTCATTATTTGGCAAATTACTACTAGTTATATTCACAAGTTTAATAATAACTGTCAGCCTATCTGGAAAAAGTATCAGTCCTTCCAATCATCCTGATGAGAGAAATATCTGGAGATTTTGTAAAATGAAAATTAGAAATCTTCAATTTCATTATTCACTAATAATATAGTAATTTAAATATTAATCAATTTTACTTTACAAAATTGTAAGCTTAGCAATGCAAATCAGTAATTCAATTGAAAACCTCTGGTAAGTAATTTTTACAAACATACGAAACAAAAACTCCAACTTCTCAAATAGCACTGAAAACATAAATGGCATGATATAATGCTTTTCAATTCTTGTTGTTGCTTATGATACTTGGACAAGCCAAGCTTGCTATGCCTTTGGCAGTGCGAATTAAGTCAATAGAGAGCGTCTTTCGTTAGGATCAGAGCACCACGAAGGATAAAGTACGTCTTTGCTCTTTAAGGTGCCTCGTAATTTTGAACCACGGTCAGGTGATGAGGCTACACCTGAGCTGGCACCCTCCTCTCCACATCCACGCCACACCAGCGGAAGAACTTTGGACGTCACATATTAACATGGACATGTCCCCAACTCACGGAGCTCCAGCAACCCAGTGAGTACACCGTGGTCACCCTCCCAACCACTGAACGCAGCAAATGATGCTTCATTTTGCTGAGCTTACGGGAAGCGGCGTGAAGCTACTGAGCCACTGGAGCTCTTATCAATTCTTAAAATATACAAACAACAACTAAAAGACATTTTGCTCCCTTAATTGTAATAAAATAAAGATAATAATTAGGTAGATGTTCAACTTGACATTTATATTCAAATCTTTTCATATATAAATAGTTCCAACAAATCTAAAAAAATTGTTCCTTGGAAACAGAGTAAAAAATATCTTAACAGTAAGTACTGTTGAATGTGGAATATAATACTTGATAAATTTTCTTAAATGTCATGAAGTATGGTAAGAGTATTAAAACTTGTAATAAAATTAAATATTTGAATGAAAAAAAAATTGATGTGAAAAAAGCTTTATTCATCATTCTTTTAATTCTTTCTATGTTGACATATGTTGCTACAGTTTGTATTTTAAATGAAAAAGGCTTATTTTAAAGTGGCATATATACAAATGGTATTAGATGGTTTTATCATTTCTGATAAAACCACCCTGAAAAGTTATAAAATGGTTGCTATGTAGCCATTTCTATGGAGAAAAAAATTGGAAAGGGCTTGTTACTTTTTTGTGAAAATAAAAACACGGTATGGTAATAAATATACTAGATATGTTCTAGTTTTAAGAAACATTCAATTTTGTGGGAAACAACTTTTCAAAACATTCAAAAATGATTCCTTTGATTTAGCATAGTTATGCTTCAAAGTAAAAGCTTTTTATGTACATTTGTCTAGTTTTCAAAATATCTTTACATTTTAACAAATGTTTGTATTGGTTGAAAATAATTAAATTTTTTTGTTTGATTCTTTGTAACACTAACATAAAGAATATTCAAAACTTTATCTCCAAAGAAACTTCAATATTCCACACATAATTATAACATGTAATTTAGATAACAGATGTATTGATAAAATACATTAGTTAATATTATATATTGTTATGTTTCATTATTTACAGTTATTTTTCATAATGTTTTTTAATTCATTAAAAAAATTAGTAATATTTTTATTTAATCAAAAAAAAAATGTTAAATACAATTTATAATTTTAATTGTCCTAAAATATTGTTAATTTTAAAACATTTTATGCACACTTTAATATTACCCATAGCAGTAATTTCAAATTGACAGCTAAGCTATATATCATCTGAAAAAAGTTACACACCTACAATACATTTTAATTATATATTTGTAAATTTAGAGCTCAATTTTACCTTACAGGCTCATCTCAAATGATCAATATGAATAGAAAAAAGGAGCTGAATGCTTACCAACCATTCAACAATTTAAAATATGCAACAGATATGAATAAATTTGTATCATGAAGCAGAATAAATCTTTGATTTCAAGTAGAAAATAAAAATGTAATTTTTTATTACCATTGTTTATTAATATATTTCTTAAAAATAAATAAAATAAGAGATCCAGAAGAAAAAAAGACACAAAGAAAAACCTGTCAATTTCAACTTAGAAAATGTTGTACGAACAATTTAAAAAATATATATATATACAGTACAAATAACTAGAGCAATTTAGTAAAAAAATTAATTTTCTTATGAATAACCCAGAACATCAGTTTGTGAATTCAACCTGTATCAATTTAATAGCATTATTTAAGTTTTTTTAAATTTAATATTTTATATGTAGATGTGTAAACTCAAGTAATAAATATGGTTGGTGTAACCTAAATATGATTTTAACATTAAGAGGTGTCAAGAAATTTCAATTAAACATCAATTCAACAAGTAAAGTACAGTTTTATACAAGAGCAAATAATCCAATATTTATGAAAAAACATTTAATAAATTATGCACAAACACTATCATACAAAATTTAATACGAATTAAGTCCTTGAGTGAGACTGAAATATATATGCATTGATACTAGGGCTATAGAAATTGCACTTGATGCTTTCACAGCAAGAATAGACCAAGCTCCTAATCCAAGAATAGAATGAAATAATCTATAAAAAAATAAAAATATTTAAGACATTATTTATTTAAAATATTAATTTCAGGGGAATTATACTCACTCTATTATTAAAGGTCTGTAACAGCCCACAACTAATAAAATCATAACTATAGGAAGATGAGATTTTCGGAGATCATGCCGTCCCCAAAGCCAAACTAAAGTTGCAGTTGTAATATGATGAACCTTAAAAAGTAAGCATGTTCTTAAAAATCATGCAATAATTTTAAAATTAATATCAAAAATAAAATGTAACTATGTTTAGTTAATATATAAATTGTAATATGGATGTATTAAGAATAGGTTCCAATGAGAGTAAAGGAAAAAATAGATAACTTTTATTTTATGAAATTGAAAAATTCCTTTAAGACATCTGAAGTTCTATAAACCAATGGAAAAGAAACATTAGAAATTAAATTAAGAGTATTTTCAGATTTTGTGGTTAAGAGATTTCAGTAAAACTGGCTTTAATATATAATTGCTGAATAGCATTTTATTACAGACACTGAATTATAATAAAAAGCTATTCAGCATTAATAATACACACAAATGAACACTAATCAGAATCAGTTAATGCGAAATAACAGTTATGCGATCTTGTCTATCACATACAGATTTAAACAATGATTTCCTTCATTTTAGAAACAAATTTATAATTTCCAATAAAAATTGCTCCTATTTGTTCATTAACGCTGTTTTCCAGCGTTTAATGCTACAATTGTTCTTTTTAGAATGTCAGATATTTTTTGTTGGAATGAGGGGTCTGAAGATGTGGCTAGCAATATCTTCACACTTTGCAGAAAATTGTTGGCCAAATGAGTCATGTATTGTCATCTATGAAAATGAAGTGAGAACAGACTACACCATTGAAAATATTATTCTTATCACTATATCTCACGTTAGTCATAGTGCCTCTTACAAAAGCAGAGAGGGCCGTGGTTATTCTGTATGCCTGCCAAACCATCAAACTTTGGCTAATATAATGTGATCAATTTCTCAGACATACAACAGGTCTCCAATTTTCTCCGTATGAAAGTGTATCAAAAGTTAATGTATTAAGATGAATGGAAAAATTATCAATGAATAGAACGGTTACCCGCAGATCCTTACTCCAAATAAATTTGGAGTTAATGCAGAGATCATTAAAATGATCTCTTATGCAATGAAATAAGTTTTCTTGCAAACAATCCTATCATATAAAATTATCTGTAGACAATATTTAAAAATAAGCTTCATGAAAACATTCATAAGGAACGATTAGAAGCTAGTACACCTATTTATGCTTCGCTATAATGTATAAATACTGTATTTTCCTGTATATAATCCGCGGATTATGTGTTAAAAAAGTTTTGAATTTCGTTGTGCATATTATACGCCGCGGCGGATAATCTGACAAAAAAATATTTTTCATCAGAAAAGTTTACGTTTTCATAGAATAAATAACAGATAGCGCCAATACTCAGTTGACTTATTTTAATTATAATCAGCATTGTCCAATTACGTTCAAGAACGAATTTAGTTCTTCTAAACAGTTATTAAAGTTGCAATTCGTTAGCGTCATTTCGCATTCTGTCTCGGCCTGAACTGTTTCGTTCTGAAAACATTCAGATTCATATCTTGTCATAGGAAGTGAAAATTATTAAGTTACAGAGTATATTTTAAATTGAAAGCTATAGGGAAGGCAAATAAAAAAAATGTCGACAAACGCGTATTGTAAGGTGAAAAACAAAGCATGCGCGGTACAAAAGAAAAAAAGTATTCCATTCGCAGTTAGAAAGTAATCCATTTCTTTTATTTAACTATTAACAAAATAAATATAGTTTATTTTTAAAATATGTCTAACCTCATTTTAAAAATTATAAAAATCGATAAGATTTACTAGAATCTTCTCGGACACTGATCAATATTGTGCTTTCATCTCGGGTAATTGCACTTTGCTTGGAGGTGGATTCAAACAGATATTTATTATTATAAATGTTTTTTTTTCTGTAGAATTTATCATATTTTTAACTATAATGAATATACTTTTATTTTATTTGGCACCAAATTATCAGTAGTATAAATTTTCGACAATTCGTCGAAAAAATGCCGCGGATTATGCGACGTTTTTTTTTTTTGCTTGAATAAAGGGGTTTGCAGGTAACACACAGCTGTGAATTATATACAGAAGAATACTTTTTTTGCTGTCATGTTTCTTAGATGAGTGATGAATTTATCTTGAAAACATTTATAAATTAGAGGCTGCACATTATAAAGAACTCCCAATAAATGATAACTTTAGACTAGTGTGCTTCTAACTATATTTCTCCACCCAATTCTATCATCTAATGTTGATTGCTTTTCATTTTTATTATTTAAATTTGAAAAGTACTTTTTATATATTTAGTTCTGAAGATGTTGTCTTTTACATTTTATTCCTTTCTTTTTATGAAATTTTGTATAATGTGCAAATTTTCTTAACTTTTAAGACTAATGAACATATATTTCAGTTCAAATTTTATTCTTAAAGCTTTTTTTATATATATAACTGATATTTCTTAAGAAATTAGGCATATTCTTGCTAATAAAATGATTATTAATAAAAATATCTGTGAAGTGCTGATATAAAATTTAATTGAACTGATAGTACTGATTTTGAGTTGAATCAATCAGCTCAATAGAAAATTTATTTTATACTTGCAGACTGCGTTGGTTAATATGTTACCCTATGGTAACTTCTTATATATAAGATCTAATTTAACAGAGAGCAATAAGTTTAGTGAATTCTGAATTGCTACTAACATTCATGAATAAATTCGACACAGGTATCAAACCAGCAAACTGAAGAACAAAGTGTTAATTATTTAATTTGCTGCTCTGTTTTAAAAACTGAAGGAAATTGTAAAATAATAAATCAAGAGATCAGTAAATAAATAAAAAAAGTTTTTAGCGTAAATAATCAAGAAGATTAGCAAAATTACAATTAATATATGCACTTTTCTTAGTTTACACATTCAACATAAATCATACAAAGCTTTACTTAACCAGGAGTTTAATTATAACACATTAAAGGATTTAAATCAAATCTTCATTTACAAACAGCAAGATATTTTATTTAAGTCTTTTAAAATTTTCACCAAAGAAGTGTAAGTGACTTAAACTAACAAAAAACATACATTGTTATAAGAGTAGCATAGCTAATTATCACACAAAGAAACTGGATTCATGATTTTTAAAAATTACTTTTTGAAATGAGAATTATGTACATTATAAGTCTGACATTATGTACATTATAAGTGTGGCAACAAAATATAGTACACTTAGCAATAAACACAAATTTTTTAGATTCTTAATCAACATTCATCATTATTTACAACATAATATTATATGTGTTTGCCATACTGTACTAATACCCAACTTTACTACAGAAGTTTTTACAACAAACTTTTTACAAAACAAGTCCTCAAATCGATATAAAAATATATGCAAATATAAGAATAGATTCATTGAATTCATATTAACAAAATGTAAGCTATTAATGAAATTTGCTGTATAAAATTTTGGATGTAAAGGCTAATTCAACTGGAACTACAGTTTTTAGTGGATTTCCAAACATTCAAAAAACCACATTTGAAATTACAGTGAGTGTAAAAAGTATTCGTACAGTAGGACAATTGATTTAAAAGAGATTCGTTCATAAAAATTATTAACATAAATTCCATTTTAATTAATTAGAAATATATAATAGAACATAATTTCACTAGTTTCATGTGAAATTTACACAAAAATAATTTTATACATGAATAAATATTTACAAAAACTGAAACAATCCAACATCTTGTGGTGTAAAAAGTATTCGTACATCAGGCATATATTGGCCAACACAATCATAATATTACAGCTAATACCTTGTAGGATATCCTTTAGTTTAATTAACTGCCTTGAGTATTTTTGTCATCGATTCCACCAATTTTGCTGTTATTGAGCTAGATATGGTGTCCCATTCCTGATTAAGAGCCGATTCCAAATCATTTTTATTAGAAATATGTCTGGATCTAATATTTTTATCAAGAATGTCCCCTAAATTCTCGATAAGGTTGAGGTCTGGCGACTGAGGAGGAAATTTCATGAACTTTGGGGTATTATATAGTATGCAGAGCCTTTATTTAGGGCAGTGTGCTTGGGGTCGTTATCATGCATGAAAACGTAATAACCATTCAAGCCCATTTTTGTTGCACTAGGTTCTAAATTATTGTTCAAAATGTCAATGTAAAGTTGATAATTCATAATGCCTTTAATAAAGACTAATTTGCCCAACCCAGAAGCACTCATACACCCCCAAACAAGTAGACTTCCATTCCCATGTTTCACTGTTGGCACTAAATTCTTAGGATGCATTTCTGTATTGCGCTTTCTCCATACCATTCGTCTCCCGTCCGATCCAAATATGTTGTATTTACTTTCGTCTGTAAAGATAATCTTTTTCCAGAAATTTGGACTTTCATAACGTATTGTTTGGCGAAAGACAATCGCAGTTTCCGATTCTTCTCACTGACAAAGAATTTTCGTCTCGCACCACGGCCACAGAAACCTTCATTTTTGCATGTATTTCGAACAGTACTTACAGAGACTGCTGTTCCATGTTCTTTAGTTCTGATGTTAATGCAGGAGCACTTATTTTGGGATCCTTCTTTAATGTATGTACCAGAAACTGCCTGTCAGATGATGTCAATAGACATGGTCGCCCAATACGAGAACTGTTTTGAACCGTTAGAGTGGCAGCAAACTTTTTTATGATTGACAGCACAGTTGAACGGGGTCTACCAACCAGATCAGAAATTTTGTTGTACGATTTACCATTTTTACGGATCTTTAAAATCAGTTCTCTTTCGGAAACACTTGTCTCTTTACTTTTACGACCCATTATAGAATTTCTAGTTTCTCACTACATTAAAATTTCCACTGAAGAACCTTTTAAGTAACTTACAAGATGACGGCAATTAACTACATCTTAATGGCTAAACCAATCACAATATATAACTAAAAAAATTTGCATTTCTTTTAGTGTACGAATACTTTTTACATAACAAGATGTTGGATTGTTACAGTTTTGTAAATATTTATTCATGTATAAAATTATTTTTGTGTAAATTTCACATGAAACTAGTGAAAATATGTTCTATTATGTATTTATTAATAATTAAAATGGAATTTATGTTTATAATTTTTATGAGCGGATCTCTTTTTAATCAATAGTCGTAATGTACGAATACTTTTTACACTCACTGTATAATGAAACTGTTGAACTAAAGGCTAGCCTTCAGAACATTCAGCTACTAGCTTTGGACAAAGCATTTATAAAATTATCTTGAATGTTTGAAAATAGTCTGACTTGACCTGAAGTTTCCTTACAAAATAATAAGTTCAAACTAAGTTTTTCTTTCTTGGTTTTCATATCATGTCATCATCATGACACTAAATAATTTATTCAAAATAAAGCTTTTAGTTTGTATTATTTCAATATACAAATAATAAATATTCTTTATGATTTGATACATTTAAGAAACTGTATGAAGTTTTAACAAGCCTATTTTAAATATTTTAACCAAGATGGATTAAAATTACATGATTTATGGTCAATTATCCATAACCTTTAAGAGAAATTGCTTGAATAACAGTAGCTTTAAAAATTGCAATATCCCATTTTTCATGTTGTATTTCAAAATTTGCTAAAACATATTTTGAAAAATTTTTAATTTGTAGTATACACTTCAGTCTCAGTTTTTTATATGCTCATTCTAAAGTTTTTATCTAAATTAAGTTATTAGTTTGCACACCATTTTTTGTAACTCAGAGTAAATTAAGTGTTTAATTCATAAGAATTTACAAGAATTTTATAATGAATATTCATTTTAAGTTAATCATTTTCCAATCAATTAACTTCTCCAAATTGCAATCAAGTAAAAAATTTGCTGCATATTCCAGACACCAGCAGTTTAATAAATTTGCTGCTCCAAATTGATAGATTTTTCACAGTAAATAATTTAATTGAAGTCTACTGTTCACTAATGGTATACTTGAGGCAGATTATCTAGCGAGAAGTTGTTTTATTAGATGGTAAGTAATAAGCATGTCACAAGGGAAGAAAATAAAGACATTCCTAAGCATTCATTCAATAAATGTACATTGAGAGAGTAAGAAATCTGTCGGTCATTGTTCATTGTATGACTGGATTCATTTTTGAGACTTTGGATTCCAAAGAGCAATCCAACCATGGACCATGATGAGATAAGAAAACTTACAAATTAAGTAATCTGATGTTCAAGGTAGTTTTTTTCCTTCTGTTTTCTAACATTCATATTATTGATATCGTGAATAAATATTCAACATGATGAATTTTGAATATAAAATTTTCAAATAAAACAGTGACCTGTTATTTTTCAAAACAAATAACATATTTGTTTTGTTTCAAGGAATAAATATTTATGGAAAGGATGACCAAAAATGCATATTATTTAAACATCTTTGCTATTTTATGAGTCTCAGACAATTCAACAAAATAAATGTAACTATTTAATAACAAAAAATATTAATTTAGGAGATGAAACTATTCATATAAATTTACTTCACTAAGAAAGAATAAAGAATTTCATTCAGTGGTACCATGCTTTTTACTGAAAATGATGACGTTATAAATTTCTATAATTATATAATGAAAAAGTTATCTAAAAATAATAATGTCAAGTTTTTTAATTCTTTTCATTCATAATTGTTATGTCAAAAATGTTGATATTGTGTGTCTGACACAGATTAATACAATTAATACTTAAATTTACCAGAAAAAATTAATGAATTTATTAAAAGATTGCTATAGGTATGACAGGAATTACACATGTAATCCTTTAATAAATAACATTCTGTTAAATTCACTTAAAAATTATTTAAGAATAAAGGACAAAGCTTGTCAATTTTCACAAACAAATTTTCTGTAGAAACATGTACATAGCTTTTGGTGAAAAATTGTAATTGGATAAAATAACAATGTTTACCATTTTTTAATAATATTTACTATATTATACTTTCCTATGTTTAAAATGTTGTTTTGAATAATGAAATGTGAGTGCTAGAAAATAGCCTTTAGCTATGGAGTTATAAAATGTAATGTATTTATTATGCATAAGCTGTAATGAAATAAAAAAAAGTATAAAAGTTTAGGGCTTTCCATTATCTTCTACATTTTTACAATGCAGCTTTTTTTTTTTTAAAAAAAAACTATAATGTTAATTACTACTTTTTTCGATTTTTGAAAAAGCATTGTTTTTCTTTACCTATGTATGTTTTCCAATAAATACTATTGTAACACAGAAACAGATAAACTCCCATAGAACTTTAAACTGCAGTAAAAATTAAAAATTTCAAAAATAACAAATTAACTGTATTTATCAAAATAATACTCACCAAACTTATATTGGAATCAAAACTCATTTGCAAGTATTTCCAATCAAATTCTACACTTCTTGCACCAACCCATAATGGAACTAGTCTTGTCATTAAAAGTTCTGCAGAAGCCCATCCTAATCCAGCAACTAGGAATTTAGTTTCACCTTTTCCAGCAAATCTAGTCATAACAACATGAAGTCCAATTAAATCTGCTACGTCAACAGTGTTTTTCAGAAGTTCCTATGAATGAAATGATTTTATTTAAAATAAAATATTAGAAGAAAAACTTTTTATGATTAATATTCATATAAAGGTGTAATTTTATGAAATAAAAATTATGTAAAAAATTTAAGTTTGTAAATTTGTTAGACAAACAACATTAAAACAAGATTTTTATGTACTTGAAAAACATTTTACAATAATCAATTTCAAAGGTTGATAGATTGTTTTCTTAATAACACTATGTCCAAAGACAAGATGCATCAACTAAGTTAATCACTCACTAATTCTGTGAAAAGGCATCTATATGACAATAAAAAAAAATGTAGTTTGTAACCCAAAATTCCAACATAACCGGAACCTAATGAAAAGCTATATTAAATTCCTTTCTGCTTAAAAAAATCAATTTTTTTAAAATACAAAATCAGCTACTATTGGGTGACAATCAATATCAAAATTTTCCAATTACTCTTTGATATTTTTGCTATCAGTGTAAATATAAAAATTAAGTTCTGATTTCTAGCTGTGCTGCAAAGCCATCTTGATTGCCATTGTCTCTGCAGCATATGTAAAATAGGTCGTATGAAAGCAGTAATTGCAAGATAATATCACTACCCACATATCTAACTGCTCTAGTACCATTTGTATAAACTGGCAAATAAGACAAGAACTGGCAGTGGTGAGAAACAGAGCTCTGTTAGAAGGCAATAGGAGTTGTAACTATTTTATTTTAGTGACATGAAAGATCAATGATTTTAATTAGCAGAATATTAATAGCAGAATATTTTATGATGAGAATTTCAATGCATTAGTTATTTGAGTTTTGAGGTCATACAAATCTAAAATGGCAAGAGATGATTTTGCACAATACATGAAAGATAAGATATGGTAAAGTGTGTGCTTTATAAAGTCATGGGAGACCATAGGAGTTTCTCATGGAATATAAAGGATGATTTGGTTAAGGAATAATGCACAGCTGACAACTGAAAACATCTGAGATATAGATGTAATTAATGGCAAACCACATATAAACTTTCTACTGGGAAGGTATGGAATACAGCAAAAAAAATTTTAAGGGTAGAATAGTGGTTTCCAATCTGTGAAGAACAGATGGTTGAGCTGATTCCAAGTACTACATTTATAATCAATGTGAGATAATACAACATATTTGTATATTTGAAATAGTAAAATTCTATCTGCACAACAAGATGCATTAGATAAGATTTTAAGGATATTTAATGACTTTTCACATTTTTTCTGTAGATGTAACACATAAGAAAAATATTAAATTTTCTATCAAAAACAATATTGAGAAACCTAATTTCATTAACTACAGGGATAAAAGAATTCCCAATTTCTATTTTAGGATCAAAATAAAGACTGATTTTTATGCAGTAGATGTGATTTGTTGATTGTTGATACAGTATGACCATTATACATGATATTTTTAAATAACAAAAATAAATATCTGTTTTGTTAAGATTTATCAGAATATTTCCCCTCTAATCAGAGTTCAATTTAATGATTGTTTTAAAAGCATTTAATTAAACAACAGTTGCAACAGAAATAACTTTATTTAAATAATCAAAATTCTTTGCACTACTAATTCAAAATTTGAGTGTCAAGTAATCAAACAAAAACTAGTTTCTAATAAATCAATATTATCATTTTGAATAAATCTAAATACAAATATATTTATAAAAAATACTTAATATATAACATAAAATATTACAACATCAATATTAATTAAATACATAGAATAACTCATCTAATCACTGCTAGCAGAATCATCGGCACCAGTCGGACAACAGATTTTATAGATACCAAAAATTCTGCCATGATGTTCTCGGAATGATTATATGGCCATATATATTCCATAAGAAATATAATACTTTGAAATAATTCAAAATAATAAAAATTATTTGAAAATGAATTTATTTTATAAGCTTTCAAAATAAATTTGGCTTAAGAAACTTAAAAATTTCAAAGCAAACTAATATTCAAAAACTTAACTTTTAAAATATAAACATTAAATCATCCACTTCAAAAGCTTAAGTTGTATAATCACATAAAAACAAATTACTAATCATATGCTATAAAGTTTACTATCACATAAAACAAATTTTGCACATGTACATAATCATGTTACATCATAAAATGAAAATTATGTCACCCAAACGCATTCCAATGTAATAAGCAAATTTGAGGCATTTTATCATCTGCACTGGCACCTTAGATTTGGTCAATAAATGCAATAAAAACATACTTGTTTCATTGTCAGTAGATAGTACAATGTTTTTATTATAAAAATCATATTTTCAATTTTAACAAAAAAAAAAAAAAAAATTAAAGAATGATTTCATTACATAATAATTTAGAATTAATTGATTAAAATTCAATGTTCATAAATTTCATACATAAGAATTTAAATTAACTTGGAGTTTTTCATAGATTTCATGTACAGATTAGCAAAATTTAATTGGAGCATTAATAATTACATATAAAACAAATGTTGAAAACTTTAAAATTTGAGGTAGTGAATTTCCATTTATTAAAAATTAAGTACTTGCAACAAATTGACATTATAATTTTTTATGTTTAGTAATTAAAATATCTTTATTTATTTTTTTTTTTGCTTGAATATAAATACTTTTGCAGACTTTAGTATTTCTAATCACCTGAAACATATATTTGAAGGTCATTGCTTTTCTTCAAAACAAATAGGTTTACTTTTGTCCAACAATCACTTTTTGCTTATTAAGATTAAATCTATCTGAATTTATGATTTAAATTTCTAAAAATAATCAAGTTTATGGTAAAAGTCAAACATGAACAATTGAACTATAGCTTGAAGTACTACCCCTTCATCAACCAGATATTATAAGAAAAATTTTCAATAATTAAAGGTTTAAGCAGTAACTGCAATAATTGTTATGGAATTTTTACTGAAATTTTAATCAACATTTTATTTGTTTTAATTCTCCAATATAGAAAACAAAAGATTTCTACACATTTATTTTAGTAAATATACAAGAATAAACCAAAAATCTTTATAAAGCATTGTATAATAAATCATATGTAACATTTTTCTAAAAAGAATTTGGATTAAATCATAACATAATTGTGTGTTATGTTGATGAGATATAAAAATGGATATATAAGGATTTCCAATTTTTACATTGACAAAACAATTTAGTGAAATACTTTTTAATATAAAACTAACATTTCAGTATGACAAAATATTTTGCTAAGTATATCTGTTTATTACTGTATCAATAATATTATTTCATAATATACAGTAAATATTCTGCAAATAGATGTTATATTTAGAACACAGTAAACAATTTAAAATTATTAGATGATTAAAACAAAGACTATTTTCTTTGTTACCTTTGATTTAATTATAATAACCAAACTTTTACATAAAACTAGATAATATTTCGATAAATATACCGTTATTGTTTCCATACGTCCAAGACCTGATAAGTCAGTAGCAGGGAAAAAAGTAGCTAATGCAAGCATTTTGCAGAGCTGTGTGAACAAATACATTGCACCAGCTTGAATGCATTTCCAAAAAACACCATATTCTGCCCTAGAAATAAATATTAAAATTTAATTTTGATAATACAATGAAATCAGTTTTAAATTTCTTATAGTTTGGTTTGAAGCAAGTTGAAATGTTTCAATAAATTACTTAAATAAACATGAATTATTTTTATCATAAATAAATTGCAGCAACAAAACAACTTTTCAAATCTAAAAAAATAATCTAAAAAATTTATTCAAGAATCAAATGAATTTGGGAAATATATAAATTTCCAATTGAATTCTGCATAGATTTAATAGAATAATATCAGTAATATTACTATTAAATAATATTACCTTCATTCTAAGAAACAGAATATTTTAGCCTAAATAACATTAAAATAGTAGCATAATTTAAGTTTCTCATTTTTAAATAACAAGAAATATTTAAAATTGCTTCTTGTAATATTCCAATGAATACATCATATAAAAAGAACTAACAGCCACAAGGAAACATGCACCTTTTGAAGTCCTATTTTATTCTATGTTTTGTATAGGCTCAAACATTTCATTAATAATTATTTTTACATTTAATTTTCAAGTCCTAATATTTAAATAATTTAAAGATAATTTTTCACTTTAATTATATATAATAAATTATATGCAGTAAAATGTTATTTAGGACTACTGCTTTGTATGTGACGGTGGGAAATAATGGTATCAAACATATCATTTGAAAATAAATACAAAACAAGTGTGATGCAAAAGAAAAATCCAGTGTGCAAAATGAAATCAAATAGCATGTGATTTCTTTTTATTTAAACAAATAAATACATTATGCAAGGATAAAAGCATACATACATAGTGGGGCAGGCAAGACCAAACTGTACCTCAAAATTAATGGATTTGGAATACTTGCTCATCACTATGCACCTTGTAATTTTGAACCACAATCTGGTGACAAGATCACACCTGAGCTGGCATCCTCCTCTGCACATCCATGTCACACCAAGGGAAGGAATTTGAACATCACAGATTAACATGGATACATACCCAACACATAGAGCTCCAGCAACTTAGTACGGGAGAATGCGGCCACCCTCCCAATCACTGTTAGCGACTTTACTTTGTTGATCTTAATAGGAAGTGACATGAAGCTACTGAGTCACTGAAGCTTGAGCAAAAGCATAGTGAATTTTTAAAAGTGACAAATCAAACAAAGTAAAGTTGATTTCTCAAAAATAAAAATAAAGTGCTTGCTTTGTTATTTCTCGATACCTTTCTTTGAGCCAGAATGACATTTAATATCTTCAACAAAATTTTCAGAAACTTAACTCTATAAATTATTCATAAAAAAAAAAGACTGTATAACAACAAACAATAATCACTTGTATTTTTCATTACTATCCATTTGAATTTTCTATGCTATCAAATATGGACCAAATTAATCTTTAATCATATAGTTTTTCAAAATAGGAAATTTTGAACATTTAATAGCTCGGCATAGTTTAATAATGAAGTACATAGTTAAAAAACAATTTCTTTCTTTATCTAATACTAATGTCAAAACACTACTAATTTAAGTCTTAAATTTATGTACCAATAATACATAAACACAACAATATGGCTTTAAACCTATAATACTGTAAGGAAAATTATGCTATTTTGACAACTGCAACTTTTGAACATACTTTACTATTACAGTACAGAAAGAGGATTACTAGGATCTTTTAGTCAACTTTATTACTCTTGATAAAAATATAAAATTTTAAACATGGAAATTTTCATGTGTTCATTTGATGGAATAAATATTAATGCTGCATTCTAACATGGAAAGTAAAAGACTCTGCATTCGTATATACATAGCTATTTATTAATGACTTAAGAGAAACAATTACAATAGATAAATGACAAGATTGATATATTACAATATTATGCTACAGAAAGTAAATGATCTGTGACTTGAGAAAGAATAAACTTCATATAATTAACTTAATTTTTTAAATTTACTATTTTAAGTTTATATAATGATTCTTCCAGGTGCTGTAATATCAGATTGCTGGAAAGTGTACAACTGTCTCTCATTTAAGAGCTTTGTACACTTAACAGTTAATCATAGTGTGATGTTTCAAGACCAGGACACAGATACCATTGAAGGCAGTGGTTTTTCAACTAAGACATCTCTTCAGGATACAAATAATGAGTTAAATCAATTTGATTCATACTTTCCAGAGGATATGGAGGCATAACCATTCTGATAACATTGTGGAAGAATTTTTGGATCTATATAATGTTTATTACCTAACCAGTATAGGCAATTCTGCAAGAAATGTTTAGGTGAGTACTTCTAACTCATGTATTTGATTAATATTGCAGCTACATGTAATATTTTATGTCACATATTAAGTATTGTTTAGAAAAATTTGTCATATATATATTTAAATTTACTGAGAATTGAAATGCTCGTTAATTTTAAACAAAAGTTTTCAATAAAAAATTATCTTTATGTTATTAACTTAATTTTATTGCACAGTTCTCTTTGGAATTATACTGCATTCACACTAATGTCTTTTTAAAATTCAAATGCACTGCCTAGTAAATTAAAACCAGAGATTTCATAAAAATGTATGATTACATTATTGATTTAGCTTTATTGCCAGGTTGTCTTAGGGGTAGATTGTATTTACAATGTTTTCTAAAATAAGTGCCACTGCCCAGTTAATTAAAGTCCGGGTTTTCATAAAAATGTATGTTATTTATATTATTGAATTGGCTTTATTCTCTGGTTGTCTTTTTTTTTTTTTTAATAACGGTGGGCACTTGGGTGACTAACCTTTCGCCACAACACGCCCGGAAACTGCTACTCATTTGTCGTTACCCAGCGGGCACCTGTGAACCAAGTCACGGAGGCGAGTAGCATTACCCGCGTCATACCACCACAGACCCGTTGTCTTTTGTCTTAGTTGTCTGTAGGTTGTCTTTTGTGCTAGATAGCATTTTACAAATGATTTTTTTTAAGGTGGGCACTACTGCTCAGTTAATTAAAATCCAAGTTTACATAAAAAGTATATTATTTATGCCACTGATTTAGTTTTATTGCCCTCTTGTTGCCTCTGCTCTAGACAACATAATATTTAGTAATTTTATATTAGTTTTATAATATTTCTGTCATAAGAACTTTTAATAAAATATTCAAACTCTTAATATTTGAAATCTTAAGTAGGGTAAGATCGCACTATTTAATATTTGAGTTTGAACACAAACAAGATTTTGAAAACTATGTATTGCATGAAGTGATGTAATTAGGTTAGCAAGATAATAGTGCAGTACTTGGTACAAAAATTTGAAATCATGCCAAATCTATATCAGCTTATAGGATTTTACCAAATTATTTATTACATCTCATTCATATAGTACATTTTCCCCTCAATAACATGATTTTTAGGAAACTCAAATAAAAATAATGCTTTGAGAAATTTAATCCACTGTCCCCAATTTTTCATTATTTTCAGCACAATCACCAAAATATTTAAGTTTGTATTTATATTAAAGATTGGTGATTACAAGCTGACTTATCTGAGTTTGACATATGAAGTCGCAGAATTCAAATTCATACACTGATAACAAAAGTTACATTTTAATTTCTCTTTATTTTTAAAAAATATATAAATTACATATATTTATGTAGTTTATTTGATTAATTTTTATTAATATTATATTTCTTTTATATAATAATAAAAAAATACATTCTTTTTTTACTATTCAAATTTTTATTCTTGCAACCAAGATATTTTTTACTCCAATACTTTATATTGAATACATACAATATATACATTTGTATGATCTTGAAAACCAAAGTGACAAAGCATTACAAATTATTGTTTGTAACAACTACATCACACAAAATAAAAATTTAAGTCATTTTCTTAGAGGGTGATAGAAGAATCAATAAATGACATCACTTAAGTCACTTTTACATTCTACACATGTAATTAATTCTGAGTACCATATTTTCCTGTATACAATACGTAATCACATATTAACTTCAAAAGCTTTTTTCAGAGTAAAAGAAATAAAATTTTGCACAGTCCACAGTGGCATAGAATCTAGTGCAATTATTTTTCCCAAATAGTCAAAAATATACACTAATGATAATGTGGCATAAAATTAAAAAATTACACAGTGTGATTAAAAATATAAAAAATGCTACAGAAAAAAAACATTTATTATGAATGTTCTTTTTTCTGTAGTATTATGAAAAGAATATGTTTGAATCCACTTTATCACAAAGAGCGAAAAAAGCACAAATCGATCAAGAGCGATAATTCTGAGAAGCTAATAAAATTGATTTTTTATTTTTTAATAACTTTTAACACGAGCAACTTACATGACGAGTTCACTAAAAGTTAGTGAATTCACCCTCTTTCTCTAATTGGAAATTCCAGTTTTTTCAGGAGCAAAACAGTTTAGGAGTAAATGATATGATTTTTCTTCAGTTTTGTTGAAAAAATATACTGGGCAAAATATTAAAATTTAGATATAATGTGTAACCAGAAAATTCTGTACAGACAAAATTACAGGAATTATAAAACTGCTGCAAATATGAAATCAGCCACATCCCTTAAAATTTATTAATTTTAAAAATATTCAAATGGTTCACAAGCAGATTAATTAAAATGCGAGAGAATTTTAAAAAAAAAGATAAACTAAAGTTAAAACAAGATGTTTCCAAGTGTTAGAATTTAACAAATGAAATGTTAAAAAAATTTTTTAAACAGGGGTTAAAACTAATGGGGGAAAAGGTAAAAGTAACAATTTAGAGCCATTAAAAATCAGGGAGTGAATTGTTGAGAGGTTTATCAGAGCAATTTGGATTGATTTCCATCAATGAACTAGTCATGCAAGCATCTTTATAAGACTCCAGGTTAAAAAAAAATTCAGTTTTCAAAATGAGGAGACTTAAGGAATGTTGTAGTAAAACAATTAATAACTTTAAATTTACACCAAAAGGAAGTTCCTACAGATATCCTTTTATCTATGTTTGCATCTTCTAATACAACAATTTAGGAAGAATTTGATGAAACTATTATCAAACTACAAGGAAGACCAGATTCCCAATAGGCTTCAGTTGTGGAATTAGATAAATATTTAAATTTGGATCAAGAACTTTATTGGCAAAGAAAGGATGTCCCCCTATGAAGGAATATGGAGGGAAGCAAGAAAAAATATCCTATACTGTATCAATTCATATTTCAAAGACAGTGTATCCCTATTACATCAGTGCAGTGTAAACTTATTTTTTCGAAAACAGGACACATATGTACTGAAAAAAGAAATAAGACTTTCTGCTGGAAAATTTAAGCCATATATTATTTTTAAATAAATGTTTAAATATATAGATGTAAAATAATAAAAATTAATATTTTATTTTTTAGATTAATTAATTTTGTATAGATTCTATGTGAATTTTTTTAATTAAATGTTATTTGTATAGTAATTGCATTTGCGTAAATTTAATCATAATTGCAGCTATGTCATAATTATATATAATAGTATTAATCCATATTTGAAACATTTTTCTTGTAGTTAATAAAAACTTATTTATCTTAAATGGGTTTTTGTTCTTTTTTAAATTTATTTATAAAAAAGAAAAAAAATTAAAATTAATTTTCAAGGAATATTTTCAATTTTTCACTGAGGAGTGAACTAGAGAATAATAAGAAAGAACTGGTTCTATTTAATGATTCAGCAGTTTCAATCAGATCTCCCAAAATCTCGCTTATCTCTATTTTATTCTTAATTTAAGTTTTTTTTAAATTTGTTTTCAATATTTTTTGAATTTAAACCTGTAGTAATTGGTTACACATAGATATGTATAATAATTTTTCAGTTATATAGTTTTATTTTAAATTATTTATTGTTATTAAAAGACATAATTTACAATTTTTTATTTTATATAGTCTAAAAGAATATTTTCAATCATGTTTAAATACTTAAATGAAATTTAAATATTCAAATTGTATTAAAAAAGCTTAAAATTGTAATTGATTAAATTAAAAAAAACTAATTATTCAACAATTTGTTATACCATTTGATATAATATAAAAATGTTCATCTCAGATGTAAATATTCATTTGAATATACAATGCTGATCACTGAAAATACAACATCAACAAAGATCAGAGATATCACACAATTTATTTGGTAGTACAGAGTACAAAGATGAAATTACAGCCTTTTATATATAGTCTGGATAATGACAAGATCAGTAGTGAATATGTAAGCACCAAACATACTTCCTGCCTATCACAGGTGACGCTACCAGTAACTAAGTTTCCATTATCTCATCTATTGAAACTGACAACAAACAAGAAACTCGACAACCATAATAAAATGGGAACAATTACTCAAAGGAGAAATACAGAGATAAATATAGCTCTATTACCAAGTTTTTAACCTTAAAGTAAAAAATGAAAAAATAAATAAGGAGCATTTCCATTTAATATTTTTTCATAATATCAATGATTCCACTAAGAGACGCAAGCAAATAATTTAAGGAGGTCTGGTTTTTTTTACCCATGACGGTTTAAAATCCATGACGTGAAAAAATTATCTCAAACAATAAAAAAAATACAAAAATAATATCAGAAAACTTACTACTTAAAAAAATATATATTAAGAGTTTTTCGTTATTTTATGAAAACTTGTTCATGGTTTAAGCAATTATTTTTACGAAAACAAATGAGAGATTACTTACAGACCAGAAAATTTATAAGTCATGAAGTACGGAGCATAAGCAAGTGCTATGCAATTACCAAAATGAAACAAAGTCATTTCTTCGATTTGATAATTATTAGGTTTAATAGTAAATTACTTAAAAGTTGCGAAAGTAAATAGTCAATTAATGCAACAAATTAGACATCAAGAAATGTAATATTGAAAGATATTGAATTAGATTTGTTACGTTTCGGTCTTTTCTAATGAAAGTAATAATAAATATTCGTTTTTCAAATGAAGCTTAGAATATAATTTGCAAATTTTTGCTTTTCATATCAAAGAAAAATAGTATTTTTAATTGGTTATCTGAATTGACATGAATGTTTTGCTTATGCCAACTATAAAAATGATAGACTTTTTCTTATTCCAACTTAAAAAAATCTCAAATACGTTTACTATTTCAAAACAGTTATGATTGGAATTTCAGTAAATTAAGTAACGTTTTTGGTTTTACTCATAATTAAAAATTCTAATAATTATAAGACCACTTATGAATCTGGCATCAAAAATTTTTAGTTTTTTCTTATTCGATTGTATTTTCGATTTCCAGTTTTCCGAGGTTTTTATGTACGTTAAGTTTAAATGTCACTAAATTTTAGTGCTGAACAGGTACATAGATCATTCTCTGGAATATGATCAAACGATATTTTATTCAAAATTAATATCTAGTTTTTTTTCATATTATAAGTATAAAATATTTAAACATTTTTAGAATTTTATAAAAACAAATTTTTGTCACTAATTTAAATTTGGATTTTTACATACTTAATGTATTTAATATATATGACTTTTGTGTTTGAGTTCTCTCATTTTAAATTATAATTTTATTATTCCTTACAATGATTAAATTATAACCTGTACGATTGCACTTCAATTTAAGTTGTCCAGGAATATGATCTTTCTTTGTCGTTTTAATATGATGCCGTTATATAGCTAAATTTTCTATAACGTGTTTTTAATTAATTTGATTCTCAAATCCTATTCTTTTTTTGGATTTAAATTGCTGCTAAAAAAAACTGAATGCCCTAAATTGCAATGATAATTTGTCAATCTTGAAATGGAGAAAAATTCAATATACGAAAATTTTATATAGTTACAGTATATAGAGAAAAATTAATAGTATGAAATGACAACGGAAACCAAATTCCAGGACCATCAATAATTGCTGTGAAGTTCCCTTAATATATTTGAAATTCTAAATTTTTTCACTTCTGAAACGTGCCTCTCTTATTCATTCTCTGATTTGGTTATAATATAAAAGACCTTAGTATTTAAATATCTTATCTGAGAGATATAGGTTGCTATCTTTTAAAATATTTGTTTCCCTTAATTATAAATATTAAATTTTTTGATGATAACTTTATTAAGTTAAATATGGTAGACTATTTGGTTTACAACCTATTCAGAGCAATTTCACTGTTTGAAAGCAGTTTTATTTTTGACAATCAATCTTGGACTATCAATTTAACACCCAAATAAAATTTGGTGATCTATGTAAAATATTTAATTAATAATTTCTAAGAAAAACATTTTTAGAAATAATGAAAAATAATAATCATAAATAAAAAAAATTATAATCTAAATAAAGGAATTTATTGTTTCCCAGTGGTAAGATCATGCTATTTAGAATTAAAGCTCTGAGTTTAATCTACCAATGTTCAATGATCCTGAAATCAATCTTATGTCTTTACTTCTGTATATAGTAGATTCTAGAAATTTTCTTGGTTTTTCACATTTGCAATTCATAAATAGTGATTTCTATTTATGAATAGTTCTCCAGATCAAAAATAGTTTACTGAGTTCAAATAGCTTACAACATATTTTTCGTCAGATTGCATTGATGCAACCTAGTGAAGAAATAGTTACTATTTGAACTCAATAGATGTTTATTCAAATAGCTAATAAGGATTTTCAATGGGTTATCTGTTATGCTGTGTCAAATATCAAATAATATTATTATATGCTGTGTATTATTAAGTTTTCTTTATTTTTTAAAAATTATGGAAGTGAAATTATGTTTAAAGGGAAAAATATATTTTGTATGTAGAATAACTATTAGCTTCAAAAAAGAAAATTGGTAAAATCTTAGTCATTTAAAATTTATAATACAAATTGAATAATTTATAACAAATATAAATAATATTCAAGTACATATTATTGTTCATAATAGCCAATATTTTAAAATTTGTAATTTGGTAGTACAGCTAAAAGTCTAAATGTTTTAAAAATCATAGTTTATCTTATATAATTTTCACTTAATGCACAAATAAGTAACTAAAAATATAAAGATCTATTAATAATTTATTATAAAATATATTAATTTTTGGAAGGTTTTTTATAAAAAAATTTTATATTGAAAATTGGATTTTAATATATTATAGGTTAATTGAGATCTGAAGACTATGTTAAAATTGCACATTTATATAATTTCAAGTTTATAAATTAGTTTATTAATAGTTTCTATTTCCTTATCATCTTTCCAAGTTACATTTACGTATATGTTTTAACTGGTTGTTAAAAATAATGATACAGTCTTCATGATTTTAATTGCATTACAATCACCACTTCACTATTATTGAAATATTGAATCCTACTGAAAATCAGTTTTTAAACTTGTAAATATAGAGATAGTGAATGTTAATCATATAAGTAATGATTAATAATTAATTTTCTTTCTATGGCTTTGAAAAATTTATGACAATAAAAAAATATTGAATCAAATTAATCCAGGGAATTATTTGTTTATTTACTTCTTAACAATACTGCAAATAATAAACTAAATGCAAAAGTATTATAAAAATGGGCATTTCTGGGTTTCCTAATTCTAAATCAAACTTATCTAATGAATAATAGGAAAAATAAGAAACACAAAATTTTAAAGAATTTTTGCTTTATATTAAAATTTAACCACATTCATTTCCAAAATGCAAGATTATAAATAGGGAAGATTTAAATACTAAAGTAAAGCAAGGAATAGAGTTGATTTTTTTCATTAATTATTTTTCTTGACCTGGAAATATAACTATTGAAGTGTGATTAAACAGGTAAATTTAAAAAAAAAAACATATTTTAAATGTTTATATGAAATAAATTTTTAAAATTTATTTTATAAACTTTCAAATGTTAATTTATTTTTCTAATGTTTCATATTTTTATTTGAAACTTTTAATATCTTAACCAGGAATCATGTATAGTTTCTTCAAATTATAATTTTTGATGATTGACAAAATCAAATTTACTGTGCATCTTTTTTGTAGTTTACAAAAGTATATTTTATGTTTATTTTCAACATATATTTATTACACAAAGGTCTTTTATTCTATTATTAATCCTGATGAATCTTTGAAATATTTTTACTCCTGCTAAAAAGATCCTTTAATTGTGCTCTTTGATAGGACTTTCTTGTTTATATAAAAATAGGCTATTTCCAAAAAGGAAAAAAAATGTTTTTTTAGTTTTCAACAAAAGTTCATCATGGTTTTCATTTTAAGGTTTTCCTTTAATTTAAAAAAAATTGAGTACCTTTGCTAAAGTTTAAATGGGATAATTTATTAAACACCTCAAAAGACATTAAAAAATATCCTTAATTCATAAATTTTAAACGTAAACATTTATTTTTCTATATACATTCATCAGTAAAATAATAAATTTTAAACCAAAGGAAGCCAAACTTTTATTCCTTCCAAGTTACATTTATGTATATGTTTTAGCTGGTTGTTAAAAATAATGATACAGTTTTCATGATTTTAATTGCATTACAATCACCAGTTCACTATTTTGTTACAATCTCCAATCTTCACACATATATATTTTCAAAAAGAAGTTTTATTGTTCGGAAAGTAATTTTGTTTTTAAAATAAATGAAAAAAGTGCAACGAATCAATCTTTTATTGGATTGCATACTATCAATTCTAGTCCAATATCTTTTGCCATCTTTTTGGTTGGAGATTGTGTTGGAAGAAAAATATTGTTGCTGTATCTCATCTCCTTGAACCAGGTCTTGCCTGGTAAGTTCCAGACAAGATGCAGTATGTAAGTCCCTGACAAGATCCCAGACTAGTGTAGAAGTGCTTATTGCCTCGAACAAAAGTCATTGATGACAGGTGACCACTAATAAAATGTGTAAGAGCAGTTTGACCCCGAACCAAGAAATCGTCAGAGCACCTACTTTGATACCACAGGTGTACTGGTGGGACCACCCAAATGGCCTTATTTATTGCTTTATACTTAGAAAATAACTCCATATAATTAAGAGAAGCGACAGGTGTTGTGACCTCGTCAGCACCAGCTCTCGCCAAACTGTCTACAATTTCATTTCCGGCAATGTTGACATGGGATGGAATCCACTGGAAGTGAATCCAATGAGAAGGGGAAAGTTGTTTTAGTTTTCTCAGGATGTCTGCCCTTGTGCTAACCTTCAAGTTATGCTAATCAGCCATGTGCTGTATAGCACTTCTGCTATCCAAAAAGAAATATCTTTTAGCTGCAGTAGTAACATGATGGAGTTCAAACCCTCTAAAATTGTGATGAGCTCGCTACAAAATACTGAGCAGAAATCTGGATTTTTATTTCTTGATCTGGAAATCCAATAAAAATACCACTGCCAGAACTGTTACCATCAAGTCTACTGCTGTCTGTGCATATGAACAGTATCCATGGGAACATTAATTCTTTCAAAAGTATTTCAAGTAGCACAACAATTCCTTTTTTTGCTGATTTGGACAGAGAGGTTAGCATGAAAGTAAACATCATCGAGACCATTAGAAAGACCATCGGGAAGAGATAATCTTAGATAAGCTATGATGTTCTATAGAACTGGTGACAAGATGACCAGAGACAACCTGTCCAAAAGGACTAACACATTTAAGCCTTTGGTTACTGCTCCAGGACCTAAGAAATTATAAGGTATGACTCTGAATACCAAGATTATAGAGCCTGCCGTAATACTTTACTAAACAGGCATTTCTCCTAAAATTTAAAGGGTGCAGATCAGCTTCATAGAGCACAATATCCCTCGGGCAGGAGTTACGAAGACCTGTAATAACCCATGCAGCACTGAGTTGTACATGTTTATGCTTCTGTAAGTTTGAATCAGAGGCACTACAAAAGATGGGGAAGCTATATTCCAAAATGGGTTGAATTGGAGAAACATAAATTATTACTGAGGGTACTAGCATTGGCATCAGGGCCCAAGGTGTACTTAAGGATTTTAATCCATTTCCTAGCCCTCAAAGCTAGATGTTCTAAATGACTATTACCCAAAACCCAGGATCAAAAATGAAGCCCAAATACTTTGGATGTTTCTCTACTTCCAGGGGTTGACTGTTCAATAGGATTCTTAGTTGAAAATTGTATAGTTTTCTATTAATGGAGAAGAAACCCACAGTAGACTTTGAAGGTATGAAACATAATTTGTGGTTTACGGCAAAGCTCCACGTGTTAGGCAGAGCTATATTCACACTCTCCTCCACATTTTCAAAATCAAATCCAAAGAACAATGGCATCCATAAACAGTCCAACATCACAGTTCCCTGGAATAATTTTTTCAATTCTTAGAATAAAAAGTGTGAATAACATAGGACACTAAATCGAGCCCTAAGGAACACCTTGGCTTATTTTAAAACTATCTGAGGTCAAACCATTGAACGTCACACAAATGTGTCTCTCAAAATTTTTTCTTTCTCATAAATTGCATTTTTTGTTTAACCGGAGCACCATGAAGGTGTACGACTTTGCTCTAAATTCCTCCAATGGATGGTACTACCAGAGGATCCACTCTTTCAATTTTGATATTGATCTGGAGGAGAAGAAAATTTTCTCAAGACCATTACACCCAGGGTAACTCAATAATCGACCATAGGATTTTCGATTCCACAGATTTAACTAGCATGTATATCTCATGTACTCAGTGGATCTTTGGTGGCATTGGGAGTCGAACCCCACCCTTACAAACAGAAGGCTGATGCCCTAACCACAAGGCTACCATTGCCCTCATATAAACAACTGAAATATATCATCCTTGTAATTTATAAAATATTATTAAAAATACAGATTTACTATATTACAGAAACATTTCTTACATCTTCCCTTTATAAGATTGTAGATACACAGGGAAAACTATGACTACAAACTAAGAAAAATTGTAAATTTGTATGATACCATATCATGCAAGTGACTTTATTTTTGTATCATGTATTTATATCTATGACATGCTGCTTACATTATGGAGTGATAAACTTCTGTTTCAGAATATGTTAATGTAATACATTTATTTTCCTAACAAGTAATGTAAAATATTGTTAATATTTTTCTGAGAGTTATTTCTTGTTTCTTATTAATATTGCTTTATACCATTATATTTTTAAGTGTTGTATTTGTTTTCAATAGTATGATGATGCTTATGTACCAAATCATTTGAGCCAATGGGAAGTGCCAAAAAAATTTCAACTGGTAAAAAATATTTTTAATTCTTAATTTGATTATATTTTACTGTAGGATAGATTTTAATTTCTAAGTTATAAAAACGATATTTTCATGAAACATTTTTTACCCAAATTATTGAATTTGCTTATTTTTATGTTCATCATCAGTATCCAAGAAGGTTAGAAGGTTGTCCTATTGCAGTAACTGATGAAAATGGTCATTTCCTTGATGATTTAAAAAGACCAACATTTAAAGAATGGAGTTCATTTGTTGGTACTTGGGGAAAAGATTTTTCTAAACCAGGTAACTTTTTTTCATTCAACATTATGCTTTATTTTATTGAATAAAATTATTGTGTTATATCTGTATTCATATATTTCATTAATTACCGTTAATATCAAATTATTTTATTTTCAGACTACTATTTTTGTTTCCCATATTGATGATTAATTAATTGAGGAAATGTGTGTGTTGCTCATTTTAAGAATATTTTTGTGTACTTTAATAAAACTTAAGTCACATAATACTAAAATTTGAAAGAGCCAAATAATTCTTAAAAACTATTTTTTTTTAAATCCAATTTGCTTATAGAAATATATTACAATTGTTTAATCTAATAAATGCATTTCTATTATTTAGTATTCTTTCTTTTACCAAATAAGAATGTAGCTTGTGCTGGGATGTTTTTTACTATTAGTAATCATATCAAATAGGTTTTGGGTTGTTAAAAAGTTTATAAAGGATATATGTTATAGACATAGATAATGAGCATTAAATATTTGAAATGTTTTTAGAAGCTGTAACTGGTACACCTGTAAAGCCTGGAATATGGATGATTAAAGGTAAAAGAGCCAGATGGGTTGAAGCTTTCAAGGTAGATTCAGAAAAATGCATGTGCAAAAAATCTGAGCAAAATTAATTATTTTAAATCTATTTTCATTCAATGCTTCTTGAAAATCCTTATCAATATTTTCTTTAAACATTACTCTTATTTATTCTTATTTTTGTAAACAAGCAGTGCATTTTTAAATGCTTAAATCAATATTTCCTTTGTTTCTAAATATACTTTCTGTTGTGTTCTATTTTAAAAACATTTTAATCAAATGAAATTATTAACTTTTTAGTGTTTTGTATATTGTTTTTAATTAAATGATGTTGAATAATAAAATGATGTTTTGAAGTACTTTCATATGGATAATTATAAAATACTTCATTAATTTAATTGTGTTGAAAATCATAATAGCCAAGGGAAAGTTATGCTCTTGTTAAAAATATATTTAGAAATATAAAGATATTCCATGTAGCATTAGAGCTAATTTTTTTTTCAAAATTTTCGAAATATATTATAACTTTTATTTACTGTAAGAAATCTTTGATTGTGTTCTGTTATGTAAGAATAGTTGGAAATTAAATTTTGTAATATAAATCATGAAAGGTAATGTGTTAATATAGAAATTAGGATAATATTTAAAATTTATAAAATTAAAATTTACATGATAGCACATCAGGATAGATGTCAAAATTTTACATTTTTAGTATTGATGGTCAATAATTTTATAAGATTGAAAAATAATTCTTTATGATTGCTTCAATTTTGTTTTATATTAGTTGATATAATTTCTAATAGAAAAATGACTTCAATTAGACTTCATAGGTTCACTCTTGATCACTTGAACAAATATTAATTTATGTTGCATTTAAGCTTTGTTTGCACATTAATTGACATAGAGTTTTCATGGTTTTTATATTGTGAAATGTATTCATAATCTGTTAAATGTTTTTTTTCCTGCATCAGGAATTGGCTGCATCGGCCATTTTCCTTCTAGCAGCCCAGTACAAAATACCTTCATATGATAAGTCTGTTAAATGTGAAATGAAACAAAAAAGCATTATACTTTGCATGATAAAAAGATGTTTATTGCAGCAGGGAGTAGTTAGATCATCTCCTGAATACAATTGAAATCCTTATAAAATTTCTCAGTACTATAAATATTAAAATAAGTCTTTTTTCAAAATCATACATATTTAAATAAACCCATTCAAGTGTTTGGAAGTTCTAAATTCTCTGTCTGTACTTTTTAATTTTAAAGTTTTTTATAATTAAATTTATAAAATTGAGATGCTTTATGATTTGTATGGAAATATTTTGTAAGTTTAGTGATTTAACTTTTTACTTGAATGTATTTTCTCCTTATCACATTCTTGTTAAATTAAATAAAAAATAATTTCTGTAAAATACAAAAAGTTGTGTGAACAAATTTGACCTATAAATTTTACAAAGAAGATTAATACATTAAATTTATATCTTATGCTGATACAGAAAGATGCTTTGCACTTTATAATTTCGAAGTTCATGACAAATACCAATAATATATACCAGTTTCAAGAAGTCATACTTCTTGAAATTGACATATTATTGTTGCTTTTAAAACATTTGAATATAATATATTAAAATTATGAATATTTTATATACTTTTCTTTTTTACTGTTATAAACACTGGCGAAATGAGTATTCTTAATTTTAATAGTGATATTTCATTCTCATTTAATTTTTTGGTTTCAACATTTGAAAGAGGGAAAGAATTTTGTGTTAATATTTATGTAACTGTTTCTTAATTTTTCTCTAGTATTTTGTTTAATATGATTTACAATAGTTTTGTATTTTTTATTTATTAAGAGTTTTATTTCACATTAAATAGAAAACTAAAAAATTAATAATGAAATATCAGAAATCATGCAAACTAATTCTAAAATTAGTATTGAGGTGGCATAGGTTGCATAGCAACGAGATTCTCAGAAGCAAACAGCAGTTACAGGTCAAAAGTATTCAAAATGTTATTTAGAATACTGTAAATATAATATAAAACACTTAGTTAGATTTTATTTTTATCATCATTCATGGCGCAGCAGCCCAGGATGGGCCAAGGCCTTCTGAACAAGTTTCTTCCAGCCACCTCTACTGGCAGCCAAACTCCTCCAATTTTTTTTCCAAGGACCCTAGTCTTCTTTGACTGCATCCACCCATCTCAGCTTTGGTCTTCATCTTCTTCTTACGCTGATGGGTTTTGCAAAAAAAATTTCCCTTAGTGTTTTATTGTTCTTCATTCTAATAACATGTCCAACCCAATTGAGACGACTTACTTTAATGTGATGTACAACGTCTGGCTTCTTGTACATTCGATAGATTTTTTAATTTTTATACCACATGAATTTATTGAATGTCAGTGGTTATTTAAATCAGAAATTGTAATTAGAAGCTGAATTACTTTGATTTAGATTTCTGAAAGATTTGTGAGATAAAAAGGCTTATAAAAATTAATACTGGATTCCTAATAAATTAACACATGATAATAATTAATGTTAATGTAATAATCTATCAATAATAATTAATACTTAATGATATTTTTAACTTTATAGAAAATCTATAAAGTCAGAAATACTGATGTGGAATTAGTGATGTGAATCAGTTTATGATGAATACATAGAAATTCTTAATTTATGCACTTGTATATCATTGTAAACTTTACAATAAGTTAATATTTTTAATGCATTCAATTTTTTTATTGAATTAAAAAAATTACTAATGTTTGCTAATTTGTCTATGTGTAAGGACTTTCTTATTAAAATGAATCAACCCCCAAACTTACTCCTAAATATTAATAAACTGTTTATTATTGATAATATTAAGTATTTGATTTAAGCTAAATAATATGTAAATTTGATTTCCCCTCTATGAGAGCTTAATATGACAGATATCCAATACAAAAAGAGTTTGTTATATATTGGGGGAAAAGGGCTCTTGTCTTAAATAGCATAAAGTCTCATTAAATTTAAATCCAGTTCTTCTAATATTGCACAACTGTTTTTAAAGATTTTAAACAAATTAATTTTATAAAAGGTTTAAATAACAGCTACTTCTCTTGTGAAATTTGACTGCATAAAATAAAATTTATAAGGTAAATAATGGTTTTATAATAAAATCGATATGCAATATTGTGGGATTTTTTTAAAAGTTACAGACACAAAAATGTAGCAAAAAATTATATATATACACTACTGGCCATTAAAATTGCTACACCAAGAAAGAATGCAAATAACAGAACGATATTTATTGGACACATACATTATAGTGGAAAGAACAAGTGATTAGATTTACAGGAAATTAGGATGTATAGATCTTGAGAAATCAGTACCCAGAGCAGCCACTTCTGGCTGCAATAACAGCATTTATCCTCCTAGGCATGGAGTCAAACAGAGATCGTATGGCATGTACGGGGATCTCAGTCCATGCAGCTTCAACACTATGCCACAGTTCCTCGACAGTAGTGGATGACAGTAGTGGATGGTGAGTGATGGCGTGCCAATCGGTCGGCAACCATTGACCACAGGTTCTCAATTGGTGACAGATCAGGAGAACGTGCTGGCCAGGGTAACAGTCGAACCTGTTCTGTATCAAGGAAGTTCAGAACAGTACGGGCTACATGCGGTCGTGCATTATCCTGTTGAAACAAAGCTAGGGATGCTTCGAAGTTAGGGCAGAGCCACGGACCTTAACACGTCGGAAATGTAACGGTTGCTGTTCAAAGTGCCGGTAATGCGAAAAAGAGGTGATTGAGACGTGCCTCCAATGGCACCCCATACTATCACTCCAGCAGATGGGCCAGTATGGCGATGTCCAATGCAAGCTGGCAATACGCGTTCTCCACGATGCCTCCAAACACGGATGCGGCCACCATGGTCCTGTATACAAAACCGAGATTCATCTGTAAAGATGATGTGATATGCCATTCCCGCGTCCAGGTTCGTCGCTGATCACACCATTGAAAGCACTCTGGTCTGTGACGCAGCGTCAATGGTAGCCGAAGCCATGGTCGCCGTGCAGACAATCCATGCTGCTGGAAACGTCGTCGAACTGTTCGAGCAGAAACTTGTTGCCTTGCAAATGACTCCAATTCTCGACTCAGGGTTCGTGACGTGGCTGTACGATCCCTTGTGACCATGCGGATAAGATGTCTGTCTTCTCTGCTGTTAGTGATGGGGGGTCGCTGAGATCCTGCATGACGTTCTGTATGATTGTCCTGAACCCATCGATTCCATATTCTGCTAACAGTCATGGGGTCTCGACCGACGCGAGCAGCATTATCCCGGTAGGCTATAATCCTTCCTTGATCAAAGTCAGACACGTGCTGATAGGCATTTCTTCTTACACGAGGCATTACAACAACTTTCTTTGCCGAAAACAACGTTGAAACGAAAATTGAGTATGAGAAAACTGCTGTCAAATCTCTGGTTTTATACACATTGTAGATGTCACTACTGTCGTCTGCTTTGTATGAATGCGCTGAAAATCTAATCATTTGCATATCACAGCAAGTTCTACCTGTCATGCAAATTTCACGTGTGTGGTGTGCCGCTTTCCTGGTGTAGCAATTTTAATGGCCAGTAGTGTGTGTGTGTGTGTGTGTGTAAAGAACAAAAATTCAATTGATTAGTAAGATAATAATCACGCATTTTTATTAAGAATTTCTCAATTTCTCCAAATATTTTTGAATAAAATATTATGAAAGTGTCTGACTTTCATAATATTTTATTCAAAAATATGTCTTCACCAATAAGCTGTAATAATCTTATTAGAATTGGAGATCATTACTTTTTCTGATTGAAGAGAAAAAACAACTGGAAGTCATGCTGCTCAATAATTGATGTAGTAACATATCTCATCCAAACATTAAGTTTCATCCAATTTATAGTGTGTAGATTCTATCAGTAGTTTTTAATGTGTTTTATTTGTGATAATAATTTAAATGCATCTATATGATTAATGAGCTTTACATTTTTTTGGATGTTGGATTCATTTAAACTGTTTATTTGACTGCATCATACTTTTTAATTGCTTAAAGTTTTTTGTAAAGTTATAAAAAATGAAATTTTTATATACCCCCTTAATGAAATTTTTTTAATGAGTGTCTGCTTTTAAAGTAGTTTGATGTGGATTGTCACATTAGGATCAAGATTTTTTGTTCACTATGTTGTCGTAAATAATTTATTTTTCCTCACCAGATATTTATCATTTAAATTTTTTTTCTTCTTAGCACTCTTGTTTGTCAAATAAAAGTCTTTTAGACCATGGGAAACCAAAGTATCCAACTTTATTGTGTCCTGAATTCTGTTAATAAGTATAAACTATTGAACTATTGGTGTCTTATGTTTCAAAATTTTATGAAATGAATCGTTCTTTGCTTGAACTCATCTGATAATGGCATTTTATCATCATTAATTTCCTGACAGTGGAGCATTGGAGGTATAAATGTCTTAACTTTGAAATTTATGTAAAATATCATTGGCACTGCTATTTTTGTAAAGACATTGGCAATATTGCTTTCATGTATCTTTTCTCTGATTTGTGGTTCTCTTTTATTAGGGTCATAAAACAATTATAACAAAAATATAATTTAGTTTCCTATTTTCAAATAATATATTGTAAAACTAGTAAAAAATTTTAAAATTCACCATTCTTAAAAAACTGACACTAAAATTCGTTAACTGACAATAACATGAAATTTTTCAGTTATGTTAGTAATTCATAAGTTCAGTTATGTAAGCACATCTCCAGTACTTATATAACTAAACAATTGCCAACTATTATACAAATGCATCATTTTTTAATAATCCATTATTTAATCAAGTACTTGATATTTGGAAAGACAGTGATTTTCCAACTTGCAAAAAGTGAATTCTTCTTTCAAAATGTCTCCAAAATGGAACAATTTTTAGAGTGATTATGATTTTTGAAAGGTATTCTTTATAATATTATTTAACTTGATCTGCACAAAACTGGGTTCAGTATTTTATATCATAATCATAGGCAAATCAAACAAATCAGGAGTATAAGCTTTATCTGGCAATAACTAGCTCTAGCATTTTAACTAGCAGCTCTAGCATTTAAACTGCTTAAATACGAAAATTTTCCTTTCTTTATTCTTATATATATGTTATACACACTCACTTAAACTAACACCATTTTAATTTTCCAGTCTTATTAACCTGATTGAATTTATATTACTTGAATATTTATGATCTTATATCAGAATAGTTAGTTATCATTTTTTATGTTAATTGTTTAATGATGATTGAAAGAATTTTTTTAAAGTCTATTTCAGATGAAAAAATTTTTTAAAATAATGGCTGTAGGTAGGATACTAAAAGTTATATTTAATATATTTCCAGTTAAATTTGAACAATTTTAGTAATAAAAAAGTTAATTAGTATTTAAACATTTTATTTAAAATATTAATCATAATTTAAATATATCACCAAAATATTTAAAACACTTGAACAAAAGAACATTTATGGATGATGAAGGAAAAAAAATAATGGCTTTTCTTCTACAAGCCTATTTTATTATATGACAAAATGTAAATACATTGAAAGCCTTTAAAGTTCAATCCGTGTATTTTCAGTTATTTATAATTTTATTTGTTTATTCTGTATTTTATACTATATCACAACATTCAAATTGATTTTTTATACACATTTGTGCTTTAAATAAAAGCAAAGTAAAAACAAAATTATTTTAAAACTAAGCAGGTTATAGTTTTGACTGAAGATTGCTCTCTATTTCTTTTTACTAAATTATTATTATGAAGCATTATTATTTGATAAAGTATTTTCATAAAATTTTATAATGATTTTATTTTATTTGAGGATTAAACCTATACTACTTGAGTTTTGTTTCATTTTTTTTCAAAAATATTCCAGTATATTCTTAAGGTAAAATTTACCAGTAAATCACATATAAATTTAATTAACTGATAATTTTTTGTATTAAAATATAAAATAAATAATATAGAAAGTAAGCTCCATTGACTTGTTAGAGTCAGGAAACTCCTGAAACTCTTTAAGTACACTTAGACTGGTGAGCATTTAGAAAGCATACGTGTAACTTCTACCTTTTGTTCAACTGTGAACGAACGTAACCTTCTATTCTGTCCAATCGCTGGATCAGGGTAAATCTTTGAAATATATGTTTATGATTAAAATTTTTCTAGAATAGCCTAGTCTCTTCTGATGGTAATCAAACTATAAATATCAATATTTTTTTAATATTGGCTAGGGAGAAAATAAATTAATAATATTCTCCAATTCCCACCATTGTAGACACCATTTATCAATACATGCATATATTATCACACATATGTCGAAATGAATTATCACACATATGTAGAAAGAAATTTCAATAATTTGTTAACAATATTTGCATATTATGTGTGTTTTGATGTAAAATGAAACTGATTTTGAAAAATGTAGCATTTTTTATTAAATTTTATATTCATAGTTTTTGTGCATTTTAACATCTATTTGAAAATTAATCTAGAGAAAAATAATAATGTATACATTGTGCAAATTTTCTGGTAGTAAGCTCTGAACAAAAATTCCCTTAGTCCCATTGGTTTACAATTTAAATTGGATATGGAACCAATGATGAGTAAACCAATAAGTGTTAAAAACAATAATCATGATGGAAATGAAGCAGGATTTTTTCCAATTTACGAAAGAAAAATAATGTGTTGATATCATAAATCACCTCATGATATCATGATCCATCGAATAAACGATAATAAAAAAATAAATAAAAGATATAATTGAAGTGAAAAATGTACTATTTCAAGTTATGTTATTGTATTGACTACAAAACGCATATGTACTATCTTGTTTCAGATACTTCGTCCAGCTTCTTCTCATGAATTATTTATCTGCATGTCATTCTCACTAGACATATTCTTTTGCATAAGGTGTCTTCATATATATTCTTTGTTGCATGAAAATGATTGAAAGAGCTAAAGTTTAAATATCGGGATTACCTCAGTAAATAATAAACATGGTATTAATCTAGAAGAACTTGCTGATCGTTAAAATGGGCAAACTGAAAGTATATTTAGGCCGATAAGGTAAAATGTGGGAGCACTTTATGCTTTTGTCTAGAGCAAAAATGTCATAACAGGTATTGGAAATATAGTTACCTTATCCCGAAGCTCTTCACAAGAGAATTCTGTTAAATTAATTGTATGCAATGATAACCGGGTTTACCCTCTAATTCTCTGATGGATTTATAATAACAAATATTGCACTTTCATCTGTTATTATAAATCCATTATAGTTATAAGTTTTGCTATAAATTTGCTGTAATCGTGTCAATTCATTGCAAATCTTTCATTGTAGACCGTACTAAAAAGCGAAGAAGGAAAGAGATGCTTAAACAGCCCAATTGAAACCTTATTTTTTCGCTTTTTATTATGGCCAAATTATTTTCTTCCTAAATTATTTCTGTTTTCCGCGAAAAATATGTGTTGTTGCTCTTTATTAAATAAATGTACGTTTTTTCAGAAAAGGTTTATTTAATTTTTGCACTATAATTAAATACTTTTAATCAGTACAGAAATATTTTTTATAAATATTGATATAGTTATGTACAGTCGTCAAACATTTTCTTCGCACAAAGCATTTTATTTGGGATCAAAACTAATCGAATTTCACCAATAGTTCAATCAACATTGACAATTATATACACTCATGTCCATAAATTATGGATAATTTAGAATCACATAGAAATTGAACTCTAAAATAAAAATTTCATATGTAGAATTATCACACACATCTTGAAGAATAATATGCAAATTACAAGAAAATACCAGATGGCGCCGATAGTACTTCACAATGACGAGAGTGTAAAAGAAGGGTATATAAGGAATAGTTTCAAAGAAGTAAAATTGTTCACAAGCACTTTAAAAGCCTTTCAGTGCAATAACCGCATAGTTATGGCACATAGGAAGCATTTGAATGATCTTTTACGTGGTAGAATTATCGGTCGTCTGGAATGTGGACGTAGCCAGCTGGAAGTATCCGAGGAACTTGGAATCTGCTAGAGTGTCATCTCCTGGCTTTGGCAACGGTTCCAAGATGATGGTAATGTGAGTAGACGTTACAGCACAGGTCGCCCACGAGTTACAACGCCGAATGAGGACCGGTATTTGGCAGTTACTGCTAAAAGAAACAGACGGAGCACAGCATCAGACCCGTCTCTTCAGCTCTCTTCAACTACCGGTACGACAGTTTCAAGGCAAACCGTGTACAAACGCTTAGGGCACATTAGTCTATATGCTCGTAGCTGTCAGATGTGTTCCACTTATCGCAACTCACTGTCGTCTGCGATTAGCTTGGAGTAGAAGCATGCATTGTTGACTCCGCAACAGCGGTCTTGTGTGATGTTTTCCGACGAGTCCAGGTTTAGCTTTCAGTCTGATTCTCGCCGGACTTTCATATGGAGAGGGCCAGATACCCGTTATCACCAAAAGAACACCAATGAACAACTTACGGTGGTGCAGGATTGCTCGTTTGGGGAAGGATCATTCTGGGTTCCAGAATTAACTTGCATGTTCAGAATGTAACGATGACAAACCACATCTATGGGGATGTCATTCTGGAAAAACATGTGCGTTTGTTTCGGAGCACCATGGGGGCAGAATTTCTGTTTATGGATGACAACGCCCGTCCTCACTATGCAAACATTGTAGACGAATGCTTTTAATCGGAGGATATAACCCGTATGGACTGGCCAGCATACTCACCGGGCTGGAATCCAATAGGGAATGTATGTTACATGCTTGGCCGATGAATTGCACCCCGTCAAACCTCTCCCACATGTCTACCGGAAATTCGGAGAGCATTGCTTGATGAGTGGTGTAATATTCCCCAAGATCAGATCGATAATTTGATATTCAGCATGCCTAGGCTTTGTTCAGCCTGTACTGCATCGTCTGGGGGAATACTATGTATTAACCATCATTCTAACCATGTTATATAGGTTTTTGTAAATAGATTCTTTTTTAAATTTTCTCCAGAAGTAAAACTGGCAATTTTTATTAATGATGTCAAACATATAGCATCATTTTTGCTTTTTACCTTTTGTTTAATAAATTGACTTTACAAATAAGTCACATTTGTTTTGCTTCTGTCTTTTTCTTTGCCTGAACTTGCATTATCCTTAATTTATAAACACGAGTATGTATCTTGCTCAATATGATAGTTTATGTATATTTCTATGCAGGGATAGATTATTGTAAAAGAATTTCTGGTGGCATGTTTACCTCCAGTTGTTCTTGCTTTTAATCTTTAGGAATAAAAAAATCTAACTCATAAATCAATTTAAAAAATTGCAAATATTTTATATTAACAACAGAATAAATCAATATTTATAACCAAATCAAAATTCAAACATGTCCACTTGCATCTGATTCCTGTTTGTAAACTATTTAAGTGGCAAAGAATATATATATATATATATATATATATATATATATATATATATATATATATATATAATATACATACATATATATATAATAAATTACAATGTAAAGAAACTTCTTGCCGTTTTTAATGACCCAAAAGAACATGGCCTACAGAAAGTGTAGCCTGTTGTTAGTACTCGAAGTAATCACCATCGGTTTCAAGCACCTGTCAACGTGTCTTCAGTTGTGCAATCCTCTTAAGATAAAATTCGGGGGTTTTGTGTGAACGCAAAGAAGTCCATGAGTGCTTGTCGCATGCCTGCTTCATTGGTGAAGGATTTCCCATAAAGCTGATTGTCCAAGGAATGGAAGAGGTGGTAATGTGATGGTACAAGTTCAGGTAAATAAGGAGGATGGCATAAAGTCTCCCTACCAAGTCGCTGTATAATTCCTGGCCACCCGTGCGACACGCAGCAAAGAACAGTTTACCCTTGCGATGAACCAGTGCTGGCTCCTTCTGTTGCATACGTTCCTATTGTGGCGAGAACATGTCCGCAATGACCGTTTGCCCGTTGGTCACTGCTCACTGTGAATTACTTGACGACTATAGTTCACCAGACACAAAGTTAATCTTGCTGTTGTGCATAGATGGTTTTGCGCTGTGCGGGACAGCATCCTGGGTCAATGTTTGTTACGTTTGGGAGTGTCATTCAGGACCCACTTTTCGTCACTGGTTAGCGCTCGATTGAATATGGATGCATTTGAGTGGCGAGAAAGCAACGATAAACAGGCTGCCTCTCTATTGCTTATGGACTTCAAACATCTCATGAGGAACCCACTTTCTTAGCCTATACGTCTTACCTAAGCGGCAGAGAGAAAGTAACCATTTCACCGGAAACGTTAAATTGACTGGTAAGTTCACTACACGCTTGACTACTGTTTTCCTCAATGGTCTCCTGCAAGGCATCGTCATCCAAAGTTCGTGGTCTGCGAGCTTCATCACAGAGGAACTAAATCTCTCGATCTGATTTTGTGAAACCAATGCCATGCCGTACGTTCATTCATAGCGCTATTTCTAAACGCTTGACATATTTGGCAACTTAATGCAGCAGCTGATAAGCCCACTCTGAAGTCGTAAAGCAAGCAACACCTAACGAATTCCTTCGATACGTTCATTTCTCTTCGCTACTGTGCGAGTTACAATTGATGAATGTGCGTGTTGGACCTGCTTTTATAACGACTGATATTCCTATTCTCAACTGACTCAACCACGTCATTCACTAATATGCATATTCTCTTTTCCTTCCATGACAATGCGAAAACTTTAAGAACTTTCCAATTTACCTTGTACTAATCTTGATGAAACGCAAACTGACTTTATTACAACACAAAATATCTAGTTACTATTACAAAGGTTGTTAAAAATTTTCCTAATTTAATTCCAGAAATGTCAAGGATTTTTTGGTATAAATCTTTATGATTACAATAGTTTTCTTCCATAATGTTAAATGAAAATCAAAAGTTAAAGCTAAAATCAACGCATCACATTATGTGAAGAGTGTTTCATTTTAAGTATTTTAAAAAAATGATTTTTTCATCCCATTAAATTTTATTATTTGAAACCGTACCAAAACTAAGCTATTTCTTAAAACATTTTTTTTTATTTTTATTGACAAAATTTTCTATACAATGTTTCCTCGCCACTTCGCGCTTCTTGTTTTGCGGCTTCAGTGCTTCGCAGATTTTTCCAAAATATTTTTAATTTTTCAAAAATCATTTAATTGTAACTTATAATTTATAGTTATTCTTTTGCTAATGTTTCTTTATTTTTCATTAGAATTCGTGTTCTGATTCTTTTGAAATTTTCGTTAGAATTCGTATTCCGATTTTGTTAGAATTCGTATTAATTTTTCTAAGTTCCAATATTTTCTTTATTCGTATTCGCTTCCGAAATTACTGTTCTAATGTCTCATTTTTTTTACAAAATGTTATTATCTCAAAATATATTGCGTTTTTTATTTATCAGGTTTAAATGTAATATTTAGGTATGTAAAGTTCTTCAAGAACGAATTTATTACGCCGCAATTATAACATCTTCGTGCTGCATTACGTCAGAATTACTTCATCTTGGTAACATTTCGTCGTCACCAAAACAATTCAGATTTTAAGTCCCTGGATTATACGGCATCTGTGCCACCTCACCTAGCAACTTCTCTTGTTGTACTTCGATAGTCTTGTCCATGATGTTGACTGTCTTGTATATTGTGTTTTAGTGTTATGTGGGAGATAACTTCTTTTGTTTAAGCGATAACTTCTTTTTTATTAATTAAGCCATTATAATGTCACCTAAGCTCTGTGCCTCTACTAAAACTTTCTCCGTGGCGCCCAAGAGCAAGAAGATGATGACCATCAGCGAAAAAGTGAAACTTTTAGATATGAATAAAGAAGGCAGAAGCTATGCATCTGTGACACGTCATTATGGACTGAATGAACCAGCCAGGTCTATAAATAAGACCTGGCTTTATAAATAAAAGCCAAAAATCCACGGGCATTAAAAAACAAAAATACGGCTCTGTTGCCCGTGTTCTGGATGCATAACTCCAAAGCTTGGATAATGAAAGCTCTGAACTTGAATGGTTCCTCTATTGCTTCATTCCCCAGGTGAAGTTGTATTTAGCTAAAAAGGGCCTCCCCTATAAGGTCCTTCTCCTGATGGGCTGTGCAGGAGGCCATGCAACGGACTTGCAATATGACGGTGTGCAGATAGAAAATCTGCCCCCGAACACTACATCTTTAATTCAGCCGATGAATTAAGATGTCATTCGTGCCTTTAAGGTACTCTACATTCGCTCCATGATGAAGGGCCTCATTTCGGCAGTTGACGATACCAATGACAAATTAACCTTGAAAGCATACTGGCGCAGTTACGACATTGCGTCATGTTTGTCTAATATTCAGCAAGCATTAACGGACATGAAGAGTGAGATCATAAATTCCCGCTGGAAGAAATTATGGCTGAACGTAGTTCACGACCATACAGACTTCACTCCTGAAGAAGTTCATCGCTCAGCTGTGGAGAATGTGGTGAAGCTGGTTCACAGCATAAAAAATTAAGGATTTGTCGACCTGACAAAAAAAGACATCAGCGCCTTTATCGATTGCTACACTAACCCACTGACTAATGAAGACCTCCTTGGGATGAAAAAATCTGCAAGTGAAGAAGAAAACGAAGAGAAAGACGAAGAAGAAACTGAAAAACATGGCCTTCTTCTTCTTCTTAGAATTGGGTTTGTATGTCATTGGGCACCTCTGCTTTTATCAGCATTTTGTACCATTAACTCCAAACCCAATGTTTCCTAGTTCCAGTTGCTCGGGTCACCCACTTTATTAATAAAGTCCGATAACACTTTAATGGAGTCTAGGTGTAACTCTCTAGTATGGATGATGCCTAAAGAGGTTAATCTAGGGAGGGCAAGAGCCTCGCATTCATAAATGATATGCTCTGCCGTTTCCTCTTGCGTATGACATTTCCAGCAGATAGGGTCTTGCTGAAACAGTCCCATCTGGTCAGAGAGTCAGTCATACTAGGGATAGCTTCCTGACTTTCACCAGAAGATGGTTTGGAAGTCATTTCTACCTCAAGTGAAGGATTCATTACTGCCCCTTTACAAGACTGCCTCTGAGTTCCCTTGTCTTTTTCAGCAAGGTCTACTTCAGAGGCATCACCTGCAGATGCAGAAAGGTTTGTTATTTCTTGTGTCTTTTCAGCCACAAGATAACAATTTATAAGCTCAGGTAATATAAGTCCACCCAGCATTGCCTGAGATACTGGGCAAGGCAAATTACTCTAGAAGTTGGCCAGTCAACTAGAGGCTCCGTTAAGACACCAATACCGCGGTGCCAATTAGCCCTAGGCACGGATCGCATAACACCAGGGTTTACGGCAGCTGGTTCGCGGCCTCTGATTCTATATTCAAGGCTATCCTGTCATTCCTACAGGACGTTCAGTGATCCACCACCTACTGACGCGCCTGGTAGCTGCTCAGGCCCTATGAACATGGCCTTACCCTGGAGAATCTAAAACAATTGTGCAACATGGCAAGATTTGCACAAGACATAGACAATGTGGTTGGAGTTGTCGAGTTCAGCAATCGCGTTAACGTGGTTATGTCTTTATATAGGGGGATTTTGAAGGAAAAGAAAAAACAAAGACAACAATTACCCATCACCATGTTTCTCTCCAAGGTAAAGCTCCCGGCTCTACCGTCAGCATCCCCAGCAGAAGAGCCTCTCCTCCGCCACCAGCACAAGACTCTTCGCCTCTTTCAGAATTCAGTGTTGATTAATGTTTATTACTGTATAAGGTTTTGTAATTAACCTTATTAATTAGCACTAACACGCTTAAATAAATACGTATACTTTTGAAATTTTGTCTTAAATGTGTATACAATACAAATTTAATTATTATATATAAGTAAAATTATTATATAAGTTTAAATTATTATATATAAGTATTATATATGAGTGTAAATTATTATAAATGTTCACATATTTAAAAAATTCGTGTACCTGCTTACACGAAAATTCCTAGGGGGAAATCATATTTCGCGGTTTTTCAGTTTTCACGGAAGGTTTTGGTCCCCATTAACCGCGAAAAACGAGGGATCACTGTATATTTTTTATATTATTACTTTTTATAAAAATTATTTTATTTTAAAGATAAAATACCCGGAATACCTTTACGAATGAATAGACTCAAAATCATTTCAAAAATGATTTAATATCATGTATATGGAACAATGCCGTACACAGCCATTGGGCATTTTTACTCATTTTTGGTAATACAAAATTTTTGGTTTAAAATAAATATCCTTTTAAAATACATAAAGTTCATCACTTACATTCTTATGTGCCCACTAGTTTATTCTCATGCTTTCGCTTATAAATTATTTTGTTATAAATCATCTTGTAATTTTCATAATGCTTTATTTGTTAAGTTATTCGAACACTATTGTCAATTATAAACAACATTAAATTCCGTTAGAATATATATATATAAACAGTATATGAAATTTATCTAAAATTAGACAGACTTTAAATCTTTTTCTCACTTATTTTATTTTGCCGTACAGACCATTCCCGATTTATTTTTATAATATAATAAAAATGTCATCTAATCCCGTATCTATTTCTAACGCAATAAGAAGTTCATAATTTTGCCGTATCTCTGACAGCATTTTTCCTCCAAAGAAACTTGTAGATACTTCTTCCAAGATGTGTGTATTGAATGGTCTATTGAAATAAAACAAGGGACTCATAATGATGTTATATATTGACTTTCTTTTCAATGAAACAAAACTTATGCAAAAAAAAAAAAAATATTTTTAAATCGCAATTTTTCAAACTGCTTTAATTCTTCATTAAAAAATAAAAAAGTGCAAAGTTTTCAATTGTTTGATTTCGTCAATCAATGTAATTTATACATATGAAACAATTCATAAATTCAGAGAAAGGAAAGTAGTGAAAGAAATAATAACAGTTTCCATGCTATGGGACTATCAATTTTGTTTCGGAAATACATCTAACATTTAAATATATAAAAAGAATTTCATATGATCAAACAGTATTATATAATATATATCAAAGTATATAATAAAGATGTGTTATTACGAAATCATAAGAAATAAGTTATATATGGTCAAGAAATGTTTATTATTCTGAAGTTATGATTCTTATCTTATATCGAAATACGTAAATATTTCAAATTCTAGAATATATTTAATAAAAGGAAGTATTCGAAAACTTCACGATATAGAATTGATCATATTGAACTCTTTTGTTTTATATTATTCTTTGCTTATTTTCATCTTTCTTATTACATTTTATTTCATGTGTTTTTGTGATTTACTTCATAAAAATCATACAACATCCATTAAGTTTATTTAAAATCGTTTTCAATAAAATTTGTTCTGATGAAAAATAAATATTTAACTTTTTGGTACGGTCTTAGGTTCAATTGTACTATATATTGTTTATGTATTTATGTTCTACTTTTTTAACTTCATTTTTTGCACGAAGCATATTATTCTTTTCAGAGTATTATCTTTGAAAGGAAACAATACCTCATAATTTTGAAATATGGCATATTTCTTCGTACATAAATTTATATAATTAGTATATTAACTTTACTCTAAAAACCATAAGGAATTTTTATCTGCAATCTTGAGGGAATTTCTAAGAAGACATTTGGGAGACAGTTTAGATAAAAGCATGAAAGAAATTGTGGTAGCAATTATATTTTTCTTTTGGATTTTGAACTTAAATGTATAGGGAAACAAGACACTGATTCTAAATTCGTCCGAAAGACTGAAGATAATATATTGTATAATTTCCTAAATACATTCAGTGAAAAATGCCACAAATACTTAATATAGCTTAGTGTGTAAAACTATCTTTCCAAGATCAATTGTTAGATTCGATTCTACTAAAAATAGGATTTTCAGAAATTCTTTTGTAAGAATTAATTACTGTTGAACAACAGAACAACAGTGGTGCGTTTCCTATGTTAGATGTACGTACATATTTCTTGATAGGTTTTGACACATCTATGAAGAATCTTCCCTGTTATTATACGGTATAAACTTCATACATATTTTTCGGATAGATCTTAAAATTAGCTAATTAATTTATTCTTTAGAGAAACTCTGTATTGCTTAGTTATTCATGACATAGTTACAGTAAAAATTGCTTTTACTGAATTGCTAGCCATCCAAAAAATGCAAAAGCCTGAAAGCATGCAAATCATATGCATTTGTAGCATTAAGGTATGCAAATCATTAACAATGTAATGCATATGCTCATCACTTGGGAATGTAGTGCCAACTGCAAACGCTATATAGAGGGAAAAGGGAATGCCGATTTAAAATGTAGCAAAAGTTTTTTCGTGCTTTTTTTTCTCTCCTTAAGCTATTTACTTACACTCCATAGAAGGCATCGAGTGCCTTTCGAACAAGTTTCTGAATTCGAGTGAGAAATAATGGAAACCTAAAGCAATTGCGGATTATCCTTAAAATAAATTGGTAATAGTGTTAGACGAAACCAAGCAATGATGTGGATGGATATTGGAGGGAATGGCGGATGGACGGAACCGACTGCACCCACCTTATTGCTTAAATGTACAATCAGTGGTGAATAACTCAACCAATCACGAATCATAGCACAGCAGATTCAGTCTGTTATGCATTATTCTATGTCCACTTATATTGTTCGATGATATTCAAGATATATCCGTATTGCGTCCATTGGTTTATTTACAATAGACTCAAAACCATATGTATTTAAACCGTTAATGGTGCGATGAACAATGGACATGGACAACTGAAAGAAGCGACATTATCTTTACTAAAGTATCCTGCTTCTGTCTGTAATATACATAGCAGCGAAGGCGAGCCCCGAACTATACCTAAATTGTAACACATTTGGAATACTCACGAATCCTCAAGTGTGTTGTAATTTTGATGCATGTTCTAATGGGAGGTTACACTTGAGCGTCGTCGTCTCTGCATCCACGCCACATCCCCGGGAAGACTTTAGACGTCACATGTTAACGTGGACACTTCAACCCACGGAACTTCAGCAATCCAGTGAGGAGGTAAAATGTGATCATCCATCTGCTTGGATTCGAGTTTGAAGACACCGTACTACGGAGACTCTTGAAGTTTTATGAATTGCTTTATTGGTAATACACCTGGTATTATAATTTGTGGTAGTATTCGATTTCACTCCCTCATCACTCTAAAATGCATTGCCGGTACATTAAGCAATCAGTGCTACTGCTGAGTTGTTGGAAGCCGTGTCCTCTCATTCGTTCAGTACTTCCCATCAGCCATATTCCAACAGAATAAGGCGCAACGACGGGCTGAACGCAATGTTCAAGAATTCCTTTTTTTCATATACTAATTTTTTAATCTCTTGTTCTCCCTCTGTCACCAATCGAAAATGTAGTCTATGCTTCCACATGAACTGGACCGTGATACATCACTCGCTGCTACATCTGATCAACCTTGGTTTTATATGGAAGCTGCATGAACTGCTATATCTCTAGAATGCATCCAAAGCCTATTTTGATTCTATGCCGAAGCGTATGGCAGCTGTTACAGCCAAGAATGACCACACTTATTTTTGATTTTGTCTTCAATCTACGTTTCACAAGAGGCTGCAATTTCAATCATTTGATGTTTGTATAAAGTACTATTTGCCAAAAATAAATTGTGCTATCTTTTGTCTTTCTTGGTATTTCTTTTTGTATGGTTTCGGTGTAGTAATATTGAACTAAGACAAAGTATATATACATTTATTTATATTTGTGTTTGGAGTGAAAGATTTGAAGCTCCATCTCATCATTATCAACATTTTACGGGAAGTACAGCACTATCTTGATTTCTCTATGTGCTCAAATAAAGAGCGTTACCATGATTCACGGAACTAAAAGCTTTGAAACAATGTAAAATGTTTTCAACATCATATAGAGCGTTATGTTAAGGTAAATGATCTTTCTTAATCCAAAGACGACTTCGTCTATACTACTCCTAGTGCTTTTTCTGTTTTTAATTAAATTGATACTTAAAAGAACTAATGTGTATTTTATAAGTCATCTTAAAGAATTAATGTCTTTTAACATGATTTATATACAATCAGGAATTTTTCATGTATTTTTTTATTCCTTGAAGTTGCAGTTTATTTAAAAATAATCCACGTCATAAAGTTTAAATGCGTAGTAAATGAGAGACGTTTTGTGGCACTAAATCCAAAAACTGGACATATTGTACCGAAAAGTAGTTAAAAATACCGCAAATTAGAAATAAAATGCAATAAAGTGACAATTATAAGAAATGCTTGTTCTCTCTCTCTCTCTCTCTCTCTCTATAATAAATGATACATGAGCCATGGTATCAAACTAATATTGGTATTACTTGAATGCGTATATCTAGTGATCTTAATATGTTAGGGGCAATTACGTGAACAGATTGATCCCTTTCTCACGTACTAATTAGTAACAGAAATAAGTATTTCCCCTCCCCCACGCTCCAAGGTACGGACCATGGAGGAAGGAATATAAAAAGAGCCGCCCTATTGGTCAGCACTTGACGCATGTGTCATATCCCCTTTGTCTTCCAAAATATTACACTAAAATCTGTTGTTATGTAAATATTTATAGTGTGAAATATTCAGCAGAATGTGTTAGTTTCAGTGTTTATATACTGATAACTATTTTAATTTTACAACATTTGTATTTAAGATATGCTTATTTTTTATATAATTTATTTCACATCAGTTCTTTTTAAAGTTTAATAATAATGTTTAAATTTGTAATTTGCAGTGCATGATGTTAAATATATTTTTATATTTAGGTTTATATACTTAAATTCTCTCAATATTACAGTTTATGTAAATGTGCTAATGTAAACATTTTAGCAGAATTTGTAATGTACTGATAATTGTGTAAATTAATTTTATTAATGTATTTGTTTATTAAAAAATGGAAAAGCGTTTTCATGGTTTCTCTCTCTCTCTCACACACACACACAGTCAATTAAATAATTAAATTTTAAATTTTTATATTGCATTATATTAAAAACTCATCTGCAAAAAAAAAAAAAAAAAAAAAAAATGAAGGAGATTAATTTTATAAGTTTAGGAATACATTTAATTATTTTGCTAGTGAATAAATTCCAATTTTTTAAAACAAAATTACTTAGTTTTTAACATTACATTAATATTAAAATATCATACTTCTTGAGAAGATAATTTAATCTTATATAAATATTATTTAATATAATAAATCAAGATTTATTGAAAGTCACTTTTAGATTAAAAAAATATTTAGTTTCTAGGTTTTTTACAGTTGACTTTAAATTAATTTTTTTACTTATTTAACGAAATTTATTTACAAATAATTGATAATAAAAACTTTTTTTCTAATATTGGACTAAATATACATCAAAATAAAAATACTTTTACTATATAGATATAAATAAATTTATATACAGAAGTACAATTCTTTCTTATAAAAAGAAAAATTATAACCAAATAGCAGAATATTGCATGCATGGATAAAATCACAGGAAATAACAGGGGTAGGAAACTTTGCCGCTGAGTAACAGTAAAGAAAAGAAAAATCGACACTTTTTCATGATTATAAATATAATAATATGATATTTAATTTACTTTATAATTTTCAAGTGTTTATCTCAGTCAATAAGGTGAATAACACGCCTAAAATTTCTTTATTGAAATACATAATATTAATAAGTAGAAAAAATGCAAAATAAGCACTGAACTATCAATAACTTTTTAAAAAATAGTTAGTAATTTAGATCACTTTTATTTCGATGTGTGTAATTTAAACGAAAATAATGCTTGCTTTTACTGTGTCCTCAATAAGAAAGTATCGTTTCTCTTGAAAGACAGGGTGGGCGTGGTATCGTCTGCTAGCTACTTCACCGACGCTCACGCTATTTCGCGGTTAGAACTGCTCCTCTTATATTCCTTCCTCCATGGTACAGACGCACTGGTCTAACAAGAAATGCACTTCTGACCTTCTTTTCCTCTTGGGGGGGGGAGGAAGGCGCGCGAGAAAGAACGTGATATTCCAGCTGACCTCTGGACGAGAAAAGCCCGAAGTACACAGCCACTTGGTACGCAACCGGCTATGAGGTGTAGATAAAGTAATAAATATATTCCCCTTTTAACTGGAGTTTTAATTCTCTCCTTCACACTGACCACTAATCCCTAAAAGATGATTATTGTATGCATAAATGTTAAAGTTTGAAAATCCTCTGCTTACAAACATACCACACATTCTTGCTTGAACTTGTTTCAGATTTATGAGGTATTGTCTCTAATTATATTTACATTCTTTTCACGAAAATGTAATTCCTGTCTTATAAATCTTCCTCTTCATGTAATAAAATGATTTTCATTTGTAAAACTTTTAAATTAATTTCAGTAATTCTAGATCTTCTCCTACCTAGGTCATGTGCATTATCTAATCAGCTCATTCCGGAAGTCGAGCCTTATTGATAAGCTATAAAGAAAAGTGAAGAAACAAAATTTTTTCGTTACTGAATAGTTGTTATTGCCTTGTTGACAAGTACGTACAAGTATGGCCTCTCTGGAGGAAAAGATAAAAGAGGACTATCTAAAGAATCTGGACCCAAAAGAATTCAAAGAATTCAAATTAGAAGGACTTAAAAGTGAAAAGTCGCAAAATAATTATGATTTCTGGTTTAAGTGCCTTTATGATTTTTTCTCCACCGGTAAGTACTATCATTTACTGATATAATATTTTTTAGTTTTTAAGCATAGTTGTATTTTTTTTTAAATTTTCCTTATTGTATGTTTACTATTGAATTGATATAGCACTGGACTGCAATACTTTTTTTTTATACTGTATCAAATTGTTTCTAGGAAATGAGATTGTAAATATTCCGTTAGATTAATTACCGAAACCAAAACTTGCTGTAACCCTTCTTATGTCACCCAATAAATTTTGCCTTCTGACAAAACTTTAACGAATATACTGCATAATAACGAAGTTTAAATTTTTAATTTTAATTGAAGAAAAACTTTATTGCTTAACGGTTGTGGAGTTGTGTGAATTTCAACTTTCTCCTACTCCCTAGCAGAACAAGGTTTTTGATAAAAATACTAATAGTTTCCAAATGATCATTTGTATGCAAGCTTTAATACTGGTTGTCGCTTGGCTGTAGTTTGATAAGAACAGCATAATATTAAGTTATGGTTTTCAATGCTTTTAATGGATATATAAATAATGATTGTTTGTTTATTATACTAAAAAATTTTAACAGTGATGAATATGTTAATTACAAGTATTTGACATTTTATAACAGTGCTTAAACAATTTTTTTTTTTTTGCATTACAATAGCAAATTCATATAAGAAATGCTTTAGGAATATTTTTGTTTAAACAAAATTAATTATTGTTATTTGATTATACTATAAAAATTTTGTAATTTATATTTTCATGATATATAATTTAAAAAAAAAATTCAAACTTTCTCTAACTAATAAATTGCGAAATTTTTTTGAAAAAGACGTCTTGTTGAAAAATGAATTATTTTCACTACCCATAATGAAGTCTGAAATACTCTGAACTTCATATTTATATATATATTGGCTTAACTCTATTAATTATCTAAAACTTAACTTCATGAACTTGATTTTTCTGTAAAACAAATTGAGTATGTGTCTATTTCTTCTGATTCCTCTAGTAAAAAATGTAAATATTTTGAAAAATAAGTTACATATAATCCATTACATTTTAATATTAATTATTAATAATGAAATTATAATATTTATTTATAATATAAGAATTTCTATACTACTTCAAAATGTCATTGAGTATATTTATTTCTATCTATGAATGCATCAAAATCTTAAAGCTATTTTATATGAACTTTTTAAAATTTTCTCTACCATATTTTTATTTATATAACGTGTGTTTAAAATATATTACAGTAAATAATTGCTATTTAGAGAAATGATAATCACTTTGAAAATTATCTAACAAGTTAATGCTTGTTAAAATGTTCAGAGAAAGAAGATATAATGAATCTTTTTAAATAATATTCTAAGAAAGAATCTACTAGCAGGAAATCGCTATTATGTGTGCTGATAATCTTTAAAATTTAATTTTGGCCCGCTACAATTTTAAGTACAGCTTATTTTCGAAATTCATAAGTACCATCCACACAAGATATAATTCAAGATATTTGAACTATGATATAATTCAAGATACTGAATTATATTTTATGAGCTTTTTATCAGATAAAACTTTACGAAATGGTTCTCTATTACGAACTTTGATATATTGTAATTTGTTATCCACAGAGATTTGATATAACTGAGCTATGGTTAAACAACGAAAATTGTGCTTTGTTTTTTAAACTAATTTCATTCTTATTTTTGAAAAACAAGTATGTGTAATAAATTTTAACTCAATACTTTCAATTTTATATTTTCTTTTGTCGAATGGATTAAGGAATTGAAATAAATCTAAATTTTATAAATACATTTTAAATAATTGCATATATAAATCTGCAACATATGCAAATCAAACATTCAAACGTAGATGGTATATTTTGGCCATTTATGTTTTCTGTATGTTAATTGCTTATTTAGAAAATGTTATATTTCATTTTTATATTCTTCTGACTAGAAAATGTTTCCATAAAATATTAATCTCAAAAATTTTTGTATACGAATAATTTTCATGTCAAGTGAAAGAATGAAAGTATTTGCTTTATTTAAGCCAAGTTTTCTAATGTATTTAGGATGATTAATAAGAATAGATGGTAGATAGATTTCTAATCAATAGTTGTACCAATCTTTTCATTATGCGGAATCAAGTATTAATATTCAGAGATATAAGAAATGGGGTTGAATTATCTCTTGTAATTAAATGACAGTTGGCGTTGATGTAATTTTTTGGGTGATAATTAAAGATTTTTCTTTCCATATTTCTAGAAATCTTCCTGTTTTGTCAGAAAATCTTGTGTTTGTCTAGTTTCGAATGTTTTTCGCTTGCATCGAATGCCTTGCATTAAAAAAGAAAAGGAGTGAATCGTTGTCATAAAAATTACTCGGAAATAAAAATAACTAGATTGAAACAGAAATTTTGTCAAGAAAATAAACGTGTTTAAAAAGTAAAAATGTCATCCTTTCATAACAGAGCGTGGTTTCGATCAATGTACCTCTGGGTTATGGGCCCAACACATTTTCGCTGTGCATTCTTCTGATGAACATTTGCCTTGTTTCGTGGAATAAATAAGTGTTATTTACTCTTTTAAAAATTTAAAGAATCTTCCTTCTACAGATTAAAAACGATCGAGATAGAATAATTAGATCTACGAATCTTCAGAAAGATTCGAGAGTCAAAATTTCAGATTCTGATGTCTTTTTCAATACGAATTTTTCGAGATCTTGCTAACAATTTTTAAATGCTTCAATCCAAAATTTTCGATGCATATGTGGTATTACTGTTAAATATTTACCTCCGGAAACATTTCGTTAATATTTAATACTAAGTGAATACCTAAGAAATATTCAACTAATATAAATTCTATTTTCTAAGCAAAGACATCAGGATAAGAAAAGTAAATAATTATGAAAGAGAATTATTTTAATATTGGGTATGTATTTTTTACTACGGAGATTAGTCTCATTGACAGATCTTTTTTTTAATTCACCATTTTGCATTATAAAAGAATGCCTTGCCAAGTTAATTTCTGAGGAATTTTTATTTATCATGGATATGAAAATCATAAATATTTAGCCATTTTTTATTTGTATTATTCGCCAAATCCTCCGTGTTTCGTGAATCTGCATTCAGTCCCAATAAGATACCTAATATTATTAAATAATATAATAAGAAACACCTGAATGAGATTGTTTGCCATGTAATAATTTTTCTTAAATAAATAAAATTGAGTGCGTTTAATTTCAAGTAGATTTTTACGCGTAAACTTTAATGAGTAGACACAATATTTTAGATTGTTTTCCATACACCTTTGTGCCTTGACGGCAGTTAAATGGTTACTGCTCTGGCCATTGGTTAAACAGTTTAGGGATTCGAATTTCACCTTGGCTGTTTAGATGTTTGTTGTGGTTCGAAATTCACTTTGAATAACAGGCCATTGTCTAAGCTATGCTCTTGTGCATAAAACGATCGTTGAGCGGTAATCAAACCAACATATACGATTGATCTGAATTTAGTGAGTAAAATGTGATTGCAAATTTCGTCTTACCATATTATAATTTAAGAAATATTTTAAAATAAATATTCACAAAACTAAAGTCTTAACTTATAGCTGTTTTGGTCTCTTGTATGTATGGATGTAATTTTTGCCATGTTGAAATTTTAATTTCAAATATTCCTAAATAAATAACCAAAAATATGATTTTTTGTTGTGGGACATTTTTCGTCCCACAAATGAGCATAGATACATTTATATATGCACTCATGTGCATTCGTATTTGTGTGTGCTTATATGTATTCGTATTAACACATACTTACAAACCATTGTGTATTTGTACACATGTAATTCTGTTTGAGAAATTGGTTACTGAATGGTTCAAACTTTGGTTTTCAATTCAACAGCTCATGGGTATGATTTTCCACCTTAATGTGGTTGTTTGAATTGGTTCAGAAAAATTAATACTTTTAGTTTGATCTCGGGGTTGAAATTAGCTTCATCTGCAAAAAGTGACAGTTGAGTGACAAATATCAGGGGACAGAAAATAGTTTTTGAGGGCCATAGAATTAAAAGGAATAGACCCTTATATTTCTAGATAAAATATAATTTTAGATTGATGCCCAAAATTTTTTAATTTGCATCACATTAAAATTACTTTTCCAGTTATTATGGATTCCTCAAAATATTATTAAGAAAGTATTTGAAAATTGTATCGTAATTTTTAAATGTTCCGAATTACAGTGCCGAGTCTGAATCAAGACATTTCTTCATAATTTCCATTTACCTCATCAGAAAAAAATAAATAAAATTATGACTAACGATGACTATTATTTGGAAGTTAATCATTAATGGAACCAGTAGAGGATTCTTACAAGAAATAGTTTTTACAAACCGAACTATATTGGTTTCATTTAGTTTCATTCTTAGTATTATTTGACTTAATGGGAAATATTTTGCTCTATTCTGAAATAACTGTTGATAGGGAGGATTTAATAAATAAATGTTTTTTTTTCTTTTCTTTTTTCCAGAGAAGATAGATGGAGATCGTCTTCTGGATTTGGGGAGTGGTCCTACAGTTCACAACATAGCAACTTCCGCCGCTTACTTCCGCAACATCATTCTGAGTGAATTCGTAGAGAGTAACTGCGAAGAATTGCGGAAGTGGTTGCGGAAGGACCCTGATTGCATCGACTGGTCGCCCTTTCTCGAGAGGGTCGCCCGAGCTGAAAATCGCAAGTGAGTGTTTTTAACGATTTCAAATTCGTCACTTTGACGTTGTTCTCTGTTGTCATTCTATTTTGTACTTTTGGAAACTTATTATCATAGTAGTCACTCACTTTTAGTGTATATCATAAACAAAAAGTAACTTGAAAAATATTACTATTTCTGCATATTTTAATGCTTATCAGAAGTCGTTTGGAATTGATCATTCTATTATTATCAACTGTCTAAACTAGAGTAATAAATTAATAATATATTATTAATTAATTATCTATCAAATTTACTTTTTCTGCAAAATGATAAAAGATGCTTTATGTCCAGAACAATTGAAAGTCTTTGAATTTTTTTTTACACTGACATGTGAACGGAATAAAAGCGCTGTATGGATTAATAACCTAGCCACTGATGAATAACGGAAGATTCTTATGGCAATTCGACTTTCTGCATTCACAATAATTTTTTTTATCAAAGAAACACCAACTATATGTATATGTATAGTAACTGTGACTTAAAAAGGAAGGCTGATCTAACTAGTTGGATTTGTTCTGAATTACAAACTAATAATAATCAGTAACATGGTTTTAGAAAAATTGCATGTTTTGAACTTCATATTAACTTATAACTATGTATATTAGTAAGTTGCATTTGGATAATTCATTGTTTCTTTTACTTTTTCTGATATGCTTTAAAAGTGAGTGACAGTTACAGTTACATATAAATTAAGTTCTGTGTTTTAATCCGACTGGTTAGATTGAGCTATATTTCGTTTTGGAAAAAAGGGTTTCATAATTCAAAAACCTGGTCCAAGTAAAGAACTTCCAAATTTAGTTAACTGCCTCTAAAAGTATAATTTTATTTGTGAGGACAAATATATCATAATTTAAAAGTAAGAAATCGGAAAGCATTGCACCTATAGCATGAAAGTTTTATAAAACCCACATATGTAGAGTAAAAATTAGAAATTAAAAATTAAAACCATCTAAAAAATTTTTATTCAAGCATTAAAATATTTTTAAAAAATTGAAATAAGAGATTTTTAATAATTAACAATTATATTCACACACACATCCAATCAAACTAGAACTTATGTAAATCACCGGAAATATTAGTTGAGTTTACAAGGCTGGTATATTAAAATTATAAATATATTTAGAATTTAAAAAAAGTAGATATACTAAGAACGTTACTAATATAAAGTTTTTGCATTTTTTTTAAAAAAAATTAAGGCTTAATTTATTGCTTAAAATAATCTTTTTTGATTCAAATGTTGAAATATTAAATTATTCTTTTTTTTTTTCTAAACTGGTTTCATTCTGTTTTAAAATATTTGCAAAATGGTGTTGTAGATACTCCATTACTTTCTTTTCACAGCTGAACTTTAAGTACTTGCTCATTAATTATGGCCACTCTATTTTAAGTCTGTATCATTTCATTATAATAATATTATTTCCATGTTTTTGTTTATAAAACCAGGATTGCTTAAGAACGTAATACTTAAAAGTATATAAACAAAAAATCATTCTAGTTTTTAAAACAAGACATTGATAATCTCTTCTATTTTTAGCGATGTTGATAAAGCATGCCAAGAAATCGAAGACCGGATTCGCTCTGCCGTCAAAGCTGTCGTTCATTGTGACGTGCTAAATGATGAAGTCATCCCTAAAGAATTCTCTCAGCAGCCTTTTGATGTGATCCTAACAGCACTCACCTTAGAAACAGCTGCTGTAGATTTGGATTCCTATTCTAAAATTCTTGGCCGTATCAATCGTCTGTTAAGAAAAAATGGTAAATTAGTAATGCTTGGACCTACAAAATGTACCTTTTGGAAAGTTGGTAACAATAAGTTCCATTGTTTTCCACTTCAAAAGGCTGATATAGAGAAGGCTCTGCTAGCTAATGGATTTGGGGATATTAAAATAAAGTTGAGAGAACAGCCAGATGATGATTTACCTTTTGACTGCAAAGAACTATATTTTGCAACCTCTACAAAACTTTAATTAAGTGGCTTGTAAATTGAAATATTTCTATTTTTATATTTTGTTTTAATATTCTTCTCTTTGCTTTGCTTTTAAATTCACAGAATTTTCTCATAGTTATTTTAGATTGCTTTTATACACAAAATTAGTATTTAAGAAAAAATGTATCTTTTTTTTGAAATTGTGGCTTTGCATTTACTTTACATAAATAACTTTCTCTTGAAATATTTCTCAGAAGTGCATTATTCAATTACAAGAAATTATTAAGACATTTAACACACAAATGTCCATGTTTTCTTATACTTATAAAATGTTAGTCCGTCTTAAATAATTAAATCTTTTGCTATACTGATTTGTCTCATTAAACTTTGACTTGTTTCAGATAGCCAGTTAACTGCACCAATTGAGTCCAATTTTTAGTTGAAACTAATATAACGATTCATTAAAATCTGCTTAATCAAATATTATATACTGTATAACCGAAATTTACGGACCGCTTTTGAATCACTTTTGTACCAGATGACGAATATGTTTCTATACAAATTTTTAGTTCATTGAAAGAGCTTTATAAGTTTCAGTCTATATTTAAAATGGGAAAGATTATTATAAATTTTATGTAAAATGCACATACTAATGTATTTAATTTTCATTGGTTTGTATTAATAGTTACTATTTCCATAGAAAAAAATAGGGAATAACATAAAAAAAATGTGGCACAGATGCCGTATAATACATCATTTCAAATTCTGAATTTTTTTGCCGGCGAAAAAATGTTGCCAAGGTGACGTATTGTGACGTCTCACGGTGACGTAAATACTGGTAATAATACAAAATAGAATTTTCTACATATTCTTATAGATCTCCATCTCCATGACGTAATAAAAACCAGGTTGCCAGATAAACAAGAAAAATCCACCAAAAAATCACCAAACTCAGAATTTGACATACTGGATTGTACGCCATCTGTGCCAAAAAATATAATATATTTTCACATTAGTAGTAATAATTTTTCTACTAATATTTTATAGGATATTATTTTTACTTAAGGTGCAGTTATTTCACATATACTTCTTTCTAGTAAATTCTTTAATCAATCAATTTCATACCATAGAAACATTTGGATGGATAATTTTAAACTTCGAAGTCTTCTTTTTAAACTGGAATTTCTGCAACGATCATACATGTTCTAACGTTTTTTGTAAAAAAAATTTAAACTTGATCCTTCTTAATTTCATTTGAATAATGTAATGTATAATGATGCGTGTTTTATCTTTTTAGAAGATGAAACTCTTCATTAAAGAATTAGAATTCCAGTTTCATTATTAATAAATTTTCTTTAATTAAAAAATGAAAAAATATTATTGAATAATGTTAATGAATAATTAAAATTTAAAAAACGCTGAGTTATAATTAAAAACACAAATTAAAATTAAAAGAAAAAAGATAAAATTAGAAGAAAGCTGAATTCGGAATTTAATCGAATGTAAAAGTATTTTAAAAAGTTTAAAAGTATTCTGAAATTTCGCGTTCTTTTAGAATTTTTAATTTTTTAGATAAAATGTCCAAGATAAATTCAAACTACTTGAAATAACACAAATGAAATTTAGAATAGCTGTAAATGCAATAAGTTATTTTCCTCATTTTTATCATTTTAGTTTTACCTTATTTATTTTTAATTCTTTCACATTATTTATTTTTAATAACCTAAAAGGTTTGTTATTTAATATACCAGATCAAGTTCTTCATTTTGGAACAAAACGAATTAAATGTTCAAATTGCAGGAAAATATTTAAGAAACTAAAGATATTTCTAAAATTTGAAAAAATACATGAATATTAATAATGAAGTTGTGGGAATTATTTATAGATACACTATACAGCAATTACGGTTGCCTATAAGTAATATGGTTTTAAAGTGTCAAACATATTAACGAAATAATATATTACATTTTAGAAATTTTTCTTATTAAAATGAAAACTTGAAAATGCCAATGATTTTATTTACAAAATGTTAGCTAAATATTTTTAATCTATTTCTACACTTATTTAAAATTTTAGAAAATATTTTTTTAATTGGCTCAGTTGTGTTTTAATTAAAAATAACTTGAATTTTATAATTTTATTTTTTAAAATTCATATATCTTTAAATTTAAATGATTTCATTTTAAATTTGGGAAGTAGTTTGCAGAAAATTATTTTTGTCAGAACATTTCATAAGGTGATTAAGATAAGAAAATGGACACAACACATCTTGAATTTCCATCTCATATTTCATTTCATACATTGATCATACACGTGTCTACGCTATAACACAAACAATGTCTACATTTGTTGAAATATTCTTTACAATTACACATTCTGGTTACAACACATTTGCACAATATTCTTTCATTCATTTGGGAGATTCATATAAACAGACAATTCACATTCTGCCGCTGTGAACGGTGCTTGTTGTTGCCAACAGTTCTTGATCACAGAAGCTAAAAGCTCAAATAAGTTTACATATATTTTGTAATGTTCGGCAAGAACAAGTAAAAAAATTTCAAATTCTGGTCATGTTCTCTAAGCACTGGGGTTTCCATCACGTGACTTGTGATTAGTTCGCGATTTATGTGTGCACGTGTTCTTTCACGTGCTGTATAATTTCCTAATGCAAAATAGTGATGTCGGATAAATTATTTTTAAGAATTAAAATATTTTTTTCACTGGGTACATGTAGGAACAAAATTAAATATACAAATCCATGTTGAGGTAAAACAAAGATCCATTTTGTGCCAACGGTCACTGTGGATTCTTTAGTTTTAGTAAAATTTGCTAACGGTAATACCCGTGGTAGAATGGTAAATGAAGTGGAGAGATGATCAAAATGGGAGGCCAGTGCCACGCTAATATTTTGTCAAATGTTATTTCTAACGTCCACATGTCAAGCGTTCTGTCTAATGTTTACAGCTCACATGGATATATTTATATGTACATAGATGTCCAGCACAATTTACACAAAGCTCCTATAAAGTGTTGTGGTCCATGATTCATTCAAGAATCTTTGAGATTCCAGTTTATTTGTACAGTGTAAATCAACGCTCTTGGTGGAGAGCGATTACGGTTAAGAATCATCACCATCTAAGCAAAAACGAATTTATATGAAAGCAGCTTCGTGGACTTTGACGCGTGCAGATCATGGTTTTTCGAGTGTTCTGAGATGAAGCGCGCAACTGTTGCTTACTGGTTTACCTAGTTTAGTGTGTGACAGGTGCTTGGAAAACTAGGCGAAACATTTTCTGTCAAAAAGCAAGACATTCTCACTCTCCCATGGATGCACACATTCTTGCTCAATGTGTATGTTGTTTGTTTCATTTTTTTTCAGTTCTTGTTAGTGCCGAGTCAAATTTGGGGCGCATAGCCAAGGTTTTTGCGCTGGAGAAAGAGGTGTATTTCACGGAAATTCGGCCTGTCCGATTCGTTTCTTTGCCAGCATTCGCGCATGAGGTCGTAGATCTCTCGCGGACAATTTGGAGGCTGAGGTAAGTATCTGTGGTGGCTGTCTCCATGGTAGAGGTATCCAATGTTCTCGATGACTTGCTCGTCAGTCATTTCTGCATAAGGTTGATGCCTGGCGAAAGTTAACACTTCCCACATAGTGACAGCGAATGCCCAGACGTCACTTTTTGTAGTGAATTTTCCCTAAGAAGAGAAAGATTAATCTTTTGAGAGACAATTATATATGTAGTTTCATATTTGTTAATCAAAATTTTCTTTAGTTAAAAGTAAATACATTAATGTTATATTAAACGTAAAAACCATGCATGAACATGTTCTAAATTATACTGATTTCTTGGAGAAATCTTTTCATTTTTGCCTAATCATATATCTATTCTGCTCAAATTGAAAATGATCTCCCTAGACCATAATGTACATTTCCAATGGATTCCATCCTATGTAAATATTAGTGACAAAGTGTGAGACTGCAGATCGACTGACCAAAGAAGTCAGTGAGGAAGATACGCCCACTGGTTCATCAGTTACATATCAGGAACTTTACTTAATGAAAAATCTAGACTACTTTCAATCTGGCAAATTCCACCTACACACCAATGGTACTCTGGAAAATCTCCTGGAACTCTTCTGGAAATAAAATGTGACCGAAAATCTCAGACTACCTTGGCCAGATTCTCAAGTGGACATCTAAAATGTTTAATGTTTGAACGTGGCACAAAAAACTATCCCACTTGTAAAAAATGCTGTCACCATCCAGCCTCACCGAAACATATACTGGATTGCATCGGACTTTCCAGGAAAGATTTATCTCCAGATCCCTTGCTAATCATTGACTTTCTAATTGTCAAAAATTTACTGGAGTTGATCTGACAAATGTCAGATCATTAAACAGGATAAACCAACAAAAACATTAATATGCTTCATATATATATTTTAAAAAAATATTAACATGGATTATTTTCAAATGCTATATGATGAATACTTATCTGTAGTATATGATAGATTATGCTTAATGACAAATACTTATATTATAAATAATGCTTAAAAACAAAGATTAAAATCATTTAAAAAGGATTTCGTATGCTTACCAAAAGAATACTTTCCCATGCCATCCAGCGAATAGGCAGCACTGCTCGCCCTTGTATTTTGTAGTAGTCCGTACTGTAGAGACTTCGGCTCATCCCAAAATCGGCGATTTTGATCACGTGGGATCTACCTACTAAACAATTCCTGGTTGCCAAATCCCGATGGACGAAATTCAGTGATTCTAAATATTTCATCCCCGAAGCAATCTGAGTGGCCATGTATATCAAGCAGCCATAACTGTAAAGAAAAGTAATTTACTTAAATATGAATTCAGAAACTATCTTTTGAAATCTGCAGATCAAGCAAATTTTTTGAGACTTGCAGCATTTTGAGTGATGACTATTAATCAATTTTAAGGGAAAATGTTAAATTTTGGATTTTACTTAAGACAAATGGCTTCAAGCTGGAATAGATGTCGCATTTCTACATTCTGTATACACAATTATTGAGGCGGGATTCTTGAAGGTTTTCATCTTAGTTTTTCGTCCCGTGAATATTGTCTACTATTATCTATGAAAATTCATCCTCGAAGGGATAGACATGGTGAATGTTCGAATACCTTGTAAACAGTCTTTGACTGTACACATCTCGGAATCAAAGTTTCAATAATTATTTTATTTATGTAAGTTTCAAATTGCCACGAAAACTTAATGCCAAAATATATGATCGGTTGTTGTGTGTAAACGGTTTGGAAATAATTAATATTCTATAAAGCATATTATTTTTAATATTATTTATTATTAAAGAATTTTCGCAATAACATTTGTAAAGCCTTTAAAATTACCATGAAAGAAATAATTATCATAATGTTTGAGTTTTCATGACTATTATTCTTAATTCATAATGCATAGAATTTTAATAACACATCTCAGAAACAATTTCTATGTATGAACCAATACACAGAACAAACAAAATCGTAATCATGGGTACATATATTCTGTTCATCATCTTGTGTGTTAAACTCATATTTTAATTTTTTTAAAATAATCTAATGTTTAATAAAAATTAAAATAACTCCCTATCTATTAGAATTAGGGACTACATAATCATTTTTCTCATTATTCAGTTGTAGTTAAAGGGAAAGGAGTAAAAAGTAGCACTGTTCTGTTATAACAAACAGCTTTCAAGTTACAATTAAATCATGAGCAAATTTAAGTTATAATATTCTTTATTCCCCCTATGTTGATATTCTTAATTAATTTTGCTTATTTAATACAATTCAATTGATGGAGATGCTTCTAATAAATAATACAAGAAAAGTAAGTAAATGCATGCACTTTTGTTTAAAAGCTATAAACGGCGATATCAGCCCTAGTAGACCGATCTCGACGCTAATATCTTGGCTTTTAGATTATAAATGTTCTTAAAATGATCATATGCATGGTACCTTAATGTTTTGCTTGGCGTGCCACTTGGCCTGAAGGTCAGTGTTCCTGTCGTCTCCGGCACATGCTGCTGCAGATATTGGTTAAGGTCTCCGTTTTCCATGTACTCAACGACCATGCACAGGGGTCCATCACCCTGAGTGCACACTCCAAGAACGTACACTATGTTTGGATCTCGAAGTTGTGAAAGTATGCGCACCTCCTTGAAGAAGTCAGCGCGTGTGTTGGCACTGGCACCGGCACGAACACTCTTGACAGCGACCAGAGTTGAAGAGTTCCCATGGCATGGGACATCCACCAGCTCTGGAATGCCTTCTGCACGACAAAGATGTACCTGCAAAATGAAATAGACCAGATCAATGACCGCATGCTTTCTTCCATTGGTACATTCAAATTTCTTATCGTAACGAAAAATTATTTTATTGACTGTTTTTGTAACAGACATAAACTAATCTTTTTGACTGATACAATATCATTTAAAAAGATAAACGTATGAAATATATGTATTTCTAAGTAAACGAAGTTCTGAAATTTGGTCGCAGTAATTGGTGCTGCCTTTTGTGCATGCATGTAGAATGCTTGCATCTGTGGATAACCATAGATGACCTTACGGAAGAATTTGACTGTGTTTAATACTATATTTGACTATTCATAAAGCATCAGTCAAATTAACATTATTTCTAATGTGAAATATAACCAGTTATATAAGTTAAGTTTATTGAAGCGCATCCAGTTATATAGTTAAATTTCGGGATTCTACGAATTTATGGAAAAGTTAACAGCTATTTTAAGTTTTCATTTTGTCCATTTAAAGTCAATTTACTACTTTATGAGAAATTTTCATAAAAAACAACATTAATTTGTTGCAAGTACTAAAATAGGAAACAAAAAACCTCAAAATTCCTCCTAGAAGACGCACATATAGAATAAGAAGCGTAACATCTATCGTCGATTATTCAACAATGACTGAGGTCGAACTTGAGATCTTCCACTCCAAAGAGTTTAGTTTTTTCTCTAGTGTCGAGATTAGAGAAAATTAAACTATGCTAAGTAAAAAATCCAAAATAATGATTAGAAGTTGAAACTGAAAAAAGGTGTTCCATTCTTTTATTTCTGAATAAAATTTTTAATAAAAAGGTAACGCGCGATTGAAGCCATAAGTAGTTCAAATTAATACAATTTTTCATGTTAAGTAAGGCAAATAAATAGTTTTATGAGTGTTCTCTAAATTGATGAAAATTATTTGTACTGTTAAATACTTCATTTGAATGAGTAGAATACAATTTTTTATAAACACAATTTTAAAATTCCTTGGAGTGAATTACTGAGTTACAGAGAAATTGTAATATCTATTTATGCATATAAATATATTACCTTTGTATACAAAAATTGAGCTTAGAGTGTTAACTAATCAATCAACTGTATATATATATATATATATATATATATATATATATATATATATATATATATATATATATATATATATATAATTTTTTTATCGACTTTTAATACTCACTACTCTCTTTACAGTGAATTTTTCAACAGAGACAAAATGATTTCATTACAAAGATACTGCAGTGTATTTAATCTTCTCTACAAATTCGTCACTCTATAAATGCATCATTCGTAAAGGAAATAGCAACCAAACTGACAGAGGAAAATTTTTAATTTGAATCATGACAATAATTTGTAAAACTATTGCTATATGTTTTGCGAACAATATTTGCTAAAATTATTTTATAATCATAAGTAATACGTATATTGGAGCAAAATGCAAGTAAAAGCTTAGAATCTGGTACCTATTGATTTTTTGGCGATTCTTTTGAAGTTAAGATATGCTCACGATGTGACAAACAAGATGGCTATTACACAGAAGCTAAATTAACTTAAATTAAATTTTATCGCCAAAGCAAAGAATACCCAATTCTATTATCAGCTACTGATAAAGTAAACTGTATCAGTATAGCTGATAATGTATCCGCTAAAGTCCAAAGGTAATTGCCCATCAGATAATTCCACATGGAGTGTTATTTATTTTCAGTTGCAAGATAATAAATTTATCAATTGATAAAGAAGACCTGTTTAAATTTGTGTATTTTTTTAGCATTCGTGATTCTAATACTGAAAAAAATTGCTGTTGAATACTAAATAATAAATTAATTGTAAATGCTACAGATTTTTCTGAAATCAGATTTATAATGACGTGGTAAAAGGTTTAACTTATGTAAGAAAAATAGATGTTTAATAAATCAGATTATTTTTAAATATTTTCTTATCTTTGTTTTCAGCTATCTATTTAATTAGGCCCAGTGAAAAAAAATGATCGTAGAACGAGACTGGTTGCCTTTTTTAATGACTGAAATGGGTTCGGTATAAAATAGGCTACCCCTTTGTGTGCTCTTGGTTTAACAAAAAAATTTGGCGGTAAATATTTAAAAAAATTATATAAAATTATAAGAATATAAAACTATAAAATTTAATTTTTGGTAACTTTAGTATTTTCAGCTCTTTAACTGACGTAATTTTAGGGTTGCCATTTTGTTGCTCACATTTTGGCTCCTATTTGGCGTCAAAAAATTGCCAAAAAATCAAAGGGTATCGGTTTGTAAGCTTTTACCGACTGAAACTGCTGAACGCAGGCAATCGTTTCATAACTTGAATTACAATTAAATGATGTAGTCGACACTTCACATGGAGCCTTTCTCAAAATTTCACTACCATATCAGCAAAAGGACATTAGATCATATGAATGTTTATCATTCAACTCAACAGTCTTCGCAGGGTTAGTAATGGAATCTGCTATCTTCAGGACATAAAGGCACTTTTTTATTAGGCTACCATGAGTCCTAATAACTTTGGGACAGAAGTAACCTGTCTGATAAGCTTTAGTAATTAAAAATGGAAAGTTCGCCTATGATTCACAAACTTTTTGTATTAATAAGACCAAAATGATTATTTATACATATGAGCTAATGTTTTCTTATTAGAGTGATATTTCGGCTTGTGTGTGTGTGTGGAAAAAAATATACCAATTCAGAATGACGATATCGTTATTTGAAAATATTTCTAAAGCAAGAGGTATTTTATTTGAATGTATTTTAAACAAATTTTAGACCATTTATAATGCTAGTGTGATAAATATTATATTTCACTAACAATGATTATAGTGACCGTTGTCTAGTGTTTGTAAGATGTAAATATACAAATATAAATACAATTTTTTTAAAGATTCAACTAGGTTTGCAAAATCTCGTAGCAGTTGTGCATGTATGGTACCATTAGGCTTGTGAGTATTCATGAGAAGTAATTGTGCAGACCATGGTTTGTCTATCACTGGTACTTGTCATTTCAGAAAGCACTTGGTTTCAAACAGATCGGTAAAGCTTTTAAAAATACAACCAAAACAATAAATGGAAAGAAAAATTAATTTTCAAGTACATAATAGAACTTATGAATTGCCAGTGATTTTAACCTGTTTTAAATAAATAGTAGTTACAAGTATTTGTGGTTTCTAATCAGATGATATCTATAAATATTTGGTAACTTTCCTAAAATTAATACCCTTAGTATTGTAGACATTTAACGTTCATTGATGGTAAACAACTTGAAACGAAATTTCGTACCTTTATGCAAGAATCATTATAAGAATGTAAAAAAGGCAACTAAAATTTAAAAGAAAAAATTTTCATTTTAAAGATACATTGAGATGATTTGAATGTCTTGCTTGCCATTTATTGCAATGTTTATCAAATAAAAAAAAGGGAAATTAAATTGGTTATTAAATGCATAAATCCTTCTTAGATTTATATAGATTTATGTTTTCATAAATTTTTATGTGTGTGTACAGTAGTTTATTTGCAGTTATTGGTTATCATGTTTAATAAGCAATTATTTTCTCTCAAATACAGACTACATTTCAAAGAAGATAAAGACAGCTTTTAAAGTTAATGATTGTAAACTATGCAAATTGTGAAAAATAAAATTACATATAGCTTAAGAATCATCATTTACATTTATCATATGATTATATAGCACGTGGTCTTTAGCTTCGGTGGCAAAATTAATATTTAAATGCAATATATATATCAGGTAAGAAGTTTACCTCTCCAAACTGTCCTTCTCCTAGCTTTTCTAGAAAATGTAGCTTATGTCGAGGCACTTCTCTAACCGGTGGTAGCATTTCTTCATCCACATTTGGTGCAGCATAGACTGTGTTGCCACTCACGCCCTGAATATTAGGCAATTCAGTTACTGCTGTGGCAGCATAGTGACGCTCGGCAGTAGCTGTTCGAGCAAATGAGGAGGTTTTCGGAGTTGATGTTGGCAACACTTTCTTCACGTCTGGAATTGCATACTCGCGTGATATTGCTGATCCTGTGAAATATAAACAAACATGTAAATACTTATCTCATTTTATGTGGAAAAACTTTTCAAAATGAAGAGTAAAAATAAAATGAAAATGGCGAGTAATAAATGAGAAAAGATGTTAAGACAGCATACCATTGCAGTAGGCTCCTGTGTAATTTACTTTCATGTCCTGAGGCTCTTGATATAGTAGTTTATCTGGGTCATCTGCTGCTACTTGACCATAAACTGATCCATTGGACAGATGACTAGGGCACGAACTGAACGTAAGTCCAAGGTCCTGAAATAAAATAGTTTTGAGTTTTCAAATAATTTTATATCATTGTAATATTTTTATTAAGAGAATTTTGTGGAAGTAATAAAAGAGTTTTCAGCTAAGGTACAATGTTAATAAAACATAGAAAGTAGAATAATTATTTACGATAGCAATATAGGCAAATGCCAAATATATTATGAAAACTAAATGAAAAATTGGCAAAAGCGCATAATTTGTTCATAAAGTTTATTAAAACTAGAAGAATTATTATTAAACGAACATATTCACTACCTAATTATAGAAATTAAAAAAAGACTCAACAGCGTTAATCATTTATTCAATTAAGTAATTGAAGCTAGAAGAATTATTATTTAATGCGATACAAGTAGATTATAATAATTAAAAATTGTTAGTGGAAGCAAATTCTTTTAGCAGAACAGATATATATATATACTGACCTTCATATTAATGGTGACTCTATTCTCTCCTGGTCTCAGAACGTTGTGGGGAGAAGTGTTCTTCCTTCTCTTGTTCCTCGCGATGATGATGAAAATGACAACCACTAAAAGAAGGATGACAGCGGCCAGGACTCCAATAACCAATCCCACGTACTGGTTTCCAAGAGCATCTTCATTTAATGCAGTACTTACTAAATTATGATAGAACCATTGATTATTTTTTTTGTAATTATGGAAGATGGAAATGGATTTTCTAAAATATGAATATTCAGTGATACACACTGTATAAGTTAGTGTTTTGTAGACTTACCAATGGGAGGAGCGGCTGGTGGTTCCTCTTCAGTGAAATTTCCAATTGCCGGGACTGGAATAAATATATATAGCATAAAAAAACATAAAATAATAATTAAAAACATAAAATACATAACATGTAAAGATTTTTTTAAATTAATTTCCAAAAGAATTTAGTAAATAAAGGAAATTTTTTATAAGAAGTAAAAGATTTAATTTTCAAGAGTTTAAGTTTTTTATTTCGCGTAATTGGATTAAAATTATAGAAATAAAAATGCTTGAAGGTTAAACTATGGCAATAGAGCTATCCGCTAAATATCGTAAAGATATTTAACAATTAAATTTTTTTCTTGATATGAATTAAACGATTATTTAATATACGTAGTTTTTTTGAAAAACTAAATTTAATTAATTTAACTGATTGAAAATTAAAATCCACAAATAACAAACGTGTCTTCAAATTAGCCTAAAATTTTATTGCTATATTTTATTCATAGTTTTTCATGACATTTTCTTATGAATTATTTATTTTCGAACTCAAGAATTTAAAGTAAAAATATTATTAATTTGAATTTATTGTGGATAAAAACTAATCATATGGGAAAAATAATCCTAAATATTGTAAAAAAATTAACTGATTTTATTAATCATTATATAATAAATTACGTTCATTAAAATATATTTGTTTAAAAATAAAGATTATCTTTAAATCACAATTATTGCTTAACTTTTCAAATTTTAAGTACTTATATATCATACATTTTTGTATATCTGTAAACTTTTAGTTTATTTTTAAAACATGTATCACCCATAGGAAACATGTATAAGTATTCATAACACGTTTTCTTTAAATGTATAATAATAGAGAATATATACTAATATTAAACATATATAAAATATATATTCATCATTGATTTTCTTGTGTTGTTAATCGAAAAACTGATAGACAATACAAAACAATTTTGAATTTGAAGCAAATTTAGCTATATATTTAGCTTAAGAAGAGATGTCAGTCATAATATGGTGCTGCCATCTATTTTTATTAAACTAAATTTTCAAGTATTCGAAACATGATTTCGAAAAATATTGTTATAAATCTGTAATATTATCTTATTTATTAATCACACAGTTTATAATTTATTGATATGTTCAACATCTATAAGAACATTTTACAAATGCCTTACTCAAGACTGAAAATAATAAAATAAACAATGAATTATTTAATAAAATTTCCATCTTCACTAGAAATGAAATCAACATTGTTGAAATCAAACTAATAAATCGAAACAAGATACGAAATTTAAAAAATATTAAAAAATTAAAATCGGAAAAGTTATAAGATTTAAAACGTGAATAATATGGTCTTCAAAACGCAAATGTGCCAAAATTTCATGTTTTCTTTAGGAAAAATCAACAAAGACACTAACAAAGAATAATTTTAGAAGTCTGAATTTGATTACATTATGTGTACATTGTAATTTATTTAAACTTTGGAAACTTAAGTGGAAGATCATTTTTTTATTTGTTTTTAGAGTCATCGATTTAAAAATTGATCGATAAAAAGCTTTTTGTACTTTATGTAAAATTAACAACTTGAATTTTCGGATGTGTAAATTTTCGGAATTTTCCTTTTTAAATTTGCATATTCCGATTTTAACTAACTTGAGTGGTAAATATTATAGAGTTCTTACAATAGAAAAATAAGTTTTCAAGGTATAGAAAGGAATTCATATTTACCCGAGTCAAAACTGACTTCGGAAATGAGAATCCAACGGGCAGCAAAATGTAATTCTACCTTCACCACTCTACCAATACCGTGGTGCAAGAAGATGGTGACATTCCTTGCTCTTTCGAAGAAAATGTCTGGCATATAAGAGAACTGCACTGCTTGACTTTGGAAGTATTTACCCCCTACACTGAACCAAATTTTAGCCGATGTAAACACCTAAAAGAAAAAAATTACACTACTTTTTTATCTCCATAAAAATAATTTCAGTTTTATAAAATAATTGAAGTATATATATTTCAACTTTTCATGTATAATTATTCTATGCGCTAAAAATATTTAATGCGATTTTATTTATTTTTAAAATTTATCGTTTGTGCTTATCCCTTTGTTATACGTTTGTTCTAAGTTTGTGCTTACATTGCTTATCACTTCGTATGTATATAGTTTGCATTGGCTTATGTACACATTGCTACTAGTACACATTCAAAAGCATTACCATGTTTATATTATTAACACAGTTATTTATATTTAACGATCTTTTTTGACTTTTTAAAATAATTCTAAACTAATAAATTGAGACTAACATGTACAAGTTTATTTGATACTTGTAATTTTATTCTTTAAACTTTCATAGAAAATGTTCTTAGAAGTAAAATAATATTCAATTTATATAACATATAGTTTTAAAATACATTAAATTAATTCGTTAAAATATATATTTCATTTTTTAATTAAATAATAATAATCATAATCAGCTTTCTCCTATTCCAAATTCATATGAGGTTTTTTTATATGTAGGCGTTTGTTTCTTTTACTTTTTAATATCAACAGTTAATATAACTGAAAGTAAATGTTAAAAATTTACATATGTTTGTATGGAACATTGCTCAACATTTTTTGAAACAAAAGTGTTATTAGTGATAAAATAAGAAAAAAAGATTTAACTGATTTATAAATCATATTTATTCAGCTCTCATTTTCTAATAGCAGTTATATAAGCACATATACAATACCTAATTAGGCTTTGCTTGATGTTGAATGTCTATACATGTTTTCTTGTCGAATCGATTTATATTTGTTTCAAAGTGAAAGTATTGATAAAATATAAAGAAAAATTAACTAACTTACAAATCATATTTATGATTTCTTATTATTTTATAATAGAAATTGTATACACATATATAAAGCCTAAATAGGCTTAATTTACTGTTATATATTCAAGTATGTTTCCATCTAATACATTGGTCCCTATTTTTTTGAAAAAAAAATTCGAATAAGAATGGACTGACTTATAAAACATTTTTATTCTTTTTATTTAATTAAAGTTGCATAGGCTAAGTTTGCAGTATATGTTTTTTTTATAAAATTGCAAAAATTTGTTGTATTTGTATACGTAAATTCATATATATATACTTTCAGCAAAAAAATTTATAAAATAGATTTCAGATCAAAAGCATTACCATAGGTTGGTATTGATCAGATGAGGCCCCCTTTTCCCAAGAGACTGAAGATTTTAAATCCTAAGCTGATCCTCCCCATTTTTCTTTTGAAGTTATAACATGCAAAACGGGCATTTAGATTAACGGTAATCCCTCAAAGATGAAATGTCTTATGTTTGCTTAAATTTTTTTTTGATTCTCTTTTTCCCCCGTTGGCTAAACATAGCTATTATTAATCCCGCATGACACATGTTGCATTTTCGGTGCTGATTCAGTGACTCAACAGGCTTTGTAGATTTTTCTCCTCTTGAGATTTCTGAATATTTTTTTCAGCATTCGGTTCTTTTATTGGGAGAATCATTAGCGAATAACATTACCATTAGAGACGAACGAAGTTTCTTACACCGTTTCAAAAGTAGACTGACCGATGGAACTGTTGCTACAAGACTTGACGGGTAGAGAGACACTTCATCAACATAGATGACTTCTTTGGATGAATTAAAATTAGAGGAGCATGTAAGAAATGTATATTTTGCTTATGAAATACAATTTGCACTCTCATATTTCTTTTATCATCATGTATATTTTGCAAAGCAATTGCATCAAAATCAATATTATCACAATCATTTGCTTGTATGGTTATTTCAGCATTTTTCAAAAAATTTGAATTAACTATTAGTTTCTTTCTCTTGAATTCTGCAATTTATTTATTGAAGACTGTAGAATATTACACACACTCAATAACTGTACAAAATTTTGATGCATTTTAAAAGAACAAATCGAGATTTTATAATGTGCATTAAAGACATCTGTATTTTTGCTTAAGCAAAATCGTTTTAGTCATTGAATAATGCCAAAAATATGAATTGTAAAAAATAAATAATATATAAATTACATATATAATTTTAATTTGTATTCATTATTAAATACCAAAATAACTTAAACTAACTAATATAACACTTTAGTAATTTTCTCAACTAATATTAAATAATTGAAGTGATATTTTAATGAATTTCCTTTAAACTTAAAGTTAACAACAAATTGATTCATATTAAAAACAGCATGCAATAATGAGATAATCTTGAGGATATATTTAAGTTTGAGTTTATCTAGCAAAAATTGTGATAACTACATTAATGAGACTTTATCATCTCCATCTCCAATGCATTCTATTGGTGGTTTTTTATATGATAAATTCATATTGAACCAATTGAATACTAAAAAACTTTGATTAACAGATTATCAATCTATTTTATTGACAGTTGCTTAATCCTATGATATAGCTTAAATGAGGATTTATCTTTATTCTCAAGGTAAGTTCTCATTCACATAAGAAGTAATATGAAGAGACTAAGCAAAATTACAATGAACTATTTCAAAAGTTTGGTTGGCACTGATTTAAAAATTTTCAATTAAAAGATTTCGGAACACCTTTCGGTTTCTCATCACTGCATAATGATATGTCAAATAAATGGGAAAATGAAATAGGAGAGAAATTTTGAAGTTACAGTAAGATGAAGCTATAAGATGAAAAGGACCAATGAACACATGCTTAAAATTGATAGGTTACCTGAACATCACGAGAATGCATATTGTTACAGAAGAAGTACACGGCAGTAAAATTTCTCACTACATCAAATGTGAAGATGATCTCGATGGGTCGAGATTCTCCCCCTGTGAGGACATCCGTGGAAAGGGTGCTGATGCCACCGCTGTCGTTCTTCCACCCTACCCACTCATAACCTGTAAATGAACAATATTGCAATGAGTAATCATGAGGTGCATTACAATACAAGATGAAGAAGGAAAAGAAAAGTTTAAGATCACGATATATTCAACTAATATATATATATATATATATATATATATATATATATATATATATATATATATATATATATATATATATATATATATATATATATATATATATATTTGTTGTATGCACTAAAATAATTGAGTTTCTTTTAATTTTTCCAAATTAGAATTTTCCCTTTTAAGAACTATGTACTTAAATTTTTCGAAAGTGATTTCTCTACACTCAAAATAAGTATGAATAATTTTCATGTCTGAAAATATAAAAATATAAAATTCGAATTTTGGAAATCCTATTTAATCATCTTGAGGCTTAAATATAGACCAAAATTTATGAATATTTATGTTTATTTTAAGTTTAATTTTAGTTATAATTAGTTGTTATATATAATTATTTAATGATGAGTATGAATTGAGTAAAAAATTTCAACCATAATTTAAAAGTACCTTATTTTGTCACCATATATACATATTGAAATCAATAAAATTACTTTTATAAAAAATTTAGAATTTTATGAAAATAGTTTATGTTTATTTTATTAGCAATAAAACTAACAGAAATAAATTGTTATTGAAAGTTTTCGATATTTATTATATTTAAAATTTTTGTAGTATAGAAAAGTTGCTTTTACAAATTAGTGCTGCCATCTATTGGTGTTTTCTTGGGCTATTTGAAACTAAATATTTATTTTGTTATTTTATTAGTGATATATATCACTAATAAAATAACAAAATAAAAATGTGTACGAGAGTAATTAAATTACGAAACGTACTTACAAATAAATATTTATAGGATAATAAAAGAATATGCAATCATATAAAAGTGATATGTTAAACAAATAAAGGAGCATTATGTAATCAGCAATGAATACTTTAAATAGTAATTTATATAACATTTTAATTCTTAAAATGATTTGCTGTTTATCTCAGAAATAAAAAAAGTCATTTTCTTCATCTCTCTATTCCTCTAAAGAAATAATAGACTAATTTAATGCGGTATAAAATCACTTAAGCTAAAGATATTTCAGTTGCTGCTATCTTAAAGGGTATTATAAATTTCATGCATAACAATGTGCTTAATAATTATGATATTTATATTAAAATCAAAATCATTCATTCTATTTACCGAAGATATTAGGATTTTTTAGAAAGTGGTATCTTTACTAAAATTAAAATTAGTGAAAAAGTATGTACAATCACATATGTAAAATACATACATAAATTGTTTCTACAAATTTAGAAGCGGATAACTTTGAAATAATTCATAATGATTTAATTGCTCCGGTATTCATTGATATCATAACTCAAAGATAATTTAAAGAATACGATTTTAAATGAACCACTAAATTCTTGTTTACAAAATGTCTTTAATTAACCGACAACTTTAAAATGAAATGACCTCGCAGACTCTAGATGGCGCTACTCATCAATGAAGTGCTGGAGAGTATAAAAGAAACTATTTCATGTTAGTTTCACGCCATTACGAAAATGTCTCCTAAAGTGAGGTATTCAACCGAAAACCATATATTCATTGTTAAAGACTGGTATTTATGGGGTAAAGATGCAACTCTATTGCTGCGGGAAAGTGCTAGAACGTAAAAAAACCGACTTAAGCCTTTTGAAATAATGATAAATAATCTAACAAGAAAATTTTACATGTTTGGTTACGTGATGAATGATCTAAAGGGAAAAACAGGCTCAAAGGTTAGAACACAGAAGTGATTGATGCATCAAGAGATATCATAACAGATAAGCCAAGATTCGTAGATGGGCAAGTCATTTGGATATGAGTCGGAACACTGCAGCCGAGATATTAAGGATGAACATGGGATTCTTTCCTTACAAGATCAAAACTTTACAGTTCATCCCGGATACCGATATCTCACAGCGATGGGAGTTCGCCAATGAACTATTGGACATCATTAATACCAGGATATTGGACTACAAGAAGATATGGTTCTCGGATGAAGCCTATTTCTGGTTTCTCAGGTAAGATTAACCTACAGAATTATCGCTTCTGGGGTCCTCAAACCCGGAATTTGTCAACATAAGATCATTGCATCCACAGTAGGTAATAATTTGGTCTGCTGTTTGTGGATCGGAAGTTATCAGACCAATTTTCTTGGTGTCAATTGTTAAAGCTGTGTGTATGAGGAATTGCTAAGATTGTCATTTTCCCCCGATTAGGGCTTTGAGTTTGAACACCGGTGGATATTGTTTCATGTAGGAAGATGTCCCTCTACATAGAATAGAGAATGTGTTTAACACTATTAGCAGTGTGTTTAGAACCTGAGTTAATGCTTATCAATAACCGAACAGTCATCCCGGTCCACTGCATTGGGCACTGTATTCGCCGGATATGAATCCGTGCGATTTCTATCTTTGCAACTTGAAAGATTTGGTGTACAGGAAGAAGCTGACAGACCTTAATAATTTCAAGAAATCCATTACTATTTCACTTGATAGAATTAAAAGCGAAACACTCGAAAAGTAACTTTGTGACTAGGTTATGCTACTGTATCATCTCTGACAGTTCTAATTAAAAAAAAAAAAACCTTGTGCATTAATTACCTTTTCAACGTTCTTTTCAATAAAAAAAAATTCCGTGCTATCTGCTACAATTCTCGTGTTATTTCATTTAAAAGTTGTTGGTTAATTAAAAGACACCTTGTATATAAATGTGTGCATATGTATATTTATACCAAATTATATTTAATCAATTGCACAGGCCTTGCAAAATGGAGGATTTTTTTTGTTTTCAAAGTGTGTGTTAAAATCTTACAGTATAACTATTATCGAGTATTGCTAAATATTATAACCATTTGTAATCACTTGATTGCGCTTATATAAAATAAAAAGTAATCCTCTCTTTGTACTTAGAAATTGCAATGATGATCGCCAAAATAAAGCTACATTCTTAAATTTATCATATTTTATCAAAAATCAAGTAAAGAAACCATACTATCAACATCAAATTTGTTTATTCGTTTAGAATCCTCACCAACTCGTTAAAAACACTACATAATATTTATAACCTTATAAATATGAAAACTATTACCCTTAATTCATTTTAGAGCATCATACATTTATGAAAGAAATTAATAACTCATTCATAAATGCATGATGCTCTAAAATGTGCCGTTAAATTAATTATAGTTGCGCACCAAAACTCTGCTTTCTGCACTCAACGTCAGAGTGAGGGGTCATTGCTACGACGATTGTGCTGAAAAATACCTTGCATTCTTTTTGCATAATGTGGCCGTTAAACGACCCATCTAATAAAACAAATAGTCCATTAGGCAGTCCACTACACACTCACCTTTGCCAAAGCCTGTATTGTCCACTCGGAAGTTGTTGTCTCCCTTCATTCCATCGGTCAACTGGCCGAGACCACCGTGGAGATAGCTGTCGTCCTTAATGCCATCATAGATCTTGTCCGACAAGTTAATGTCCACTCCTCGCCTCTCCCCCTGAGGCATGGCGTACGACACCAGGCCGTCTGTTAAAGGAAACAAAGAGCCCATTAAAGGTCAGTTAGAGGGAATTCAATTGATGCCGATTAAGGACCCGCTCATAAGGAACAACTTAGAACTTTAAAACGCCATTCATTGCATTCCGTCTGAGGGAATGGCTGCTACATTGGTTCCCAAGAGACATGACTTTGGTGCAAAATACTTTCATAATTTATACATTACATAATTCAATAGTAAATCCATTATTATTGCAATACGATTTAACTATTAAATTAATGGTAAATTGTACCATATATATTAATTACATCAATAAAAGTGACCATAATGTATAATAATATCCAACATCATGGTAATCTTTGGCGATATCATTACATTGCATATTCCGTCCAAGCAAGGAAAATATGGAAAATAGTTTTTATTAAGGGTGAATATATGTGATTACCAGTGCAAACTTCAGTTTCATGGTAATTATTCCAGATAAAATATTCATTATGGAATAATTCAGTATTGCTATGGTGATGACGGTTAATTACATGGTTTATAAAGAGATCCTTATATTTACTGTTGCTGTGTTCCAAATAAGTATGTTTTATTATGTGAATACGAAGTAAACAATTCCTAATCGCCAGCACATGTTAATTATAACTACATTTTACAATATAGTAAATTAGATAGCATTTTTAATGCAATTACCACATCTATAATGATTATATATTTGAAGTTTAACATAAATTACATATAATTCTAAAAAAAAAAAAGACTTGAATAACAATATTGAACTATTATGCCAATTTTATTTTTGAGAATGATTATAAAATAAATTTATATATAAATGAATGGAATGCAGGATATTTTTAAGACACAAATGAATGCAAAAGGAAGTGACTTTAAGAAATAATCATAAATCTGAATATTTTTTCTAAAGTTTGGAACAAAAGAAATAAAGATAGTTTTAACAGTGTAAGTAATAATTTTAATAATCAGTAAAAATTGAGATTTTTTGCTGTGTAAAAAGCAGACCAATGACTACGGTTGCAATACAACCATATTATTAAGAAGTATCATTCATAGGATAATTATTATAGTAACTTTACTAGAAATAGGTGTGGCTAAAAATTTTTTTAATACAAAACAAGAATCAATATACCTAATTATCAATATTTATTAAATTCAATAAAGCTTTTTTTTATTGTCAACAAACTGAATTTTTATTATATGCATTAAAAACGTTAAAATAATGGATATCAATAGAAATTAAATCCATGAATAAAGAGATTAATCATTCATACAACATTACATTCAACAACAAAATAATAATCAATTCTTATAGAATTGTTTATCTTTCTATTGATGAATGTAAAATGAATGATTATTATGTTTATTTATTATCTTGTGTACCATAATCTTGATATCGAACAATAACTATGTTCTTATATTGCACGAACATTATAATTTCTTATTTTATGTCTACGCTTCATTAACAGTGCCATATATAGTTATGATGATTGATACAAATTAAATTTATGTTTGAGTAAATAATAAATTAAGGATAGTGCTGATGATGGAAAGGATAGATTATGAAATATATTCATAAAACAGTTTTTACATTGGGATACAGATCTTGAGATTCAGAGCAGGTAAGAGATATTCCTATTAAATGAAGAAAATATGACTTAAGATAAAAATTATCAGTGCAGGTTTTAAACTACATTTTGTAACAATATCATCGTCTTGTGAATTTATTTCTGAGCACAAATGATGAATTTATAATTACAGTTATATTAAAAAATATTACTTACTTATGAATAAAACTTAGTTCCAATTTAGATAATCAACATTTGTACACTCTATCTAAGGTTTAGAAAAATGAGCTGTAATATATTAAATTGAAAAAAAGAAACCCATTTTTTTTGGTTGATGGTTGTAGTGATCTGTATCACGTAAAATATAAATGCAATAATTTCAGATTTAAGCACATTAAAAAGGGAACATTTCACAATAAAATTATTTTTATTGTATTTGTTTGGTATTCTCATTTGTGGCGTTAATAATGGAAATCAAAAAGAAAATTCTGTACATTTTACAATTTTTCTTTGATGAAGGCGAAAATGCAAGTCAGGTGATTGAAACTGGGAATGATGTTTTCAGTCCCGATATTGTAACAGGCAATAATGTGTCATTTTGGTTTCGTAGAGTATATTCAGTAATTTTTAATGATACATGTGAACATCGCACGGGTAGAGACACCGTCGAAAATGTTAATAAAATGACAGAAATGATCCTATTCGCAGTTGCAGCATCACCCAGAAGCTGAAGATCAACCACAAAACAGTTTTAAGCCATTTGCACAAAGAGAATCGAATGAAGTCTTGAAGTTCAAGTTCAATAATGGATTTCTTTTCCCCCAACCTAATATATACAGTGTAAGCATAGAAAAATCGTTAAAATTCATGATCATAAATTATTTAGCATGAATACGGTTGGAACTGAAGTAGAGTTTGAATAAAGGGTGAATCAAAGTTTGCGAATACAATATGAATAATTAAGGAATATTTAAATGAAATGATCGTTATATAATGCTCTAAATTAAATAACGATTTTAAGTATAGCAAATTAACTAACTTAAAAGCGAATATTTAGAATCAATAATGCTATTTATTATAGTAATAATTGGTACAAATTAATTTTATGTTTACATGAAATGTAAATCAGTAATTACCATTATAACAAAAATGAACGACTCAGGAAAATATAAGTGAAAACAGTTTCCATCTTGCAAAAATATAGAAATTCCTATTAATCTGTAACTGCAATTAAGTTACCTGGTGTATTCATACCTAAATTAAGATAAGTATTTTAAACATAAAGACGTCGAATATCCATTATCTTAGCGAGACTCCTTGTTTTTAAAAGTAAATGAGATATTTTAACTTTATTAAGAACAGTAAGCATCCAATCCTCTATTAAAAAAGATCCATTGGACCGTTGCAAGTGCAAGCAATTCTTTTAGAAAGCATTTGTAACACTCAATTTCATCTGTAATGCAAGTTATAGATTATTCACATCCCATCGAGGTGTTTCCGATCTTGGATAATTTGTTTCGATTCTCATTTATCACACTTCTTCCTTTGTATCAGTTTTTTTTTAAAAAAACAACAAAACAATGTTAAAAGCAATCAGGGGAATTCTTTTAAACGTAGTTCATGAAAAAAATTATACTCGACACTTACACAGAAGGAAAAAAAACTAGTGATTTATAGCTACATTCACCTTTACAATAATTAGGAGAGAAGTGTCTATAGTATGTTGATAACACGAATTGTAATTGTAATTAAAAAAAACGGAACTGCTTTTTATTTTTTCATCTACGATTGCGTTTTCCCTTAAGATTTGTAATGCTGGAGATAATTATAGAATAAGTATTAATATTGTTGATGAAATGGAGTAGTCTTGAGAATTGTTTTTCATCGCTTTGAAGTCAACTATTGATTTCATTTTCGAGATGAGTTAATCGTTTTTTTAATTTTTATTTTTTTAAAGAATATTTTACAAATACTTTTCCTGATATTAATAATTAACTTTCTTGCAATGCATATTTTTACATTAGGCAATGACTAGCAAAATGTTTACTTAATTAGTGACCCAGATGTAATTTCAGTATTTAATAGCGTTTGTTGTTTGATTAATATTTTCACTTGACTTAATATGTCTCGGAAATTAAAATTAGTGGGGATCTACATCACTAGGCAAAGAATCCATTTTCAAATGTGTTTGAGATTTTTGCGCTCCTATAGTGATGATTTAGCACATAATTAAATATTCTCATATGCCGTCGATTAAGAATTAATGTCTCAATTTAAGATTTTTGAGCTATTTTGTTCTATTCAGAGCGATTTTTGATGATTTTTCTATTGAAATGTTGTAGTATAGTAGTGTATAATATTTTTTCTATCTATAATAATTAATGTAATTGTAATTTCATCATGGACTTTCTTTTCGTTGCATACATGTAAAAAAAATTAAAAATTGTGTATGGTTTTAATTATATTTATGTTAGTCCAAAATGTTACGAACAAAGGAAAACGTAGTTGATTAATATTTCGAATTATTATACGAAAAAACATGTTTACGTAATCACAGATGGAAGACTAAAATAAGGTAATAGTGGAAGGTATATAATTGAAGACAAAAGAAGTTGTATTTGGAGTAAAAAAGGTTTTCTTTTCTCATGGAATTAGTTCGATTATTAGTTTTACTAATAAATGCAATCTCAAAGCGTTTAACTATGTTTGTTTGTTGAGAGTAATTAAAACAAATATTTTAAATGATTTACATTATATTAAAAATGGTAATGTTTTTGCAACGAAATATTTCTCTACGACAACTTCAGTTTTAAAGAAAGAAATTAAAATTTGTATTCTCTAAAAATTTATACCAGCTTAATGTGTGGTATAATTCTTTTAATATCAAAAATGGGGATATTAAGAAGGAAATTGATGAATTAAAGTACATCAAAATTTTTGGCATTAGAATAATTTATTATTTCATTGTCATTGATTTACATAAAAGTTATTCTATAAAACTTATATATGTATTTTAAAGATATTTTCAAAACATATATCACATTATTTCACTGCATTATTTAGAAAATATATTTCAAATATCAAGTTTAAAATGAAAGAAAATAATTTCTCCCTGTAAGATATGAAATAAATTATGTTAGAGCTTCACATAAGGCAGATAAATTGTGAACAATAACCGAGAATGACAAATATTTAAGTGTAAGAAATAACTAACAAGATATAATTGCTTACGATTCCTCGCCAAGCAATGAGCCGTAAACTTTCTTAAAAGAAAGATTTACCTTAGGGAATTTATACCGATTTATTTCAGCATTGAATAATTTAGCTCTAAGCACATGCCGTTACGTAAATGCCGAAACATAGATATTTATCTGACATGCACGACATGTTCTTTATGGTTGCTTTAATCTGTAATCATAACCATAACTGCTATAACGATTCCAATCATGTCCGGGGCACTCGTAATGATTCGAGTCCAAGTGTTTGGAATCAGGAAACTGCGCCAGTCTTGAATTTCCAAATAATGGACAGAGTTAACGATTGCTGTCGAGATTTCTGCACTGCGGTTTGGATAATTTGTCGCCGGAAGAAGATATCGTGTTGCCATTTCCCATTTAATTACTACGCCGCGAGTTAAATAAATCGTGGAAGACCACAATTACGTGTTAAGTAGTCAATAAGAGGGACAGGTGTTTAAATTGGTGCGACATGTTTATATTTATCGCCAAGTGTTGCCCAAAATGCGAAATTAAATTATGGTAAAGTTCTTTTCTTAATTTTGGTACAAAAAATGCTAATTGCCTAACCAGCTGACGACTCTAGATTTTTCCAATAATTATGTATAAAATGTTTATTAAAGAAAGATAAAAATTTTAATTAAAAGCTAATTAGACCCTCAAATTATAAATTTCTAATTATGCGATTTTTACATTAACTCGTATGTTATGGATGATATTTTTTTAACTCCTACATTTTAGCCAACTTGTTCAAAGCATATCATTTTGAAGTTTACTTACGAGAGCTACAATTACTAGGCGACACATTTCGTGTTTGATTAAAAAAGGTAAGCAGTGAAAGAAAAAATATATAGATATAACAATTTCTCTTATTTTATTAGAAGTACTGTTTATTAGCTTAATTACATAACATATTGTACAGCAAATAATTTTTATAACTTTTTTTTAAATTCATCTTAAGAGAAAAATTCTCTCAGGTTTAAAATACGTCTAATTCACAAGCTCAATGATTTTCGAAAATTAATAGATTAATTTAGGATTATTCAATCTAGGATTCTCACTTTCCCATCATATGCAGATTTCATTGTAATTCTACAGAACACTGAAAGATGGCGATGCTAACTGTTGGAGCCGGAAAAAGGCAATAATTTTATTTTAAAGTGAATTAAATAAACAAACAAGAGAAGATCAATTTTATTCCCTTTTAATTCTATCATTTTAGATTCAATTTTGTGTAAAAAAAAAAAAAAAAAACTATAATTTATTGTGTAATTTTTGTATAGACATAATGGATTCAGAAATTTTTCACAAGAATTACGAATATTCTTAAAAATTATCGACATAATTAAATATAAATACAATCTTTTTCTTAAATTAATAAAATCATAGTTTTTTTCAGTGCAAGAAGTTTTAACGTATTTATTTTCAGCAACTGATATATTTAATTTTAAAGATATATCTGATCGATTTTAAATTGTTATTTATAATTTTTTTTTTGTAAATCGTATTATTATACATTTTGAGCTCATAAAAATCTTCTATATAGGAATTCTTTAGAAATTCGTTATTCTAGAAGAGTTTTAATAGTTGTATAGTATTGACACAATATATTATGATAATAAATTATTTCTTTTCTTTTGTAAAAAAATTAATTTATTAGAAGGTACTTTTATTCAATTGAATGAAAAAAATCAGAAAGAGTCAATCATTTTAATGAGTATAAACGCTTAACTTAACATTAAATATTATAAAATGAAGAAAACTTTTATTCGTTTCCGTTTGTCTTCTTTAAGTTGTATTATGGTATAAAATTATTTTATTGTATTTTTAATTTATTTCTAAGAGTAGTTTAGAGACAAATCAAACAGGCGATAGACAAAAAGCCCCTGGTCTACTCATATACACGCCTTCATTTATACCATTACGCTTTGCGAATCATATGAACAATTCCAGTACTTGACAAAGAATAGGACACATCATACAAGGAGAGTTGCCACCAGGTGCTTCTAACATCATTCTTCTGGTTTTAGGTATTTCCATTGTCCACCTATAACCCCAAATATGATAATTATTAATCACATCTGGTATACATTGAAACATGCCATTCAAAAAATATCTCCTCTATTGTGCACTATCCTAAATTTCCCTGCAAGATTCACTGTGTAAATTATCTCTTGGATAGTATCAGGCATTTGTCGAGTTCGTGTCACGTCGTGTTGCGTCACATCTTCATACTCATGTGGCCCCTTCCCGATATTAGATAAGTGTGCCAAATTTTCTATCATTTGAGTGCAATGTATGCGAATATATGAATTTGGGATAATAATCTAAAGTGCTAATTTATTTAAGTAAAATTATTAAAATAATTTTGTTAAATTATTAAGATGTTTCGATTAGTTATATCTACTGTCAAAGTTGTTAAATAAACCAATTTCATCATGATTTTGTATTATGGTCAAATGACGAACCTGACCGAAAACTCTTTTTCAAAATATATCACGATAGCAGTTGAGATTGGACCCTTTAGAATAGTCACCAGATATAAACATTCTGAGCAAGTATGTCTTTGTTAGGATAAGTATGAAACTATCGTGGGGACACGAGAATAACTTCTTCCTTACGAAACTTTTTTTGCTAAATGAAAACCGTTGAATAATCTTTTCATTTTACTGTTATCTTTATTATTTACAATTTGGTTAATTTTTTTGTTATCTCGAATTTATTTTTGAAATGTGTGTTTTTAAACTAAAATATGTTTACTTACTTTTTCATAGGGATGAAAGCACGCTATTTAAAGCAAAATTTGCTGAGGTTCATCCAGAAATAATTGTGGACATCCAGGGAATTTTTACTCAGCAACAGCTTATTTACAAATCCTTCACATGCTCTATGTGTAAGTTTTAGAGTGTTTTTCTTTTATAGCCTCTTGAGATTAATTTCTTTTGTCACATTTTTTCTGTTATCTTTTTTCTAGAGGCATTAATTTTGTTTTAATTAAAAAAAGAAAAGAAAAACAAATTAGATTTTATTTATTGATCTTGAAGCAATATTCTCCGTGTTTTATCTTACCAGTAGATGGCATCTTTATTAAAAAATTTTGTTTTATGACAAAAATGTGTAAATGGCTAGCACTATATACTATATTGATCATTGTACAGCTTTCACTTCGGAAATGTTGCGTTTTTTCCTGTTAAATTTACTCCATAGATTTATATTTTAACAACTACTGTTTGATAGGCAATAACTTTATTATTTTGGAATTAAAAAAACTTTAAAAATATATTAATATAAAAAAAGCTGTTCATTTTTAAATTTGAACTCAGAATAAATAATTAATAGAAAAATTTTCTCGCAAAGTGTGATATTTTAATCTTTACACTGTATACTAATATTACAGAAATTGCCTCCAACAAACCAGAATTTTTTAGATGTGCTCCTAATTAATCTATTTATCTCTTTACACGTAAAAACTATTAATTAATATTCTCGTAAAAAATACTGATTAATATTTCAAATAAATACAAGATAAAATTATTAAATTTTTTTCAGTAGTGGTGAAATGATGGTTGAGGAGCATTCACAAGAGGGCAGTGAACGTTTGAGCGAATGGTTGTGAGAAGTATACCTGACAATCGAATAAAGAATTTAAGAAATTATATCAAAAAAAATTCTTCATGCAAAATATTCTCGTCTGCCGCATTGGGGCGGACAAACAAACAAATTAAGGATGTCAAGCTGTCATCTTCTTTTCAATTTTCTTTTCTAACTTATAAACAAGACTGGAAACTTTGACAAGTTGGGGTAATGCTGGTGAAGTTTATCTTCAAATAACTGTGAAATTGCTTTAAAAGGATTTTTATTCCTTTTGTTCAAAAGAGTGCCATTTTGAAATGTCGTCTGAAAAAACAAATAGCAAAAAGTTCAAAAGGGAAAAATAATTATGTTAAAATGTAATTTTTTTATATAAGCTATATTTTGTATTAAGCTTTATTAGGAAATAATATATTTAATATTCCTTTAATTTAATATCAGATATTAATCATAATGCACTGATTTTTTAAAATTTAAAATTTAAATTTTTTTGTGTAAATATTATTAATTTAAATTTTTAATGTATTATTAAATTAATAATAATTATTAATTTATTAAACATAGGTAAATAATAAAATTGATTTGATTGTGCATTATCAAATAGTGAGATCTTTAAGATTCAATATAGTTATTAAAAATAATTTTAATTAATAGAAGTTATATTCTAATAATAAATTCTTAATTATTCTAATTTTTTAAAATACTCTTAAGTCTTAACTTTCTAATTTTTTCTCTTTTGAATTATTAATGATATTTTCAACTTATTAATTTATTTCATGAAATTGGTATATACGATTTAACAACCCTTTTTTCCTCTATCTCTATTTTACTCTAAAAATTAGAACAAATAAATTATTCCTGTTTCAAGCGTTAAAAATTAATAATTTATATGTTAACAATATATCTTAGTGCCTTAAATCATAGCTATTTTACGAAACTGAATAGCCATCATTATAATTGATAACTAGAAGAATTTTATTTGCAAAAGAATTTTGAATTGCATTCATCTACAGAATTTTCCATCCGAGCATTCAAATTCCTTATTCAGGAAATATTCCATTATAATACAGAAAAGAATGAGTCTATTGTTAGTAAAATATATTTCTATATAAAGATAATTACGCCATTTACTGATGAGAGAAGCTTATATTTACATTATTCTCTAGTACTAGAATACGAACAGGACTAAACAAATGTTTGCAGACTGAAAAGTGGATCCACACCCGTTTGAGTACTATGTATTCACCACAAATCTAAAATAAATCGCCATATTTATTCAAGCTTAGATTACTCTGCTTTATAAACATATTCGGACTATTATTCGATGATTAGAATTGTCTTCACTCAATAAACACGCTAAAACCATTATTTTTTTTTATAAATTTTCATAGTTATTTAGCCAAATGACTGAGCAAAAATTCGGTTTATATTTCTGATATTATACCAGTAGCATTAATTTGGAAGTTTCTGAAAAACATTACTTTTGATCATTCACGATTTTTTTAAAAAGTGTGCTAAAAAGCAATTTAAATGCTCAGTAAGTTCTTAGTAAGCTAATTTTTAACTCGAGGTAAGAAATACAGCATCAAGAAGTTTAAAATTTGTATTTATAATTTCATTAATCTAATATATTTGATTAAGGAGAAGCACAATTGCAAGAGTTAAAACGGCATCAAAATTATTAATGTGAAAGATTTTACTAAAATTTTTAGTAATTCATTACTTGGAATCTAGAAGAAAAATCGTTCATGATAGCATGCTATATGGTTTTTGATTTATGGAAAATAAAAACGCAGAATTTTGTTGGTGAACTGATGATTAACTATTCTTTGACTTTTTTGTCACTTGACAGTAACTTTTTACATATAAAGATTAATTTGACTGCAACTCACAAATTAATGTATGTTACGAACTAATACAAACAGCCAGGTTTGAAGTAAGAGTTTAGGCCATGAATATTGGGTTTAAATTGTAGATCCAGTTTTAACTAGCATTCGTGTGAAAAAAAAAAAAAAAAAAACGATGAGCGACAAACTATGCTAACCGAACTCATGATGGTTGAAGTGGTGTCCAGAGTAATGAGTATTCAGTAACCCTTTACACAGCTGATGACACAGATTTAATTTTAAGTTTCTAAGTTTTTCTGTTTGATTTTACAAATTTTACCTTGAAACATCCTGAAGGTTAGGCATATCAGTAACAAAATTAACAGAAAGAAAGTGAATGCGAATTTCTAAAAGGCCATATTAAAATGCAATTTCTAACATAGAATAACAGTTATAGTTACATTAAAAATTTTTTTTTGAAAATTTATGATCTATAGTGTTTTATTTAGGTCAATCGAAATTAAAGCGAGAAATTCCAAAAATTCATCTATTTTTGATCAGAAGAAGGAAAAAGTATGTTTTCATGTCCATAGCATAATAGAAAATTAGCCTTATAGTTATAAAAATATATTTGCAAAATCCAATTTGTATTTACTTCAAATTTATGATAGATATTGGGATCTAATTTTTCAAAAATCTCCCATTCGTTTTACTTCCTTTATGCCTTTTTGAAAGCTGAAACAGATTTTAATCGGAAAGAAGATATACGACCAAAGTGCCTGGAGAGTTAAGTGATAAATGATTTTGGCGGGAAGAAGAGAGAAATTTCGCGCCATGACATTGTCAACAAGAGCGTTCATTTTCCTCCCAAGAGAAATCACAAAATCATGTACATTCACTAAACTAAATCCACGACTGAAAGGATCATTAATTTACTGAAACTTTAAGGTTTAATCATATTTTAATTAAACTGGCTTCGATTCATTACTTTTAATTATGTTGTATTGGATAATTAATTTGCACTGCTACTGGCTTGTATTGCGTTCTTTTAAACAGCAACGTCTTTAGTATGGGAATCGCAATATTGAACTTTATATTGTATTGATAAATGGATGAAATACACTGCAGCCCTTAATAAATAAATGCAAAGAAAAATTAGATTGAAAGTAAATAAGATATTAAAAAGGTTTTTGATAACTGCGATGGATAAAATTTGGTACACACCGTTCCATATGCATCCATAAAGCTCCACTCTCATGCAGATGGTCCTAAGATGAATACTGTATGGTACAAATCGAATCTTCGAAGCAATAATAGGTGGATCAACAGTTCTTTGGACGCTAGTGTAAGTATTGGTGTTTCCTTCAAAAATCTAGAAAAAAGCACAGATATTAAATTATTAATAATAAAAAAAACATAGTTACGTTATCGGATTTTTTGCTCTTGGTGATAAATTTATCATACACATCATGCTCCAAAAATATAGTCACAGTTGGTAAATTTTACTTCCAAAAAACAAACTTATGACAAATATTAACTTCAATATTTTTAAAACCATGCATATAATTTTGTACATTTATTTCACAAAAATCTATAAGACATAGTATTGATTAAAAATAATACTTCTTCAAAAATATAAAAGCTAAGAGTTTCAAAAGATTTAAAAAACAATTTTTGATTGAAATAAATTAAAACAGAAATGAATAGATTCTTTACATATTATAATTTCATATGTTTGATTTTTACTAAAATTTTTAAAAATTTCGAGTATTTTGATTGTGAAAATATCAGTCTAATTTATTACTTTTGAAATTCCTTTGTTATTTAAAATTAAATAAATCATTTTTACATTAATAAATTTTAAATTAAATTAATAAATTAGAAAATTTTTTTAGCTCTGTATATTTTATTTCATATTTTTAATGTTTAACAAATAAAACTAATTTTTAATGCATGAAATGAATTTCCATTTAATGAAAATTCGGTTAAATCTGCACAAAATAGTAAATCGTGCATATAATTCACATTCTAAAATTTTGTAAGGCTTCTCAGGTGACTTTATAAGCTTTAAGACCACACCCAAATTATTATGAATTCTTAAACTACTTTGTTGTGAGATGAAAATTGCATTTCAAAATGATGTTCGAATTTATTTGGTGTGTTTTCAAATTTTATCTCTTTTCTTCATTAAAAATTAAATATATTAGTTTGTAAGCAAAGCAATTTCTTGCAATCGAAAACATTTATTCTCAAAAATCTTTTCCTTATCAGTTTTTGTAAATAACTTAACCTGACATTAATAATACATTTTTGATATTGCATAACTTAGAATGTTTTTTAAGCAATGTATTCTAATCAAAACCTTTGTTATTATTTTGCATCAAGAATTAAGGTTTTTTTGCATGTTTTTTAAAACATCGTACTTTAAATTTTCTAGTCAGTGTAGTAAATATTCTTTCTAAAATGTAGGTCTTAAGGAAATCCAAAGATTATTATTTATAAATTTTTAATTAAAAAATGTTTTTAAGTAAATGTTAATATTATAAGTAAAAGATTTATATCAACTTAATATGATAGATTAATGCAGTTTGATGAAGATAGGAAAAGAGTATTTTAAAACAGAAGAAATAAAATGTCTTCAAATTAAGAATTATCATCAAATTTATCTTATATTGAAAATGTACAGATGTAAACTATAAAATATATTAAATTTTAGAGAACTGAAATATTTTTACAGAAATTAATATTATAATTCATTTGATTTTAAAAGGAATTTGTCTTTTCCTAATAATTTCCTCAAAAGTAAAAAACAATTAAAAAATTGACATTTTTTCAAAGTAATGTCATTTATCACATATTGCAATTGCTATGGTGCCAAGTAACCATTCATTCCTAAAACGTGATATTTTAGTTGCAGCATTTATCAGAAAAATTAGATCAAGAATAGGAGAAATAAAATAATGATTAAAATATTGAGCTTTACAAAATTGTTAAATTCTATTTTTACAAAATGAAAGAATTTTAATTGAAATCATTTAAGACAGTGCACAATAACAGAGTTATTATGTTGAGTATTATGTTTAACTTTTCTAAAAAATGTTTTTGGTAACTTTTGTGGAATGAGGCAAATCTTGAAAAACATTAAAATCGATCCCACTCGTAAATTGCTTGGTATGAAGTAGAAACATTTTTCAGAATCTTTCCAAAGTATTTTAGCCAAGTATTATCGTTGCCAAATATGCAATAACAACATTTGTTCCATAATAATTAATTAAGCTTTATTTTTATTAAATAAAGTTTTAAAAAAAATAATGAGCACACAATTAAAGTAAGATTTGAATTTAAAGAGATCCTTTTTTCACTCGAAAACGCTCAGCATTTGAATAAAATAATTAATTATCGACTTTGTTAGGAAACTCGTGCAAACTTTAACGTAAACCATTAATATCATTTCTTGCTTTGTTGTTATGAAGCTCTGAATAAATTTAATTATTTAAAAACAAAAATTAGAATAACACATTGATAATCCGATCGTTATCTTCTTGAAAAGTTGCCAATTTGCAAATGCAAACAAGAAAAAAAAGATATATTCGATGTAAAAGAAAATATTTTGTTTGGCCCGAAGCATTATTTTTAAATTAGCTCATTTTAATAGTCATTATTGATTGCTTTAAGTTAAAACGAATACAATTACGATCATCAATACGGACTTTGTTTTTACTTAACTACGTTTATGATTAAAATAAAGTTCGCATTAATTGGGAGATTTGAATTTTAGAAATCAGAAATGATGATTTATTAAATATTGAAAGAATTTTTTTGGAATAAAAGGACATTACTTAGATAATAATGTACATTAAATTACTACTTTTTTTAGATTAATATTGGAAGACTCCATATTTTGGTGATGGAGGTAATATGGAAAGAAAAGCGAATAATTTAGGAAGAATAAATGATAAGTTACAATAGGAAATTCTGTATTTAACTAATTTCTTTTATAGGGACTTTCACGGTCCCAACCATAAGCTACGAATTATTTGACACATACTTTTAGTACCATCAAAGTGAAATGTTTTTTTATTATCAGTAATTTTTCCTTATATAAAACTAAACTTTTCTCTGAGTTTTGTATCAGAAACTGTGTGTGAATGAGATGCATGTCATATATGGTGACGTGTCTCACAAATGTTTAATATTCAGAATTAAGTAAAAAAATTGCAATTTATTTCATGATACGTTTAGTTTTTATATATTTAGGCTATTTATTTTAATATAAATATTTTTTAGACATTTGTATTTATGATAATATGAACTATATCAATGAAATTCATTGGGAATTTCTATGAATTCGTTTTTACTACCGAAGAAGCCCGTAACTCCTTGAAATGTGGCAAAAGATATTTATTTTCAACCTTAGAAGCAGCGTCAGAGAAGAAAGATATTTCATCAGGAATATATATAGATATATTCTTGATTTAGGGACGTAAGAAAATGGAGGTTAGAATAATTCAAAACAAAACATTTATTAAGTCATTACACATGATTAAAACAGTTACAAAAGAAAATACTTATTAATAGTAATAAACAAGGTTATATATAAGGTTATAAGGTACATTACAAATAATAAAAAAGTTACTTATGAACCGGATGGTTTTCCTTCCATTTCTCACATCTCTCTTCTATATCTATTTGTTATTGGATACTGAATATTTTGTAAGTTCACTCTATTGGGCATTGGGCTGTAACGCATCTCTTGTCCGTAGAGTTAATATAGATCTGTTACATATATATATATATATATATATATATATATATATATATATATATATATATATATATATATATATATATATATATATATATATATATATATATATATATATATATATATATATATACAGGGTTAGCAAGAAATAAGTTTCCCACTTCAGAGGGCTGTAGAATACGTTCTATTTGTCCAAATGAGATAAAATTTGAACTACAGATAATTCAAATGATGCGCTTGACATTTATTAAAAAATAGTACAAAATTCCACCGATAGATGGCGCTGTAATACACATAAAAACATTTGATTTGCTTTATAAATGTTAAAAAATAATAATGAAAAAGTAGCGTTACAACCCTTCAATATGCCCTTCTTCGTTTTCAACAATGTGCTCTAATCGCAGAACCATATTTTCGACAGCAGACCGGTGTGAGTCTGTGGGAATATCAAGGATATGGCGCCTAATGCTGTCCTTCAGATCTGGTACACATGCTGGCCTTTTACGGTAGACATTGCCCTTCCAAATGAATGCCAAATGAAGAAGGGCATATTGAAGAGTTGTAACGCTACTTTTTCATTATTATTTTTTAACATTTATAAAGCATATCAAATGTTTTTATGTGTATTACAGCGCCATCTATCGGTGAAATTTTGTACTATTTTTTAATAAATGTCAAGCGCATCATTTGAATTATCTGTAGTTCAAATTTTATCTCATTTGGACGAGTATAACGTATTCTACAGCCCTCTGAAGTGGGAAACTTATTTCTTGCTAACCCTGTATATATATATATATATATATATATATATATATATATATATATTACATGAAAAATTCCTCTCTTTCCTCTTATTAATCATAAAAAATCGTAAGAAGCGGGAAAAAATTAAAGGCTTGCATCACAGCAAATTTTTTTCCCTCTCATAAATATATAAATATAATTTTGAATAATAATTGAAAAAGTCACAATATTTTTATGTTTTTTGTTATTTGTTGCAAAAGGAGTTTCTAGACGCTTAAAAAAAGAAATAAGAAGGTCACCAAAGGATATTTTCTATAATCTTAGTTATAGAATAATACATCATCTAACAATAAAAATACATTAAGTATAAAATCTCACCTTGATTACTATCATTACATAGATTTATTGGAGATCATTTTATTAGATAAATTTGTTATGAAGCGTTAGGTGATAAGGAGGGAAAGATCATCTTGCTTTTGTTATTAGATGCATGTCTAGCAGCCAAAAGACTGTGGAATCGATTCATGATTCCGAAATTTATTCTTGAAAAACAAGAAATTAATTAGAATTTATTCTAGATTGAAATTAGCTGGCGTTGGTGCTCATATGTTTATCAATTATTTTGTCTTGTAGTATGAGAATACGATTCACTAATTTTGAAATAGCGTTTTGGAATGTAAAATGCCAAAGACAGGCCAAAACTTTCAATTACTTTCTTGCAGTTATCTTATTCTGTTTCAGAAAGGAAAAAATAATAAAAAAAATTAGAAAAATACCGAAAATGTATGGAAAGTTTATAAACGATTAAAAATACTAAATTGCTTCATACTACTTTATTTAAAAAAATATTTTTTAGTAAAAGTTTTATAGAAATATAATATATCAATATATATGTAGAGAAACTTTCATGTTTTTATACAATAAGTTTAAGAATAGTTGGATAAAGAGGACGAGTCCATAGCATGTTGCATATAACATAGGATTTTTATAAAATGCATACGAGGTGAAAATCATTCACTGGCTTTAGGTTTATATGAATTCAGATATATGGCAATATATTAATTAGTTGGCTATAACACACTTGAACCATACTTTTTCCCAATTATCTTTTTTTACAATGGGAAAGAATTTATCTAAAGAAGTTTGACAAATTGAATATTAGAAATGTTACAAAATAATATGAATCGGCACAAAAACTGACTGATGTAATGCAATGTTAATCGAGATTTTCATTAATTATAAATTTAAAATATATTTCGCATTTGCGATTTTCATTGTTGTTTGGTCATTCAAGAGCTGTATACATATATTAGGTCAGTGAAACAGATCATTACTTTGCACCACTTGATGATGAAAACAGACGAGTTGGTACTTATCTATATAAATTCCTCATAATAGCAGATGACATGCATCAAGTGACGAATCATTAAAGAGAACCTGTTCTAAGGACACCGCAGTGTTTGTCATCAAAATTCACTTCGTTCCTTCGAAATGCGACTCTTTTAATAAAGCTTCTTTTTTACACAATAAATAAAACCAACAATTTAATGAAATCAATAATGCAACAAAGCAAACACTGAACAGAACAGACTGAAAAATTACTCTCTTTCTTATTTAGCAGATTACTTACTAAGTAGGTTTGTTACAAGCATCTAGAAAACAGGTGACGTGACTGGAGTCCAGAATTTCGAACTATGTAATAGTTTCTAAACAAGAACGATTTTATGAAGAATTAGTGTTAGATTGTTAAATCGAGAGTGCCAAGAAAACTGGCCGAGTCCTGCTTATCTCTAATGTTCCCGAGACACAAGACGACACTGGGAAAAGTTATATGGAGACACGCGTCGGCTTAAGCCAAGCATAATCGCCATCATTACTTAACAGTTTAGGTTTGGCTACTGGTTCTCTGTAGCCGCCATTAGCTTGTGCAGAAGTCAGGACGCGAATAGAATGGGAAAAGAGTTCAATCTAGTGGCATAGAAACACACAATTTGTCCTTTAATATGACCGGCATAGAATTTTAATCTTACCGCTGAGAGAAGCAAGTAATCGATTCTTATTTACTCAGACATGAATCAGAATCATAAAAGGAATTCTGCACAGTTGTTTGGGGTAACTAATTTTAACGTAATGTATTTACCTAATTTTGCGAACAATTAGAATGTAGACATAAATTTATCAATCCTGTATTTTGCAAATCTATTTTTAAAGTGTGTTCCAAGTCTTCCATATTATTAAAATAAATGACATGAGGTTGAATTTAAGGAAGTTAAAAAAATTCATTGATATTTTTAAAATATATGGATTACTTTAATTTCTGCAGAATGCCAGAGGGTCATGTTAGGCTTAACATGAAATATTCGGAAATTTTATTTTAAGATGCAATTATTTCTCAAAATGAACTTTTGAAACATCTCGTGTTAAGCCTAAATAAACTTCCTGCATTCTGTTTTGTTCCCCATAGTCAAATTTTGCTTATGGATTGCAATATTTTTAAACACAAGTTATTTCAATGCTTAAAATGAATTTTTCAAAATTATAAAATAATCAAGTTCAAACACACTTTACATATTTCAGAGACTTATTGTGTATTCTTTGCTAAAATAATTAAATTGTTTTGAGAACGAAGAACATTTACGATGAATCAAATTCATAAAAAAACAAAATTCATCTTCTATACATCTAATTTCAATATCAATTAATTGGTACTCGATTTGATCATGCAATTTAATTACTGTATAGTTGAGATACAAGATAGACGTGGTGTCTACCTTTGTGCTATGTATTGACCCAAGATAATAAAATTGAATAAAAATTAGGAAAATTACTTATTTGGAATATTTTAGTGCTTTCAAGTTTTTCTGTGTTATGCTTAGTGTATCAGAGGGTTAATTTATCTACTAGATAGAATGTAAACAGCTACGGACATATTTATTAAATTATAATGCTTACAAACAGTTATAATAAAGCCATACAAAGATAGCATAAATTCAATATTTTTGCTGAGTTTTTGAAATTGTAACACATTAAAAAATTACATAGTTCTTATTGATCTCCAAAAAATATGGTAATTCCTTTTCTTCGTCTAGGAACTTTTGTACAAGTGATATAATCAAATTTTAATGTTTAAAAAAAATTTAACAATAACAAAAGGTCACACATGACAACAGATAAGAACGCAAAAAACATATTTCGAAAGAAAATTCAAGAATTCAAAGTAAAGAGAATTGTTATATAATTCAGTGACATCATAAACATATACACTACTGGCCATTAAAATTGCTACACCAGGAAAGCAGCACACCCCACACGTGAAATTTGCATGACAGGTAGAACTTGCTGTGATATGCAAATGATTAGATTTTCAGCGCATTCATACAAAGCAGGCGACAGTAGCGACATCTACAAAGTGTATAAAACAAAAGATTTGACAGCAGTTTTCTCATACTCAATTTCCGTTTCAACGTTGTTTTCGGCAAAGAAAGTTGTAGTAATGCCTCATGTAAAAAAAAGAAATGCCTATCAGCACGTGTCTGACTTTGATCGAGGAAGGATTATAGCCTACCGGGATTGCGGTTTATTGTACCACAATATTGCTACTCGCGTCGGTCGAGACCCCATGACTGTTAGCAGAATATGGAATCGATGGGTTCAGGACAATCATACGGAACGTCATGCAGGATCTCAGCGACCCCCATCACTAACAGCAGAGAAGACAGACATCTTATCCGCATGGTCACAAGGGATCGTACAGCCACGTCACGAACCCTGAGTCGAGAAATGGAGTCATTTGCAAGGCAACAAGTTTCTGCTCAAACAGTTCAACGACGTTTGCAGCAGCATGGATTGTCTGCACTGCGACCATGGCTTCGGCTACCATTGACGCTGCGTCACAGACCGGAGCGCCTTCAATGGTGTGATCAGCGACGAACCTGGACGCGGGAATGGCATCACGTCATCTTTACAGATGAATCTCGGTTCTGTATACAGGACCATGATGGCCGCATCCGTGTTTGGAGGCATAGTGGAGAATGCGCATTGCTAGCTTGCATTGGACATCGCCATTCTGGCCCATATGCTGGAGTGATGGTATACGGTGCCATTGGATACACGTCACGATCACCTCTTGTTCGCATTATCGGCACTTTGAACAGCAACCGTTACATTTCCGATGTGTTAAGAACCGTGGCTCTGCCCTATCTTCGAGTCCTCCCTAATGCTTTGTTTCAACAGGATAATGCACGACCGCATGTTGCCCGTACTGTTCTGAACTTCCTTGATACAGAACAGGTTCGACTGTTACCCTGGCCAGCACGTTCTCCTGATCTGTCACCAATTGAGAACGTGTGGTCAATGGTTGCCGAGTGATTGGCACGCCATCACTCACTATCGACTACTGTCGATGAACTGTGGCATAGTATTCAAGCTGCGTGGACTGAGATCCCCGTACATGCCATACAATCTCTGTTTGACTCCATGCCTAGGTGGATAAATGTTGTTATTGCAGCCAGAGGTGGCTGCTCTAGGTACTGATTTCTCAAGATATATACATCCTAATTTCCAGTAGATCTAATCACTTGTTCTTTCCATTACAATGTATGTGTCCAATAAATATCGTTCTTTTATTTGCATTCCTTCTTGGTGTAGCAATTTTAATGGCCAGTAGTGTATTATGAAAGCTTACTGAATTTCTGATTCTCACAGAAAAATAGCAAATATGAAATCAACGAAAATTTCAATAATTTTTTTTCATGGGTTATATATTTTTATAATAAGGAAACATTATAATGAAATATTTGCGAGCTTTTGGAATAAAAAACACCTAGATAGTATTGCATAGCTGAAAACCAATAGTTTTTAATAAATGTTGAAAAAGTTAAAACATTTAAAAACAAAAGGCATAATATAAAAATGATCAAAACATGTAAAACAAGTCAATGTTTTAAGTCATATTAGTAACTGCTACTCTGAAAGGTTAAGTCAACAGAAAACTAGTCTTTTTTAGCCACTATGATATCCAAATCTGTATCCAGTGGGTGCATAAAAAATAAAGTATGTATTAGAGAACCCCCAATGCAGTTTTTTTTACACAATATCTTAAAGCTTCATTTAAGACAAATTAAAATATTTCGAAAATTTGCGAAATCAAATTTGACAATGTCAGATATGCTTTGAAACTCCGTGGAAAGGTTTGGAGACTGCAGGCATTTATAAAAAAATTTTTTATTTCCTAGATTAAAAATAATTTTGGAAAAAAGATTTTGCACTGAATCAAGTAACATTTAAATATATATATTTAAATCAATTCAACAAGAAATGTAAATAAAACAAAACAGAACAACGAGATGAATGATGAAATTTAGATGAGTACTGCATTATTTGCAACTTTGCAAGAGGAAATGCGCTTTTAAACCATTTGAATTTGAAAGCTAGTTTTTGAGAAAACGCATCTGCGGCCCAAAGATAGATGACTGAGAATTTTTTTCTGGACATACAAGCTGTGTTTCCATTACATTCCGAATTTTTTTTTTAGTAGAAAAAAAAGTAACTTTTTTTAAAACTTTCCTAAACCTCTAAAAAAAAATCAACCTGTTCAGCGAATCAAGTCAGGTATAGCAAAATCAATAAACTTCTGAATAACATAGTTTCCATTAGAATTTTATTTCTTTTTTTAAGAGAAAAAATAAAGGTGTATGAGGAAAGCGGAAAAAAATAAAGAAATTCAGTCAAATCGATTTTCATCACTCATGGGATGGCAGAAAGAAGGGGAAAAAAATTGGGAATTTCGGTTTCTTCAGTCTCCAAAATGAAATAAAACGAGATCAGCTTTTTCTTTAAATTCCCTACTCTCTTGAAAATTGATTACGCAGAGTAGGAAAAACTTTTGAAAAGGCTTTACTGCAAAAATCCATGCTATCCCTTATGTAAATGAGATAAAGGAAGGTATACATTGATTCCAATCTAATTGGATGTAAATGGCTGACATATTTTCCCTACACCACCCCCAACGCACTTCCTATGTGGGCCACTTAGGGCTTAAGGATCAAATGAGTAACGCCAACAAAGTATCGAAATTTAGAAATTTAGCCAGCTTCATGCATAGTCACGTGTGTGTGGGTAGGTGTTCCGCTGTGGCGAGAATTCGGTTACCAAGCGAGAGCTAATTTCTGGCTCTGGAAACGGGGATAAATTTTATTTGTAACTAACAACGTGGACTTTTATGAATCAAATCTACACATCTTATGAATTTGGGAGTCAAACTGCTTCACTGGTGTTTAATTCAAATAATTAAAATAAAAATTTAAAAATCAGGCGTGAACTGAAGAAAAATGAAGTATTAACTATTTCTTGTCGAATAAAAGGAAAAAATTAAATAATTGCAACTATATAAAGTCTCTTAAAATAAAAGTATTGAGGTTATTCTTCCCATGCATTTTAGTAATTTGTGATGAATGTTGAAGGTGAAAATGAGGAATACAGAATTATGTACTTGTGCTATTGGATATAAATTTAAAAAATCCAAAAAATTGAATAGATAACATACCGAAATACTCTTATAGATATGTAATGATAATAAATGATGAATATATAATTAACATTAAAACTATACCTCACAACTTAGAGAAATGTAATATAACTGAAGAGTATATATATATATACTTTATATATATATATATATATATATATATATATATATATATATATATATATATATATATATATATATATATATATATATATATATACATATATAAACTATGTCAATAAAAAATGATAACTGATAGACCCCTTACTTTTAAGTATGTTTTATAAAAAACCAATGACAACTCTTATGCGCATGTTATGAGAGATATTAGAACTTATTAATTGTTGGTACTTGGGGTACTCTTGGGTCATTGGCTTAATACAAAAAATACGTCCTTTTGAATTACACTCAAGCAATGAAGTTATTATTTAAATAAGCAATCTTCATTGCATACTTCACTTGTGGAGATACATTAAGACCAATGAATATTTATAGACGCATACATTTTTTTCAGCATGGGGACTCAAAGAAAATTAAATGAAATTGATTTCTCTATTCCATTCAGGCATTCGAAATGATAAGCCATGAGTAATGGAATCAAAGAAGCGGATTCAGTACTTCTGCGAAGCCACTCTAACATTTTTGATAAATAATAATATTTCAAAGTAAAGAAGTTGTAGGAAAGAAATGACAGAATGATTTTGGCAATTCTGGATCCAGTGGAACAATCACACTTTTTTGAAGGGTAATCATAGCCCACATAAACCAAAGGAAGGTAGGTGTTGTATTTTTGCATCCAACATCCACATTGGACGGGAATGTGTTTGACAGTTTTCAGGGTTTTTCCCTTTGCGATATGCTGACACAATCCTCAGTACACTTAAAATTCTCTCAGAAGTAAATAGCCATATAAAAACCTGCAACTGCTAAGTCATTGAGGTGTTAAAAACTTTTCGATAAATAATTTTAAAATATCCACGCACTACTCTCTTAAAGGGAATACAAAATAAATTATCAATATCATTATCCATTCAATATATTTAGAATCAAGCATTACAGCTCTTGGAAAAAAATTAACAGCCTCTTGACGTTATTTCAATTTAAATTTGCTTATATCTTCAAATAGTTTGATAAATTAGAATTTTAAAATATACTTTACTAATCAATTCTACAAAATGGAAAAAAAAAATCGAAAAATTGATTTATAACACTTTGGGAATAGTAGTGTAGCAGATAATTCATCTTCGAAAACGGAAATTCAAAATTACTTCCTCGCTCCACTGATTTATTTTCGAATCTGATTCGAAATTGGGGTGTAAGGACTTCACGCCACTCTGGGTCATGTCACTCTGATATCATGTTGAAACACGCGAGTGCATCTATTATTCCCTAAAGTTTCTCTCCAGCATTTGGCATCACCAAGTCCATTCATCACGGCCTACTCCCTCCTGAACAGTATATGTCAACAAGATGTCCCTCTGAACTGATCGGTGGAATTACCCTTGCAAATCGGTTCTTCCGTCACAGTTACAGGTAGTAGGGGAATTAAATGCATGTGGTACTGGGGAGAATATTCAAGTTCTATATAATCTTTCGGTATTTGTAATGGTTATCAGGCTATATTTCACAAAACTAATAAAAACGATCTAAAGTCTCCACTAGAAATCCTGATTGATTTCTGGATATACACTATTTGATGTCTGATGTCTTAAGCAGAAAATTTATTTACAAAATTCGCATTTTGAAATATATTTTCTATAATTATAACTATGAAATATGTTCCTTAACGATTACAATTAATTTTATTTCACGGAAGTTAACATTTAGATTTCTTTATCAAAATTTCAAGTGATTATAATTTTTCTTATTAGATTATGAAAATATTTACTATATCATTAACTATTTCATATGAGTAATGCGTAATAAATACAAGCAAAACTTGTGGAATAATATTAGTAAATCAAAACGTTATGAATAATAATTCAATTTGCAAAATATTATTAATAAAATTACTAAAATCTTACAAGAAATATATAAGAAAAAAATATATGATAGAAATATATAACATATAAAACTTATTTTATATTTCCTTAGAAAACTATTTTTACAATCGTTTGATTTATTAATTGTTTGAAAATATCAAAATTTACAAATATTAGATAATAAAATGTGTATGAAAAACGAACAACTTTAATAAAAGCAAGGTTTCTTAAAATTATTTTAACTGTGAAGTAATCAGATAATACAAGCCAATTGTATAATGGAATGAAAATTGTGTCCATATGGCAATTAAAACCTGTTAAGATAAATTTTTATATGTCAAAAAAATTCTACTTTTGGTGGTACAAAAAGTTTAATTTAAATATAATTATATAATGACCCAAGCTTATCTGAACCGTTAGTCCTATTTGAAAGAATAAATTGAGAAATATATTAGTTTCATCAGTTAAATATGTATAGTTTTTCTTCACGAGGTTGAGAATATTTGCTGCTAACTTTAAGTAAACAACAATATAAGATTTCAAAATAACAATTAATTCATAAAAAAACCGAAATTATTTGAGGTGATATCATAATGCAAAACAGAAACTTTGTATTTATTTAAATTTATCATTGTAAAAGATTTTTCTTAACACTTAATAGCTCATTCAGTTTAATTTATATGAAAATTTTTAAAAAATGAAAACGATTCCAAACACATTATGTTACATTCGTAATATTTAATTAACAATATGAATAAAGTGCACTTAAATTAAATTAAAAGCAAGATGTAATTCATTATAACTTTTCCTTAATCTTTATTAACGAAAAAAAATCATTGCTACTTTTTTTGCAATAACTTTTAATCATCGTTTTTCTTTAATGAGAATTTCAAATCAGTTACTAAATCATAATGCCATGCGTAATGGATACAAATCACTTTGGACAATAAAGTAAAACCGATCTAATCAAAAAGAAATATTCACTCTATTTAAACAAAACTGCTTCGATCCAAAATAGTCAAATATATTTTTTATCGCCTTACATTAAACATAGTAATAGGACGAGGTAGAAAAATAAAAAAATGATCTTCAGAAATAGTTTTTTATGGCAAGTCCTAGTGCACCAATCTTAACATTATTTTACATGGCTTTAAATAAATCACCAGAAACAGTCATTTTGGACTCATTACCAGCTCAGACTGGAATCGAGGTCAGTGGGCGATTACCTAGGTGAATCCTTGTCCTCCCCCTTTTCTTTCCCTTAATAGTCTTCCCCACACCATCTCCATACGATTCCAAACCACCCCAAGGGACCAATTATGAATCTTCTTGGGATCTTCGAGCCATTTCTTATTCTTGGGAACAATGGGTTGCCGGCGCAAATTGCAGTCCTCCTCATCAATAATTGGGGAGGCAGTAATTAGTCATTTTAGAGGCGAAGGCCGATTTGTCTCTTTTAATTGCCCGCTTTCTTGTTGAACGACTTCTTGGATAAAGAATTGAAATCGAAGCTTGCTTACCTTAGTGAATGAGGCAACAAACAGTCGGATTGGATACTTGTTTGTTTTATAAGCCCTTAAATCTCTACAGAAGATGTTTTTTTTAAAGTCTCATTAAGTTGTATAATTACAGAACTTTTCCTGTTAATATATCAGTTGGTGACTCCATTAAACCCCTATCGTTTGTTTACTATGAAGTATTTAGAGATTCCAGAGAAAGAAAGAGAGAGAGAGAGAGATCTCATTTTAATGAAATGATTCATGTTTTATCAGTCTTAAAAAATCTATTAATACCAAGTATAAAGTTTTTATTGGACTCAATATCTTTCATGATCTTCTAATTATTTAAATTTCTTATAGAAAGTTTCCCAATTTAGAGAATAGCATTATAAAGTAAGATATTTATTTTTGATTTATTTCATGACACATGTTTAGTTATTTAGATGGGAATTTTGCATCTGGTATATAAAGTAGTTTTTTAATTATATTTTTGTTTTAAAAATAATTAATTATATTAATTTTTTAAAAATTAATTGAGTGCTCTATATTTTATTTCACGTCAAATATAATAATACTTGATGTTGACTCAATATGTATGGAAAATGGCTTATAATTCTTAAACATGTACAATATTTTTAGCTACTGTACAGGTTTCCAAGTAAGATATAACATTGTCTCTTTTAGGCATTAAATATTCATTTAATATTCAAGGGATTGAATTCACGTATCTCAAATAAAAAACTATGAACATTGTAAAACAGCTTTATTGATTAATGTATGTTTATGACTGCATAATGGATATCCAAGAAACTGAAACCGCTTTTACTGACAAACACTTACTAGCTTCGCAAAGGAATTTTTACAAAAAGTGGGCATTATTTCCTTGTTAAAGTGAAACGAATCCAGAAATTTTAAGGCACTCATTCTAAAACATATACTAGCAAAACAAACATACAGCATCCATCTTTCGTTTTTTAAAATACACTGGATTTGAACCTATAGGTACTTCCACTTCAAATTTTTTCACTAAGTTACTAATGATATATTTAAATGTCAAATTTAAAAAGGTAACATACATTTCCGGATTGAATTTATTATTTTTTTTACAGCAAACAAAACATCTAAATTCATCAACACGAAATTACAGTATATTATTTATTTAATTTTTACGATACAATAAACTTTCATTCATAATTGAAATGATATTTTTGGGGGTGGATCGGTCTAGTATTAGGGAGTTTTTGGCTTGATCCCTGCTTCTAAATTATGAAGACTCCCTCATTTCAGCTTCTACTAACTGGTAGTACTTAACTCTGGGCCCTAGGTATAATACAGGGAAGTATGCTGGTGCAACAATAACATTAAATGGTACAGACTCTTTCTTAAGATTACTTAATTGTCAAATGCTTGTAGATTATTGTATAAATGGCATTTTTATGCTTATATACTATTAATAGATATGTAAATAATTAAAAAAACTATTTCATTGTGTATATTAATAACATTCACTGAATATTTCATTGTTTTAATTTTGAAAGACCGAATCGCGTATTCAGTGAATAAAAATAGTGTATTTTAAATTTAATTTAGTCACATCTTTTCAATATGTAGAATGATATTTTTGGTGTTTTAGTGATCAATCTTTTATTGGAACTTGAAAGAATTTTTTCTCTTGTTATCTGGAGGTACTTACCCATAGAGCTCGAGCTTTATGGGTCTAAAGAGATCATAAAAATTTAAATGTCTGCTTATCTATGCAGACCAGTTCACAATGCCCATCGTAATGTCTACAATTTTTTGCGGGCCCTCCTTCAAAACATAGCCTTAAGCAAATAAAGTTGTAGCTCGAACTCCGATAGAATAACGCTTTAAGAAGAAGGGATTTCGCATATATTTCTATGTGCAGACCTTGTAAGATAACAACAACAAAAAAAAAAGCATTTTCAAACAAATTCTTGAACATATTCTTTGCTTTTTTTTCCTTTGGGGATTGTGGAGTGTTTAGCGGAGTGAAACGCTCAAGGAAAGGGATGGACGTAGTTTTTTATCAAAGAAAATCATAATAATGACAACAAAAAACTTGGGAGTCTTACTTTTGTTCAGAAAACCACCCTCTTCAAAAATGAGTCCAAAACCCCGTGAAATAAAAGAACTTTGAAAAAAGGACCCATTCTTCCCACGTGACCGTTTTAGTAATGATCACACAATAGCGGATGATATGAGTTTCAATGATTATGTATCTTCCCCCCGGGGGTACACCTAAGGTAGAGGTGGGTGAGACAAAAGAGGGGAACCCCTTTTTCCAGGAACACCATGGGACAAAAGATATTCCCGCCAAGCATTGTGTACCCATCGGAGCGGAATCAGGAGAAGTGCGCCAAGTATATGATGACTACGTATGGAACTGCGTCTTTGCTCGGGTGGGTATTCAGGCAGTATGTGTGCTGCAATTCTCTGGCCGAAATTATTCGAACGCACGGATATTTATTTCGCTGCGAGCAAGATTCGCTAGGACGGTTGCAGTTATTAGAATGTGGAAAAGATTTGGACGGTTAAATAAAATTCTTATACATATATCGATATATTCATTTTTTTTATTTCAATCCTTTTTTTTCGAATTCGGGATTTTTATTCCCTTTTCTTTTACATTTTTGAAAAGAGTTCCTACTCAAATCACGAAAGATTCGCGAAATTTCTTTTTCCCCCCTAATCTTGGGACATTCATAAATCGGGAAAGGAAAGAATATCTCAGGGAATGTAAAATGTAATGAAACATTTTTTCTTTTAAGAAATGATTTGTAGGAAATATTTTTTCTTCGGTTACAAACGTGTTCAAATAGAAAAATCAGAAATATTTTTCTTCAAAAAATTTGCAAGCCAAAATTTTGTTATTTCGATTTTTATGCCATACATTTAGATAATAATATATATGATCAAAATAAAAAGGGACCTTTTTGACCTATGCGCTAAGTCAAGCATTTTAGATATAATAAGAATTGTATTAAGTATTTATCAATAAATATTATTAAATAGCACAATATATATATATATATATATATATATATATATATATATATATATATATATATATATATATATATATAATTTTCAATGAATAAATTATTAATATAATTGATACGTTTTACATATTTTTGTATGACAAATTGTCACTACCAATTCTATATATTATAAACTTTTATTATTTTAGCTAAATTATTTTTATTAATATTTAATTATTTTTTACATTTAAAATACTGGGTTTAATAAGCTCTTTAAAAGTATATTTATTTAAAATATATTTTGATTAATAATTTTCATAATTTAAAAAAAATTCTCTCAATAACTAATTATAACAGACGATTGAAATGCATGAGAGTGTTTTACATTTTAAATATATCAAATCTTCCTTCTTCAATGTTTAAAACAAAATCTATTAGAATACAGATAAGAGTTTAATACATCATTTTTAAGCAGAAACCCTATATTTTCAATGTATTCTTTTTACATTTTACGTAATAAATTGTATACTTTTCTTGTTTTCAATTTGCTTTGTTGCAATAAAAACTTGTACCAGAAACTTTTTTGACTAATTAAATCAATGTCAAAATCAAATGTAATATATTTATAATATAATTAAGTTTATAAAATATTTTAAGATAATATTTTTACACAATTTTTTTATTTAAATTAATTTTGCAAGATATTTTAAACGAATATATTAAGTACAACAAGTAAAGAAATAATTTAGTAAAAAAACAAACTGAACGCTACTATTATACTCTATTCATATCTTCTATTTATGAATCAAAATTTGTTACAATTAATTTAAGCTGGAAAATTATTTTTACATAATATAGAGCATTAATAATATACGAAGTATGTGATTAAATTTCTTATTATTTTGATTATAATTAAATTAATCAATATTAAAAAAAAACTTATTGAATTGACAACGATAAATAATATCATCAAATAATCAATAACTATAAATCAACAGTAAAATCCTTCGCTTAAATTTGCTTTATAAAATCTTTACAATGGTCATTTTTTACTGATGATAGTAACGACATCTGCTAATAATAGTTTTATCAATAAAGCAAATGTATTAACTTCTTTTTTGTTTAACTGAAATATGTAATACATTTAAAAACAATAAATTGTCATTAAATTAAAGAATAAATTTCTAGCTTAAATGTTAATTGCATATCAATTAAATTTAAGATACTTTATAAATTTAAGATACTTTATATTTTTAATTGATTAAAAATATTTTATTGGTAAATTATTTGCTTTATATTCGATCAGAAGAAAATTTAATGAATCACTTTGTTATGGTCAATATTTTAAAATGAAATTAAAGAATAAATTTTAATAAATAAGTAAAAACATACTTTTTAAAGTATTACTAGTTACTCACTCAGTATAAATGTAAAAAAAATGTAATCAATGCTCACTCTGTAAAAACAGAATTAAAACTGAAGTAATATGAAAGTTCATTTTATTGTTCAAAGTTATAATTGAATTGGAACATTTAGAGAATATATCGGTTAATCGATAAGAGTTTAACTTTATGGGACCCAGGTGGCAACCAAGAAGTTCTTGTCGATAATTGTTTGATACTTAAACTAGAAATCGATACAACTGTCATTATGTTTCCTATTGGGAATACCAAGTTAATAGAACATTACCACACACAAATAGCTCCGCTCAAAACGAGTGCAGAAATTGCAATCAAGAATATCTGAATATTTTACTTTCAAGAAATCGATTAAACAGAGTTTAGAAAAGCTTAAAAGCCTTATATTTTTATCATTTTTTATATTTTATATGGAACACAAAATGATGATTTATGAACTAGAAATTTAAAACTAAACATTATATTTAATTTATAATAATGTATGATATAAATATTAAAGGGGTATTATTTATTTTATTATTATTATGTACTATTTATTGTTAGAGAATAATATTCATCATAAAATTTATTATAATGCTTGCGTAAGTATGCCAAAATTAAATGGGGTACGTTAATATATATGCTTAAAATACATATTTAAAATTCAAGGAAGGATTTCAATTCTATTAAAAAAAAAGCTTTTTCATCTATTTACATTAGAATAATCATGATGAGAATTAAATTTCGAGAATTTTCAAGAAAAGTGATACCAGAAGCTCAATAAGAAATATCCTTAACTCTATTTTAGATTAAAATTTTGCAACCATAACATTTTTATTTACCTGTAACAAAATAAATAACTTAAAAGTTATTTCCGAGAATACATAATTAATACTCAATGAAAAGCCTAAAATTAAAGAAATAAAGTCACTTTTAAATGACATTAATTTAAAAATATCAAAAAATTAATTCTATAACATTTTTGCTAATGATTAAATGCAATATTTTGTCAGTTATAATGTAACAACAGTTTCCGTTAATATATTTATTCGGTTAAATTCTCCTTATTGAAAGATTGTTGGTTCCATACCATATGCAACTGACTATCAGTCATGTTCACTAACAGTGATTGAGTGGCGTAATATAGGTTAAGATCTATATTTTCCCCATATATAATGATACTTTGGGGATGGTAGACTAAGTTAGGAGGTCTTTTATTAGGTCACTACTTTGAAATTATGAAATTCACTCACTTACGGGACAATGACTTCACACACATTTGGTGTCCTACTCTATAAGATGCTATCAATCCTGTCCCTTGTAAATGCTGAAAGTTGAAGGTATTGGTGGCCGAGCATTCTTAAAAATTTTTAACTTAAAAAAAAGTGGAATTAGTTTTTTTAAAAAAAGGACGCCAACTAGTTCGAACTTATTTCATCTGTAAGCAGAATGAAAAAAATAAGACTAATAGACCATATGCACGTTTCTGAACATAATTTTTAAATAAAATGGTCAAATATAGTAATGTTGTTAGTCTTAAAAAGTTTAATTTTTCTTGAGTTACCCTACTGAAGGATGTAGTGAAGAAAAGAAAATTTATCATACTGATTCAGGTTTCTAAATAGTTAGGTAAGTCTTTAAATTTTTACACATTGTGGTATTTCAATCAGGTTTTATCATTAAATATAGTTTTTTAATTAATCTAATCACAAATTCTCTATCGTAAGATTTAAAATCGTCAACTATTGAGGTGAGGATTAGAAAACTGACCATTTAAGTCTAAAACGCGTTTTCTTTCATCCACATCCTTATTTTTTTATCTGTTAATAAAAAAAATTGAAGCTTAGTACAAAACTATACTTTTCTAAGCAATTTTATTTAAAAGCAAAGAGTTTTTAGCCTAATTATTGCATAAATTATATAAGAAAATCTCAAAAATAACAACAGAACTAAACTTTCTATTGATTCCCAAGATAAGTTTAATGCTGTCCCTACCCAATGAGAAATATGTTTACATTTTTAATTTTATTCAATAACTTGATAAGACTGGAAACATTTAAGAGTAATTCTAAGTAAACAATTTTCTAAATATGTAATTATTTTTCGGTTGGGATAAAAACAGAAAATTCTAATTCTAAAAAAAAGCACAATTAACTTTCCTTATCCTCGAGAACTGTGCTAGTTCGCAGTAATGAGATTATTTGTTTTTAGAGTTTTTTCCGTTTAATTAGGAAGGGGAAAAGAAAATAATTACGCAACACCTTCTTTAAAGATTTTCCCCAATTATTTTTTAAGTATTTTCCCAGCAACTTTTCAAATTTTTATTTCGTCATTAACGAACCCTTTTCTAAGATTTAAAAACTCGTTTAGAGTTCTTTTTATTTTAATTTTGAAGCATTTTTTTGGTGTTTATTTTTGCTAATTTCCAATCTGCCACTACTTTTGATTTTGCAGTAATTAGATCCTATCAGTGGAAATTAAAATTGTTTTTGCATGAATTTTAAGGAGTTTTGATGAAATAAAAAGAAACAGGTTTGAATTGTTGATAAAACTGAATCCTAAGTTTGTATTTTTGGTGTCAAATTCATACCTAAATTTCCTGTAAAATATTAATTAATATTTACATCTATATAACTAATATGGATATTGTTTCTATAACTTTGAAACTTAGAAAGAAGAGATTAATTTGAAGAGAGAAAGGACTCCAGAAAGAAGATTAATTCTAATCATAAATTTTTACAAATAAAGAGGAAAAAATATTTAGTTTAGGAAATAACAAAATTTTATATCCGAAACAAATATTGAGTTAAGTATTCGGAGAGATTTTAGAAGTATAGTATATATTCAGATATAAACTTTGAAAAAACTAATGATGAACTTCCTAAATATTCTAATTATCTTTCATTGTTAATTAGAAATAATTGAAAACAATACAATACCAATTCTCATCATTTACGTTGGATTTGAAACTGAAGATTCAATAAAGATTCAAATTAAGATTCAAATAAAGATTCAAATTAAGATTCAAATAAAGATTCAAATTAAGATTCAAATAAAGATCCAAATTCAAGATAAAAATTCAATTCGTTCACAGTATCGGAACTATTCTGCCAATTAAATGGTTAACGATCTAACTTCTAATTCAATAGCTTGTGAGATCAATTCCTACATTAGGGACAAATTTTTGTAATAAACTTGAACAGAAAACCTCCGCCGAAATAATCGAATTATAATTTTTATGTGTAAATAATTTAACTAAATATTCCATATTAATATAATTTAACTAAGTTCTATGCTCAGAGGAAAATCCTTATCTGGAAAAATTTACAAAAGAAACATGTAAATATTACTTTCTTATTTGAATAAATGCATAAGAAATCCCTTTTCAAATAATTTTTCTTGTAAAGTCTTGCTGAAACTTCTGTTTATAAATACAACAACATCCGAAACAAGAACTGGAAACTTTGAATTCATTACCTTCCGGTGATGAGAACGACATCCTAACCAACACTAAATCACCGCTGCATTTATGTCTTCTTAATCACCGATAGAGGATATCTCTATAAACTGAAGTTTTACCTGGACTAAGAATACTTTTTACTCGTGGTACAATTTCTATTATTCTTATGTAAAATAATATCATCGGCAACATTTTTTTAGATTAAATATTAATCGATATTTCCATTCTTGGTGGTGAAATATTTTGTTGTTAGTCACTTGATAATTCAAGACTAATAAATATTTGGGAGGAATCTTCATAGTTAGAGAGTTAAATGAACATCGCAAGGGAGAAAATCTGCAAAAAACTTGCAAACATCACTCAACAGTCTTGTTTACATAAAGTAGAAGCCAAAACCCATTCTTTGTAGTTTTTAAGCTACTGAAGTCAAATCCGAGACTTTCAAATTTGTACAGCAGTCCTATCACAAGGCCACGATGAGCCTCAAAATATAAGTACACGTGCAAATACATTTGTATAGTAGGGTATTCTCAATATGTATATATATTGGAAATAATGATATTATAATGTTGAGTTTTACAAATGCCTCCAAAAAATATATCGAAAACTTTTGCTCTAAGATAATTATCCCTATAATTATATTAATATTTATTCCTATTGATATTTTAACTTATTCCATCATAAATGATTAACTAATTGGTATTTCAATCAAAACAAAATTAATTGGAAGAAATAGCCAATGGAAATATTGTTGATGGATTGAAATTATGATAAAATAATTAGAAATAAGTTGAAAATAGTAGTAATTTCAACAAGTATAAAGAATGAAGTGCCTCTTTCGTCATTCATTAATGATTTAAAAGTTCCTATCGAAATTCCTTTTAGTTAATTGAATATGTTAACAAATTCATTGGCTGTCATCACTAAGTAGCAGTTTCATTTTTTACAACATTTTTATAGGATATGAAATGCATCCGCTCCAGTGATCAGCGAGTCCTGATCAGCTTTTAAGAATAATTTGATATTTCCCTAGGCATTTTCGTGGTTAGGGGGAAAAACAAAACAGAACGTTAATCGAAGCATACAGGATGATTGATTATGGGGAAAGTCTTAACTTTGATTGAGCTCAATCACCTGTTTTGTGAGAGCGAGGAAGCGGGGGAGGAGCACGAAATTCGATTAGGATTATCTACTGACACGGTCTGAATTGTGTACAAAGACGTAAATTTTCAACATCCCCACCCTGATCACGTCTTACGGTTAAAGTTATTACCGAAACTTCCGAGTTCCTTGCAGGCGGGGGTGGTTTACCCCCAATTCTCAAATGTGATTCATAAAGGCATCGATCACTTACACTTCTGTCTACAACCAGGTGTCACTTTTCTCAGAGAGAGACTCCAGCCTCTTGACATCGGGCGAATAAACGGATTTGTATTCCTCCGCCGTAGCCTCGGACCTCCTCACGCAACGGTGTGCCTGTGCTACGGAGCTGGAATAGATAACGCAAATAGAAGGGGGGGCGACCAAGAAGTGGGAGGGTGATCAGAGAATAAAGAAGGGAAAAGAGGGGAGGACGGAAGGGAGGACTCAGGTGGTTATGTTCTCATGCAAGCAGGAGGGTGGAAATACTTGCTAAGGCGGAGGAACATGCACGCAATCGCCTTTGTGTGTTCCTGTTTGTAGGAGGGGGGACGAGCGTGGATAAATAGTACCCAGGCTCACCCTTCTTTTTTTATTTATTATTCGTTGATTCGCGGATCCACTTGCCAATCAATATCCAGGATGGTAATCATTTATTTACAATTCGTCTACGGAATAAAAGGAATTGAAATGTAGGAAAAGGAAAACGCGTTGAACTCTTTCCTCCGGATTGATTTTTAGGCATTTTAAGAAAAGGAGAGGAAACACGGTTCATTCGGGGAGTTACACTTTAAGAACTTTGAATTATAAAGTGAGTACACATTAGGAGCACTTTGTGTATCATTATTATATTTTTGTTTCTTCTAAAAGCAAATCGGGGGAAATAACGCACGCCATTGGTTATCTTGAAACGCCTTTATAGATCACGTAAATGAAGAATCGTGAGTTTTTAATAGTTTCAAACAGTTCAAGACTTCATTTGCATATTTCATGAGTTGCATTTAAACACGTTTATGTTTGATTATCCTTTCAGGATATGGAAAATTAATGACTCAAATCCTTAAGTAACTCCCACTTTGTACACGTTAACTTGATTTATTATATATTTGACATTTTTTTATCTTAGAAATAAATTATACAAAAAAAGATTAACAGCAAATGTTAAAATATAATAGCTACAAAAATAATTGCAGGAAATTATATACAATTCAAAAGAATCTAGTTTTAATAATTTATATTTTTCAAAAACTAATATGGTTTTATAAGATAGAGTACAAAAGTACATGTACATACATGCATGTACTTACGTATGTATATGTTATTTCATTTTTTAAAAAAACATTGAACTTAATTAAATTGATAAACGGGTAAAGAAACAAAATTATTTAAAATATTTTTTATTTATCATTTGATACAACACATAAAGTTTTAATATTTTGTCCGCATATGATTTTATTAAATACTCTATGTAATGTTTTAAACACATAAAAGAATATTTTATTCCAATAAATATGTTTAAAAAATCCTGCAATTTAAAATTAAATGATATTCTCTGATCTTTTCCAGCTTAAGAATTTTATTTTAAATATGAATTAACATTATATATTTCCTTAATTAACTCATACTATAAAATTAAAATAGAATTTAAAAATAGTCTTCTGTAATTTTAAAAAGTGATAAAAAATCACTAGAATAATTAAAAATGAATAAACTGATTAAAATAGCCAGAAAAAATTAAATAGTTAATTAATCAAACACCATTTCATTGATTTATCAATCAATCAACACACATTTATATTTCTGTAAAATATATTTTATCGAAAATATCTTTCTTTATAACCAGGTAAGCGAAAAATGTTGCTTTGAAAGAATTGAAAAAAAAAAACTTTAAAAAAAATGAAAATGTGTATAGATCTTTCTTTGAAATTGAATCAACTACGTAGATTCATTTTGGAAAGTATGTGCCTCCGCGAAAGTAAAATTCAATCAGATTTATCGCAAATGGGGTGGAGGAAATCACTTTTTTCAGCAACGGAAGGATAAGTTGTTTTTCTCACTAGAGACGTACTATCACCGTGAAACGACATTTACAGAGTTCATGACGATATTCGTCGATCGCGGTCTGAAAAAAGAGGGATAGAGGATCTGAATTACTGCCAGGAAAAATTTTTAATTTTACTAGAATAATAATTGAATATATATTAGAAAATTACTCACATTTCGATGTAAAATAAAATATTCTGAAGTTAAACTATTAAATTCGTAAATGTTGAATATTCAATTAAATAATTTTGATATATTATGATATGATTGCATAGTTCTGATTTCAGAATCAAATTTTAGAATTTATTTTAAAATTACATACATTTTTACGATACTTAATAATGCATATTATTCCAGTAAATAATAAAATGAATTACGATATTGAAAGTATTTCTTCTTATATAGTATATATATATATATATATATATATATATATATATATATATATATATATATATATATATATATATATATATATATATATATATATATATATATATATATATATATATATATATATATATATATATATATATATATACACACACACACAGGGCAAAATTGTTTCCTTTTTACAATCCTCTTTTCAAGTCACCCATTCCAAATCATCTATTACGTAAATAATATTATTTTATTCGGCGAGGATTACAGTAGTTTATTTGCTGTATTTTTATTGCTTTTTCTCACGAGAGTCCTGATGCATGAAATTCTTTTGTTAGATTTTTACAGAAGGTAAAACAAAAGCTTAATTCTTTCTCTTTCCTCTGTTTTGTACTTGATCTTAACTCGATTTTATTTCTTGCTCCGTAATGCTTTCAATTGCGTTCCAGTCATCACCTCTTTCTTTTCCTCTAATCTTTTGCCGAAAATTCTTTTCACCTTGCCATCATCTCTTTATTTATAGTAAAAAAAAAGAATGAAGCGAACTTTAAAACGAGTACACCTCCAAACACTATGATTTTTGGAGAAAATAAAATAATAGTAAGAAGGTAAAACTTTTATCGTTTTTATTTCTCGTATATTTTCTTTCTCAATATTATATAAATTTTTAAGCAAATATTTAATTGTTGGAAACATAACTACTTTTTACTTTTTTAATTACATTTTTAAAATTTTATTAATATTATTTTAATCTTTTATAATTAATTTATAATATCGAATTAGTTACAAAAGCATAAAATTTTCTTGCTTAAATATTTAATTGAAATGTGTAAGTACATAAAAATAGAGGCATTTTAACTTGCTATTAAGTAAATTACCTATGTAACTAAGAATAATATTAAACTTACAACCTAAGTAAACATTTTCCGTTTTATGACAATGATAAAATTAAATATATATTTAAATAAAAAATCTCTATTCAAAATTTTTCTCTTTTTTAATTTTTTTAAACATATTTTATGTTTAAACTTGTATAGAGTTTCTATGCTTAGTATTTTTCTACTAATAAAATACTGTAATTGTGATATTCAACTTGTGATTTCATGAATTCTTAATGTAAAAATCAAATTAGTAAAACTTTACTAAAAATAACAATAAAGCTGAAGTTAGTGAATCAAATGATTAAAAATTTAAATTCTGTATTAATATTTATTTTATAGTCTGTATTTATATATTTCTGTATTTACTTATAAGTGCTTTAATTTTTTAGTATGGCATGCATTATAATTTTTAAAATATTGGAAGTAAAATTTTGAAGCAAAATATATTTTTAACAAAATATAAAATATTTTTATATTTTGTTAAAAATATAATGTTAAATATATAAAATATATTTTTAATTATAAAATATATTTAAATATGTTAAATAAGATTACAAAATTTTCCATTAATGTCTCTTTATGTTCTTTTATAACGATAAAGCAAAATATGTTCCTTTATGAGGATAAGGCACTCCCCTATAGTGACCACTAAACACTAACGTAATCCTAAAGGGAAATCCCATAGGTCAGAAAAAAATATTGTTCACGGTTCACAGTGAACAGTTGAGTATTCTCGTATGTAAATAATATTATTTTATAATTAAATAAACTCTATGATGTAGTTTATTCCAATAAAAGGAAAATAGACGCTAACAGGTTTGTTTTTCACATGTAAAAAAATAGGTAGGATGAGATTAATTGTATTTCAATTTAAGTTATCATTGATATGTTCACAATTGCTTTTATCTAAAATAATTTGAATTTCTGAAAAAATACTATATTTCATGTGATGACTAAAAATATGAAGGAAATATCTAGAAAATAGGTAAGTTATTTACTTAAAACAATTACTTCAGAAGTTGAAATCAGTTGCATTTTAAGAAGTAAGTTTGGGAAAACATATGATTCAAATTATCAATACTTAACTTACATTTTCTTAAACCTAAAACGAAATTTTATAGTAAAAAATCCAATTATAATCTATATACAATTAAAGGGTATTATTGCGTGGTAATTAAAACAAATAAAATGGGAAAATCATTCTTCTCATATTATTTTTACACATTAATTAAAATATTTAGAATATAAAAGGATGAATAGAAAATAATAATTTATTTACGCTCATTTTAAAAACACTTTCAAGAAATGCAAGAATTTGAATTAAGATCTTTTTCCCCCGATAAATTTCACTTTAAAGAAAATAAGCATAAGAAGAACATTGGAGCAATTATTACCGGAGTCTGAGCCAGTAGCAAAGTTTCCTTAACAGTTTTTGTTCCATCTATAAACTTTAGTACCTACTGCGTCATATTTCGGGAGTCGAAAATATTGCTAGTAAACAGTGATTTTGAAAGTGTGAAAACAAATCGCATTCCCGAACTGGAGCAGCGAAAGGCTTATGACAACGTTGCCACCGTTCCTCGATAAATTAAGGAAACAAATGGCTGAGCTCCGCCACCATTTACGATTTGCTCCGGAGTTTAGGAAACTGAGGAAACGGGCGAGGAAATTTTAATTACAACGCAGATGCGGAACGAAGATAGATCCGCGCAGTCCCAGGTACTGCTTCATAATGGGAGACGGAGTTTCCAAGCCTTAAAAGCTTCCGTGCATTAATTATTCCCCTACCTCCGGGGAAAAGGGAAAACGGTGGATATGTGCTTTTCCCTCTGAAATTCCTCTCCTAGAATTGTACCAGCTTGTTCGCGTGCTACTGGATAGTCGCATAATGGTAAAAGTTTGCTTGGAAAGTTTGTGCGATTTTTTCTTTATTACTTTTCCCTAATTCTATCATGGCAATCTTTTGTACTCCACCCATAAAAAGTAAACACTTGTGGAATGTAACATATTTTACAGGAAACATTTTAAGAATTTGCCGAAGGAAGATGATAACTTTTAAATATTTATTCCAAAATAATGGAGTAACACATCAAATAGTTGTGAATATCCTTAAAGAACATTTTAAATTATCTTTGTTTGTAGAACATATATATATATATATATATATATATATATATATATATATATATATATATATATATATATATATATATATATATATATATATATATATATATATATATATATATATATATATATATATATATATATATATATATATATATATATATATATATATATATATATATATATATATATATATATATATATATATATATATATATATATATAATAAAGAAAAAATCTAATAAATTAAGTAATTAGCATTCTTACTGTAAAAATTAAAAATTATAAAACAGAAAATTTTAAAAGCAATTAAAATGTTCCCGAAGGTTATGTTGTTGTAATTCAAAAGTCAGTTTCGATAGAATTATAGAAATGATTTAAATAATCATTTCCAAAAATTTCTAAAACTACATTGAGAACAATAAGAGAAAACACTTCTTACTCTGTACTGTTCTGAGTATTAATTATGGTGTAAAGCACCCTCTACCGGCAATATTCGCAAATTGTGTTGACTTTTGTGTGTCAAATTTTTATGAGTTTACAAAATACGCTATTTCTTTCTTTTGGTAAAAATGTAATGAATATTAATTAGAAAGATTTCTTTCGGAGAGTGATTCCCCGAATGTAATCTGGTAATGACTTTTTCGCTTGGAGATTTGTAAAGGACATTGTTTACAAAAGAAAAGAGTTGTGCAATTGTGACCCAAGAGTTTTTACTAAAACATTAATATTTTACTAATAGCCACTGTGGCCTGGTTGGTTAAGGCGTCATTCTCATTATCGAAAGGTAGCGAGTTTGAATCCCGACTCAATCGAAGATCCGTCATGACATTAAAAGCCGCAAGGCAAATTAAATAAGTTCCTAATTTCTAAGCTGTTGGTCCTGGATTCAAATCTTGGTTCGGGCATTGAAGTTACTTTTCTCTTTCTGTTTCTCTGTCCTTTCCTCTGAAATGATGTGTGAATGTGGTCCACCCTAAAACGAGTTGTTGGTGGTATGACGTTGGTAATACTACTCACCTCCATGATTTGATTCACAGGTGCCCACCAGGTAACGATAAATGAATTGTAATTTCCGGCGTTCTTGTGGTGAAGAGTTAGTCACCCAGTGCTCGCCGTTATCAAAAAAAATATTAAATAAGACTTGGTCGCTATGTTTTCCAAATTGAATAATACCTCTCTAAGTAGTGGGTTAAGTACAGGGGCTATTCTAATCAGTCCCTGCTTCTAAATTACGAATGCTACCACCTAACTGATAGAACTTAACTCTAGGATAGGCACACAGAGGGAAATTTGCTGCTTCACCAACAGTAATTGTGATAATTGATACATTTGACCATACCTGGTATTTGAATCTACTATCGGTTTCATATTTTCTAGGCGATGAAGGTGCTCACGTGCAAATAAATTTACAAGAAAAGAAAGATTTTTATTCTATTTAACTATCAATATAATTAGTTTACATTTATTATTTTTTTATGAATTAGTAACCAGGAAATACATAGACGTTTTTATAATTCTCTTCTTTAATTTTTGAATTCTGTGAATAATATTAAGTACGTTAAGAAAAAATTGTTTTCACTTTAGGAGAAATTATACTTTACGTGAGATATGTACAATGTATTTTAGGAATCTCTATGAAGTAAAATTAACTAGTAACATTACTTAGAAGGAAACAGAGCAAGAACTGAATCAGCAGTCGATGCTTTTGATGAGGTTCGGATTCAGACTCACTTTATGAGAAAATGAAGAGTTAATCTCTGTATCTCCTTAACGACTTCCTATGTTTTAAATAACACTACTCAAAGAGAAAAAAATTCAGCTGGTATTCCAGTTAAAAAAACACACACACACACACGTGATTTTTAAAGAATGTAGTTATGCTCAATATAGCCTAATGGTAAAATTCTTCAAAATGGAGGATTCTGGGTTCAATCTTAGTCATTCTTAAAAGCAAGCAAGCCATGTAAGTTCTGCACATTTGTCAGGGTACTATGGGAATTTTCTGGTTTTCTTCCTTTCAACAAATAGGCTGCTTATTATATATGAAAATTATTATCAATAAGTATGCTGCTTATTATCAATGAAAATTATAATCAACAAGTTGGCTGCTTATTATCAATAAAAATCTTTCAAAAAAGGTAATTTGTAATTTGTGCATTAATTAGCAAAGCATAGTTATGTTAAAATTACAAACCAAGCAAAATAACAAGAAAACAATGTTAAATATAGTAAACAGTGCCAGACCAAATAACACTCACATATTTCTCTTGGGATACGAATTTACATCTATCGAACTGGAAAACGAAACAAATTAGAGTGGCTTTTACTTGGTTAGATGACAAGAGTTGATTTTGCTTATCATCAACTCTTATATCAGGATTATAAAACTCAAATAAGAATTCAAACAGTGATTCAATTATTTTTGCTTTGTTGAAGATCATTTGTCAAGAAGTGTGTACTTGGAAGAATGTTCTACGTGAGATGTGGATGTTTTCGATTGATCTAGAAAAATCTTCAAAGTATAGAAAGTCAATAATTTTTGATTATTTAAGGTAATACTTAAGCAGTAACAAAAATAGTATTCAAACCAATTATGAAAAGCACTCTTATATGCCAAGAGATGAGATCAAATGATTGATGAGGAAATGCTTTGGAACTTTGATTGGCTGGCTGCTAATTAAGATTTTAATGCATTTTAATATTTAGTTGCATGAAATCATAATGGTTTGTCTTCAGTTATCATCTGAACTTTAAATCTAGTTCCATTGTCTACAATCGGTTCCTAAAAAAAGATCGCATACGGGTTTTATGCATTTCTTTTTGTCTTAAGACAATAAGAAACTAATTGTTAGGTAAATGATCTCATTCCTTTTTGAATCAACGAGAGATAATCATACAGGGAAGATATATATTTGTTAATTATTTGTGTAACTTTATGTCTCCAAAGCGCTAGAGTAGAGTAGTTGTACCAGCATGCTTCCTTGTACCTAGCCCTTGGTTGGGTTTTACCAGTTAGATAGAAGCAGTCAGGGGAAGGTCTTTTTAATTAAGAATCAAGGACCTTGCAGAAAACCTCAATACTTGGCCTGTCACCCTCAGATTTATCATTTCACATGGAGGACATTGTGACCATGACATATTTAACGTGTCCCAGCTGTCATTACCAAACACTACGGATCTTCGGCTGTGTTGGAATTCAAACTCATTATCTTTCTATAACGAGAATGAACGTTCTAACCAACAAGGGCAGCATGGCTCGTTAGAATGGTCTGAAGAAGGAATGCTAACTTCGATGTCAAACTCGAATTGATTGTCAACACTGATGCTGACATTATCATTTGAAATTAATTAAAAATTACATTTGATAAAATGTGGCTTTTTAGCCTGTACGTGCAGTTCTCTGTTTTACGACATTTTTAACCATATATGCAATGCCGTTTTTCACATTATCTCATATAAATATGAGCTAATATGTAGTTTTCTTTCGTAACAGGGTGTTAATTATAATAGTTGACTATTTAAAAAAATACTAAATGACATAATTCAATTTGTCTGATTCTTTGTGAAATTAAAATGAAAATGTCTTAATTCTTAATTAAATGTCTTAAAATAATAATTAAATAATGCCTTAATTTCAAAATAAATGTTATAGACAAATTGAACTTTAATATGTATAAAATACTGATTAAGATAGGTCACGCATACTAATTATTATAAAATGATAAATTAAAATCCTTATTTAAGTAAATTAAAAAATAAAATCATACAAACTATTGTAAAATAAATATAAGTTATAGTAATGTCATACTTATATGTCATATGTGTGTAATAATATAAATGAAACCTTAAAAAGAAGGAGCTATACATTTAAAAGAAATGAGTATATATCTTTTTTTTAGAAAATGTATCTGATTCAATTATTATTTTAAAAAAAGGCCTTTTAAATATTATTCGCATACAAGGAATTTTGTCGCCATTCTAATACTGTTGAAAATAAATAATTTATCATTCCCCGCGTCGCATATATAAGGAGATCGCACCTGATCTAAAAGCGAGCGAATCCTTTGTTTGCGAGATTATCAAGCAATCTACCGGTGTTTAAGATCCTTCGTGAAGCTTCGCAGCTTTAAAATTCGACGAAAACAAAAGAACGCATAATGAAAATCTAATTTCATTCTATGTTAATCTAAGCAGCTTCGTACAACGTTAACACTGTAAACAACTTGACTGATTCCGAGCCTCTTTCCTTAAAAGAAGTAAAAATGTAAAATGAATTCTTATTCCCTGGTGGAATAAAGCAGCAGCATTCTTGAAAAGGGAATATATCCCTGACGCCCGTTTATATACAAAAGGATATAATTAAAAATCTCCACTTCTCCGGCGACTCGAAAGCACTTCAGCACAAAAATCCTCCTTCCCCAAACCTCAACCACGTAACTCAGCTTCACGAGCCATTCATTTTCCCTTTACTTCCAAGCAAATTTTCCCCAAAACTCCCTGGGGAAATATTATGAAGGGGGACATATCTGGCAGAAAGAGAGAGAAGAGGAAATGCGTGGAACGGGTGACAAAAATGACAGACAGACATATTAGAAGGGCGACCGGGGGCTGCGGATGGGGAGTAACTGCATATGCTCGTGATTTTTAGTAGATAGGACTCTGTATATATTTACGAGTTCGTGCCTATAAAAGACAGCTTTTGCGTACATATGGGGGAACGGATAGACACTTTTTTCGCGTCCTTTAGTAACGAGGCACTTGGGATGCCAATGATGCATCGACGTTAAGACGTTAATGATGTTTACACATTTTTTTTATTTATTATTTTTTGCAACTTCGCCATAAATGGGAGCGATAGGGAAAACACGACGAAGAAAAAGTACCTATGATAATATATATTTTTTTGCTTCCTTACTGGTAGCTACTGAAAGAGACTCTGCTCAAAAGCGTATTACTGCAGCTCCTATGAATCAAAATACACGTGAGAAGCCAAGGAAAATACTTAATGTGGAAGTATTAGTTTGGGATTGCTGTTAGAAATTTCCTTCATATTTTTCCCTTTTACTGTAAATAACTAATATATACTTTTGGGATTTATACAAAATATCTATCATGTATTTTTTAAAATTAATCTCATGACTAAGATTTATTTAAAATTAATTAATTGGTAATCTACAGAATTTTTTTTTATCAAGTTTTATGTATGTAAAACAGAGCGAGGAAAATTACACGCTCCTATAAGCAAGTGATTAAATAATATTTTAAAAATGTGTTAGACATTAACGAGAAGTTTTTTTTTGTTAATATATAGATTATAATAACTTATAACTCAATAAAATAAATTATTATAAGGATTTATATTATATTATATATTTTTCATTATTTAAAACCTAAATATAATCAAGGAAAAAAGCATATTAATTGTTAATTATAACTCGAAAAATAATGTTGCGAAAAAGAGTGATACTATAGTGTTATTGGGCTCCAAAAGCTATAATTAAGAAGATTTCCATTTTAAGAATTTAAAAACTAGAAGTTATAATGTAATGTTTGGAAAAAAGCAAGTTTTATTTTCAGTGATATTTTATATAATCACTTTCAATTTTAACCTCATATCTAAGATTGAATAGGTTAAATAATATGTATGTGCGTTTGTTAAGTTAAACGCAATAAATTTTAAATTTTTAATATTTACAAAAAGTTGTTTCAGAAATCAATTTTTCTAAAGTTTTTTTATTGCTAATAATGGTTATAGATAATAAATAGGTTTACTCTGTAGTTTTTTCTCTATTTCTAAAACTATTTTGCACACGGAAACTAAGTAATTGTGGATTATAGCTTAAAATGAATTCTATTGAAAATTTCCCAACCAAAATGGGAATCAAACATAGGAACTGAAATACAGAACACTGACAATTCCGTTTCTAGTTTCAGTTAGTGATAATTAATTGAAAATGATAAATAAATTATGCATCGCAAGGTTATCACTTGATATTTTTTTTAATTTTGAACTCAGATTTATATTTTATAAGCTTATCATTACAAACTTAGCATTGAAAGTGTGAGCTCTTTCCAAAAATATATATGAATATTCCATCGGATATTTTTCCTGGCATCAAACAGTTCTTAGAAATAAATCTCCGAGTTTTGCATCACACGCAAGATGTTCGTACTTTGCTTTTAGAACGGCTCTTATTCTTCGAGTCTTAATCAAGGGAGGCGCCTACATTTGTTAAATGTCAACCAGGCGCACTTACTTTAATTTCATTACTTTACTTGAATAATGCCGGAAAAACAATGGGAACTTCCACAATTTTTCAAAAAACAATTAGGGTTACAAATTTCTTCGCAAAAATGAGAAAAATAGGCCACTTGGGTAGTATATGTACACACTTATTTATGTGATGTGCCATGAATGGTAAAAGGAAACGGAAGTGCTCTCGCACTCTTTTTAAAGTGAATATTTAATATTAGAATGGGGACAACAATATTTTTACGCTCAATGTTAAATGCAATAAATTACCATGAAATTTAAAGATAGGGTTAAACAACTAAGATATAAGTAATTATAAAAAAAATAAAAATGTCTAAAAATAAATAAACAAAAAATTTTTAAAATTTATTTACCCATGAAGTGCGTGTATGTGTATATAATTCATGTATTCCATATTTTTGTAATTGCATTAAAATAAGTAACTACAAAAAAATAAAAGTTTTTAAAAATAAATATGTAAAAAATACACATACACATGCATTTCTTTTAGGCGATAAATATTTTGATAAATTAATATTATTCTCAAATTATTCACATTGAATTACGTCTGAATATTGAAAATAATTCAGCTGTTAGCTTCAAAAATTTTGGCAATATTTTTGTATTCACAACATAAAAATGCAATTAAAATAACATTTTTAGGAGCATATTATTTGTAAAAATCACATTCTAATGCTAAATTTGACTTTAAACTAATATTTTGGTTTACCTCCGAATTGTTATTCGAAAAGAACTGCTTCATGAAAAGACATTAATCTATATTATCAACTGCTGATAGATTTATGATTTAAATTAGTAATACACTGAAAAAAAAATCGCAATAGACAATAAAGGAAAAGATAAAAACTTAAGGACAAATTTTTATCTGTAAGAATACGTCTATATTTCTAAAGCATCTTAATTATTTATCAATAAGAAGAGGTCAAAAAAATTTTGTGCCTTAGTAAAAATACAAATAAATACTAACAAGTGAAAAGAAAAATGAGATTCCAAAAATTCGAATGAAAAGACAGAAGAAAGCTTTCTTTATGATGATAACAGTGTGTAACTGACGGCCTAATGATATCACCTTAGATTAAAATGTGAAATAATAAGTTAAATTTTTACAAATTAAATTAAAAAATTATATAATCATTACAATTATCGAATATTAAATAAAATATTAATAACTTAGTATTGCTATAATGTAAAACTGGTTCTTAAAACTTTAATATATGTATGATTTTTTAAAATAAGATTTGAATTTAAAAAAACTTTAAAACTAATAATGCATACAAATCCATATCTATGTCTCTATCTGAATATATCACTCCATATTTATTTTGAATATTGTTGAACATGATGTTGAATCAGTTTCAAGGAGATGTTGAAAAGTAAATAACGAAGGGGACAGAATATTGAATTCTCCTAACTATGAATACTATGAATGAATATGAGATATTTCACTTCAAAATACAAATACTTTTGTTAATAAATTTGTTTCTAAACAGGGTATGACTAAGTATAAAAAATATTATATGAGCAGAAAATTGTAATTTTTATTTAATTTTTATAATATTGTGAGGTAATTGGCAGGTATTCCTGATTAATTTTTTTAAATCAAAGCAAAATTTAGAGCTAAGAGTTTTGAATATTTTAAGCATTTTTTTTCTGTTTCGAAAAGACGGAAGTTCACTAATGAGACAGAAATGCTTATACCAGTTTAAAAAATTGTTAATTTTAAAGGAAAATTGCTAATTAAAGTTACTCGGATTTCCATATTTAATTTTTGCAGCTCATTTTTTAAATAAATATTCGAATTATTTTTTTTAACCCAGAAACTTATTTATTTTATTTAAACATCTCGCAACTACGTATTACTTTCAAAGTTTCCTCATTACTTTTTTCCCTTCTTCATTTGAAAAAAAAATTATTTAGGATTTTAAAATAATTAATACTTTATTAAAAAAAATTCTTTTAGTTCTTTACTTACTCTTACATTAGAGTTGTGCGTGTGGTAAATAATAATAAAAGTACTTAATTTATCTCTTCAGAGACTTGAAATAGATGCTTGATTGCGACCTCTCCTGAAAGCGTATTTTTATGTCTTTAATATTTTATGAATAGAAAACGATTTTTTTTGCAAAAATTTTCATTAATAAATTAAATATTTTTAGATTTCCACCGAAAGGAATTAAGAGTACTACAATTTTTCAAAGATAAGCCAATTGCAATAAGCATAAAGTTTTTAAGTAAGAAAGATTTTTCCTTGAATATTAATATCCATCTTTGACAATATTAATCATTACTGTAACAGTGACCGTAGCTTTACATCAGTACTTTTGAAATTATCAGTTACTATTTAATAATTTAGCAGTTACTATTTAGTGATCATTAGAAGCAATCATCATTGATAATAGAAGAGATATTGACACCAAAAGAAAAATATGACTAAACCCAGTCGCATTAAGAACATTTAATATTCATATTCATTTAAAAGTTGATGTTCCATATAGCATAAACTATTGCTTCTGAAGTTGAGAATGGTATACTTTTAATCACTGAGGATTATCGGAAGTAATTATCACAACGACAACAGAGATATCGAAATTGCGAAATAAAAGTTTTTTTTTGTTAAGAATTTTTGTTAAGCCTTTAGATTGATAGTCATTTTGGTCAGAAAGGATCGCTACTAATGCTGGTTTTCATACTTCATATGGACACCACGTAATGGGCAGACAAATGAACGAATACCACTGAAAAGCATTTTTGAGTTCACCGTAAGAGGATTTTTGATTGATAGTGGGCCATATTCACATGTCACAAGGAGAGAACACTGAAAACTCCCAAGCACTCACTCCTATAGAAGTGCTTTCAGAAGGCAGAAGAGCCAAAAACATCGACCTCCCATTGTTGAACACTGGCTGAAATCTAATAAGGGATCTTATATTCCACAGAGCAATTGTCCTATTACTAGGCTACAGTGAACTCATATCAGAACTTTTGAAATAAGTAATAAAATAACAATTTTTTTAAATGACTGATGATTATCAAAATTAGTTATTACTCGTAACAGAAAGATTAAATAAATGATAAATGTGGATAAAATTCAACGAAGGATCAACTGCTTTTAGATGACGATTAATTGGTTAAATAATACCTAAAACATTGCGACGTTTTATGAGATTATTAAATATCCGAGCACAATATTTACTTTATTAAAACACTCCATTATGCTTGCAGTGGAATGAAGACCACTTAAAAATCCTACGGGGTGAGTGATTTGTTACTCCGTTTATTTTATTATAATCCACCTGTAAGGGGAACAAGTGGGTATGAGTAACCCTGTGTTTTGCAACAAATGAGTGTCACCCTAGGGATGTCTTGAAGCAAGAGTACATCACTAGTGATGAATCAAACTCGTGTACAAAGTCTTCCTCTGCAAGCTGTCGATGGCAGAAGCCCGGGAAGATCAAAGAGCCCCCGTAGGCATTATGCTCATTATCTTTGTAGCCTCACCCGCGGGGGTGGTGGGTAAGTGAATTAGATGCAACACCCACCAGAGCATACCAACTCTTACCGAATCTACAGAGACCTGAGTGGTGGGTGGTATGCCTGAGTTTTCTTGTCATGTCCGTTGATCCTGTTAAGCCATCAGTGTTTTACCTCGCTGAAGCAGGGATGAGACACCTAGTGATCCAGGGTGCTTACATATTCATGTTCTTCCTCGAGATTTTTCAGTCCCGCATGGGCAACAGAACCTTAATTCTATAATTCCTTGATGACAAATGTCTTTTCCGAATTGAAAAGGGATCCCTTGCATAATATGGTTTGATGTGTCATGTTTTAAGCAAATATATTTCTCTGTTCTCAAGGGGATTTGAAACTTAAGAAGCTCACAAACCCCGATTGAACAAACATAAAGGAAAATTGTGAAAACTGATGATATTTTAACTCATACTTCCAGTAACTTATGTGGGATTTCAGTGATTTGTCTCCAAAAAATTTACTAGGGTTTTCACAGTAATAAATGCAGAAAATTGATTAATATAAGTGTTATATCAAATATTAAACCAGCCTAAATTGAATTTGTCCGAATCATGTCATAATATAAGACTAAAAATAAAAAGCTACATAAAATTTAGCATACTTTCATTGAATTTTTTCTTGATGATTCCATGTAAGAATTAAATAAAAGAATTAAATGAAATTGATCTATATACCTAAAATAAGACAAAAAATGCACATAAAATAGTGTATAAATAACTTAGCTTAGAATTCTCCTTGTTTTACAGATAAGATTTTGAAGAAAAAGGCTGATTAGACTGGGAACTACAGTTTAAAATAAAATCTGAATCATTACAAATATTTGTATTTAGGTAGAAATCAAATGCACAAATGTTGAATTGAAAGCCAAAACACAAACTAGTCATCTAGATAGACAGATACATGCATAAATGTGTTTATTTATGCATGTGTCTAATTGATAGATGGCTGTTAGATAGATGGTGTCTAATTGATTGATAGATGACTCGGGGATTTTGCGGCTTGAATATTCTAGATAGATATGAAAAAAAGTCAAAGTTACTGGAGATACATTTCAAGTATCCTATTTGTGCTGACCAAAATTGCTAAATACAGTCAAAACAACGTCGTAACTTTAAATCAAGTGATTAATCAACACCTGAGCCGCTGTCTTCCTTTCCATATAATTCTGTATCGATGGGAATAGCAATTTACTAAAATTAAAAAATACATTTGTCTTCTCAATAAGACAGTTTACATCTGAGTTAGATATTAAATACGCTACCTTCATTACATAAAAACAAACATATTTCCGCTACAGTTCTAAAATGTAGCATCAAGCATCTTATTTATAATAAGTGAAAACATTTATCTTACCACTATAACATATTACTATATTAAAAAAATATTGGCACATTCTCAAGGATTTTTCAGTTTAATAGTACTCTGCTTGCATTTCGTGTTTTTGGGATGAATATAAATATTTATTAAGGATGATAATGCATAATATTGTCATTAGAATACACACAAAGATGGCTCTCAAGATGATCGTTACATTCTCATCAGTATAAATGTCTCAGTTAAAGATTGATAGCAATCCCACTGATCGGAATATTCAGGTACCATCAATTCTGTTCTTGGATTGTGTAATAATTTGAAAGTTTTATATGCATAATAAATTAAACACGTTCACCAAGAAATAGTTGCACAGAATTACATTGAATGTGGTATCTCTTATTTTTTCGATGACATACAAACATTAATTTAATAAATATAAATTGCTCTTAAATATTATTTGACAGTCAAACCATATTAAAGTATCCTCGAATAAATAGTTTTTCACAATGAATAAATATTCATGCTAATGTGCCACTGTTTTTTCGTAAACTTGAACAACGCAGCATTGAAATTACAACAATAGGAAAGAGACGTAAGGGTGAAATTCACATGGTTGTTGGTACTATCGATAAAAATGAATTATCAATATTTGAGATCAAAAGGATACGACATTGTTGAAATGTTTACCCATGAAATGGTGGTTTTCGAATTTTTTATGCCTCATTTAATAAAAATGCGGCATGTAATATATGCTGTAATAGCATCATGTATCATTTAGGGAAATTTTTAAAATATTTTTTGGTCACAACGATGCAAATGGGATCTTAAATTATCTAAGCAATTACAGTAATCTGTTTAGAGTTCCAATATAATTCCTAAAATATTCCTAAGTTAAGGCCAAATCTGAAGACCAAATTGGTCATAGAAGGACATTATTATTTAATGTAATATATTTTTTTGATGGCAGATTAGTATTGTTTGAATAGAAAATGACTTCAAAGAGTGACGTCATAAGAATAACTTAGGGTATTCAGATCGAATTCCCAAGAAGGGTTTTCCTTCGAATCATCACTACGTGACCAAAAATCAGGATAACTAATGTTTCACTCCTTAATAGATAGAACATTTCATGGCTCTATATAAAAAGCAGGATTCAGTATTGATAGCGGAATATTTAAATGCAATCATAACTATCGAATATAGTATTACACCTCAACAATACGCAAATGTCTCTAACAATAAATCCAGTTTCAATTAAATTCTAACAAAAAGCTGTATTCTTATTTGAAGACACCTCGATGAGGGCTTCAAATTTATATTTTTATACATGACAATATTTAAAACTGAGTAACAGACAGCTTAGTAACCGAAAGTTGCTATAAAGGTTTTCGATATATACTTTACATTAATTTTTAGGGCTTGTCATTGACAGTGTAATGTTTCCCTGTATCTCTCGAATATATAATCTGACAGACATAGAACCTGAATTTCTAACTTCTATAATTCAGCAGTGGCTGAGATCGAAGGTGGGCTTTTCCACTTTGAGAAATGCTATCTGACTATTAGACAATGTTAAGCGTAAATACAAGAATATTGAAGTAAAACTTTCAATTTCGGGTATATTTTGCACACGAGGGCTGATTCAGCGATCAACTTATTTTTAAAGACTCGAAAGAAATTACAGTTGATTGATACAGGCCTCTTGTAATACCGATTTCAAGAGTCATTTTTCAGCAAGATAATTTTTAAAGCTATTTTTCAGTCACTCCCATCAGGAATGTTAAGGTTTTGTTTGATTTATTTTATTCTAGGATCCTCCTTTTTCCAACCAAAGTTTAATTCACTCGGAATTTGCAGCTTGAAATGCGTTTAATATTACTACAAGCATCCACATCTGAAGTATGAATAGATACCACAAAATACTGAATGGAAGTGCAGAACATAAATTATTTAGCTGATGATTTGCCTTGGTGTTTAAAGAACTATAAAAATATCGCATATTTAATTGATCTAAAGACCAATTTGAAGCATATTTGGACAGAAATGTCACATAATGTCAACATATATTACACGCTAAATGTATAGCATTAATTGTCTGTTTTTGGGCTAAAAGTAATATAACAAGTTCTAGAACATTTACTTTATTTGGGAATTGTAATAGCTTGATATTTTGATGTGAATTTTTAATCATTTATATGCAGGTGATTTTCAAAATGGAAACCTCTATGAATAAAAGTGATATTTTTGATTGCGCTTTGTAAGCATTAAAAAATAAAAATTGCTAACTGTTCCTTTATAAATATAAATATATACACTATAAATAATAATAATAATAATATAAATGTATATAAGTATATAAAAATGTATAATAGCGTTATTAAAGTTCTAACAGCCTTGGATTTTTATTTCAAAAGCATAAAACATTGAAATTCTCAGATCTTCAAAGAGATTTTTATCACATTTTATCAAATTCGGTACAAGCCGTAATGCTGAAATGAGGAATAAAATATTTCTATGATAAATTTTTGAATTTTTTCTGTGATTCTTTAAAGTTATTTGTCTTTTTTTTTTCAAAGGCATATTTTCAGAAAAATTTAAATGCAAATTTATTAGAGATTTCTAGTATAATTGACAAAAAGCAATTTAATTTCCATTTGGTTAAAATATGTAACTCAAGAGATAGATTTCTATGAAAAAAGTTTGCGTGCAAAAATTTAATTTTGATCATGATTTTCCATTTTTGTTCATGATGCAATAAATGTTTTCCTATAATAGTTACTCTCACTAATTTATGATTTTATGGTAAGTGGCAAAAAAAGGATAAATAATGGCGCAAGAAAAATAATTTTTTCAGTATGATTTACACATGAAATTCAGAAAACAGCACATTTATCACAATAAAGAAAGTGTTGTGCAAATGCAAAGAGCAAGATTTATTACGGAATATTTGATGCACAATTCATAACTTTTTACTTTTCAAAAGATAGCAGTGACTATTAATTATAAAGATAATGTGTAACATATGTTAGAGCTTACACACTCCAGAATTGGCTTCGACCGTGACTGAAAATTCAGAATTTTTTCACTGTAACTGTCGCCGTAGAATGAGGCTAACATGACGTGCCACGCAGAGATTAATCAAGGAACGTCCTTAGAACTAAGACGTTACCTCGAAAATTTTATTGCTGACTGCAATAAGTCGAAAATGAAAAAAAAAAAAAAATCAGCAGTCACGAGTCAGCCAATCAGGTTTATCATTTAAAAAAAGGAGAAAATAAAAAAGAAAGACGAGAGACTTGTTCCACGTTCGCTGTTTCGTAACATGTTTCAGAAAGCCTCGCTTTTGCCACACGACTACCAGAAGTACCCAAAAAACGACTTCATTTAAATGGTAATGAAGCTGTTTGGGACGCGGGATTCATGCAAAGTAGGAATGGTGTCAGGTGGCACGTACACACTGGTTCGTTCTGCAGGGGGTGGTCCTGCCGCTGTTAAGGGGGTTTCAGATTTCGGCATTGACAGACACCGTCATTTGCTGCTGAGGAAAGGGTGAATTTGAAATCAGCGGTAGTACAATGTAGAGAAGGCAAAAAGCTGCTGTGTGCTGAAGTGGTTTGGATGTTGCGAAGATAGGAAGTCATTTTGGCAGATGGGTCAGGTGACGAATAAATCATTACACTATTTTGGATTGAAATTATGCCAAGTTGGAGTGGAAACATGAGTGTTCGATCAACATTGACTCTTTCATCAGTTTTCTTCCATACATAAGATAGTGGGTAAAACACAAGTTAACAAACGAAAGAGGGGGGTAAGAATAAATAAATTTTGTCCTAACTGGAAGTAACAACTTGAAATCATTTGGTTTCCACTTTGCAGTCAAATTATCAGTTTTTATTTTTTGATATGGATTATATATTGCCATTTTATGAATGTATAAATATTTTTAACCAAATGAAGATCAAGTTATAAAAATTGTAAACTAAAATTTGATTTTTCATTTGAAGTTTCTTATAAATTAGGAAATTAAATTACTTTTTTGCTTCAAAAACCATTACCATGAGCGCTTAATCAGATTAATTTTTTTAATTCCTTTGTGCAAATTTTTATGAAGATTAAACGTTTTTAAGCGTATGCTTTCTAAATTTTGACGATAAAAATGTTTAAAAAGTGTTAAGGATTTTTAAATATTTTTTTTCAAAGCATCATAATCTTATAATTAATGAAATTTTTAAATATTAAATTTCAAAAGCATTTTATTGACTTTTCAAGCCATCAAAATTTGAGACCAATGAATATTTTCTGGGCTTGCTTAAAATTTTTATCTGATGTCAAGAATTGAGATCAATGACTATATATATTTTCTATCTAAATTCTCCTAATCAAAGTTGTTGATTAATTAAGAAAAATAATATTACACGAATCTTTTAATCTTGAATGATTAAATCTTGTAATTTGGTTGGAATTTCTATTTTGAAAAAAAAAATGAAATTCTGTACTTAAATATTCGAAATATTGTTTGAATCACCAAGTTGATAGTTCAATAATAATGTATCTGGTCTTTATGTCATCAATTTTCTCCTTGTTGATTCATCTTTCAAATCATGCATAAATGTTCAGAGTCCGGTTCAAGCGAAAATAAAAATAGAAAAAATTTTGTTTTGTGAAAAAAAAGTGATCGTACTTTGATAGGCCTGACTAAACCATTTATATATGCATATTGTATATGTATGATATTGTGTATGTATTTAATAGTTATACACCTTCCAGGTTTAGTTAATCATGATACTCTTTATTTATTATAAAGAAAAAAATTCCTATTCACAAGACAAACATCAAAATGAAAAAAAATAATAGCATAATATTACAGCTATCGACATAAACGCTTAAAGCGAGAGTTTATAGTTACCTGTAAAAAACATTGCTTTAAAACAGTATCAAAAAAAGAAAGAAAACCAAACTTAATTAGGGTTCGCTTCAATGAACCAATTCTTATATACAAAAAAAATTATTCTGAATAAATTTTAAGCTTACACAGAAATGACTTTAACAAATGTATCTTAAGAAACCCCAGTCTGTGGACTGTGTAAACAAACCTTAAACTAACACGCAGGTTTTTAGAAGATACGATATATAAGACAAAAGAAATATTTTTTCCTGTTGAAAGTTGTGCAAGCACTTTCATCTCGAATACATGGAAAAGTGAATTTCACGTAAGAAGATTCAAGAAAGGAACTGGAAAAAGAAGAAGATAAGAACTAAGTTCCACATTACTTTTTTCTTTTTTTTTTTTTAACATTTCACTGTTTGCACTGAATAATGTGCCTGGTAACAGACGGGACCGTCCAAAGTGGTCTTTGGTATGTTTTGATTTCAAGTTTACGTCTCGACGAAACATCTGAGGCCCAAGAACCCCACCCATATTTCTTTTTTTATTATTTCAACTGCTTTTTAGAACTAGCCCATTTCGTTGTTCCAACTCTATCTCTGGTTTTTTTGAAAAACTCAAGCTTTTTTATGACTCAGACAATATTTTTTTGGTTAAAAAAAATTGTAGGAACTCATTTTTATTTTGTCTTCCATGCTTCTGTAACTCTGAATAAGAAGTCAAGTCTAAGCAATGGTAAGTTTTTAAATGTAGGTGTTTAACTAAACTTTATAGGGTTACACTTGGATAGCGTTTACAAGGGACCCAAAAGTAAGCCATAAAATTTAGGATACTTTCATTAAGATTTTTCTTGAAAATTTGACTTTTTTATGAAAAAATCAACAACAATAAAAACTTTAAGGAAAAATTTTCAAAAGCTGTTCGAGAAATTTGTTTTTACTGAACCCATGATCTTAATTACCACTAAATAATCAAGATTCAAAGTTATTTTAACTTAATATATGAAATTTAAAAAAATGAAATTAAAATGCCTGTTTTTATTAAAAAAAGTTTAATTTTTCAAAACAAAATTTCTTTCGAAATATTTGTTTGTATATTAAAATTCGCGCACGCGCGTATTCTGAAAATCAAATAAATATTTCTCTTTTATAACATCAATATTAATTTAAAATCTGTTGAATAATCAAAAGTAGTTTTGAAAGTAGAAGATATTAACGTATGCTTGATGTGACCATCATATATCATAAAGTGTTTAATGAAATAATGAGTAAAATGACCTTTCACACCGATTCTCCTTTGCAAGGGTATCATCAAAAGGCTTAGCAATATATATCTATAACGACTTAAATTATTATTTCATTTAAAAAAATTTTCATGAGATATTTCTAATTTAAAAATAAATAATAAGCCCATTCAACGCATTTTTATTTTTTTTAATGTATATTCAAATTGTTTAATCTATTAAAAACTGATAGATGTTTTTTTACAAATACACAAAATAGTCATTGATGTGATATGACTGACACAAGCGTAATTAAACTTTGAATAGATTTAGAAAATTTCTTATTTGTTTCTGACTCATTTCTGACATATTATATTGTAGATAACGAAGTCATTAACTCTTTCTAGCAGTATGTAATATTCCTTTTTTTGCAGTACTAAAGTGATTTAATGGCAGAATTCTTATTCATCATAGGGATTAAGTTGCTTTTGAGGACCATTAAAAGTTTTAGATAAACATTTCATTCGTCTTCTTGTTTATATTTTTGTAATGTTCATGCTTACCGAACCCTAGATACTTAAAGGTTACATAATTTACTCAATCTTCTTGATTTTGAACTCTGTTTAACTGATTATGTTACAATCTGAGCACAGAATCTCTCCACATATCCAGATCATACCGATGAAGGATTGGCATCGATTGGCAAACATGCATAAATATTAAGTAAGCACTTTCGGTCTATCTGCTGTGACGTAATTATACATTAAATATACATAATTAAGTTACTATATATATATATATATATATATATATATATGATTATAGTGTATATTTTATATACACTGCTCGACATTGAAAATGCAACACCTAGAAGGAATTGCCAGAAAGTGACGAAACACGGCAAACAGAGAGACACAGCAACGAACAATAAGTGATCTGTATTTCCAAATGATACGCATAATACACAGCGAGAACAGGGTTCAGTCATTTGGTTGTAGGACCACAATGGACAATGCTACACGAAGCTACTTGTCTAGGCACAGAATCAATGGCAGCACGGATGGCGTCCTGAAAAATGGCTCTTCATTACCTTTCAACTATTTGTCAGAGCGAGTTTTCTGGAAGAGGCAATGGCAATATTCGCAAATACAGTCCAATCATATCCCAAGCGTGTCCGATTGGTGAGAGATCTAGCGTGCACGGTAACCAAGGAAGCAGATATACACTCTTCAAAGCATGTTGGTTGATGCGAGCAATGTATAAAGAGCATTAGCTTGCCAATAAAGGGTATTGGGCAACCCCTGAAGGTCATCCCTACCTTCAGAACCACAGCACTACATCCACTTAACACTGGGTTGACATAGTGCTATGAATACGAACTAGAGATGATCTGGAATCGTACGCAATAGTGTCCCAAACCATGATGCCACGTTGTCACGTGATAGGGAGTTCCACAATTGCTGCAGAATTGTATTTGTGTCCAATACTGCAGGACCTCGACGCTACACTCGTATGCGGTGACTATCACTGAAGAAACAGATGCGTGATTCATCTGAGAAGACAATCCTGTGCCACTTTGTCTTCCACATTGCTCTAACCCGGCACCATTCTAGACGTTGACGTCTATGATGTGGATCAATGGCAGTCTTCTTAACGGATGCCATAAACGCAGGCCACTAGCAACCAATCAATGCAACGGTAAATGGTTCTTCTCTATATGGGAGCATCTAAAGTGTCTTGTACGTGCTGCAAACTTTCGGTAGATGTGCTTTGAAAGGCTACCCTCGCCTCTTATCGAGTTCATCGATCCATGAGTGTTGACGTCACTCTGGCTTCATTGGTATCCCACAAATGCTCCTCAGTTCCTTGTTACAACCATTTTCGCCCCAGTCGGTGCACTATGGACGCGTTCAAATATCTGTGAGCTACGATTTGCCGTAAGGCCCAATCTGTCTTTCTCAGCCCGATCATCATGGTCCTCGTAAACTTGTCTGCCGCTTAGAACTGACTACGTCGTTAATGGTCTGATATTCTCTTCAATAATAGGCGTTCTTTGCGACAAAAACTAACTTTCAACTTTTAAAGCATCAATAACGGTGCGAATATTGCTTACTCTGTCACTTCTTCATGTTATATCTTATCCTACGTGCACTAAAGAGCTGAAAATTTCACATCATTTGCATAACTCGGTAAAGTGGGCCCACACTGAAATTTACATAATCTTCTGGCCACTCCTTATTGGTGTTGCATTTTCAATGTCGGGCAGTGTATAAATTAATTATGCATTTAATGTTAATTAAATGAGAAATACTCTGACATAGTTTAGTACACCTTTTCCCTCTTACTCACCAATGGCTTTTGAAATATCAGTTATACTTATGAGAGTAAACCTCAATTAAAGCTTATCTGTTTTAAGAAGCATTTTACATTTTTTATATTTATTTCTAATAAAAAGACTGCATCACCAAACAGTTTTAAGATGAATTCTCGAGTCGGCAGATTAAGCCCGATTTTGGTATTCTGTTTATTTTCCATTGCAATAACGATAATTTTATCCTCTACGTGTGTCATCTTACCCTCAATAAGAATTGTACATAAATATGAAATATGGAATAAATTTAGACTTTTATATCTATTCTTCAAAAGCAACTAAGACGTAAAAAACATGTGAAAAATTTACTTCGATTAAATAATTATTTTTATAATGAAGTTGTTGGAATATATTCACAGTTAGTCCCAGATGTTATTTACAGCATTATAATTTAAGCTTAGATTATTTTTATCGAAGAAACAGGAATTTAATATAATTTACATTTCTTGAACTTATTGAAATCATTTTTAACTTCTTCCTTAGAAAATCATTTAAAACTATTATTAATAACTCATTCTGTAACTTTATCACATATCTAAATCAAAACTAATATTGTTTGTAATTTATAGTCGAAATTTTATTCTGAACTAAATGAAAAATGTTATGCCTCAATTAGTGATTTTGGAATGCTTGGTAGATATTCACTAAAGCATGTCTTATTTTTGAAGAATCCATGGGGTTGGTATATTTAATGATAAAGCAAATTCGTTGTAAATCACATTTCATTTACATGGCATTACTTCAAGGACAATGAATACATTTTTCTCTGGTCACAACCTCTGCAACAGCAATTGTTCATGGTGGTTTGCCATTTCCGAGAATATAAATGTCACGAAAATGTAACATAAAATAATCTATTCAGATGCCACAGACGCCTATAGCTTTTAATGACAATAAATCCGCCCTTTAGCACAGGCGAAGCTTGGCGAAGAAAAATCATCTATGTCAGCTACAGAAGGCCATATGTGAAAGCAGAAAGGACAGGGATGAGAGACAGCTAAGAGTACACCACAAATTTCATAACATATATCTTTGACGACGCTTTTAAATTAGCCAACCGTAAAAATAAAGGGGGGAGAAGAATAGATTGGGGTGGATTCGGGAGAACCTTCGGGGGTGAGGAAACGAGGAAATTTTCACGGCTGCCTGCTCACTTGATGAATACAAGGAAGAAGGAAACTTTTGGAATGCCATTTGGAAGGGATGAGGGAGAGGGTGTAGGTGTGGATCCCAAATCGCACCAGACGACCGCACACGAATGGTTTGTGTACATCTGTACAGATATCTATTTATCTTTCTCGCTTTCCACATGCCCATACATCCCCAAGTTGAAAAGCCGTTACTCATTGTTGTGGGACGAAGAGGGCCTTCCGCGTACTCGAACTTGGATATCTGCCAGGACTGGGGAGATGGGCATGTCTGAACAGGATTGGATGGGAAATTCCAGAAAAGAGAAGAAATATAAACAATAGAATTTTATAGAAAAGGAAAAAAGGATTATAAAGGCTAAATGACAGAACTCTCGTCAAAAGATAGCACAAGGATGAAATTGCAATTCTTTGAGATAGCTAATAATTTTCCAAATGTGGGATACCCATCACTCTCTTGTCTAGCTGGATATTTCCTGTTATTACAGCTATGGCAACTGAATTGTAAGATTGTTTTGATAGCGGCTGAAGTTAATTTGTAGAAAGAATGAATAAAAGGGGGACTATTTGAAACAAAGTAGCATAAAATATATCAGCAAAATTTCCTTTCCATTACATTTTGTGTATTTACGTTTTGCGATTACTTTATAATTGGACACAGTTAATAATCTGAGAGAGAGAGAGAGAGAGAGATTTTAAAACTTACTCGAGAGTAAAACTTTGAACTATGTGAAGTGAATAAATAAAATCTTTAACAAATGAGTACACCACACAAGACGGATGTTGATTCCCCATTCATTAACATGCAAATATTTTTTCTTCATAGTAATATATTGAAAAATCAAGACCAGGTCTTCGATACTTAAAAGTAAAATCTTTACCAAACAAAGCTTGTATTTATATATATGTAATATAATTTTGTTATTTATACTAAAATTTGATTTTTACTCATTATAAATTTAAATAAATTAAAAATGTTTATGTTTGCTCAAACTTTAAAACTATTTTATTTTTAAACTTAATTGTGTTTTAATTTTAACTTAAAATACGATTTTTGTACAAAAATATATTTCTTACTAACTCTTGTGATGAATTTTTACAGAAATCGCATAATGTACTATCTACCAATAATTATTTGAACACTCATGTAAATGAGGGTATTTGCTCCCTTGATCTTCGTCACATCTTTTGCACTTAAACGTTGAGTAGGAAATAGCATTGGTATTAGTTGCAGGCAAGATACTATGACATTCAGAACTGTCTGACTTCAAGAAAGGTGTATTTGCTGGATATCATAGAAATAACCGATTAATTAAATAATCTAGTGAGTTAAACATACAAAGATCAACAGTGGTTTTTGTGAAGTAAGTGGTCATTATCCAAATGCGCTTTGACTCAGCAGACTCACGAAGTTTAGAGATAGAGATTAATTAAAGCTGCCTAAAATTTTAGAAAAAAAAAAAGATCAAAACGATAGTAGACATACTCCAGAAGTTCCAAAAATGCATTAGAGACTGTTGTTTCCATAAGTACCATCCACAAGGAAGCACATTTTATTAATTTCCATTCTATGCCCGTCCGCAAGGAAGCACATTTATTTGATTTTCATTCTGCCTTCTATGCCCATAAGCTTTTGATTACAAAATACAATCGAAATGTTCGTTTGAGGTGGTGTGCGATACTTTGTAATTGGACCATAAATGAATGAAAACAGTTTCTTTGGAGTGTTGAATCTAAGTTAAAGCTCTACCAGTTGGATGGGAGTTTGTGTGATTGTTAAACTTCTTTAAACTTCTTTTGCCGAAATGCATTGGTCCTACAGTAAAGTTTGGTGGAGATGGAATTAGATCTGGCGATGTTTCTCATCATGGACCTTGATTTCAGTTTATGGTAAGCTCAACGCTGACTACAGCTTTACTATTCAAAGCAACAATAGGTTTCCTACGCTGTAGTAATTTTATGGGTTCGATCATTATGATCGTTACTTTCTGGATGAAAACGTCACGTTATACTGCGACGTACACCATGGATTAGTATGTGTAAAATCGAGTGAACCGATTAGACTTGCAAACCCAGAGTTCACATTGGAATCTTACAGAACTTTTCTTGGATGAGTTGGATCACCGTTTTAAGAGGCGCCACTTCTATCCAAAATCCGTGAAAGAACACATGTTTTCTTCAAGCTTAATGGAAGAAAATACCACTGTCCATCATATAAGCACTTAAGGAAAGCATGCATTGGAGGGTTTAATCTTTAATTTTCTCACGTAAAGGCTTTGTCAAATATTGAATTTAAATTTATTGTACTTACCTTTTTTATCACGAGTGTTTAAATATTTATTGTTAGATAGAGTAGGTTAAATGTCGTTTTTTCAAATAAGAGCAGGAAAGTAAATCAATATTAACTCTCATTAGTTAGAAGAAGGATTACCGATTCACTTTTTGTATCCAGTACAATGTGGGGAAAGAGCACTACTTAAATATCAAGCTTTTCATGAAATCCTAATTCAAAACTACATTGTTGTTAATAATGTTAATGATATCGATATTATACAGAAACAGGAATACGGGAAGCGTAAAGCAGAGAATAATTTTGATTTCAGTTTGCATTTAAGTAGTTTGTTGCACTTGCATACCTCTCTATCCCTAACCTAGAGTTGTAATATAGCAGTTAAAAGAGATTTCGTAATTTAGAAGCAGGAACCAAGCCGAAGACCTCCAGTACTTGTCCTGCCATGCCAAGGTATCATTTCACATGGAAGATATTGCGACTACGACGTATTTAATGTGCCTCAGCCGCCTTAATTGAACATCATGGATCCTTGGTTTAATCAAGATTCTATCTCATTACATTACGATAGTGAGAATGATTTTCTACCCAACCATAACACTTCTGCCAGTTTTACTTAATTCGTAAGTTTGTATCTGCCATATTTTCGAAAACTTTCAATGTGTGTACTATATAGATATGCTTTAGTATTATTTCAAACTGAATTGTTTGAATAATTTAACGCGCAACTATAATAAGGTAACCAGCGAGTACAATTCAAAGATAAGACTGTATCAACGAGTACAATTAAAAAATATATCGAAAAGTGTTAGTATTAATATATAGTTAGTAAAAATATATCGAAAAGTATTAGTTACAGCTATGAAATAAAAGGAGAGTGGCATCCTAACTTATATGAGTTAAGGTTACAGTTGTTTCCTACTTATTAATGTTACAGTCTATGAAGATTAACTGTAACATTAACAAGACTGCTAAAGTCACAGTTTATGAATTTTAATGTTACACTTTTCTTTCAAACTGCAACACATTTTTAATGTACAAAAGGAAAATTTTATACAATAAATTTATAAAATTTCTTTATTTAATTTAAAAAAATTAATAAGGAGATTTGAAATTTATCTTTGTATTTGGCATTATTGTATTAAAAATAGGACTGAATTATTAAGGTTTACATCGCACTAGAATTATAAAGTAATTTTCTTTCTTCTGCATAAAACAATATTTATACTTAAGAAAAAATCCAAAACATTTTTTAACATTATACTGGAAAAAGTTAAACAAAAATAAACTTTCAAGATTTTTTACTTTGCTTCTAATTCAGAGTGTATGTAATATAATGGAATGATAAGCCAATTATTGATCACATTTATAGAACTCAGAGCTGACCAATTAGTCTTTTACAAAGTATTTTTAAAGAGCTTTAATTTGAAAATAAAACGAAATATAAATATATTTCAGAAAACCGAGAATGATGTAGTCACGATAAAAGAAGAAATATAAAAAATGTATTGAATTCTTCTTGGTAATTCATATTTTTTCACTACATTATTTACATAAACTAATTTCAAAATAAATTTTGAGTTAAAATAAGCAATTTTAATTTTTCAGATGTACAGAAAATTATTTTAAAATATGTTATAAGAAACGAAGCTTCAGAACAATGTAAATAAAAAAGTGATTCTAACAAATAACAGATTTGAAGACTTTCTTAGTAAGAGGATGATGTTTGAACAATAAAAATGGGAAAATATGACTCCCATCCAACAAAGTTCCGAGAGAGGATATTTAGAAAACGAGATCCCTCGTCGCCTGTCATGCGTTATATGTTCAAAAATCGCCAAAGGGAGACTTGTCAAAAATACGATCGCCAGAATAGTAAAAATACAGACTTGTCAAAAACACGTATGGTGTCTACAATTTCAAACAGAATAAGTGTCATTTCTCTAGACACACACGTGAGAGGTTTAAAGCAGGTTTTTAGTGTGCAAGAATTTAAGCGTTAGGGAAAAGACCAAATGTCAAACAATGTTTTTTTAACACTTGACTTTCGAGCAACATTTGGCGAAATTTCTTGAAAAGTGACAAATAAAAGTAGCAATCATGTTGCGTGATGGTGAAGTGACGTACAAAAAATATTGCTTATTGTGATAAAAAAAAACGTTTTAAATTTTTTGTAATTTAAAAAAATGAAGTAAAATTTTCGAATTTTCACTATGCAAGAAAATAGTATGCGAATAACTTGTAAATAATTTATAAATATATAATACTAAAAATCTAGTTTTGAAAACCAAAGCAAGGTCAGCAAATTTATTGATTATGGGTACAAATTTATTCAGAAATATCATAACCGCTATTAAGAGCGATAAAAAAAATTCATCACAAGTCTTTTTTAAAAACATTGGAAAATAACTGTCTAATGAAAAAAATAACAATGAAATCTCTTAGATTCATAGAAAAAGATTCTCTTTAAATTAAAAAAACTATGAGTGAAAAATTAGAAACGAATATTTAATATGAATTAAGAACACAAGAATCATTAAGGACAAACTGTAAGTTAAAAGTTAAATAGGAAAGAAGTGTCAAGGAATCTGCGAAATGTATAGACTAAAAGTCAGTCAGAATATAAATGCTATAAAAATAAAATAATTCATACAATTAACTCAAGTAAATTGTGAAAAAATGTATTCATTCTTATTCATTCTATCAATATATATGTCGTAATACATAATTTCTGCAGTTAATAAATAATCTGTATAGTACGCATTAAAAATCACTCTAGTTCCCGATTAAGTGATCTTTCATAATTATTCCTTTGAGTCACGGAAATTGATCGCTTCGGTATTTAAATACCATTTCGATGAAATATAATTATTTATGAAAATTATTATGCTGAGGAAAGTTATGGATTGTAGCTATGAGGTCATGGAAAATAATCATGGAATAGGTAATCATTAATATATGCAAAGAGTTTTGCAGTTTAATATCATGAGATAAATAATCATTATTGCTAGCATTAATATTAGCATAAATAATTGGATTTTCATTTTACATAAGAAGTATTAGTAATTTATTATAAATTTCAATTATATTACTTTAATTATAGTGATTGCATCGTAACGAAACAAATAATAGTACATTCTTTTAATCATGGATTTATTGGAACAATCGGTATTTAAATATCAGAAATAAATAACAATACATAAAAATTATGAAACGTATAGTGAAGTTAGTTAAGTTAGAAATCATCTATCAATTATAAACTTGTAATAAAAAGTCAGGAAATTTGGTGTCATTGAATTAAATTTTTAAATAATGCAGCGCTTAGAAAGAATGAACAATCAATAAACAGAATAAATTAACAATTAAAGAAACATTGGAAAGTTGTAATTTTCATTTATCACAGGAAAACAGATTAAAGAAACTGAATTATGGTAGGATATGTTCAGTATTTAATGTTATAAATAAAGTAAAATAAGCTGGTTTAAACAAATAATTTTTGTGAGAAGTAATAAGGAAATAAAATATTGTAAATAATAAAGAATAAAGTAAACAATGAGTTAATGATACTAGTTATAATGAGCTACAGATATAAATATCCATTAATTTAAAATTGAGAATGAAAAACATAGTATTTATATAAATTAACCACATGTAAAAAGTAACAGAAATGAATAATTACTTTTAATGAAAAACTCCATCAAAAAAGAAGGATTAAATATTTATTCTGTATTATACTATAAATGAAATCTGAAAAACAATTTCAAGTAAAAAACTTTTCAAACAAATTAAAAATTTTATATTGTTTTGAACTGAAGAAATCAATGTAAAAAATAATTAACATATTGTTTAGTTATGAATAGTTAAAAAGCATATCCTGGCTTCCATAAGAAAACTTTTTTGAAGCCAAACAAAAAAGCAGTATTGTTATACAAATCATTATGAATCATTAGAGCGAATAATAATTTTCATAAAAATATTTATGTGTTTGTCTAGAGTCCACAAAAAAAATTAGGAGTATTCAGGAAAATAATATAAAAAGGTCCAAAGTCAACAATATAGATTATTAAAAAAAATTTGTTTTTCAATTTTATAAGCCATTTTTAATTTTCAACTAATTAAAAAAAAAGGATTGTGAAAACTTTGTTTACAAAATCTTATACATTATTTTTTTGAAATTATGACTGAAAATAATCGATAAACAATGAATGTTAAAAGAGTATGGTGAGGCATTGGATTTTTTTCATATTATTGGTATAAAAGTTAATATAAATCCTATTATTCATGAAATGTATATTTCTCATAAAAATTTATAAAATTTATGTTTCAGAATTTTTGTTAATACATTAAAAAAAAAAGCTAAAACTGGATTTTTTTTAAAAAATATTTTTAATTTTTTAACATTTTTAAAAATTGTTTTTTATTTATGATTTTTTTATAAACTTTTCTCTATTAATTTGTGTTTTAGAGATTTATTTTTTCCCTCATAACAAAAATTAAAAAAAAATTAAATATAGAATACACAATCAATTTCTTATTTCCTTCCCAAAATTATTCACCAGTTTATGTAAATCAGCCTTTCATCCATTTAGAGAGTCGGTAAAACTGAGTATCAAGCATGACTGGGAACTAAGCACTTGGGGTTCATGTTAAGCTGACCACATAATGGAGACATATGGTTCGTACTCCAGATCCTACGGTCGTGGAAACAGATGTGGGTGCTGTAGGATTTGGTCCCTCATATGGATTGTCGCGTCACTGAGATTATATTTTAGTTTATGTAAATACGACTCATAATGTCTTATTTGCTCATATTACTACAAGAGAGTCTTTGCATTTTGCGTAATGTATAATAAAAAAATTGAAATAAAAACAGTTTAAAGGTACCTTAACAATTAATCCATTTTCAAATTAAAAATATCGATAATTCTAATTAAGGGAAGTTTTCAAAATTTCATTAAAAAAAAAAAAAAAAAAAAAAAAAACTTGCTATTTACTTTAACAATTAATTTTAATTGGGTTTCAACGTTTAATTTTCAGGTTTGAAAATTTAAAACGTTATTATATGATCTATATTTCAATGGAATTTTTCCAAACCAAAATTACAAATAATCTAGCGGTCGTCAATATAGTAAAGAAACCATAACACAGGAAACAATTTAGAAGATATTTTACCTCTGCGAAAGATACAGAAACGTAAAAAAAAAAAAAAAAAAGAAAAAAATTCAAAAGGGAAAGAAACTAGAAAAAAGAAAGCCACCACACAACAGATGGCAAGATAGATTGGAAAATATCTCGAGACTATTAGGATAAGACAGTAAGCAGCCACAGAATCAGATCGATATGGGGGGAAGCTAATTGGGATGGGAAAAGGTATAGTAGATTGTAAGACACACACAAAAAAGAATTCTTTAGTTTTCATTTATTGGGCTGATTCACACAACTCTTTCTTCTATTCAGGTACCGTTAAAAATAATGTACAGTAACAGATAAACAAATACTTCGGTGGTAATTTACTTTGAGGACAGCGGGAACATGACAAGTAGAAGATACCGTTAATGGTCTAAGATGCTGGTAATGTATCCTTCTTAGTGTGATCTTCGTATCTCAAAAACGGAACAGGTTTGGAATGTACGGGAAATCTAAGCAGTATAACAGGTGATTTCCCAGAATAAACACATCCTTGTATTCCTCAAAGTATTGATTTCTCATATGATGATAACAAAGTATCCCGATACCATCATGAAGGAGTTCAACAGATGAATGTTTTTTTGTGACTGATATATAATTTGAAGGTTCTCATCCTTAAAATCGGACTTAAACTCGGTTGCATTGACGATCAGTCAAAACACCTACAGTTTCATAATTTAGCATCCATATACATATTGATTGGATTTTATCCATAACTTGAATCTTTGTTTGATTTATTTCACTTAACTACAGCAATTTTAGCTTTCTGCCTTCAAGCAAGTGTCAATTTTTTAAGAACTGTAACATTTGAAGAATGAGAGAGTGTTATATTCGAAATCTCTCTCCGAATCTCAACAATGTAAAATTTTATGTAGATAGCCATAAATTTGGAAAAAAAGTTCTTGTGATCGGTTTAATGGTCAAGTAATTTTAGTAGAAAAGTCATGCACATGCAAGTGTCAAGAAAAAATGTCTTAAGCGACCTGAGCGTACTCAAAACGCGTAAGGTCCGAGCGCGCACAATTAAAAACTACAATAAAATGAATTACAGAAACGCAATTGAAGAAATTCGTTGTAAGTGAAAGTGAGTTCCTCCATGAAGTATGGCAAGAAGAAATCACTTGGACTGCTACACAAGCTGAAGAATGATCAAAAAGCTGGAGGAGCGGCTTATTGTGACCAGTGTAGTTGAAAAGTGCAGAATCATAAAAGATTATTTCGCTAGATTTAAAATTTTCGAGAGAGGAAACAGGAAATTCCTAAGAATCCCTCCCAATATATATAGATACAAAATGCAGAATCGTACCACCCGTTTCTGGTTCACTATGGTTTAGTAGCAGAGCCATGATCTTCGGTGTAGAAAGACCCGAGTTTGATTCTAGACAATGTTGATCAACGGGACATAGATATAGGATTTCTGCTTTCTGCACGTAATAATAGGCGTACTTTTAGGAATAGTACTTGGAAAGTTTACTAGTTTTTTTCTTCGTGACAAAAATATAGCCAACTATCTTTGAAAAGTCAACCGGAAATGCATAATACAGTGGATTTCAAAATGCCTCGGAACAGCCTTTGTCTGCAAAGCTGTCTGCTATGAGGTATTAAGACACCCATCTCAAATTACTTAACAATGTTACTTTTTCATAAGAAAATGTGAGATTTTACCAGTAGGAAAAAAAATTTTCTTTCATTATAGAGAAATGAGTACTAAGCATGATGTTGTCTCTATTCAAATAATTTAATTTTCATCATTTATTTTATTGGTTACAAGTTACAATGTAACGAAACTAACATGCTAAATAAAATATATTAATTATTTAGGAAACACTTATTAGTTATGATGATAACATCTGAAAGTAAAGTTAATTTTACTAAATTATCCGATCGAGAAATAATTAATGTATAAAATATTTAGTGTGAATTTTCAGTAAATATTTATGTAAAGTATTGTTTTGGTGACTCTACAACTATTACTTTTATCTTATTTTCACTAAAAGAAAGTGAAACTTATTTTCGAAACAATAATTCAAAAATAATTTGCAAGGAAACTCTATTACATATGCTAAAAATTACAGTTATTAGCAAACAAAAATTAAAATCATTCCTTTTTTAGTCATAACTTTAGTTCAAACTATTAGCTACCGCATGAATAATCCAAAAAACTATTTTCAAAATAATTTGTTAACTGCTGGCAACATCATTTTAAATATAAAATAATTAAAAACGTTTCTTAACAACAAGCGTATTTTTTTACAACTTTAATTCGTTTTAATCTGAATGAATATTTTAAAAGCAAATTTATAATGGGAGCAAAGTTTATCATTTTTTCTCAAATACTTCAAGTCGTCCAGATATTTCATCAGTCGTTAGCATCAAAAAAGCGTCATACACAAGTTTAAATTTGGAGATAAAAACTCGGGGAGTTATCTCTATGAAAGCGTTTATGGACGAGTTGGAAATACCTGTTGCAGTATTGTAGGGCCTTGTACCGATGCGATAAATAACGGTCCTCCCTCGGGGTGGGTGCTCAACGAAGCCCTCATTTTCATCTTCTGCGCCTCCCTCTTGTGCTTTAGAATCGATTAGGTAATCTTGCTAATGATACTCTGCGACTAAAAGATGGTACAGATACGTGAATATCATGTTAAACAACGTAAACCGAGTGGATTTAGACTTTGGGTAGCGCACATCTAAAATGAAAATGCGGAAAAAGTTGACAAAATAAATATTCCCTTTCACAAAATGTAACGCAATACCATATTCATTTCTCATTTTTGTAAGTAATGTAAGAGCAATTACTTGATTAGCGAGAACGAAACAAGTGTTGGAAAATACGCAATATTTTTCGTCTCTCTTTGTCCTGAGGTAAAAAGAAACTCGACGTGATAAAAATATTTTCATGTGACTAAATCTATGAGTAGAAATTAGCATTAAATATTCGAAGGAAAAGAAACTTAAATATTAAATGAAAAATAAGATCGCGCGTGCGTTGATTGTAAAGTAAAATATTTTGAAATTTAAAAATCTACATAAAAATTATTAACTAACAAAAAAATAAACCAAAAATTTCGAATAATACAACATTAATTAAATATAAGATCTTTAAAAAAGAATTTAGCCACTGTGCTATTAACAAAATTTGATAAGAAATAAACGCATCTGTTATATAACAAAAGTATGAATGACTTAATAAGAAAATTAAATAAAAATCATTCATAGGTTTTCATTAGATAATTACTCCTAAGAAAAATATTACGAAAAATAAAAAAAGTTAGCGCATTAAATTAGAAAGTTGTGGTAAAAACGACATTTTGATCTCTACTTTTCTTTAATCGGAAAAATATTTTTTAATTTTAATTTTTTTATTATTTTGATAGTGTACCATACAGAAATTATTGATTTAATTTAGGACTTTTTTCTAAAAAGTATATTCTTCCTTAAGTTTAAAGATTAGGACTCCTTTTGATATTATAATGAAAGATAAATGAAAATAAGGTATTATTTTTCTAAATAACCGATGAGAAATTATTTAGAAAAATAAGAATGTGAAAATAACTTTTTTATCAGTATACTGTCAGGTAAAGATCACAAAAAGTAACAATAGCTTTCACTATAGCTGATAAATCTATGTAAACAAAGAACTCTAACCAAATGTACCTAATAATATAATAAAAGAAAACTACTAACATAATAATAAAAGAAAATTGCTAAAAATTTTCATTCACACAATGGATAAGAAAATTAACGTTAAATGTTGCTTTTAATATTTTAAAGATAAACTATGAAAGTTTAAAATATTAAAGTTTTATTGGACTGATATCAGGAAATTTATTTTACTTAGCAATTTTATTATTAGTGCTAGTAATAAAAATGACATGCATAATAGAAAAATAATTTGTGGGATATGAAATTTTTCAGTATGATGGAAAATGATTCTTATCGTAATACATTTTTAGAATCAAATTTCCTCCGAAGAAGAAAATGAACTAAATAGTATCATTTACATTATTAATAATCGAAAAAATAGTGAAATTTCTTGGCATAAGCAATTTTTTTGCATTTATTTAATACTTAGATACTAAGTGATACATACACAAGAAATTTGATTGAACGCCAAATCATAAAATGCTGTTTGCTTCATACTGACATAAACTTAGCCATAAAATTTTATTTGCTAAGTGAAACATCGTTTTTTATTCATGGTTTTCAAAATGTTTAAGCAGTTTTCTTAAGAAATTATTATTTTTCAAAATAGATGAATACTGATTTAAATAAGAATTCTATTAATTCATTTTTACCATGAAACTCAGTTGAGTTTAAATGTTATAAACTGGCAGTTTTTTTTCATAATTTTTTAAATGGAAAATTTTTCTCAAAAATTAAAAAATACTTTAATTTAAATATAAATTAATTATATAGGATCATTGTTAATTTTTTTTAAATCTTCAAATTTTAAATGTATAAATAGATTACTGAGTGACTAATTTGTACTATTTATGACAACATAGTAGTTATGAATGACAAACTTAATGTTTATATTGTTATTGTTATTGGATTACAAGTAATTAGAGTAATTACAAATTGTGTTATAACAGTAATTATAAGATAAATAATTACAGATTGTAAAATTCATTGAAATGTATCATTTTCACGTATTACTTTTATCAATATTGATGGATCTATTAAAATCACAACTCAAACAATTGTTTACCGAGAGTTCTACTATCAGTTCTCTCTCTGCTAAGTTTATATAGCTGATAACTGAAAATTGTTCATATGATTTGATCAGATATACTGATTTTTGAGTAAAACTTGAATACGTAAACTAATTTAAATCTACAATATTAGATGGCTTTAATTTTGTAGGATTCTTGAATATATTAACTGTCATATTCATTCGGATTTTATTAATTCCTTCATGTTTACTCAGTTACATAAAGGATTTCTTGGACTTTTACCATATTAAAACAAAATATTATATACAAAGTAAAAACAAAATAATATTTATGAATTTTAAAGAAAGTTTAATTTTTATTATATTTTTGTGAGTTTCACAAAAACATTTCAAAATACTATATAAAATACTGCAAGTATATTTAAAGTTTTCTTGTTATTATTTTTTATAAAATAATTGAAACATAGTAACAAGATGAAAACAAAAATAATATATAAATTATCTAACAGAAAAAATAACTAAATTCATAAGTTCAATGAAAATATATTGATTCAGAAATTTATTTTAAAATGCTAATAATAAGATTATGAAAAGAGATAATTTGTACCAATGTTTTACCGAAGAGAGTATTTATCCTGCCCACTTAAAAATGCTAAATTAAAAATATTAATCTCTTCTTAAATCAAAATAATTTTGAAAAATGTGTATGAAAAAATAAGAAAAATATAACTGTGAATTTTTTGATGCTGATAGATTATAATTCGGAAATTCAAAGAGAATGAGACTTTAAAATAAAATTAAATAATTAATAAGACTGTAAATATATTAATAATTTTAAGCCAATTTCGTTTCTTTGAGTGTTTTTACTTTCCTAAAGATATTAAGAAGTTATTGTTTAAAACTATAGTCATTTTTAGTATTCAAAATAAGTTTGAAAAAATGCACGAACGGGACATGAAAATATTGATTCGTCTATAGCTGTTTGAGTCAAACCAGTCTGATTATAGGGAACAAGTTGGTGAATTTCTTTCCCCAATATTCCACAAAAGATTTCGAAGGTTTGATCTTTTAGTTATTCTGTTCGTATTAAGAGATTAGTATGTTCTAAAATTTTTAGGCAGTTTTCTAAATTCTTCTATCATATTCTGAAGCATTTAGAATGGACATTTAATTAGCGATATTACTAGCTGTTTGAAATCAATTCTTAAAGCTAATTTGCCATGTATTTATATTCATGAGATTAAAAAATGAGTTTAATTATAATAAAAAAAATTAGTCTAATTATTAAGTTATTGTGATTCTTTCAGAGCTAGTCAGTTAAATTAAAAATTTTTTGACTGTTTAAAACTAAATATTTACATGACAATATTATTTTTACGTTTTATTATTAACGTATAAATATTAAATTTTATTATTTTTTTATTATTAAGTAAAATAAAAACGCAGAAAATATTAAATTTATATATTCCAAGGCAGTATTTTGATGCTAAATCCGACTAAACAATTAATGGAATTGTAAATGTTAATAAATTTAAGCTTCATTTCGATTCACTTTTACATAGTAGAATTTAAAAAATCCCAAATGGAAGTTTGTAATTGTTTCTAAAATTTTGAATAATATCAGTAAATGGAAAAAAAAGAGATTTTAAGATATAAATTCTGTGAATTATTATAATAATGATAACCTTACGAATTTGCAAATTCAGCTTGATACTTTAGTTCTTTAAATTAAATTAATTAATTAATTTATAGACTTAATAATCTTATACTAGCTTTATTTTAATGTGCTTTTATACAAGATTTAGAAATTCTATTTGGAAGATTAAGGATACTTTTGAAATTCAAATTAATTTTTAAAAATAAAAATGAGATAATAATAAAAAAATATTGACGTGAATTATTTAAAAATGAGAAATATTAAATTTAAAATTTGAGAAAGAATATTTAGACACTGCAATGCACTTTAAAAAGCAATTAAGTAATTCTTGATATTAGGATCTTCACTTCCAAGTATTTGGGATTTATTAAAATTCAATTTACGAAGCCATCGAATATACTTCCATTGAAAGAAACTGACATCTCAAGCCAAGAGGCACTCCAGGTAAAAATCCATAAATGAAAAATGGTGGCTCAAACCATAAAATGCATTTTAGTTTACAGCAGCAAAAAGCGGTTCTCACTTAACTACTAATGACAGGAAAACCTCGGCAGTTAAGCTAAAAGCCCAAAATTAGCATATTTCTTCTTGGCTACAGAAACAAAAGGTGCAAAAAATAAAAGGAAACCTGAAAATAAGAACCACCAAGCGTCTTCTAAAGGAAGTCAAGTCAAATTACACAGACACTCCGTTTTCCCGGTTCCAGTCAAGCTGACAGTTAACTGGAGAGATAAAAGTTTTTTTAAGAAGAGTGTCAGAAAAATTTGCAAGAGGTCCCCCAAACCGAATAAAGTAGCAATATAAAAAATAATAAAAATGACAAAAATGAAAAACAAAACGAAGGGATTCGCTATTTATTAAATATGATACATTTTAGATCTTCGATGGGGAAATATCCGTCTTGAATATCAGTAATCCGTTACAGTTATGAATAAAGTTTTTAATGAACTTCTCGTGTTAAAGTTGCATGTTTTATTCATTAGTATCTGGCAAGATATCTTTATGGAAATATGAAAAGAAAATACTCCTTTCATATTCAAATTTCTACTTATTTGTAAAGATCGTTAACTTTTCCATTTTCGATTATATTAGAATATAAAGTTTGCTCATAAGAGCTTTTAATAAAAGAATAAAATAAAAAAAGGTTATTTCTTTGATTTGAAAGTTGAAGTAATAAAATCGATAAAATTAGCATATTAAACGATTTTATAGCTTATATAAAATCATTGACTAGAACCTTAAGAAAATTTTTGAAGCACCTTAATAATGACAATACTGAAATATCATTAAATTTAGAAAATAGGAAAATATTTTACAATATCCGATAATGACTTACTTTTCTGAAAGAATTAACTCTATTTTTTATCTGAAACTTTATCAAATAGCTTGGCTTTTAAAATTCATGGTTTCCATTATTTTTCATATAAATTTTATATGAGATGTTTTTTTATATGAATATTATTACTAATCATACAGTCCGCCATTTAGCTTTTGAGATAAGGGTATATATATATATATATATATATATATATATATATATATATATATATATATATATATATATATATATATATAATTCTCATTCCTAGGTTTAATTAGATAGAGACATACAGTATAAAGAGAATTCCGGATCACCACAAACATTTATGCCTTAGATGGGTTTCGAACCTATGGAGAACCACAGCTAAAACTATACCACTGTAAGATAAATTAATTTATAAAATATAATATTATTTAGTGAAGCATTTAAGAATTCAAATTTAAATCAACAGTTGTAAAGAAACGTAACTGCATGTTTTGAATAAATTGAGGCGAGAATTTTTCTTTGTTAACGAAAATACAAACACATGATTGATAACTATCAAAATATTCTTCAATATTCAATGACAGTTTTAACAAAAGTATTTAAATATATGTTTGAAATTGGAGAAAATAAAATTCTTAAAATTTTTTTTAAAAATTTTGATGTATAAATATAATCTTAGATTTAAAAAAGTATATTTGTAAATAGCCACATTAATAATTAAAACTTATAAACGTAACATATAGGTAATATAATTTGGAAAATATATACATATATATTTTCCAAATTAAAAAAAACAAAACAATTTGCTTATTTTTTATTCAAGAATATTAAATGTAACCACTAAAAAGAATAAATTTCAACTATCTAAGAAAGAAAAGATTTAAAGAATATAATATTTCCTTTTATAGTTATTTTTATTTTAATATGGAGTAGTTATGCATGTACTAAAACTACTCAGTAACACCTTCTTTTAATTTAAACCTAATAAGAAAATTTCACTTTTATGATTAATTTAAATTAAAGAAGACAAAAAGTGGAAATTTAAATGAGGAAGCTGAGTAATTTTATTAAAAAGAAATAAATACACAAATTAATCAATTTGAAAAAGTTTTAGAGAAAGCTGAAAAGAAAAGATAAAAAGAAAAGCATTGAAAAAAAATCAAGCCTATCTTGAAAATTGAATAATAATTCATATACTTCCTAAACATTAGTCTTTTATTGTTCAAAAATAAAGTAAATTAAAGATATTTATTGATATGAATTATTTTAAAAATGGGGAAAAAATGGAAGAGAGAAGTATATAAAAACAATATACAAACAGAATTGCATCAAAATATTTCTTCTTAAATATTTAAATAATAATAAGGCAGGAAAACAGGATATTTTTCAAAAATACGGCTGATGCCACATTAATATATATTTAGAAAATGGATTATTTGAGAACCATAGCTTTGACTTCAATTTTCTGTTAAGATTTATTAATGATTTTTCAGACACACATATACTACAATATCTAAAGATAAAGTTATAACAAATTAGTAAATGTATAATTATTGAAAGTGGGAGATAGTACGTACAATAGCATTACAAATTTTAATTTGGTACATGTTGAGTGATATGTCTTTAGTAGAAAATAAATTTAAGACTATTGAAGATAAAACAATTGATGTTATTCTTTAAACATGGTTGAAAAATATAATACGTTGCTTTAAATTATGTGCCTTAAGATGCGTCATCACAGAACGTTGCTAATAGCACATTTTGTTAATGTTTGAATGCCTAGTATTATTTCAATTTTACGTTGGTCCCCATTTAAACATGAAAGTTAAATATTACTGTTTTTTCATAATTTTTAAGAGGATAATCAACTATTCTCTTACTCTGCTTCTTGTAATTGGATCTCCCCAAAGGGGCTATATAACGTCAAATATTCTGATGACCTGAATCTTTTAACGGCTTGACGCGAAATAGAAGAAGATGAAAGCGCAGATGCAAATTTTAACAATTGACGAATTGTAAAAATTGAAGTTATTCGTTAGATTACGTTTCATTAGACAAGTTACATTAGACAAGATTTGGTAAGAGTTTACTCGATCTGCTTGATTTATGTCATTCCTTCCTTTACGATAACTTTTTTTTTATAAGATTTAACTTGGAAATATAATTTAAAGTAGATTTCAAATGTCTACAAGCACACTTGGTCGATGTGGGAACTGAATTCTCTAAGCGTTTAACTGACGTAAACCATTTTTAAGAGTAAAAGCTAACCATTTAGTTTTCAGCATATCAATTCAATCTGCTAAGTGCTTAGAGAAATCCAGTGTTCCAAATCTGTATTCCAAAAAATTGCTGTAATAGTTATTGATACTTCTGAATTTCATAATGAGGATGAAAATTATGAACAATAAAAATGAAAATAGTTATTTCTGAAAGATGTTTTGATAGCATAAACCGCATGGCCAAATTTCAGATTGTTAAACAGAATCCTCACAGCGAATGAAACGTCTCTCTTTAAAGTATCATTTAAAATTTTTCTCGATATCATGGCTTGTACTTCTTACAGTCTCATTGTAAATGAGCAATGCGATCTAGTGTTTGGATCCTGTTTTTTAGAATGCAAAGTCCCACAATTCCAGGCACACAGGGAGATGAGTGCTTCATTTCTTCTTTCTTCATACACATTTACGGGATGGGAATTTTCCAGATTTTCACACTTGTGATAAATGAATGAGCCCTATTTTTATGAAAAGTTCTCCAGGATGGTAAGGGTACGTGATAGATAGCTATTAGAACATGACTGTTATGTTGTCTACTGTGCCTTGTCAGAATTTTATGCAATATATGATCTATTTGATATTGCATATATAATTCTTTAAATTCCAAGTGAAGCTAATTTGCTTAAATGTTTATGAGTCAGAAAATTATAAAAACCTCATTTATATTAAATGACAATATTTGGTAAATTATTATAATACCACGTGTAGTAATTATTTCACTATTCATTTGTCTAAGAACATGTGCATTTCTGAAATGTTTTATGTAATGACACGAATCTTATTACTTTGTCAATAAAGATCAATCATCTTTTTTTTAAAATTCTCTTTAGAATTACACGAGTTAATTGCCGTTTGGTAAATTGCATTTTAACTCTTAAAAACAGATTAATAATAAAAAGCAAAAATATTAATATATAAATATAATAATTAAATTGTATCACAGGTAAATAGGATAGTCCTAATTTTGTATTATAGGAATCATAATTATAACTGGTTCTGTTAAGCTTTGTAAAAATATAGTTTTCCATTTTATGTGATTATTAATTGTTATTTGTTTTTATTATAAATATTTAGTTATATCGATGTAATTTATTTTAAATACAAATTCCAAACAGTAGTATCGAGTTTTAAAAACACTTCCGATTCTAAAGGAGTACCGCAATCTTGGATATATCAATTATATTTTTTTAGTTATGTTAGTATTTTTGAATTATATCAATACAACTTAATTTTTCTATTTTCCTTATGTTACTCTATTAGTGATAAAATATGCGAAAAATACTGTTAGTTTATATTAAGGAATAATCATTTTGATTTCGATTAATAGCATTTAACTAAGTTGAATTTATGTTGATAATGTTTTAAATTACAATATAACCTCTACAATCTGAGTTTCTGTTATATCTATATATGTGTGTATGAAAGTGTGAGTGTATATTTATTATAAATATAAATTTACAAAAATACAAAAATTTGTATTAAACTCAACTTCATCTTTTCTTTATATTTATATTCTGTAAAATGTTATTCTAATATCTTTGTTAACATAACAGTTCAATTACAACACTCTTTAAGTTTTTGCAAATTTACTGTCACGGTAATATGGTATGACTAAACTAAGCACATAATCATAAAAGTAACAGAGAAAACCACAACATTCCTTAAAGATGATTTGCAATTTAAGTTCCTTACTCCATATTAACAACGCCAGCATTTAAGAAGACAAACTATTAACACTGTTATGCTCTTTTCATTACCGTAGTTTTCTAGAAGTGAAATGTCCCATTTATAGTTTTAGTACAAGAACGGTTACAGATGAATTAAAAAGCAGTATACATGTTCGGGCAGGGGAGATACAAGCGTGTCTTATAGTTCGAAGTTTAGGGGAAAAGGTATAAAACAATAGTTATTTTTCGGGGGAAAAGAAGTTTATCTCTTCTACTTCTAGGCGTTTTCTTCATTCGGTCGGTATTTATTTTCATTCGGCAGGCGGAATTTATAGGCGAGCTTTATTTTTATGACTCCGTGGGGAGTTCGATGTTTCTTTTATTTCCAAGAAACTGCGGCACAACCACTTATTTCTCAGGACTTGCAACATTTTTCTTCATTGATCGGGGGGTATAAATAGCCACGTGACTAATTGGGGCAATTTCAAAAGAAAGTTCTGACTTTTTACTGGAGCCATATCGGTACGATTTATCAACTTTTCATAACACTTCGAGAATGGGGGGAAGACCTTTGGAGAGAGGGCTTCACCTCAAGGAGGGGATCACTTCCCATTTCGACTTTATACAACCATGTTTAAGAAGGATATTAAACTAAAATAATTATTTTAGTTTAATGCCCTTAAGTGTTCTGAAAGGAAGGTTCTTTGATGATTTCAAATAAAATTGCTCCAACTGGTTCATTAAATTTTGTTAGGGCTAAAAGCTGATTAAGTTACTTTAACCAGTCATTTGACAGTGATAATACCAAACAATTAGTTGAAGTGCATTAAATGGGAATAAATATTAATTAGAGATTTATAAGATTTTCTCCACAGCTTAATCTAATTTATATTATTGAAAGAACTATTTACTCAATCATTTATGCAGCTTTGTACCAAAATCAACATTAATTTACCGTTTCGGATAGTTAAAGGTCTTGAAAGATTCTGTTATTGCCGCGAAAGTTTATTAAACACTGCCCTATTCAACTATACTTCATTAAACTTGATTGTAAAATTTGGATACCACAGTCTACACTGTTCAGAATATAAAAGTCAACACAAAAGTAATTGAGAGAATATTTTTTGCATATTTACTCACATACACATCGATAAATGTTCTCTGCAACAATTTCATTAGCTATTCATGATAGAGTTAAGAAGTTAAGAATTTAGTGTTGCACGTCCAATGCGTATGGTATAGTAATTTAATTATCTATGAATTAGGAAATTTTGATGGTTATTTAATGTTTCTGAATATCACAAGGATTGAACAGTGACAAAAGTAAGAGTTCATACAGATATTAAGTATTAGGATTATATGTAAAAGTTGACACCATTGTGTTGCTGAGAAATCTACAATGTGGAGGAACCTTTTGAATTGTTTACCAAAAAACTGCTAATGTACACGATTTCGATTTTAGAAAATAAACAAACCTAGTAATCTACGAAATATGGAGTTAAATTTAGAAAATTTAAACTTGAAAAGAAGAAACTTAACTCTAAATAGAGTTTGATATATAATTCATGGCTTGTGTACTCTAGCTGATAGCAAAACTTTTATAGCAAATATAGCCTTATAATAAATATAGCGAAACTTTTTTAATTCAATCAAATCTAAATATTATTCCTATTTGATTTCTTAGGGGATTTCTATCCAAATTATCTTCAACAATTATTTGCTTTAACTGTTAGCTTTAGTATTAGTAAGCACTACCACGAAATTAATAACTTTAAATAATCAATTTTCATAAATAAAATTCTTTTATACTAGCTTGATGTTAAGCACATTTATGGAGTTATTCAAATTTTTTGAGAAAATTTAATAACTTTGAACTAACATGTTCTTTTAATAAGCAGAAAAGAATTCGAAATTGTTAAATTTAATGAAAAATTTGAAAAAGATTGATGACCACATTTTCTTCTAATTATCCATCACTTAACGAGTGAAAAAAAACATTTATCATTTAATTTCGAATCCATATCATCACATGGCATATAATATCATCACATGGCATATAATCATCACATGGCATATAATAAAAAAATAATAAAGGAATAAAATTTCTGTTGTTTAAAAAAATTAAATAAAATATTGTAGCTATAAATGTTGTCCATACTTACAAGAACCGATTTTATGTAAATCATTTCCCTAATTTGTGAAAGTGAAATATATCTTATTTTATTTAACTTATTTATTTAATTATCATTTTATTTAACATTATTGATGAAAGCAATCTTGAAGGTAAATTTTTGTTAAACTTTAGGTCAAATTCTTCCGATTGGAATTTTAATAAATTTTATTAAAAAAATAATTATTAAACTGCATCTTCATTTATTTATTTTAAGAAAATATTAACAGGTAATTACGTATAAACCAATTGTCTTGATAATGGCTTAAAATTAAGAAAACTCTTATTTATATGCTAATTATTCTTAACTATGAAGAAAATTATTATATCATAGAAATGCATAAGAAACTTTACAAAATTTATGTACTTGTATGATGTGCATTGTTTTGCGGGGGAAAACCCCATAATTATTGTTAAATATGAAGATCGTTTACGTTCATGTGCAACATTCACAGCTTAATTTGATAGTTATTTAATCTTAACTGCTTTTTTATGATAAATTTAGTCAATATTTAAATCCAAGAACACTAAAGATTATTTTCCTCATTCAGCCTTAATAATTGTGAGTTTTGCTATCACACTAGTAGAATTTTATATACTTTTTCTCAAACGGAAGAAAAAATTTGGCTCAGCGTAATGTTAAATAAAAATATTTATCAATAAATACTGCTTAAACTTTATAAAGATAATTTTCACCTAAATAGGAAAATTATGACAGTTATTATATAAAAGATATGACTATTGATTAACTTATATCTAATCATAAATCATAAATCTTATATCTAAAAGAAATTTACACATGGCTGCACAAAAAAAAAAAAAATCTTAAGTATATGCGTAGAAGACTGGAATTCTTTCCTCAACTAAACATCCACTGAGTAGCAACAGGTAGCTTTTTAAGTTAAATCCATTTTTTTCCATCGGAAAGATGGATATTGTCGTATAAGACGTGAAGCCTCTGAAAGCAAATAGCCTGCAAGTATTGTCGGCACGGTGCAAGCTTGCAACGTACAGACAATACTTGCATTTAATGCCAGTTAAACTTTATCGATTTTCATACTGAAACTATCCTTCTCCATTACCAATTAATACTAAAAATTGGATTTTTTTTCTCCCCACTTTGCTATATTTACTTAAAACTTAGTTTCATTATACTAAAAACTACTTAAGTTTTCCAAACGCATCGCAGAAATGCACCTTTCAAATATCCTTAAAATTCTGATAGGAGGGCCCATGCCTATCAATAGATTTAGACTTCCAAGGGTCTAAAGTCTATTCAATAACATTCCCCTTTTTCCCTACAGCAATAAGAAAACTAATATTGTCTTCTTCACGACTCTCGGAATCCAGGGGGTGGAATAAGAGGTATCTTTTCCCCATTACGTTCACTCCTTTCCAACCTGAGGATGATATTATGCGGGAGGAATTTGACAGACATAGTAGTCACAAAATTCCTGGTTTAGAGATTTGGTTCATTTGAATTGACAGCAGGCACTGCCACCCCCCTGGAAGGATTCATCCTCTGCATTTCCCTGGATGAAAATGAAGACTTCACTTCAACTGCAGATGACAGCAAAATGGTTCGCTCGTGCCTCAGTTGTAGCTTTCCTTCACTGCAGAATTTCTCTACCTTGCTATATCGAATTATGGCAAGGAAGAGTTAATGGACATGGATAATTTCATTAGGAACTGTCAAAATTAAAATGAAGTATTTACTTGTTTAAGAGGGAAAATATGATTACATTTCCATTCCAGTTTAACTTATTCTCGTCAGATGCTTTAAATAAAAGACTGAATGTATAGACTGGAACTCGGCTACTTTAATTTCCTATGAATGTAAGATTCTAAGTAATAAATAAAAAGTTTTTAAAGAAATATTTTTCTGAAAAATTTTGTACAGAAATTATGAATGTACATAGTTCATAGCTAAATACAACACCAATATATTTTTCACGGATGAATAATTCAGTTGCTTAATATTTTTAAATGTAAAATGCAGCCTATGACATAACTAGGGTAAATATCATTTTCGGCTTTATATTTGGAAATTATACTCTTAATAATCCTACCTAAAAATATATTGTAAAATGTTCATGACATGAATTTTATGGTTTTAATCCAAACAATGAAATATATTTCTATGGTGTGGATTAAAAATATTTTATATTCTAATTATGGTTATTAATTAATGTATTCTGAGAATAGTAGAAAATATATCTAACAATAACTTTTATTAGAGAAGGATTTCAAAGGTTTAAAAATGCTTTTCCTTTCTTAAAACTTATAAAGATAACAATTTAAAATTTAAGAAATAGATCTAGTTAAAATTTGGAAAACAAATCCTTTCTCGAGAATTGATAATTGAACACTCTAGAATGATAAATGAACAGAGTCTAGAAGAAATTTTTGCATTATTATTTTTTGATGAGATTTAAATTCTTTAAATCTTAATTTAAGTACTACACAAAAAAATAGTTTTTATTTGTTTTTGGTTTTGGTTGGTTTTAATTTAAGCAATAAACAAAATATGATGTCTAAATTGGTTGAAAATACAAGACTGTTCATTACTATAATGATGTCTTTCATTAAGTAATACTCAATTGTTTGGGAAAAAAAGTAATTCATAATTTCAAATTAATTTTTCAGCTGAGCATTTTAGAGTTTATACATATATTTAAATTATTCAAAATGTGTATACATTAACTGTAATTGGAATAATACAATTAATTGTCAAAGAGACATCTTTTTCCAATATAGGTTATATAGTTACATGGTATATTAACCTTTATAATTTTTAGTATCAGTTTTGTCCTCTGGTTCACTTCTGTTTTCTTTTAAAAGACTTTATAAGAGTTGTTGCCATACAGTTCGGTTTAATATTTTATTAAAAATTAAAAGCACCTTCGGTTATATGAGTATAAATATATACACCCACCTGTATTCCTCTTCTGTTGGTGAATCTTTTCCACTGGCTTAAGCCAGGACGCCAATATTCGAGCAAGTACTCTTCGGTATACTCTCGCCCTTGGCCATTTCCAAAGCGTCCTTGAGTGGCCACTGATGTGATGACGTAGAGATTAGGAAGATACACTTCCAGATACTCATGGACATCTTTACTGATCTGCCTTTCGGGGCACCATGCGCCACCATTTATCTCTCGGTCCAACCTAAGTGGAGAAAAAAGTATTTTGTCATAAGTATTTCCGTTAAAAGTATCAGTTAAATGTTCTAAATGTTTGTTCTAGAACTCTTCCTTTCACGTCAATGATGATGAGGAAAATGAAAACGATTTAGTGAAATTTTTTTATTTTCTAAGAAGGAATTTCATTATGTATATATTCATAAAACAAAATATTTTTGATATTATTTTCTATAATCTTATTATTATTTGCCATTAAATTGTTATCACTGCATATAGATTATTATTGATTGCTCAAAATAAAACCATAACCTTCTATTCACAGATGATTTTCAGCTTACGAATGTTAAGCACATAAAAGTTCTGTCGTTTTTTAAATGTTCTAAAGATAATTAGTACCAATAAAATTATTTTTAGGAATTATTTGTCAGTTGTTATATATATTAATTATATTAACAATATAATAAACATGGACAAGTTTAAGTGTAATAAAAACAAATTTTTATAAGAAAACACTATTTAAAGTGTGAAACAAATTTGTAAAAAAATTCTAGAATAAAAATACTTGCAAAACACTGGATATTCATATATTTACACATGCAAAATTTCAATATGTCATATAATAGCTCTCTTTTTAAATATAAAACATTAATTTTTTTATCACAAAATAATAAAAGGACAGCAAATTTAATAAACTATTTTTTATGAGACTTTATTAGGATATTTTTATATTCTATTTTATATTTAATATAAAAGTTTATATAAAAAAGAGAAAGGTATGGAATTTTTAATGTTTATAATTTAGGTATCTGTATATGTGATTGACTTGAAAAAATATTACATTCTTTCTGTTAATATAATTTTAAATTTTAGAACAAGAATATTTGCTTCATAATCCTTCATTTGCATTGTTTATTTAAACATTTTTAAAATATGAAAAGAAATTAACTGGATGAAAAACTGTTATATAACCAAAAAAGAATTTTAGAAATTTGTAATTTATTTTAGAATTGTAACCATAGATAATCAAATATAAGAATGTAGTTTAAAGCGAAAGAGGTAGTAATTAAATTTTGTAACATTTTTGAAACAATAAGAAGTGAAAAAATTGAGAAAACCTCCAATGATAATTTTATTTACCATTTTCCCGATTTATGTTGACATTTACACATTTTTTGAACGTTTTGATTGAAAAACGAATATGTAGCCGATAGCAATGATCTAGAAAATTGAAACTGTAACCGTGGAAACTGAAAAACGTGAACTGGATTATTTTCCCATTCGGTTTCGATACTTTGGCGATGAAGATGCATTATGCAATCTGCCCGACCCATTATTTTCAATGGAGGTTCAGAAATAGAAGAGGTCATAAAATTTTTTTGATCAAAAAAGGGAGGAGGAAATCGCCAAATCTTCCCCTATCGCTTATTATGTATTGCATTTGGCTGAATTCCAGTGGTAGAAACAATGCAATGTGTGATGACCAGAATCCTAAAGCTTAGAACAAAGTGACGTGTCTTCCATAACCCGTTTTTCAAAATAGCTGAAAAGTCCAACAGTAAAGCTCCCATATTCGCCTGCGAAAAAGATACAATTTCAAGTGTTGAAATATGGTGACTGGTGATGAATTAAGATAAATTTCATAAATGAAATGGAATCATACCCTTTTATAGTTAAAAATTTATGATTTCATTTTTTAAAATTTTTTCATCATTTATATCTTTTTTTTCATATATCCTACATCGACAACTTCTTACATAAGAAATTTTTATTTTATTAATGTTTCTAACATAACTTTAATAAAAACAAACATCTAAGAAATAAATACATTTTTTAACGTAATAAAGTTACATAAAAGGAATCCCAAGCATTAATATGCCATCCATTATTTTGGATGGTTATTTTTATCTAATTTATTAATAATTCTATCAATAGCTAGTCTATAAGATCAAAGAACGTTCCATAAATTAGTTATTTTTTTATGTACTTTTCCTCTTTAAAAATATTAAATTCCTCCTCGTATTCTTCCCTTGAATATATAAACATGGTAATTTAGTTATAACACGTTTTGTAGCATAAAAACAAATTTTTGCTTTTAAAAATCGTGAATTTCATAGTATTTAAAAGTTAATATTCAAAATACTTTAAAAATTCCTTAAACTGAATAGAAGTTTTAAATAATGCATTGTGAAAACTAAAATTTCTTATATATAATAATGTCTAAATATTTTACTTTTAAAATAAAAAAAGAAATGTTTATAATTTTAAGCATTTTAGAATATACCATAAATAATTCCTCCATTTACAGATGACGCAAAGCCTCAACTTCAGATAAGACTGATGTAAGGTATTTCTTTATATTTTATAGATGGAAACAATTAGAGAAAATGAATTAAGAGCAAATGTTAAAAACACAAATAATTAAAGGAGAAGTTTTGTTACAATAAGTATAAATATTTATCAACAATTTAAAGGATAAACAAAATTAGGAGGAAATGTAACTTCCATTCTTAAATAAAAAAAAATATAAAGAAAGCTTTATATTTCAATCGCACAGATTTTATTGAGCAGCTTCTATTCCAAAAATGATCTTAGATTAAAAATTACAACATTTTATTCTCCTCTATGATTCTCAAAAATAAAGTTAAACAAAGAATTTCATTCGAAATTCGAAGAGGTCTTCAGTTTCGAAAGTCTAAGAAAGTATGACATGAAATTTTTTCTTTAGGTCTCTAAACTGTTTGGATACCTCGGTTTTGAGTCACCTGAACTCGGTAATTTAAAGCAGTAGTAAAAAATAAATACTGTTTAGATTAGACTTGAGGGTACATAAGGTGAGTAGACAACCGAAGACACTTGAATATGCATTGCGTTTTTACTTTTCCTAAAGGCATATTTAAAAAGTAGGTTCTATGCATACTATACATATCGATCATCTCGTGCTGAAGGCGAGAAAACGATTCAGCATCTTACGGTACATTTCTGGACGAGATTGGGGCGCTGACGCTGGCACCCTTAGAAACACGTATATCTCATTAATCAGACCAGTCTTAGAGTATGGCCTTCCAATTTACTGTAGAGCCTCAGATACAAATCTTCAGAAACTTGAAAAGGTCCAGTTTAGCGCAGCTCGGATCATCACTGGGCTTAGAAACTCATGTCCCAGGGAAATTGTTCTTTTCGAAGCAGATTTACAGCCCTTAAGTCTTAGGAGACGTGCTTGCCTAATAAAATACTACAACAAACTTAGCGCTCTAGGCTCAGAAAATCTTACCTTTAACTACTTTAAAAACTGGTGTAACAATCAGAGGCTTAAGAGAAACAGTCCCTACAGCCAATTGACTTTCTTTAATCTTGTCGATGACGCAGGGGAACCACATCACATATCACAGTGTCTTACCCCGGTGGACGATTTAGACGGTGTCTTTTTTCATTTCGAATTACCAGTATATGTGAATAAGCAAACAGACCTTCCTGCCTATTTGAGGCAATTGGCCCTTGAGAAAATTGGAGAGATTCCACTTGATGCTGTTCAAGTCTACACAGACGGCAGTAGAGATGACTTTTTCCAGTCCAACAGTAGTATTTTCGTCAAATCTCTAGACCATAACTTAAAGCTTCAGAGGAGAAATCCCGATCACTGCTCGGTTTTTCGCAGTGAACTGATAGCCATTGATGAGGCCCTTGAGGTTTTTTCATCTCTTCCTTATGAAAAGAAGGTTTGGATTCTGTCTGACAGCAGAAGTGCAATTCAGCACCTGTGCAATTGGCAAAGCGTTAGAGACAATGTTGGAGTGACAATAGTTAACAAGTTAAAACGGCTTTTCATATCTCATCAGATACATCTGCAGTGGATTCCTTCCCACGTCGATATTGAAGGAAATGAAATTGCGGATGCTTTGGCGAAAGCTGATGCTGGAGAGGCCTCCGTTAATTTAGCTCCTCTCACTTTCACGGAGATTCCCTTCAGAAAAAAATTACGAACAGGATGACTTGGATTGTTCCTCCGGTACATTACTGGTACCAAAGTTCCCGTTCCGGAGGCTCCCTGACCAACGACTTAAGTCGTCAGGCACAAACTATTCTCTCCCGATTTCGAAGTGGACATCTTAAAACCCTAAAAATTTCTGGGGGTTCCCGAACCTTTGAAACCTGTACCAACTGCTCTACCGAGCAGGCCCAGCCTGAACATATCCTTGAGTGCCTAGGGCTCTCCAGGCAGGACTTAGTTTACGACCCTCTTCTGGTTTTGGATTATTGTAGAGTGTACAACGTCATGGACCTGGTCTAGCGCTGCTGGCCTTTGGGGGCATGCAACAACAACAACAGGTTCTATGCACAAGAGAATAACCTCCCAGCAACCAAATCATCTGATGTGTGTGCAAGAAGTGGAAGAGGACAATCCATTTTCTTGTTATCTAATAATGAATGGTATTGAACCTATATCCTTTAATTTCAAAGATTGCAGTTTTAATACATAGCCATTTATAGCTTGCTTAATTTGGATGCTCTTATAACAGAAAACTGTTGTAAAATAAACATTTTATCTGTGCCTCCATTTTCCAACATAATTATTTATAGATTAATGACTAAAATCGCGTATGACTCGAAAAGAAACTTGGGAAACATCAGTACCTACGCGACTAATGACCATATAAAAATCAGAAACGCTGAATGCATTTCTCAATGATTGCTCAATGCATAAAGAAACTGGAAATCAACCTGCATTACTCACTTCGAAAAATAGTCTTACCACTAAACTATAGTGATCATGCTTACGGTTGATTAAAAAAGCATAGCCGTACGGTGGACATCTTAGTCTCATTATATATCCAGCATAATTTAATATTTCTATCAAGGAAGTGTATGTGCATGTGTCTGCTAACAACATTTTTGTTCTATAAGGTCTTGAGTCTCGTATGAATTTAGTGGCACACATTGAAATATGTAAGATATAAATAGAATTGCATTTATGATTAGTGAATTATACTCTGCCAGCAATAAATTATCATAATATTACAAGTAAATTCAAGAGTTATTTAACTACAAAATAAGCTTTATTTTAAACAGATCAACATAGTCAATGTTTTAATACACAAAATGTAATCCTGTGCAAATCATTTCAAATGAAAATAAATGTTTGCCTGTCCAAAAATGGCGAAGACCGTCACCCTGTCCCGAATGAAGCACACACAACGTTTATTAAAGACAAAACAATTGAAAGAGGAGCAAAACGCGGACGGAGTTTAAAATCCTTTGGAAAAGTAGGGAAGGGAGGGTGAAAAAACATGAATTTCGGGTCGTGTGGTGCGTGCTCATGTAAGGATGGGGGTGAGGTGCTGAATTGCAGATAACGCACCCCCTTCCTATCGTTGTGTGCCCGGGTAGATTTCAGTTTATAGGCTACGTGATAAGGTTTTGATCAGACCGTTATGATTGCAATTTATATGCCCCAGGCAAGGCTATGAGTTCGGGCAGTGACTTATTTTATTTATCTATTTACTCGGATGCAGGGAAAACTCTTAAAGCTTCAAGGAATGTTACTACCGGGAGGAGAATGACTGAAACTTTTTTTTCCTTTTTACAACAGGCAGTAGAAATGGACATTTATTTCTTCGGTGATATAGCGAGTTTTAATCGATAGAGGGTGAAACGATATGGCATCAAATATCGATTACTTTTAGGCTTTTTTTCATATTTGCGAGAGAAGATTAATTGTTTTTCGATAAATGTGATTTCTCTGAAACGGTAAGAATATAAACATTGTAAGAAAGCAAATTATAGTAGAAGTAAAATTTAGGATAAGTATTTTATTTTAATCTTTTTAAATATCAAATTGGAAAAATATTTATTTGAAATAATCCATCGCTTTTTTATTTTTTCTTTTATGTAAAACTAATGGTTTTGAAATTTTCTTCTTCTAGATGGGAAACTTAAATTCCCTTTTCAAATGTTTTCCTCACATGACAACTGATGGGGAAAACGATTGCAATGAAATAAAATGCGCTTGAAAAATCAATCACACAATATTTTTAACGCACTTCTTTTAATAATAAATATCAGTTTTTAGAATATACATCGACCGATGAATAATATTTAAATGTACAATGCAATATTATTACATATTAATTGATTAATGTATCATACTGATGCAAAGTAATATATGCTGATTTTTTCGAACATTGGTAATTACTATTCAGCATCAAACAATAAAGTGATTTAATGTAAATAAAATTCAGCATCAAACAAATATAAAAGAAGGAATATAATGCATTAAAATTCTAACCTGAAAATTTTAAATATTAAAATTGTAAAGTTAAATACTTGCTACATAAATTTTAAGCATTTAATGCATTATGATAATTTCTTTGTATCATTCTTGCGTGTAATTATATATATATATATATATATATATATATATATATATATATATAAACTATAACAGTAAAATAATTAAATAGGAGTATAATTATTTTTATCATAAAAATGTATCATAAGCCTATTTCCATTTTTATGATAAAATGGGATTCTTATGATAAAAATATCATAAAATTGTATATAAATTATACAATGAATTTAAAATAGAAAATTTTCACAGAATTGCTTAAAATTTTGGCAACCATTGTATGCAAATTCTCCTTTAAGAATTTTACTGCTCCCAAACGTATATTCTTATTTATTGGATGAATGGGTTTGAATAAATCAGACAGTAGGTTCTAAATCATAAAAGAAGAATATTTTTGTATTCTGAAAGACATATTTGGTTGAATGAAAGAACAATAGCTAACTTAGATAATTTATGTAAATAGAAACGTGCATTAGAAAGATTTAAAACTGATTTTGCTTCCTTTGTAATCTTTCTTATTTTATACAAAAAACTGAGAGAAATGAAAGGAAAATTGTGTAGGTTTTACGCATATAAATATTGCAGTATAGTTTGTATACCGAAATTTGTTGATGAAATATTAAAATTTTTAATTCATTCCTATTGTTAGGATAACAAGAGAAAAATATTCCTATAGATTATGTTTCTTTCCAAAGACAACAGCAACAAATTGAAAATATTTATCTTAAATTTTATTCTTCCATATATTTGTTTTAAAATTATCTGTGGTTGACATTTTTTATGTAAATTTATGATAGAGTATTTAGAAATTCTATAATTATATAAATGTGTGTGTGTAACTTATATATATATATATATATATATATATATATATATATATATATATATATATATATATATATATATATATATATATATACAAGTTTCCATGTTTTCATGTCAGTATCATTAATGTAACATCCCACAAAATATGGCACCATTTTTATGGTCCTGAAATATTTTGTAGCTTCAACAAATTTCCCCATTTTCAAACTTCTCATCACTCTAAAAATGACTAAAAACACAATATTGTGTTATCCCCTATATTATGCTAATTTTAACCGCCATAATTTTTACTGACATTAAACTTTCTGGGCTGAAAGCTCTATTTGAAACCCAAAAGTAATATTTTTCTCACGAGGAATAATTAGATAGACTGGGACCTATGGTTTAAAGTGGATAGGGAACCATAAAATAAATGTCAAGGTGGGGTTTGAAACCGCTGACTGCTAAATTAAAGGTAAGAAAGCTAGCCAATCGACTACTTTTTCGTCTTACTTCCCTGTCATATTGGCTAGAAGGATGAAACTGTTAAAAAACACTAAATCTGTAATTCCTGCGTTGTGCTGTATCATTTAATTTACGGCATATATTTGTTTACTTTAACACTCAAAATAGGTGCTGAGCATTCTTAATATAATTATTACCCTAACTTAATTATTGTTAAAAGAATCTCAGATTTAATTAGTGATTACAGTGAAGCAATTCTTATTAACACATACACATGTGTATTACGAGAATAAACATAAACAGGAGATATAATGAAAATTAGTTTAAAGATAGGTATGTAATGAAATGCGAAAAATTACGTGATATAACTAGTTATATATTTAAATTCACAAAAATAAGCCAACTGTTTTATAGATATTGCGAAACAAGAATATATTCAATAAAGTTTGGTATTATACTTTTTTATTTTTCATGTTCATGTATTTCAAATTATATGTTTTTATTTATGAATTTAAAACATGTTCACGTTTTTCGAGTTAATTTGCTCAAGCTTACAGCAAACGATAAAAGTCGAATTTGTTCGGACTGAATGTTCATTTATGCTGATTTCCAACAAACATTGAAATTTAAATTTAATTATATACTTTTCAGATTTAAAAAAAATGAATTTTTTATGGTTCAGATTTACCATTCATTTATTAGAATTTGAAACAAATTATAAAGTTTGAAATTATTCTGATTTTGTAATTTATTCGGATTTTAAGCAAGCGTATAATTTGAATTTGAATCAACATTCACAAAGATGAACCTTTCTTTTTGATCGGTCGATTATTAGAAAGATACACAGATTTTATAAAATTCTATAACATCATATTTTGTAGTAAGATGTTAATTTATAACTTTTTTTTACGTTATTTGTAAAGTACAGTGCATACTAAACAAATATGAAAGTACAATTTGAATAAAGAATCTCATACAGATTTAGTTGTTTTATATTTAAAAGTTTTGGAGAGATTTTTTTTTTTTAATTCTAAAATTCTGATAGTCTGCAGATATTTTTAAAACGCTTTTTTTAATTTTATACTTATTTTGTGTTAAAATAAAACCAAAATTGTAATTTCACTAATATTATAATTCTGTTATATATTTAATTTCTGGTATAAAAAAATAAGAAATGTTTTTTATCATGTTTTTAAGTTATAACATTTTTTATGCAATAACGATAATCCTCAAAGTATATAAGCAAACAAGAATACTTTTAAATTAAAACTCACTTCTGCATAAAATAACATTTTAAGTAAGTTATTCAGAATAATTTGATGTTTAGCAGAAGAGGAGTAACATACAGATGGGGAGAAAAGTGGTGGAATGAACAAACAACTAGACCAAACAAACCGACTTCCCATGAGAAACTTCCCAGGTACTTGAAGCATTTAATTTAATCTTAGGACAGTCGTGTAGCTTAAATGTGGAGGGACTAAGTACTTAGTACACAACTAAATGTGGTTAATCATACACTAAGTAATTTAGTGGTACCAGTTGCTGCAGTAAAACAATAAACGGCACTAAGTTTCCTAATGGACGATTTAATGTATTTGCAAAGCATGAAGAAAATTCCTGACAGACATGCATTTAGTATTTTAAAAATGAGATGAAACACTTATAGATAAAAATATATTTTCTGTTTGTTTTCCTTCTTGTTATTGATCTCTGAAATTTTCCATTTTATTTCCGCTGTGAAATTTAATAATTCAGCAATTCGGAGACAAATGCATTGAATTGAAAGAGATATGGAATCACTAAAAATAAATAAAGTGAATTTTAATATTTTCAAATTAAGATGTGATAAATGCAGATTGAATAGAGTAATTTAAGAGCATTAATAAGATGTTTTCAAAACAACAGAGAGTATAAATTTAAGATTGAAATAAGAACCATTTAATGGGCATTAAAATAAATACTCATTAATAAAGAGTTTTACGATTAACTTTTATAGAAATACAAGGATTTTGTAGACAAAATACAAGTTTGAATAATTAAAGTATAGTGGTGACTATTAAAAATGCTTTATAATAAAGAAAGAAAAATGACTGACATATTATCCATATTCTGAATAAAGAAAAGAAAGGAAATATTAACTTGGAAGAGAGAGAGAGGGGGGATTTGTGGCACATATTTACAGAATTATATATTCAGAGCTAACATCATTAGTAACAAGAAAAGCTCTACTTTGGTTCGATTGCAAATTACTGAATTTCAGAAACAAATCTAAGTATTTTAATCAAATTAATTTTGACTTTATATTAGAGTTTATTAGTTGTTGTTGCACCCTGTACCTGCATAGCCTTGAGTTGACTCTACCAGTTAGAAAGAAGCGGCATGGATGAGTCTTTGGAATCTTGAAGCAGGGACTAAGCAGAAGATCCCCAATTCTTGCCCTGCCTCCCCCAGAGGTATCATTTCCCTTGGAGGACATTGCGACCATGAATTATTTAACGTGCCCCAACAGTCTTTAGTGAACACGGTGGATCTTCGGATCTGGGATTCTAACTCACGACTTTTTGATAATGAGAACGACTCCCTAACTAACCATACCAACGCGGCCCCAAGTTCATTAGTTGTAGGGGCTAGCGTATGATAGCATAGAAAATTTTCCTGGAAGCTATAAACTAAATGTTTTTTCTTTGTAAGATATCTGCAGCACATGCTAGTCATGGCTAAATGGAACTCCATTTAGATTTGAAAAGTCAAGATAGCATAGAAACATGCGTTATATTATCAAGTTAAAAAAATAGCATTACAAATCGAAATTTTACTGGAATATGAATCTTCATATCTATACTTGTATGCTAATAATTATGCAACAATAATTCTCCAAATTAAAGTCTGAGCTTTTCTAAAAGACAAAACTTAAACAATACTATTACTTTTTCATTGAAGCACAGAGACGGACGTAATTAAAATTTCTTTTTGAACTAACCATATGCTCACAAGCTGTTTACAACTTATGGGAAATACTTTGATCATATTTTATCGGGAAGCGTTCATAAAATCACCTTAGACGAGGAACGGTATTATTTGCTAAATCATTGATTGATATAAAATACCGAAACCTCGGCTTGATGCATAGAAAAATTAGCGGTTTATTCAAAATCAATGTTTATTGTAACGACGTGAGAAATTGGAAAAACATGCCCATAAAATTTTTCCAAAGTGTGTAGTTGAACTGGCGAGCACACTTCCTGGTGTATTCAGAGCTATTACTGAAAAAGCAGAAGCAATTAACCTTGCCTTCAAAAAAGAATAAATTTTATATTCAGCATGCTTTGATAAATGCTTAAAATTTTCCGTAATTCATATTATTGAGACCGGATTCAGGTATCGTAAAATTCTTAGCATTTGGAGAAAAAAATTAGAAACATGAAAACAAAAACAAAAATACTTGAAATTATCATATCCAAATTATAAATGCATGTAAAATAAACTTTTCAAAACATTGTTTCTAGCAAAGAAAAATTGTGATTTCTTATGAACTTTCTGGTGGTTTTAACAAAACATTTGGTGACAAGTCTGGTCTCGATAATAACAAAATAGAGTGTTTTTAAACTTACATTTTTATGTCTTATATAAAAATTTGTAAATATTGCATAAAGTGTCATTCTCTATTAGAGATGAAATTTGAGCCGCTTGATGAAAGCAAAAATTAATGTTTTTTTGTAAAGTATTACTAAAAATTTGACTGTTTTTTTAATAAGAATTCTTTCTTTTACTGCTATTTGAAAGTGAAAATTAGATTACAAAAATCCAGTGTATCATAAAAGACTATTTTTCATGTTTCACAAAATAATGTTGTAAACAGAAAGGACACAGAAATGCTTATTTTTAATTTTAATAAAGATGTTTATATTAAATATAATTTACTAAGAAGATAGGGAACTAAAGTTTCTTTAACGTTATTACTCATATATATCATACATTTAAAATGACTAATTTAACTTTGATGTTGTGGCGTAAATGTATTAATTGCTTAGTAATACGCCACTTTTGGAGCACCGATTCGTTAGTTAATTAAGTTTCATTTTCGGGCACGAAATACCAAACTACTAAAAATTGGACTAAATTACCAACCTTTAGCTGGTGTTGAGGCGACATGCCATCAAAAGCAAATGAACGAATCAAAACAGATTGAAAAATGTAATATCTTTTAATATGGAAGCGCCAATAAAGCAGATTAGTTATTTCATAAACAAACATAGCGATTCGCTTGCTAATATAAGTTCGCGAATGTTATTTGAACATAACATTTTGAGTTTGATTCGGTGCAAAAATCAAAAAAAGGGGAGGGGGAGAAATTCCTCCTCAACATTCCTATAATTCAAAGAGAGGAGGGGTTTGCGGAAAATATTTCAACGGCGCGCGATACTCAATTAATCTCGACTCTCGCAATCTAAGATTCCGACGTATCTGGCAAGGCCCCCCTGCCTTCCCCTCCTACCTTTTGCAAGAATCAAAGCAAAACTCAACGTTCATATTAAGTATTTATTACATGAAAGAATTCTGAAACGTGAAACTCCGGCAAAATGAAGGAAATGAAATCCGAGTAAATATTGCAAAGGAAAAAGGGGGGAGGGATGAGAGGTGCAGGGGCGGTGGGGGAAGAGATGGAACAAAGTTGCCGGAGGCTGTTCTGAGAGCAAACAGTTATACAATATTGATCGTCCTGCCCCCACCCCCTCTCCACCGCAGCTATGAGCAGCAATATTGAAGTTTGCCGACGACTACTAGGTTTGGTGCTGTTTCCATACATATCTTTCGACTCATATGTTGCGAAACGGAACTTGCACCAGGAATTTTCGGCATGGGCTCGAGAGATTGATTAAGCGTTAAATGAAATGCTAGATAATTTGTCGGCTACTCGAGATAGATTGCTTTCGGTAAATTGAGATCGAAATAATGAGAATCTGCATTAGTTCGGAGTTGCTCTTCAATTTTAGGAAAATATAAGGCATGTTAAGCACACGCATGTATTGATTTATTTTTGATTTGATTGAAGCAAACTCAAATTCAGTTGTTCAGAGATCTGGTGCACAACGTTGGTCAGCTCTAATTCATGCAGTGCAAACAGATGATGACTTAATTTAGGTTTCATATTCATCAGTTCAATTTAAAGTGATGAAATTATTGAAATTTGCATGCTTACGTCATACTGGAGAAGGCTTACGTCATATTGTTCACACGATTACGAACAAAAAGCTCAAGAAGCTTATAAAAATTTGGTCACTATTAGAATAAATGTAATATCGATTAACAATTCTGCTTCTCAAATAAATATTTGAATGCACACTTATCGGGGAAGAAACAAGACATTGACAGCTATATTTTATAGTTGATCCAGACACCCAAATTGTCTAGTGGTCAGCGTGCCTGACTGCGGATAGGAATGTCCTGGGTTCGAATCCCAGTTCGGGCATGGATATACTTTCTCTCTCCATCTATCCTGCCTTCGTCCATTCCTTGTATGAATGAGATATGAATGGTTGCCTACCCTGTAAACGGGTACCTATAGCATGTGTGTACTGAAGAAGTCGGACTCCACACCAAAATATAGTTCAGTTGGAAAAGTGGAACAGAGCACCCCATAATCATAGTTAAGCTGTCACAAGACAACAACATAGTTGATTCAAAAGGACATACGTTTGGCAATATATAGTGGAGACTAAAATCTGTTGGATGTTTTATGACATATCATCTTGCATATCGTTTCATAAATACTAGATTATATTAGCTTGTCGCAAGGGAGAAAACAGGGAAAATGATTAAGCATCCACCCAAAAAAGAAACCAGGAAGAAAACAAAATCACAACATCTATCCCCTCGTTTAGTAGTGGTTGATATCGATTCCGCAACTTTCCATTCCTAAGAACATAATCGTAATTGTTTGAAAATAGCGCATACTATATTAATTAAGCACAATGAAATCTTTCTTTATGACTGTGGTTCAGGTATTCGTAGCTAGAAAATATGATATCAACAAGCACAGACAAACATTCAGCAAAGAAAGGGTAATACCATCTCTTCTCAATAATAGTAACATATTTTTTGAAATACAATGTTCCAAGCTCTATCTTAGTAACTATTGATCAATTAAAATATGTTGCATTTCTGTATGCCCATCTATCTTAAACGTTTACTTGATAAAAATGCGACTCTCATAGAATAAATGAAATGCGCAAACGAAAGGTCTGAAGTTTGCTAAAAAAAATCTAGGATTATACTATTCATATATATACCTTTCACTTCAAAAGACACGCCTGATCACTAAGCCAGGATTAGTTCTTGAGCTTTAAAATGAAGGAATTTACCTTATTTAAGTATTTATATTTGAAAGTATCAATTAAATTGTGCTGAGAAGTCTCAGTCTTCTTTAAAAGACAAGTTTATAGTCTTACTGATAAATAAACTATAAATTCTTATATTTAAATTAAGAACACGCAAATAATTCTAGGCTCATTTTTTAAAAAAGAAAAATGACACATTAATAAAAGAAGAAAAGTCCCGGGAAATACAATGGGAATATTGGTAAATATTATACTGTAATTGCTATAATCATTCAATTGATTAATATCTTTTTAAATTAATAAATTGAAATTCTTAGTTGATATGTGGTTAAGAAAAATAATATTAAAAAAAACTGAAAAACTGCAAGAAAACATTTTTCATGTAAATGCATATGATTGAAATGCTTATTAGATAGCAGATATTGCAGCAATCAATAATCTTATAATAATAATTGTCCTTGCAGTCCATTTTTCTGAACTATGCATGCATAGAGAATCTCATGATTAAGAGGAAAAGTTTAATGATCGAAACTATCATGAAATTGAATCCTCCCAACTACAAGTAGTACTTAAAGATCACAAGCTAGTACAGATATATTAGTATAAACTCAAGTATGCTTGGTACTCAGTTTTATTGACACACTGAAGGGATGAAAGGCTAAATCTCTACAATTATATATTAGTTAAATTAGAGTTTGAATCAAAGTTCACACCCAAAAAAATTTTCTTAAGAAACTTACAGTATTCTAATCAATCTAGTACTGATATACTTTGTACTGCTGTATTTTGTATTGTCATAGATAATACTTAAGTACTGATTTGATTTTCATTAAATTTGGAAACAAAAATAATGAATCTTTCTTTTCGGATAACAGTAGTTCTGAAGTTGTTAGGAAAGGAAATAGGGAATTATTGGTAACTTTAATTCTGAAAAGAAGTACACCTGAAATTTGTGTTTTTCGTAAACTATATATAGATACGTAAAATCATTATACATGAACGTAAAGCGTGTTTATTTTATTATAGTTATTCCAGCACAATTTGGTTGGAATAAAGTATTAGATTTGTTTTAATTTCTGCCATTTATCATCGCTGTTAAACAGGCCGTCAGTTTTATCTCTGCCTCGTCAGTGGTCGCTTCCTTATCGGGCAATCTGCTTCCCATCATTTTCCTGGAGCACCCATTCAGGACTCCCATTGCCATGTTTGCTTATGCAGAGCTATTTCAGTTTTCCCGAAAATTCCCGGAATATATTACAGTTCACTAGAGCTTCCCCTGTTTATGAGATTAAATCATTGCCTATTTTGGAAAACACTGGAACGGCCATGAAAATTGCAGTTTTCTCCAAGAGAGGCGCGATAACGTCCCCCTATCTTCTCTCGCTCCACCCCCAGCGAGAGACATAACGACCACAATAATATAGTATTCCGAGTTTGACGTCCTTTTGGCTGTCACATGGCTCTGCTGGCAGCCCCCTCCCCCATTCCCTCACTCTCCAAATAATACGATTTGATTTTCCTTCCCCATTTGAACTGTGATAGTCCACCTCCACCTTCCCCTGTCGAAGCTTAGCGAGTCTAAGAAAGGGGGGGGGGGTGCTTCTGGAATCGGGATAAAGGTCCATTTCAGAGCAGAGCTGGAACGAAATGAAACAGCTTCTATACAGCATCTTTTCCCTTTGCCTTATAATGGGAAAGGTATTTCTCCTCTGGATTCCCTTCTCGCACTCTTGCGATAGGGGCTATTATTGAGATTTGATAGCGCTAAGCTGTGAAAGCCCTGGCCGCCCCGGCAGCTGAATGACAGGAACAGGGAATTCTGGGAATGTAACAGCAGGTTGAGAGCCTAGGAATGGAATTTCATTGATAGGGGATTAAAAACAAACAAAAAAACGTGAGAATCATATCTATATGATGCATGGTGCACTGAAGTGTCCCTTTCATCTATGATCTTTTTATCACTGTTTGTAGAAAGGGACACACTGATCCATTTTTTTTTGATATATCATTATCAATAATCAGAATATTGATAGTTATAAACTAGCAGATAACTGGTTTATAGTTTTCGACTTTCAGATGTGTAACTCTGAAGGTTTACAACAATAAACTCGTTCTTATGTGCTAACTAATATAAGTTATTTTTAAATTAAAAAATATATAACATTTATAATATAATTTACAATTTTATAATAAACTAATTTTTTACAATTTTTTCAATTAATTAAAAATTTGAATGGAATAGTTGCTTACATGTACAAAAGCATATTTAAAAATAATCAAATTATATAATCATGCCCATTTATCTTTTTTTAATAATTATTTTCTTTTAAATAAAATTTCAAATAAAATTCTTCAATATAAGTGCATAATTCACAACATCATTAGATTTCTTACAGTTTGAATCTGCTGCTATGAATATCATAAACGAATAAGAAAATTTCTTAAAATAATCTTTTAATTTTCAATACAAGCAACTTGTAAAGAAATACCCAAGTAATGTTTAAAAAGTCAGCCGCCAAACCTTCAGTTAAAAAGTTTAAGCTCACCATGGCTTGGTGGAACGGTTGTTGTTTTCAGGGTAGAAACATTTAAACTTCAACCATGGTTGATCAAACATGGTTAAAACTTCAGCCATGGTCAAGTCAGCTCTGGTTGAACAATGGTAAATAAATGTTGCTATTTTTGCTTTCTATGTGTACATTTTCCGGTGTGTGCGTTAGAAACATAAACAACTGAGGGATGAGTTCTTGAATCTGTAAAACGTGTTCTTGAAAGGAAATAATACACTTTAGACGTATAAAAAATTTTTACAAAAAAATTCACCCGCTAACTTTTCTAGTAAATAATGTTAAATGTTAGACAGTTTGTTGTGTTAATAACTGTAAATGTACGTGAATGTTTTGAATAGTTAAGAATATACTTGGTGGATGTAAATGCAGATTGAATTAACTTTCATGAGTAAAAAGTGACTGTAGAGAAATTAACAAATCCAATCCAGTAAAGTCTATTAATATCGTATTTATTTTAATTTCGAAATTTATTTTCTATAGCACAGAAATTTCTCCCCCTCTTTTATAAAAGCAACTAATACATTCCTTTCTTGAAATAAATGTAACTCCAAAGACAAGAAGAAGAAATGTCGATTTTCTTATCCAAATGTTTAATGGCTCTTAAAACATTTTTCTTTTTTACAAACCTTGGTGTTTCTTTTTTATCTTTAATTATTCTCAACTTTATGATCGGATATACAAATACCTTTCATATTATTATGTTTTATTTAAGATAATATCCTCATACGTGCAAGAAGCCAGTAAATTCTTACATCAATGCTATTTATTCTGATTGTAGAAATGACCATGAAGCCATTTTTGAGTAACTTGCAAACTTTTCTGGTATTAATTAAAATCTTAATATTATAGATTGATATACAAGGATCTACGATAAAATAATGATTTTGTGTAGTTACATTTTACCATTCATCCAAAAAGTTGACGGATTATAAAAAACGAGCATTTAGCCTCATATATCCAGTTTCTATCATGTGATGTGGGTGAATTTCATGAATTACTTAATGCATACAGAGGATCAAAGATATTAAACGAAAAGTCCATGAACTAAAGAAAAACAGTTATACGTCCATTAAAACAGCTGATAGTCATTCAAATTACAGTCTGGAATCATGGTATCAGTTGCACTGGTTATTACCAGATAAGACCATAAAATAGCTTCTTTTTGGTACAATCAACTAAATGCAATTTAATATCACTTTTTTCCAGAAAAGGATTCTAATTTACAATATTATTTAAAAATATTTCACTGTTTTAAACAATTTTCTGTCTTTTATTTGGAAAAATTAATAGATGTTGATGAGTAAAGGAAAAACTTGTGTAAAAGTTTAATGATAAAAATTACAAATGTAAGAGAAATAAAGACATCTCTATGAATACTTGAATGGACCACATTCAAAATTTCATTTAAAAGGGTTGTCACCAGGAAAAATTCAAGTTTTTTTTAATGCAATTGGCAGTTTCTAAGAAAATTAATATCTACAAATAAATAATGCATTGTATCAAAGTGTTCACATTTTTTTTGTTTCTTCTAAAAATAACACCTCACAATGAAGAGTACAAGGATTTTGATGAAAGATATTCTTAAATCAATTTAATTTGAAGATTTTAATCATAAAATGAATCCTAAATTCACTCTAAATTCATTTGATCAATATTTCCATAGTCTTATGTATAAATTATGGAAATTATAAAGGAAAATATATAAGTAAACATCAATATTTAAATATTTAAAAAATATGTAGAAAATGAATGCTTAAAATACATAAATTAAACGAGTAAATGAAAAGGAAAAATGATGACAAAAATTGAAATAAATCTTCTATATCTTATAATTTTTACAAAACTGTTGCGAAAATAACCATGGCAAAATTACTTAAAACTAACTTCAATTTCTTATACAAATTTAGGCAAATTCAAAATTAAATTTTAAGTGTATTTAAAATTCATCGGAAACTTTTCTTCTGGAATAATTTACTTACATTGCATTATAAATAATTGTGATATGTTTCAAACTGCGTATTCTGACTAACTGAAGTAGCTAAAAATCACTAACCACTTGATAATTTTGAATGAATTAGAGATGAGTAATCGACACATGAGCTGGCCCATTCTTCTACGTGTCATTTCATGCTAATGGAGAAACATTGGGCAATAAGTCACTTTAATTGTGCATAAGTATTTATCAGCATGGCAGATGTTGCATAGGTCTCGTTGGTCTAGTAGGTTATGATAACATTCTCCTTAATGGAAGGTAGTGAGTTCGAATCCCGAATTAACCGAAGATCCGTAGTACTCACTAAAAGCGGTAGGGTAGGTTAAACATATCATGTCTTCCAAGTGAAGTATTATTCTTGGGGTAACAGGTCAAGTATTTGGGGGTCTTCTACTTGCTTCTAAATTACAAAGTCTACTTAGAGGGCAGCTAGGGCTAAGTACAACAACAACAGATTTTGGATCAAGTATCAAATCCGTTTCCTCTTAATCATTAAAGGGACGACTTTACTTGTCTATCGTGGATTCTAACTCATTTGGAAACAAACAGTAAAAAATAAATCATTGCCAAAATCTTAGTGAGAATTAACTGCACTGAAATTTTAAGAATACACAAAATGAAATTATTTAAAAGCAATGTAAAACGATTTTGTGAGGATGAAATAAAAAATGAAAAGGAAAAAAAGCATATGTGAGCAAAGAAATAAAATAATTTGTTTCAGAGCCATCTTATAAAAAGGAAGTTATCATCAGCAAATTCTTCATCCTTTCATAAATGTCACACACTAGTATTTTCCTGGCGACTAAAAAAAGAAATAAATGCCGGCGGAGAAACAGGAGGGTATAATTTGGCGACATATAGCTGGTGTAAAAGATAATAAAATCTGAAGAAAATAACACTAGGTCCTGCATAGTAAACAACATATTTTACGATGTATTCAGGACAACCCTGTTTTCATTTTTATTAATATACGAAAAATGTATGCATTTCTGCGAAATGTGCTCGCCTATCTCTTGGACCAAAATCAGGTATCCGGTCCAATGCCTCCTTTGGGGAACGGTAAAAACCTCAAAGCGATCGTAAAAATATCATGAAACCTTCCGGTTGACAAAGCGTTGACATAAAAAGTAGATACTTGGCGAAACTTGGCGCTTACTCTCTGCAACTGTACATGATACTCCAACGAAAAGGTAATTTACAGCCACCGAAGAAGCTTCTTTTTTAACTCGTGATTACTTTTCTTAATCTACTTCCTGAAGTGCAAAATTAACTGTCCATAAAAGAGGTCTAACAAACGGAAATGAAGTGAATGATTTTCATTGGCATTTGAATTATTAAATATATTTAAAAACTGATAAATTTTTAAAATCTTCAAGTCTAAATTTTTTTTCAGTAAGTTATTAATAAATCACACATTTTTTAATAATCATAGCTATGTTCAGATGACTAAGTAATATAGTTACGGAATTTGTAATTTTTATGCTCAGAAAATCCTTTTTTATGAAGGATTTATTTTATATGCAAGTAATCTCCCACATATATGTTGCCTTTCTTATAAGTTTCTCTAACGCAGGCAGCTTTTACACATTTTCTTTAATAAATTGCAAGTAATTTGAACTATTCAAAAATAATTTCATTTATATAACTGATAATTATTGAGGATTCTATAATCTTATCCGTTTCAAAATGAGATAGCGGAATGGTAAGTGCGGAAGTCATAGATTCCGCAGTTCGTCAGCTTTTGACAATACAAAACATTCTAACAACGAACTAACATTATAGTGTGATATTAAAAAACAACATTCTAACAATGAGCTAATATTATACTGATATTATAAAAAACATTCTAACAACGAACTAACGTTATACTGATATTACAAAAAACATTCTAACAACGAACTAACATCATACTGATGTTACGAAACAACATTCTAATAACGAACTAACATCATACTTATATTACAAAACAACATTCTAACAACGAACTAACATTATACTGATATTACGAAACAACATTCTAAAAACGAACTAACATCATAATGATATTAGAAATAAATAATTTTAATTATATATATATATATATATATATATATACATATATATATATATATATATATATATATATATATATATATATATATATATATATATATATATATATATATATATATATATATATATATATATATATATATATATATATATATATATATATATATATATATATATATATATACATATATATATATACATATATATATATATATATATATATATATATATATATATATATATATATATATATATACATACATATATATATATATATATATATATATATATATATATATATATATATATATATATATATATATATATATATATATATATATATATATATATATATATATATATATATATATATATATATATATATATATATATATGTCTATCGGGTGAGTGGATGCTTGGAAGTGTTTCAAGTTTACACTTTTATGACACGTGAATACGGCTTACTATCCATGAAATAATCAACCAGAAGTCAATTTACGTGGTGAATATTAAAATGTCTTACAGTAGCTTTCATCAGTTAAGCTGTTCATAATGCGGCATCAAAAAAAAAAAAAACATCCTGAAATAATGTCCCTTAATATTGAACAATAATTAAATGACGGAGGTGTTTTCTGAGATAGCATCTTGTTCTTCAATTTAATATAAACTATATGATGAACTTCTTGGTGAGGAATAAACTTTTTCCTGTGGAAAAACAATTCCTTTATCATTCCGCTTAGGAGAATCCTAAAAACATTTTCGCTTGAGAAAAAAATAAACAGATTTATTTTTAACATTTGTGCTGCATTTGAAAATATTTTGAATTGAAAACTAAGTCAAAACCTTTATAAGGACATAATTTATAGAGGTAAAAACATGTCAATATTTTCGACAAAGAAAAACGGTAACTGATTTCGAATTCCTTTACTATTTTCTTCTTAGAGAAATAATCCTCCCATAAACTTTAAAGTACAGCCACTTTGATGCTCAAATTTATTTTGAGCTAAAGTATGCCACAACACAAAAGGAATTGTGTGCTCTCCTCTTTTCGAGGGAAGGAATACAGACATTTCACTTCGAACAATTACGACTGCTTCACAGGCCCCCAGATCCGGATCAAAAATTCTGTCAGGAGGGATGGGGGGTCGAAAGAGATGAAGAGCCACAGGAAAAAGAAGAGGAGATCCCTTAATAAAATCGACGAAAAACGGATATTCCCTTCCCGGATCAATATGACGGAAGATCTTGGCCGTCCAAAATGGAGTGAAGAATAAGAGAAAGAAGAAAAAAATTGGATTCGAATGAGAAAATTGGGGGTGGGGGTTTGCCCACCGAAAAGGAGCCTAACTGAGTGACAGAGCAAATATTTGCTTGCTTCAATGTCGCCTATGTGGTGTGCTTTTGGTGCGGGGGAGGTTCGAAAACCTGGAAGGAAGGACCGTATCACGCAATGACCACCTGTTTATATTGTCAAGGGGGTGGTGACTAAGTGGTGTTTCGTGATGCCGGTTAATACAGTTCGCCTGACAGCAGACGACACGGTTTTGGGGGAGTAGCGAAGGGAAGAGAAAAGAAAAAGAAGTTAGTCGGCACGAGAACTGAAGATATGTCGTGGGTGTAATTAGGTAAGTACCACTACGTGAATGGTGAGTTGTAAAAGAAAATATGTAAGTATAGAGTTTCGAACGTCTTTTGGGGTATCGTAATGAAATTATATCTTCTACTTCGGTTGAACTGCGTATAAAAACAGACGAACAGTAAAATGATCGCCTGACTTTAGGGTGAAATATGTATATTAAGTTATCCTTAAATAAAACTGATTTAGGAGTGTGTAAACATAAAAGTAGAAAAAGAAAGTTTCACAGTTTTCGCAAACCGATTTGGAAGCATTTCTGATGTTATATTTAAAGCTATTTTTAAGTTATTCGTGAAGTTATATTTAAAGTTTTCTTTGCAAAAGAAAAGTATATTTGGCTGCAAAGTGGTTCTAAATTACATTCAGTTAATTAAGAAAAACTGAACTCAATATTATACCTTCCCTGACATACAGTAAAATTACAGTATATACAAGTAAATAAGGTTTCAAGAATATAACATTTTTATTTTGGGAGTTTACAACATGTTCAAAAGCAAATACAAAAGGTGTTCTTAAAGTTGTGTTCACAGAAAAATGCAGTATTACACATCGTAATTTCTGGAAGAAGTGTTATATTAGCTTAAATGAACTTGAGCAAAACTACTTAAAAATAATTTAAATTAAAAAGAAATGTAATGCCGTAGTAAATAAAATTGTATGTGGTATCGTCTTGATCATTACGATCGCTATATATCTTAACTCATGTCTTAAGATACGTAGCATATCTCTTATGAAAAATTCATAAAATGGAAATACAACTCAAAAATGTATTATGAGAGGAAAAATTGAAAATGTATTTTCTCTGATTGTGCACCTCTCTGTAGCAGCCCGGTTGTGTAGAGGTAGCGTTTCGCACTTCCAAACCACAGGTCTTAGGTTCGGTCCCCGCGTAGGATTATTCGGTTCCCTTCAAGTAGGTCTTGGCCCTTGTATAGACTAGCGTGAATGATAGAGATAATTCCTTATTGCAATCAGTAAAAGAAAGTCATATGTATAATACTTTATAAAAATGTATTTCTACACCATGTATAAAATGGGAGGAAAAAATTTTATTTCAGCTTTCAAAATTTTATGCATACATATATATTTTAGCTGCACATAATGTATTTATGAAAATTAGTTATTTAAGAATAAGTAAATATGTATTTGACATATTAATTAGTTACGAAGAAACTACGCGTTATTTTCAAAACTTTTATGCCTGTATTTTGTATAACTCTAAGAAAGTTATACAAAATAAAATATTTCAAAATTTCTAAAATAATTATTTAACACATAAAATTGATCTTATAGAATTTTTCTCAATAAAACTAAATGGGGATCTTAATATACATTACAGTTTTCAAAAAGTTTTTTTATCAAACAAAATATATATAAGCAAATTTAAAATTAAAAATGACAATACATAAAAAATTATGGATAAAAAAATGTGAATACTTAACTAATAAAATAGAAATAAAAGATTTAAAAGCATTATATTATTTATAATGCTTTTAAATATTTTTATAAATATTTATTTAAAAAACATTATTTAAAGAATTTTTATAAATAGAGTGTATTATTTAATTATCAGCTATATTTTTAACTGTTAAATCATGTGAGATATTGAGAAATATATAAATATATATATTTCCTGAGCTTTATTCGGTAATTTAATTTAAGTAGCAACATAAAATTTATAGAAGTTATGTTCATTATTAGGAGAATATTAATATAATGGGAAGAATCTTTACTATAAATTATACTAAATGGGGACACAGTTCCATTATAATAATAATAATCATCTTTTCACGCGGGAAAGAAAACATCACAATTAATTTCGTAATTATATATGCGTCGTGAATTATTTAAAAAGGCTTCAATTTGTAGAACTACTAAAAATAGTACAAACATTTTACTTATACTTTATAAACTAAATAATTATAATTTATTGATAAAACTTATTAAAACGCGAAAGTTTATTTCTTATGGAAACTGTTTAGCAATCTCTTCGAGGATTGATTGCGGGTGTATAATGGAATAGTACCAAAAAATGTTGTTTCTCCTTTGAATGTGACTTTTTACCGGGAAATTAAGAGCTTGTTATCATATTTTTGTGAATTATATCACCAGTATTGCATATGATCTTATATAGTATTTAATCAACAATACATTTTCAGTTAAAAAAATTAGAAGCTTGTAGATTTTCGATGTAACCATTTCTTTTATAAAAAAAATTTTTTTTAGACGTAATGAATATATTTTGTTGGAAATTTGGAAAATAAGCTAAACTCTACAATCCAAACTAAATTATAATCCTCGTTGGAGATTCCATTTGTTTCATTGATTAAATTATGCAATATTTCTTATACTTTGAAAATAAAGCAAAAATCTAATTCCATGAAACATAAGTTGTAAAGTTAAATATTGAAGTAAAGGGAAAAAGTAAAAACAAATAGCTAAAATAAGACTGGATGTTACTTTTCTGATTAACATAAGTCAAGATGTTCTTTTATTTTAAATTAAAACTAAGTGTTCACAAATATTATTTGTTACTGTCTCGTTTTTATTCATTGATGGTCGACATTGAGATTTCTTTGTTAAAGGTCCCCGAGTAATCTAAAATTATTATCAAGCATGCTTCTTCCCAAAAAAAATCCATCGACACTAAAAGAGTTTTTATATTCGAGTGTTATCCTTTCATTCTACTTCAGTCTTTACTCCGGCTTCTCATAATCGCGCCAAAATAAAGTGCAACTGCAGTTTTAGGTGATGGAACCACGGCCATATTTCTCCGCTCCCTCTCTTCCACTTGCCACGCGTGCAGCTCAGTAATGGTCTGGGGTTGCCTATCGTCGATAGAGGGCTTTAAGAGGCCCTCTATCTATGGGCAGGATTAATGGAAGGGATGGGAAGTGGGTGTATTTAAGGTTCACGTGATGGTGGGGAAGCGAAGCGATAGCCAGCCAAAAATGGCTCCCAGAGGGACCATCCTACTCAAAAGAATTCCAAAAGAGATGAATTTTGAAGAGAAAGTTGTTCATATTAAGGGAAGAATTTCCTGTTTTTCAGTGAATAGAAACTTTTTTTTCTCCAAATGTTATTGATTTATCGAGTAAATATTTTACGAGGTATCCACAGTTTTGGGATTTCCGTATCAGATTGAAAGGGTGAAAATATATATTTCTTCTCCGTGAAGACTTCTTCCGTTCCAGAGTTGTTTTCGATCTTAAAAATCTATAGCGCTTTTATTGATAAAATACCATCACTCAGAAATTCCTCTCCAAGGGCCACCATTCCTTCTGAAGGAAGGAAATGGATTTAAATGATTTATCGAGACCTTTTATTTTTCGGGAAAACTCTGCGGCATTCAGGAATTTTAGGATGATTTCCCTTTTAATTTATTCGTCTGTCTTTCAATATCTACCCCCGTCTGGCTTCATATATTAAAAATGAAAAATATAGCTATCAGGATTATAGAGTACATATTATATAATAGCACACATTTTGAAACGTTTCAATCAAAATATGATTATGTGCAACATTCCATATCTACCAAATTATTGTCTTAATTCTATATAATGAAATTATATAATAACGTCCTATAATTATAAGGAGAATTAAAAAATTAACTTAATAACGGTTTTTAACAGTTGCACAACATTAAATAGTTTATAAATCAATGGCTTATTAGGATTATTTTGTTAATCTGTTTTCTTATATGATAATTTGCAGTTTTGTTTTCCTAATTTTGGTTCAACTACTTTAAAAGAATTTGATGAATTTAAAATTCGATCAGAAATATCGCAAGAGATATTTCTTTTTTGATGATGAGAAGCAGTACTGCTCTTAACTCCAATGCCCAACAGATAAGATTTTCTTGATTCCTCAGATGTAAAGTAGAATCATGGTACAGTAAATTAAGATCTTCAGGTATTTTTTTAAAATCTCACGAACGCTTTATAAGAGCTGTCAAAGATAGGATTATGTGCTTTGGAGAAAGAGCTCACAAGTACGATTCTTGTCACCATTGATTGGCAGGAGTTAGATATAACACTTCCATTGATTACAACACCATTGAATGCAAGCATCCACCTAAGTAAACACTTTGAAATTTTATTCGTGATACGTGAATGAAGGTCGATGACTCCTCCCGAAGAAAGTTAAGTACTTCAGGAAAATAATACGAGTATATTTAAATACTTAATAACAGCTCTTAAGTTGTTCGGTGCTGAACATTTTTTAAGTGTTTAATAGAATTCCCCTTTCAGATTTTCTTTCATTTTTATAACTAAATAACTTCAGATGAAAAAATAAATCATGAGTATGAGATTTACAGAAAACGCTGAATGCAGAGAATATTATAAAAAAATACACTTTTAAAAAATAGAACTCGAATGCAGAAAAATTGATAATTTTTATTTGTTCTTTTAAGCAATTTAATCTTAATTGTAGTAATGAAACGAAAAATCATTATTACTTTTTGGTAAACCTGACTCTAAAATTGCTGTTAAGACAAGATAAATTAAGAAAAAAGAAGAAAAGTAAAATATTCGAAATTGCCGTCAAAATTAAATGGCGTTTTAAATTTGAGTACTTTAACTTTTAAAAAAAAAGCTTAGACGAGAAAAGATTTCTTTTATTTTTTTTAATTTTAAATTTTATTGCTAGAATCAGAAAATTTTTTTTGAAACTCGCCTTAATAATGCACTTTTTAAAAGAAAAAAACTTTCAGATATTGAAAATTATGTGATTATTTAAATGATATTTTATAAAACAAAATTTATTATTCATATTAAAATTTTAGAGAAATTGCAATGTTTGGAACTTCTATACTATTTACAAAAGGAAATTTTCTTCATTATTTCTGTTTTCCCTGTAACTGTTATAAGATATTTTCTTGAAGGCAATTAAACTCAATTCAGAACCACCTAATATGCAAAATTAAAATTGAAAAATTGTTTTATATTATTTGCCCAGATGAAAAAATAAGAAAAAGAAAACATTACTTCATCAATTTCCGGACATTTTCAGCTATCATAAAGAATATAAAATCTATATTCATAAAAATGTATAAAAATTCTAACAAAGGACTTGATTATATAATTAAAAGAAGCAATATAATTTAGTTAATGTTTATTACTTTTTATTTCAAAGGAAAACAACGAATGTAATCACATTAAATTAAACTAGAGAGTAAAAATAAATGACATTCATTACGTTAGATTTAATTCTCCAAATTTAAGAAATATTCTTTTACGAATATAATTTAATCATAACATTTTTTTGAAAATTATTTAATTATAGAACATTCTTGTAAGGATGTTCCTAAAATTGATTTTGTACTTCTAACTTAAAAAAAAATATGTCTTTTAGCAGACAAAATTTCATTTTACTCTCATATTAACGATTTATTTGAAGATACACGTTTATGTGTAAATATCTTGCTTTTATATTGTGTTTTTTTCTCTTAATTTAAGGCTGCACTAGTTTAGCGAAAATATCCTTTAGCGATATAATAAATTTACGATTAAATTATAATAGCGAAAATAAATCTTTATATAAACGATATACTATCATACGTGTATTACTATAATTCCTCGCCAATTTGTTAATAGCATGAAAACCAATTCTAAATTTACAATATGTTTGTTGAAATATAGTTGGATTTTCAACAATCCTGAATAAAAAAGAGCACAAATTGCATCACTATTTTCATAATTTACTTGGGATATTTCCATTTTTGAAAAAAAATTCCTATAAAAATATTAAAACTATATGTTTATATTAGTGACATTTTCTCAAAAGCAAACTTAATTAATTTATATTGTTTTAAACTCAAATTTGTATGACCAAGCCCTTACATTTCTTTTTTCTAAATCATATTATCAGGATCATATTATTAATTTTAATAAAAAAGAATATTAATGTGTGATTTTTTTTCCTTATATATACATTTAAAAGCACAGAAATTTGCTAATCAATTAAGCAGTTTTATGAATAACAAAATTATTCATGTTTTTATCTACTTTCTTCAGACCAAACATAAATATAATTATACGAAATAAATTCAATCCAAAGTGTACGATAAATAGTTTTTGTAAATCATTCATGTGCCATTGAAATTCTATTAAGTGCCACATTGGGCATGGGTGCCAATGTTTCACCATTACTAGAATGCCAAGTTCTTGTGACGAAGACATTGGTGTGAGGGTGTAGAATACAGCCGACACTTTCGGAAATGGTGCTATAAATCTTAAGAGTTCAAGGCTTTTCCCTAACGGAAGTGAAAGGTAAGGGGCGTCCAAGATGGATCACCGAGGGAAGGACAAAAATTTTGCAAAATATTGCCCAGTAACGAACTGCAACATTCGCAGGGAATAAGGTACGCTTTGTTGTTTCAGGTGAAGGCAAGAATATGTGAATTATCGGCGCAATAATAGTAAAGAAAATTCTTAAGCAACGAAAATTTGAGCCAAGAAGATTTGGCTGTCAGTAGAATGGTGCAAGAAACATTGTTCTATGTCAGTAAAGTGTTTGAAAAGAGGCTATACATAAAAGATGACGTGTAAATTATTGCGGTAGGAAATGTTATTGTTTTTACGGTGCTAGACATCCAAAAATACAGGTTGAGATAATAAATTCTCGGGCGAAATGAAGAAAAACAATTGCTGACCGACAAAGGAATGCAGCAGAAGCAACTGGAATTAGATTGCGTGCTAAATTTTTGTAAGCTTTGAATACCGTAAATACTTTCTGAAATGTGTTGCATTTAAATATGCGTAAAGAATTTTATATTGAAAATAGAATAAAATGTATAATAAGTGTTCTGCATGAAATTCACTTTATCGGTGTATGAAAGGAATTTATAAAATTTCTGGTCAACTTAATTCGCACTTTCATGTGATATTATTAAGAAGATTGATTTATATGAGTCCTTAAAATAATTAGATTTCATGGGAGATATTATTGATTTTTAAATTCAATAAAATGTACGTATTTTTAAAGTTCTTTTATATTCTTAAATAAAATCAAATTATCAAATACAAAATGATATTTACAATAAGTTTATTAAGTTTTTTTATTCTAGTTAGAGTATGTTAAAAAGAAGGAAACTGCAGGATACTGCAAAATTTTTTGCATATGTCTGAAGTCATTAATTTTGTAAAAGTTATTGATGTGATACTTGAATAAATCTTTTTACTTGTATTCTGTAATCAGTACTTAATTTACACGTATATAGGGGAATTTACAAATTACATTAACAACTTTATAGTTCTTATAGCACAATAAAAATAAATTATACCATAGATGATTATTATATTTTCCCTTCTGTATCAAAAACTATTTCAGAAAGGAAAAATGAGCCGGCAAATTGAAATGTTACGAGAAAATAAAACGAGAAGAATATCCCTCAGTTGGGATCTTACGAATTCTATAATTTTAATTTTTCCTTCGATAATTCATTATTTTCTTTTTTCCTCTTTTTAATTTCTTATATATTTAATAAAAGTATTACAAAACTTAATATTTCAATTAACTCAGACTTTGAGTATTTCTTGATCTAAAGATTAGCTGGTGTTATCTGTGAAAATCGCGGAAAATTTGTAAGAGTCTTTAGGTTGTGTGTTAAACAATTGAAAATTGGTTCTCTCTTCTTTATCTCTGAGAAGAAACAAAAAGCTTTCAATATATATTACTAGTTCTAATATGTATTACTCTAATCCAAAATATAATAGCTTTTAATAAAAATAAGGATTTATTCTTTATAATTTCGGTTTAAAGAATTATAATAATTCGGATAATTAAGTCATAAATAAGTAACTATAACTTATTCCGGGTATTAACTGTAATCAATTTGAACTAACGCTACTCGTGAAATTATGAATCGAATTAGAGCATCATGATGAAGGTTCTTCACTCTCAGTTTGATTTTTTATCTCAAATATCATTTACAACCAAACGTAGTGATTTCGTAATATTACTGGCAAAACTAACTCAGAAACAAGTTCTAAATTTGAAAATACCAAACCAAACTTTGGGGTAAAATATTTTTTTATCATTGTATTGTTTCAATGTTTTAGATAATATAAACATAAATATGAATGTGAATAAAATAATTCAATCTATAAGAAAGATACATACAAGAGACACATTTTACTGTTTCTTAATTCTTTAAAAAAGGAGTACTTGGTAATCATATTTAAAAATCTCTAAATAATCAGTATTTAGTGAAAAAAGCGGAAGCTTAAAACATTTATTTATATTTTAGTTAAAAACATGTATTTACGATTTTCGTAATCCTAATAAAAAAAATTAGCGAAATTAGTTTTGTAGAATATTTGATGGCGAATTTGCTTTAAATTATGGCAATTTTAGTGAAACATTTATTGATGAGTCCTAATAATAAAAAAAGCACCATAACATAACAGTAATAAATTCCTCATTTGAATCAAAATGCGTCTTGTCTACATAATATAAAGTTAGTTCATGGCCCACATAAGAAATACGGATGAAGATCTTGAGACGGACGCCAAATTTTTTTTACTGATAACTTCAAATAATGAGCTGTGCTCCGAAACTATAATCTTCAGAAAATAAAATAACATCATTAGGAATTCGAGAGCTGACATCTTAATCTTTTGTAAAGATGACAGTCAGAAGTGAAAATCCCAACCTTTCGAGTATTCGACTGTCATACAACTCGAGAGTTGGAAAAATTCTTCAACAAGAAACTTTCATCAGCCCCAGAAAGGCACGTTCTGTTCCTGCAGGCAAGTCGGCTCAATTTCTTCCCCAACCCTCCAGCTTCCATGTCAACAGCAGGGTCTTTCACAAAGGCATCGGAAGAAGTGCATCATCGAAAGCCCTTTTATCGCGCCACACTACAACCAAGGAAAAGCAGGACAGAAAAGACAACGTGGTCGAGAGGTCTTCTTCATGCAGCTGTCAAGGATCGGTGGAACGTGCCTCTTGAAAGAGGAGGGAGAGGCTATCTGCCGTCCATTCACTCCTGCAGAGAGAGGGAAAAGACAATCCAGGAGTTGATGCCAAAAACGATTAAGTGGAGTGGAGTACGTCGGGGGTAGGTTGTCGAACCCTTTGAGTTTTTCCCTGGCAGATAAGGACTTTGATAAAAATGATGCTGAATTAGTTTAAGATCTTAAGACTGAGTCAGCTGGTGAAAATGATTGGATGAAAAAATGGATTATCGCTTAGTATGTTGCGCAGGCTCTATCTCTGCACTTCAGATAGTTATCTATACTCTAAAAGTTAGCAATTATGATGCAGCATGACCCACAAGCTTATTTTAAGGCAATCTTTATTTCTATTTTCACGAAATTTTCCCCAACTATGTATGATAATGTCTTTCTTAAGATTTCATATGATTATAACTAAACAAAGTAACTTTGTTCTGGAAACCATTTTTTTATATCGAAGGAAATAATTAAAACTTTCACATATGTTACATTATTATTACTAACAGAAACAATTTATAAAAAATTCTAGCAAATTACACTCTTTGGTTTTTATTTTAATTTATTTAATATTGTAAATATTCTGTACATTAATAACTGCAAGTAAGTAACACAATTTACTTCAATCTAAGAAATCTCAGGGATTAAATTTCAATCACTTTATTATTATAATGATAAAAATAGAAAATTTACAAACAATTTCCTATTTTAAATTTTATTTAATATTCGCTTGAAGGAAAAAATAAAACTTTAAAAAAAATCTACCTAACGTAAGCGGATATTCTAAATATTATATTTTATTTAGTATAATATTTTGAATATTTATTACTCTTAGGTATTTTTATATCTTTTTCCTTGACCTGAATATTTATCAACATATCTTATGAAATGTGAATAACTTTATTCAAATATATCATTTTTTGTTTCTCATGTCTTTACAGTCAATATTTTAACAATACTGCAAAAAATGTACCCTAAAATATTATATGAGCCTGCAAAGCAATCTAACAAGAAAATCCTAAGAAAAGTTTTGTACATTGTTTTTTTTTCTTTTTTTCTAATATAAGGCAAAACAGTTGCAAAAGTTTTGAGAATAATTTTAGCTGCTTATAAATATAGATTCCTGGGCCATCCATACCTTGCACTAAGATCTACCACTAATGATGATATATAATTTACAATTGTTCCCTTAATGTAGGTTTGGACATAAAACTATCTGGAGAATTTATTTGATAAAATATAAAATATTTTTAAATTACGGATAAGTTACGGAACTTGATAGATTTGAGACCTATATCTTTTCATATTATTTCTATATATCTGAAATGAGTCTAAAAATTATTTTTAATTTCGGAAAAGGATATAAAGTATACTTGATTAATAAATTTCAATACTACTTACTTTTTAAAACTTTATGCAATTACAAGTATATTTAATTAATGAAATATAATTAAATTTGAAAAAAATGTTCTTACTTTATCATATATTGTTAATAAATTGTGTGTTCTATTATAACAACTGTTTTTTTCTTACAATGATAATGAATTTCTTGAAACTATATATTGTAAATGAAGAAAGGTTTAATCAAAGATATAAAGCATTGTTTATGATTACGCCGAACATTAGTTCAGAATTTAAAATTTTTTAATTTTAATTATTTACTAAGCAAAATTATTTATTTTACAAAAGTAATTACTTATGACATCTGAAAAATTATAAGAGGAGAAAATTAATGATACTTTATTCTAAAAAGTACGTCAAGACTAAATCACTCTTCCTAAATTCTAAAGATAACGATTGTACAGTAGCAAACATTTCTGATTGTTATACAGTTTTTAATTTTTAAACGTTGTAATTCTATTAATGTTTTATAAAAATATATTACAATCACGAGAAACTGAGTCGGAAGATGAATGGTTAGCGCTTTGTGCTTCTGTTCTAGGATTTTGTGTTCAACTATTATCTCTGACGCAAACAATTGCAACGATTCGAATTTCACTTTAAACTGTAAATCTTGACTTTATTAGCCTCCGCTGCAAAATGCGATTGTAAAGTGGGGAAAAAAACCAAACCATATCATTAAGAAAGAATATTATACTTCATGATAGCATTTTTAAGAGCTTAGAAAGTCAAAATAAATAATTAATATCTTAGAAAATATCAATTATACAGCTCTAATGTAAACGTTTCAATTGCATTTATTACTTATATATTTGAAGCTAAGGTCACAAAATATTAAGAATGAATTTACATATTTAATTTTAAAAAATATGTCCTTTAAGAATTGAAGATTTCAGCAGATTAAAATGGTTAACTATTTATAGAATAGTTAAAAACTCAATAATGTTGTCGATGTTTGGTAAAAAAAGAAAGACTCACAAGAGTTGAACAGAAACTTTTAATTAAATCAGTACAATTGGCATGCATGCGTTTTTTTTTCGGCAATAGTACTGATTAAAGCATTGATTTAGAGTTGGAGAAGCATGGCTTTAAAGCTACCGATCAGATGAAAGGATGAAAAGAAAGATGGTTGGAGAGAAGCATTCTTGCGGAAAAATTTGTCATGGCCATGCTTAACAATACGGGCTTCAGAGATCCCTTTATTAACGATGCACTGTGGGATTTTTATTTTTACAAAGAAAAGGCAGATTCCTTTTTTAAGGAAAAAAATCGGTTCCAGCTCATTACTTTAAAAGAGCTGGAAAAATACTCCATCCTGTGTTTTTGTTATTCTTCCAGTTCTGCTTTGCTTGCTTTATTTTTGCTTCTTCGCTTTTTTTATTGTGTATATGTTGTTTACTTTAAAACTTTTGTCTTCTTAATAGAAGAATGGATTTCTTAAAGGACAAAAAGTAATGCAATTTCACTTAAAAAAAAAGAGGATTCTTTTTCATAGAAAAAAAGGGAAAATAAAAAAGTCCTTATACATGCAGTAGTTCTTTGAGTCATTATTAAACTAGTTTCTCCTATAAGTTCGATTTCTTCCGAAGTCATAAGGATAATGATTACGCGTAGGGAGATTCAAGAATCTGTAGGGGAAAAAATCCCTCCCCCTAATGGTTCTACGTGTTACTGATTACCGACTATTCGAGCGGGATGAATCTTAACCAAGCATGCAGTGTGATTCGACCCCCACCACACACGCCCACGCATACTTCTTAAAAGGCAGAGATTGTATTACAACCAGAGAGCTTTTTGTTTTACACCATTTATAAACTTCTAACGCATGAGTAAATATTGAAGTAATATTTTTACACACTTCAAGGACGCAAAGAAAAAAGTAACTGTTACTTTTTTAAGCATGTTTTTTTAAAAAAATCAAGATATAAAAAAGCATAAAAAAAAAACCGGTGAACACTAAAGATACTACTAAGTGGATGAATTTATGAAGCACTTAACTCGCTAATAGCATCTGGTTCTTATAATCATAACCTTTCTTCTTAGAATTAAGAAAAATAGTTTTTATAACAAAATTTAATTGGTGCTTTTTGGTATGATGACATAATTTGCAATTTTTATGCCTGATTAGGCTTATGCTTTAGTACAATAGATACTTGATTAGTTAACATCATTAGTTTTTAGTTCATGCTAAAACTTGAAAGGATATTTTTTCCATTAAAAAGATAATAACTTTACAGTGTAAATTTCATTAAAAACGTTTTTCAACAGCATAAAGAATAATGTAATATTATATGGTCTATTAGAAAGCAGAAAGTTTTTTCACGAAAAAGATGGTTTCACTATGGTAGTTACATCTCACTGTGTCAACAAACATTGTTACTTAAGGAACAGAAGTGGTTAATTTATTTTATACTTATGGCTTTAAAGCGTAATTGATTCTACTTAAAATGAAAAAAAAATTCATACATTCTACAAAGATTTTTTTAAATATTACTTATTTTTTTAAAATTCGTTTAACAATACTGTATTTTTACTTTTCTATATTTGGAATGCTGTTTTAAGACTGTACATGAAAATACTACATTTTGCTTATATTCATCTTTATATCAATCTTTATAGGTTTTCCTAAAGTGATTTTCGCTCTAATAATAGCATGATTAACTTTTCCCTTTTCACTTTTTCTACATGATTGCAGACACATAAAACCTCAAGGAATGTCTCAAAGAGAAAAGTTAGAAAGTATCATCTTCCTTGAAAATTATCCGTTTATCTGCATGATACAGATTAGATGATGGGCTTCAAACCCGTGATGCTGCCAAGATGTTGGACAATCTCTCTATGATCCTCTTAAGAATGTTTTTGAAGCTTCCTACTACTTTTCAAAAGTACTAGATTATCTTTCGTAAATTCAAGGACTTGTATCTAGCGTTCTTGCTGAAAAAAAGCCTAAGCTTGTGATAAGAAAGAGAATCATAAGTGGATGCTTATTTTAGAAATAATGCAGCCTAAGCACTCAAAACAAGATAAAAATAATCATTCCAAATAAATTCGATTGAAAATAAGGTAATTACTTGAATATGAACCATCATATCTATCAGAATTTTACACAAATTTCAAAATCAAATGTAAATGAAAGGGCAACTTGTCTATTGATTTTAATCACAAAAAACAAAGATTTATCGTGAATCTTGAAATTTCTTAATTCAAAAGTTTTGATAGTTATGGAAGTAAATAAAAGCATACGTCAAATAAATATTTACATTTAGAATTTGTTTTTTTCTAATTTAGAAAATTTAATTTAAAACTTAAGGTTATACAATAATATTGATAAAATCACATTGCTTTTAATTCTGTTTTCTTGATGGTGAAAAGAAAATAATAAAACTAATTATAATAATTTAATAGATACAAAATTTATTTTGTCATTCATTAAAATTCATTTCATGTCAAAAAAAATCAATTCAATTCAAATTAAATTAAAAAAAGTAAAAAATAAATAAAAATAAAAATAAAAAAATTAAAAAAGAATTAAATCATTCATTTCTGTTATTTTTTTTTATTTTAATCTATCGAAAAGAAATTTTTATCGCCATATAATATAATACAGATAAGCTAAGACATTTTCCTGTAACTTATAAAAAGTTAAACTACCAATCTAAAGAATTAGAACTATGTAAAAATGTAACGGGAGATCTTTTTTAACGCATTCATAATATATCCGCCAAAAAAATAAACTAGTTAAAAAAAGTTCTAATTTATTACATGAACATGAAATATTCGCAAATGATTAGTTTCTTTTTTGATATCAAAATTTAATCATTATTCACTACACAAACATTGATCTATTATATTTTTATACTTAAATCACTTAAGATAACAAAAGATAAAAAGTTTAGATATCATTCGCTGGAAAAAAATTTCTTTAGGAGGAAAGAATATGAATGCTAATAAAAAGGACCTACGTTTTTTTTTCTTTCCCTTTAATTAAATAATTTTTAATATGAATCATCCATAATACAATCATTTATTACTAATTTCTTAATGAAATATATTTTTGGTGACGAAATAATGGTTTTATGAAATCAAGAAGGAATAAAATCATTTTTTAGTAAAATAATTATTTAATGACAAAATTATTTTTTTATAAAATATTCAAAAGGAGATAAGATAGTTGCAAAATATTCATTTGACGATAAAATAATTTGACAGTAAAACAGTTTTAAATTAGAAAAATTATTTAATTATGTATAAAAAATTTATGTAGTATAAAAATTTGTTACCTAATATTGCTTTCTAAAAAAATAATCATTTTAAAATTTCTGATAAGAGAGGAAGTCCTATCAGTGAAAACTGTTCATTTTCAATTGCATAACAAAGTGTTTAAGTCATCACTATATACCAAAATATTTTATGCATTAATTTTCAATCAAGAAAACAAAGAAAGAGTACACTACCTAGCATTCTGCGGACCAACACTTCCTTCGTTGTACGAAGAACTGGCATTTATTTCATAATCTTTTATTTCACCCGACTCCATGCCTAGGGGTTTCACACATCCCTCTGTAAAAAAAAGAAACATCAATTAATAACATTTATAAACGAAAAGATTAAGAATTAAATAACGAATAAAGAAGTGTATTAAGTCAAATTAGAATGAAAATTTAATACAAGTTTTTAGACAATCTAAAAAAATATGCATTTAATTATATGGCCATAAAATATGAATGCGCAAAATTGTCTACAAGATTGCAAGCATATAAAACCATTGAAAGTGTCTAAAAAGGTTAGAATATATCATCTTCTAAATTGCTAAAGCAAACTGTGGTGATATTTTGAAAATTTTGACATAAAGATACCATGAAATCTACATTGAATTATTTCTATTAATATTTCAAAATGTAAATTTTGTTCTGATATGATCATTGGCCACATATGTCGTAGGGAATCATACTTTTTGAAGTAGAAGAGCTTGGATTCGATTCGGTAGTCACTGGGAACAACAGAAGACGGGTGATAAGTTCTTGTTTCGTCACATATATTAGTCGGGATGTATGTTTAGGAACCATGTTTTCTCTATCGTGACTAAAGAATATAACCGACTATCTGTGAAAAGGCCAAGGTAACAATACACAATGAATGCTATATATCCCGTTGAGCAACGGCAATGTCTTACAGAAGCAATCGATTGATAGGTTTTCAGTATTACGATCCATTTGGTTCATCATACACTAAGGTAGTCTCAAAAGTGGAAGGTCCCGAGTTCACATCCAGTCTCTGCTAAATAAGGGAAGATGGAGCTAGATACCGCTTATATGACAACTTAATAGCTGAAATCTAATTGTAAAACATTTGAACCTCCACTGCTTATTGTCTTCTGAGAGTAGTTTTAGTCGATAGTGGGCTGTATTCAAGTGTCAGGAAGGAGATATATAACTGGAACACATTAAAAACCCAACCTAACAGACGTGAATAGAAAAAGCAAAAGAAACAACATTCATCTTCCATTGTTCAACGCCAGCTTTATCGAAACTGGAATTTTTTATTACGAAAAGCTTTTGACGTGTCACTAGCCACAGTAAGCCCATGAATGTTACATTATTATTTTCGCATATCTGCTGAATTTAGTTTCGAGAGTTTAGTAGGTTACTTCTATTACGATACATGGTCGGTCGTTGAGCAGTTACCCTGGGTATAGTGGTCAGAAGAAAATTTCTTCCCCCTCCAGATCAATGTCAAAATTGAGGGAGGGTATTCTCTGGTGGTGCCATCTATCGGAGGAGTTTAGAGCAAAGTTTCACCTTCATGGTACCCTGGTGAAACGAATGACGTATCCTACTGACCTAAATCCGCATAGCCATCGGCATCGTGAGCTTGGCTTGTCCAAGTGTCATAAGAAACAACAACAACACGATACATATGATTATAATCGACGGAAAATGCTCCTGGATGGTGATACGTTTCAGATGCTTAAATACATTAGAACTGATTTAATTGTATGTTATCTTCACAATAAGTTGAGTATAATACATTACAATAATTAAACGTGACAACACCGAAATGGAACATTTTAAATTTACACCTTTTTTATGAAATTTCTACCACAGTCTTTATAAATATTTATCTAATTAATATTTTGTTTGAAAGTTACAAACGATAAGAGATACATTCATCAATTTTTGAGATAAAATCTTTTAAGCAAAGTATTAATTAAGTAAAGAGTTTAAATAATTCATGTTTATTGGTTAAAAGAATAATTCAAAATTCTTAATCAATACAAAAATATTTATAATAGCTTCAAAAAAAATTTTTAAGCAATGCAAATTTTACAAGTTGAAGTAAAAGAATAAAAAGCAAAATTCCTATTTAAGACCAACAATACCAAATTTTTTAAACTGATATTTTCGCAACATTTTAATTAAGCAGAACAAATAATTTTTAAATTTGTTTGCATTCAATACATCGCTCTTCTATGCATGTTAATATAAATTTTATCGTCATCAACCACTATACAAGACTATTAAGACTCCTTTGGGTCCCATTTTGTGCAAAATAGTTTGAGATCAAAAGCTACTTGAACCTAGGAACAGTTTAAATGCGATGGGAAAAATTAATCGCAAGCACGTGAACTTGTGAATCATTTACAAGTAATTGCTTGGGAGAAGCAATATCTTCTTTTATTAGAAAAAATATTCCGCAAAATTATTATTCCTTAAATTGCTCAGTGGGGAGGCATTGTTTTTTATTATGGAGACTTAAGCAATGAACTAAGGTCTCTGAAACTGCTGGAATGAAGTTCATAAAACTCTTTTTTATGCAGGATCTATTGCAAAAAAAGGTTTAAAATATTTCTTTGTTTTGTAAAAATTAGAAATTCATGAAAAGTTCATGTATTAGCTGAAGAATATTTCTCAGAGATAATACAGATTGGTATGTATTGCATTCAGTAAGGAAGCCTCATAGATACTGAGTCATATATTCTTGTGTCATAAAGAGGGAGTATCAAAAAATTCTGAAACTTCACTTCTAACACATGTGTACAGAGTAAACAGAAATTAAGCATTCATTTTTTGTTATTCGAATCAATGATTAATTTCGAAAATGACACCTCCCATTTTGAAGAATTCGGTTCTACCATAAACTGAGCCTCCCATTTGACACCTAAAGTTTTTCACTCTCTCTCTCTCTATCTATCTTACTCTTCCCACAGTAATAATTTAAAGTCGATTTTAATTACAAATTAATTGTTCGTTTGGTTCAGTAGCTTCACGCCGTATCCCTTAAGATCAGCAAAGTCAAGTATCACTTGCTGTTTCTGGACGACTAGGCGAGTGAGAGGACGATCACATTCTCCCACAACTAATTGCTGGAACTTCATTGGTTAGGGACGTGTCCATGTTATTCTGTGACACCTAAAGTTTTTCAGATAGTGGAATGAGGATGCATACAGAAAGTTGTCAGCTTAGGTGTGATCTCGTCACCTGACAAGGGCTCAAAATTACAAAGCGTTTGGTGATAGGTGAGCATTTCCAATCTGTTAACCTTAGGATCAATTCAGGATTTCCATGCACCTTTATTATATGTGTCCACGAACAACTACATTCAACCTTTAGAAAAAAGTATAAATATATAAAGTGTTTCTACTAAAAAAATATCTTTTTGTTACTGTATACACATTTTTTTATAGTTTAATCAGAGATAAAAGCAAAATCTTTTAGAATATAAAATATCTTGTTTAATGCTAGTTATATGAACTCTAAACTAATATAACTACAGACAATAACAACTCTTTGACCACAGCAAAATTCGCTAATATGTCAAGATTCTGCTCAAATAAAACATTTTATTACTCAAAAGAGTTAGAAATGTGAATTAGCAAACATCTCATAAATTCTTAACTAAATCCAATGACCCTTGTCCTTAAGAGGAAATTCAACAATATATATATATATATATATATATATATATATATATATATATATATATATATATATATATATATATATATATATATATATATATATATATATATATATATTAATAACGGCGAGTACTTGGGTGACTAAACTTTTACCACAACAAGGCCGGAAAACTGCTAATCATTTATCGTTACCAGGTAGGCATCAGTAAGCCAAGTCACAGCGGCGAGTAGCATTACCCATGTCGTACCACCACAAACCCGTTTATAGGATGAGTCACATTCATTCATCATCTAAGAAAGAAAGGCAAAGAAACCCAGACAGAACGAAACATCCATGTCTGAACCAGGATTCGAACGCGGGACAAACAGCCTAGGTGTCACTCAGCCATCATATATATTCAATAATAACAAGAAATTAACAAAAGTTTAAAAGGACAATATAGCATTGCGATAAAAGGGATATTACTGGATAAGAAATGGAGACGTATAGCACTTTTTGCTTTAATCAAGAGTGTCTATTGCAGTATTTGCCTAGACATGTACCACGTTTTCTTACTTGCAGCCCACAAAAACTGACTTTTTATCTATGCAAAGACCTATCATAAGTCACACACCGACAGAATATCTATATAAAATATAAAGAACAAAAATATTTCACTTTATCATTCATTTATAATTAAAATCTCGGATGTGTATCCAGAAGAGTCCTTGAGTAAACTTTTTGGTACAAACCCATGAATTATTAATGTCAATAGAGATTTGAGTGGTAATGCCTGAAGGATTAAAGATATTTAGTACAGTTTCGAATTTAGCTTTCAAATTTTCCATTTATACTACATGAGTGCTAGACGCTGGAGAAATCTTCTTCCAGTATAAGTAAATATTAAATATTTTAACAAATCTCGTAATTCTTTTGAATTATTAATTTGATATAAATACGTATTTGATCTTGTTACTCACTATTATATTAATATATTTTTTTAATATCAATAATTTATTCTATGTTGTTGAAGGGGATGATCGAATTTAGAAATTAAAAACATAGTTTTATATAATAATAAAATACGGGGTAATTTTTAGATGTTAATAGTTTTGGGCTTGATGATTTGTTTCACTTTTTGAAATTTATATCTGTTATTACTCACAAACTTACAATTTTAAAAAGAAATACAGTTACAATCATTAAATCTTAACCTTCTGTTTTTCAGCTGACTTATTATATTAGAAAATTTTATGTGGTCATAAATGCTATATTCAATCACAGTGTACCAGTAAGGAAATTTTTGCTGAATATTACTACCTCTGCTGAAATGCACGGTGGGCTGGTTGGTTAGGGCATCGTGCTCATTATCGGAGGGTAATGAGTTCGAATCCCAGCCAACCGAATATCCGCCATGTTCGTTAAAGGTGGATGAGGTACGTTAAAACTGGGAGTGTGGTCGCAATGTCCTCCAAGTGAAATGATACCTCTAGGGGTGGCAAGCCAAGTATTTGGAGTCATCTGCTTGGTCCCTGCTTCAAAATCATTAAGACTCCGCCTGGCTGCTTCTATCTAACTGGTAGAGCCCAACTAAGGGTTAGGTGGTTAGGTACAGTGAAGCATGCTGATACAACAACCACCTGTACTGCCTTAGAGATAGGAACAGGGAAATATGTTGATGCAATAACAACTTGCAACAACGACTAGCTGATCAATATCAAAGTCCAACAAAGAAATATTTTGTTTTAATTCGGTTTAAATAAGTTATTTCACGATATCTACAGGCAGCAAGCATTGAAATTTTTTCTGATTACACTGCTATTTCAATTTGAATATTTACATATTTTTTCAAAATAATGATCTTAAATATTTAAATTTCCTGTTTTCAAAATGCCATGATTCATCTTACATGCTTCGACTGACACGTGATGTTAGAGCTCGTTTAAATTCTTGATAAATCTCTCATTATAGCCATATAAGCGTCCTTATAGCAAGGCATCTCACTCGCTTTGCTCACTCGCCCATATGCTTTGGTGAGCACTGTTATTTCCATGCCTGAGGGTTTAGCGACGTATTTCCGCTTGATTTTCCACTTCGAATCCCCCTTTTAGATGAATCTCGTCAAGTTTGATAATTAGATGAATAGGCTAATAATTATTGCAAGATTTTATGCCGAACTTGAAGAAAGAGAAGTAAACTGAGCAGAAGAAAATGAAGACACGCTCAACTTGTTTTAAATAATTGATGAATTAATAAATTTAGAGACATGAAATCTACAGGAATCCTTATATATGACTGTATAAGATTTATGGGTAATCATGTAGTTTTAAAATGGAGCCATAAGTGATTAGACGCATAATATTTTAAAATGTAATTATCCAAAAAAAAAGTCAAACATTAAACCATCATCAGCGTTGAAGCTCATGGTTGCAGTTAAGTGGAAGTTGTAATTAAGGATAAAACTGATGACACTCTATCAAGCAGAAGATACGAATTTCAGCTGAAGTAGTTGATTAACGTCATTTTTTATGACCTACCACGAAGAGAAAATTCCTACTCCACGACAGGAAAAAAAAGAAAATATTATGGTAATTACAACTGATACCTTCTGATAAAAAGAGACACTGATTAAACAGATTTTTAGAAAAAAAAACATACTTCGTTGATTTTTCCCTCATCGACACCTGAGTCATGACGTCATTGCTGAATGTCCTGTCGCTAACCGTACGCCTAGGAATATGTTTTCCGGAACATTCCCCATATGGACTTGGAAGAGGGATAAAAAATGAACCAACAAAAGAGAAGATATGAAAGAAACTTTTTCGGCAGTGGGGAAAAATTTATAGCTGATAAGGGAGTCACGTTTCGTATTCCCTACCTTCGAAACAGTTGATAAAAAAACAATAAAAAAATTTTAGCAAAAAGTTGAAGACAAAAAAAATGTAATGGAAAATAAATTTTTCCATTAGCGATAGGGAGAAATAATTTTAAGAAATCGATTTTAAAAGTAATAGAGTGTCCTTACTACAGATTTCTTTTGAAGTTTCGCTGATTTAATATCAAATCCTGTTTACCAGCTGGCGTCGTATAACTTGCTGTTTGGTAAGGCATTGTGCTGTAAGCTTTTTGCTTTTAAAACCTGATACATATTTAAAAAGGTAGACGTTACAGTAAAGGCAGCGTAAAAGTATAAATCGGGTCTTTTCGATTGGTTCAGAAGAATGTAAACATCAGCAACTAAATTTTATTTACGGATATTTCAGCGAATGTGGTTCCATTTTTTCCATTTTTCTTAAAAAGTATTTCATGAAAGGTTTTGTATTTGACTTTAGAAACTATTTACTGGAGAAGATTTTGAGCTTTTTATAAAGAGTTTTAAAATAAAAGCAATTTGATTTCAACTCATCCGTCTTCAAAAAAATGTAACAAAAGAAAGCATGACAAACTTAAGATTCTTCCAGAAGATATCATGTACTTTAAAGTTATATTTCTATAACTGACTGATGTCTCACACACACAAAAAAAAAAGATGTTCAAAGAAGTTTAGGATAAATAAAATATAGCTGTATGAAGAAGGACAGAGCTTGACGTTATGAAGAAAAGAACTTAGAAAATGTCACAAAATTTGGCGACTGTAATACCACTACTTCAATCTTCAGAACGTCATGCATTGTAGTGGGTGAAAAAAATTCGATCACAAAGGAATTACGAAGACACAAATAAACCCACAAAAGAAAGCCTTTTATATTTTTAAAAAAAATCTTTAGAAATGTCGAGCGATCGATCAAGTGTTGTATCTACAAGTGGAACACCAGATGCATCTGAAGATCTCGAAAAAAGTAGCAGCGCTCTTCTTTTTTTATATCAATTTTTACATTCTTAAAAAAACAGCAAAAAAGATCGTATTTGGGAATAAATTTTTTTTGAGTATTCTTTTATATTATTTTGGTGTAACTCTTACAGCATTTGTTCTTTATTTAATTTTAGATTTGGGTTTAAACCTGATCAACATATATAAAAAGAAATTTAGATTGCATATTTGTATCTCATTGGAGATCTATATCAGGTTTGGTGTTACATATTATGTGATGAGGATGAGATAAAAACATTTTCATGATTGGCTTTATACTTATTGAACAAATCAATGAATGTATTAAATACATTTATATCATTCTACTGTAGTAACATTCCTAATTATGTTTATATGTATAACCATTTTAAAATTTAGATAAGTATGATTTTTTAATAGGTTTGGCAACAGTTTCTGTTCGAAAAGAAATTTAACTGAAAGATCCCATATGGAATCTATAAAATATCGGAATAATTAATCAAAATTCAATAACAATAAGTAACTTACGTTGATTTCAATTCTAAAATTACTTGTAAGCGAATATCTTCATAATCTATGACATTTAAATTCAAATCACGTTTGTAATTAAAATTATGATATTAATAATAATAGTAATTAAGAAATACACACAAATCAGGAAACATCCTTTCAACACATTTATACTACACATAATATTCCTTACTAACAAACCAAATAATATTTAGATAAATTCCTTTTTATTGACTGATTTCAGGATATTTATCAAAGTACCAATTTCTTATTTATGCTGAATATACACATAAAATTCAAATAAGTCACAAATTGTATGATATTCTGAAAAACATATCAAAAATATACTCAATATTTCTGTTAAAAATATACTATAAGTAGTTTATCAATAAATTGCCACTTTGTGAAATTCAAATAGCTCTATATTTTTCTAAAATATAACAAGTTGAAATATGCGAGGAACTGTGACCTAAAACATTAGTGAAATTATTTAAATATAAATTAGTTAGTTTTATATCTTAATGTGTTCATAGTATATTTAATATAAATGTTGTCAGCTTCAAAATAAAGCTATCAAAACTATTTAGATGCATTTTTACTGTCACCAAATTTCAGATAGTGACAATAAAGTGCGTTGCGTATTGTTAAAGTATTTAATATTGTCCATGATATCATAGCAAAATTGTACTATACCAATTACCAGAAGCCATCAGACAGCCATCACAAGATTTAAAAATGGACACTTAAGATTTCAGTATTACAGTAACGGGAATAAGACCTTTCCTATCTGCGTGACGTGTTGCAGAGAACAAGCGACTCCGGGTCATATTTTGGATTGTCCAGGGCTTTCCAGGCTAGATTTATATAGAAACCCAATCATGGTTTTGGACTTTTTGAGAGTGAATAAATTCATAGACCTGGATTAGCTTTGCTGAATCCAGGAGATAAGTAACAACAACACCATATCGATGGAGATTGGGACATAAAATGCAAAATAAAATTATTTTTTTAAACCTCAATAAAAATCTAATTAATCAAATGAACTATCGAACCAATTTAATACGCATGATTCAGATGAACTGCACAATCTCAATGACAGCAACATAGAAGGTTTGAGGGAACAGAAGACAGAAACCTTGGTGCAACAGGATAATTTGAATCATCCGCAGGAGACCGAAAGGGTGACCCACATTCATAACAATATCTGAATATAAATTAGCAGCTGCTCGAGGTAATTTTGGATTATAGAATGCAGATTCGAATGATTCGATTAAAAATCTACTAAAATCAACTTTTAAAGGCCTTAGTCAATATAGTTTTTTTCCTGTACACTCCAATCGAAATCTATCAAACTCATAACCATAACTCACTCTTACAGGTCATCCCTTACCCTTCCACAGTCTAATTATAGTTCCTTCTCACAGGGTCTTCCATCGGTGAATCACCCCCGGGCCTTGTTGATTGATCCAGGGGCACCTTTCCCTTCAATATCCCCTCAACGCAGTGGGGATTTCTCTCCTATAAATCTGGACTGTCAATAGGTGGATATAAATATTCGGGGATAAAAAAAAAAGATAACGCAGCGGGGGTGGAGGACCAGAACTTTTTTCCCATCATCTCTATAGCCTACCATTCACACCATGCGATCCGAAAAGAGAGCTATTAGTTTTTTTTGCTGGTATCCCTACTGTGCTTGACGATGCATCCAAATCCGCAAATTGCTGACTTCACAGTTATTGCTTAGATGTATGTGACTGTGACGATTTTATTGAAGTTTAACGTTTTGTATGGAAATATATCCTCGGGAAAGAGCGGAGGATAGAATTTCTGGGAGAATACTGGTACCAAAGAGTTTCAATAGTGATAAATATAAGAAAAAAAAATCATATTTATATCGTTATTTATTTTCACAATTATCAAATATGACAATCATTTAAAGTAGTTCAAATATTGGTTATATAAGTATTTGGGGAAATATCGTTTTATAATTATATTACTAATTTTATTGGCATATTAAAGTCAATTTATAAACATCAGTTTTGAAAATGAAAAAGGAAGTATTAAATTTAAAAAAAATTTTTTATATATTTAATACTTCCTTTTTTGATAATTCTTAAGTAATCCTTTAAATAGTATTATCTTACTAACTTTTAAAAAATTGAAATTTAAAACAATTTTTATGCAATTAATACTTCATTTTTTTATAATTCTCTAGTAATCCTTCAAATATTATTAAAGTACTAATTTTTATTAGCATGCAATATCAAAATTAGTTTATAAGCATAACAATATGAAAAGAAAAAAATGAAGTATTAAATTTACTTAATTCTTAATGCATTTCATTCTTCCTTTTTTTATAACTCTAAGTAATCATTTTTAGTAATTCTTTCTTTAAAGAAAAGTATTTTAAAAAATATATTTGCGCAATAGCTTTTATCAATTAATTTTTTTAACTTAATGTGAAAATTCAGAAATTATTTTTATTAATTTATACTTGCTCACTGAATAATTTTGTCAAAACATATTGCAATAGTATGCCTGCAACAGTATACTTTGGTTATTTCAGAGGTAATTTTTTTTTATCATTCTGGTTTCAAGCACAATACAAAAGAAAAATTATAAAGTTATCATAATGTAAAAGTTTTTTAAATTTATAAATAAATACTACGCTTTATAAAGGTATCAATCATTATTGATATATTTTGATCGCACGAGACATGCACAATAGGTTATTATTTATGATTTAGAATACATCCTTCTCCCTTTTTGAAGATTATCTCACAATTTTGAAAACTTCAAGTACAGTTTAGGCATAGACCTTGTCACCGAAGAAAGATCATTATCTGTTTTCCAAATTTCATTCGCAAAAATACATCAGACTATGGAGTTTTTAGGTTTCTTTAAGCCTTTCAGCATAATGAATGAATTATAAAATAATTATTCTCAGGCTAAATAGGAAAAAATATTTTTCAAGCTAACTCAGGCATTCTATTTGGGGAGCAACAAAATACTTCAGTCAGTGTGTAAGATTGGTGGGAAAAGGGTCATATTCGTGCTCAACCAATTGCGAGTTCGATATCAGACTTAATAACAAGTATGGAGGAGAATTTCGGGATTATTAAACATTTGTAGCCCATTCAGTTTGATGCTTAAAGAGATGCCGGTTCAGGTGTCAACTTTGACATTTGTCTATGATAAAAAAACTGAAGGTACTTGGTTGAATTTAGAATAGCGGAAAAAAATACAGGCAGAAATGTAAACATAATAACATAAAACATATTCCTAAAATCTTTTCTAAACAAAATAATTCTAAAAAAATTATTATTAAGTATACATATATATTTCGTTCGTTTGTAAAACTGTTATACTATCGTTATTAAACAATAATTTTTCAAAATTCTTATTTCCTTTGTAAAATTTTCATTATACTATTGTATATTATTTCAAAGTAAATAAGAATCGAGACAGTTAATTAAACTTCATTGGACTATTAAATTTTAGTCAAAGCATTCATTGACTCATATCACTAAGAGTTAATATGAAACTTAGTTCTACACACCGAAAAAGTCTAATCGCTCAAACGCCTATGCGAGTGAAATTTTCATAGGCTCTAATAAATTTTCATTTTATGCTGTGAGAAATTTATTGAGGGGAAAGTCATCGCAAATGTCAAATTTGTCTCTTGACAGTGATTCAGAATTAAGAAATGATGTATATATATTGTAGTTAATAAAACCAGTATTAGAATATGAAGCCACAAACCAACGTGGCAAAACAATAACGATTAAATGCATTAGAACACATATTATTTTATATAATAAAAATAGGACTTAGTTCCTATATTTTCGTAATTTTTATTATAGACATAAATATAAATTTAAAGTCAACTTTAAAGTAAATATTTAAATAATAGAGACTTAATAAAGTACATACATAATATATCAATTATAAAACATTTTCTTTGCATAATTAAAATACTTCTGAAAGAGCGAAAATTGCTGCCAGAATTGTTGATCAATAGCTTCATTAAAATGATGAGAATTTGCTATAGCACTGGTTGACTGCATATTGTGGCCATATGTCTTAATGGAAGTAACAATAAAAAAATGGAATAAAAAAAAACAATAAAAAAGGTTGTATTCTATTTTGAGCAATATTGTCCTTATTGACCTGTACTAAATTGCTGCTCAAATTATTTTGTTAATATATTTTGCTCTATAGCGTATAAGGTATAATTATACTGAATTTTAATACATTAAACTCATATTTGTTAAGATATATCATTTCTTATGTTTGTAAGTTTAGTTTTAGATTTTTGTCTCATAAGAGGGAGACCAAGAACAATTGGTAGCAATTTTGTTGACAAACATGCTTGAAGGAAATAAATACGATGTCAATTAAATTTGTTCAATAGAGTCTAGAATTAAGCTCGGGAATTTCTGTTCCAAAAAATTCAGTCACCTTTTGATCATTGTGAAACGAGTCTAATGTATGTTCACAAAAAATATGGATTTAAAATAAATATTTTCAAAATAAAATATTTATTTTAAATCCATATTTTTTGTAACATTTTCAAAATAAAATATTTATTTAAAATAATAATTTTTAATATATAAATATTAAAATTAAAAATATCAGCTGAAAATTATCTATGTATCTTTTTACTGATTTCAATTTTCCATTGTGAAACTTATATTTCAGTTATTTGAAATCCCAGTTCTTATACTGTTTTCATAAATTTGAGTAATATTTCTTAAAATTTACATAATTTAAAATTATAATATTTAAATAATGTAAATATTTAAAATCGTAATCATGTATAATCAATAAAATGGTACAAAAATTTACATAATCTTAAAATTTGCATTATTAAATTTTATAGCACACAATTAAGAGATACAAAGAATTCAATTTGTAGAACAGACGGTCATGGATATCTTAAATTTCTTATATTTAAAAGGATATAAATTGAAAATAACGTTGAAATATTAAGTAATAATAGTGTAAGTATACATAGTATAAGTATATAGTATTAAGAGTAACGATGAAGTCAGATTTAATTTCATTCCCTTTACTAACGAACGATTCAATGTTATTTTTATCTTTCAACAATTATCATTCTTATAATCTTTCAACAGTTTCTAACTTGTATATCCTAGAAACTATTCAATAATTAAAATTTACTAAAATTACTGTCTACTCAATAAAGAGATTAAATGACTATTCTATAATTTAAATAACTGTGTGTGTGCCATTTCTATTAAGTCATAATATATGTAATACAAGTAAACTTCGACAAGTAAATTATTTCGAAATCTGTGAAACTGTTCCGTATTAATATAATTATAACAAAACCTTCCCTACCTTTTAAACTATTTCCTAATTGAATTTTGAGCTCATAAATTACATAATGTAATAACTTCAAACTTTAATTTCCAGAATAAAATATTTAATATTTCGTTAAATGTATTACGCTTATGACTTTAATTTTTTAGAATGATTTGCTTCACAAATTATTCACAGTTGAATTATTATATTTTTATTTTCTAATATGATCTATTTGTAGACAAATTATTAAATAGAAGTTTTTATTAAATAAAATTTCAAATGATTGTAATGAGACAATTTTCAGTGAAATATTTTTCAAACATGTATTGTGTCAAGTAATTTAGTAACAATTTTAAATTAACACACAATTAAATTTAACAAACTAACAAAGCATAACTAAGCCAAACCTTTTTAACATTATTGGAAAATATGAGAGTTACATTTCATACTTTTTGTAGAATGCAATGGACTAAATAAAAAGTAACAATTTACATGTTTTAGGCAAATAATCAGCAATTTTTCTAGTAGCATGAATCAATGCTACAATAAGATTGCACGATGTTCGCTCTTGTTAATCACTTTCATCCATTTTTGGCGCACGAGAATTAGTTCAACCATGACTTACGACTTTAAATGGACTCTAAACAACAGCACAAATATTATTTTACATCATTTACTAACATCATGAAAACGGGATTCAAATTTACAAGTTATTGAAATGAAATTTAGAAATCTTTACCACATTTTTTTCTATCAGCTAATCGGAATTCTTATCTTTGGCGTGAAAGATCATAGGTTCCATCTAAGCATTCGTGGACAAAATGAGATAGATGTCAGAGTGGTTTGAATTTTTATATATGTATATGAAATGTGGTCTATAAGTGAAAACTTTCGAGGTGTTCTTATGAAGTGGGAGTATGTTTTATGTTTGATATATGGAAATCTACCAAGAAGGCTTGATAATAGGTTTTATAGGTTAAACTTCATATTAAGTGATGTATAAGATGAAAGTTATATGCATATATGATCATACAAGACAGTTAATCTAATCTAATCTCTCTATATATATATATATATATATATATATATATATATATATATATATATATATATATATATATATATATATATATATATATATATATATATAAATGCAAAGTTAGATATATAACCAAAAGCACAAGAATATATAAAGATATAAATGTAAAGTTAGACATATAACCAAAAGCACAAGAATAAATAAAATTTTAAGTTTTAAGTTTAGCAATACATTTAGCGCAAAGGCAGCTGGAATAGTATTACTAAGATATAGTTAATAGTATAATTTATAAAATGCAATGAATATAATGAAACAAAATACAATGAAAAATACCAAATGGAAAATAGTACATTGAAAAATTAAATGCCAAAAGTAGATTATTAAATGGAAGACAATATATTGAAATATTAAAGCATTGAAATATTAAATGGAAAACAATAAATTGATAAATTAAATGGAAAAAATATATTGAAAGAATACAATGAAAAGAATTACATTGAAAATACTTGAAAGATAGATATAAATGGAATAATGTACCAACATGGCCAGCTTCAACAGGGGGTGTTGACCACATTGGCACAATTATGGCTTTTCTGCAATGGCCCAAGACATAGTCTATTATATATATATATATATATATATATATATATATATATATATATATATATATATATATATATATATATATATATATATATATATATATATATATATATATATCAGCCAACATTTTTTATGTAAGTGAAATAAAATATACATTTATTAAAAAAAGAAATATTTAAATTGAATATTTTTTAAATTTTTAATAAATTACGATTTTGCAAATTTCGTTAAATATGTTTTTATTTTTTTTAAGAATATGATAAAATAAAACATCCACTTAAGAGTTTACAGATAGCATTAATTTGTTTTTATTTTTCTCAAGCGTTGCGCGAATAGAACCCGAATTAAATAGAAAATATTTAGATTAAAAGAAGAAAAAAAAAACTGTGTTCTAAAATGACGCAAAGAAAAAAAAATAGCGTGACATAATCAAGATTCAAAGAGCCCGAGCGAAATAGGAATTTTATCTATACGAGCGACAAATTTAAACAAAGAACAGATGTGTAGTTTCTCAGAGTTACATTAGAATAAAACTCGGGAAAGAAAAAAAATCATTCTAAAATAGAGAACATAAGCGCAACATCTTGTTTCAAAGATTAGAAAAGATGTTTAGAAAGATTACATTATGGAAAAAATATATAAGTTTTTAAATATGCAATAATCTTACAGGCTTAGTTTATGAGTCATTCAGGAATTAATTGGGAGAATTCTTTGTGAATAAAACTTAGACTTTTTAATTTCAAAAGTAAAACGTGCTTAAAATCTTCCATTGAGAGAATTTTTATAAAAATATGTGTTTATTCAATTTTGATTACTTAAGCTCTTTTCATACAAAAATAGGATGCCTTAAAAACTTTCTTCCGAGGAGAGCCTTTTTAATTCTCTCTTATTATTATCATTAAGTACTTCCAAAATTATTTTAAGGGTAAGCGTAAGATTTTGTAGCAAAATCGTAACTAAAATAGTTATACCTATTGGTGAAAGTCAATTTCTCAAAGGAATGTCAGTATGTTGAAAGCCGTAATAGGCAAAATAGATTATGTTCATCTACTTAATTCAGTAATAATATTATCACTTTTATCATAATATTACCACTTTTTATCAATAATTTTTATCACTTTTTGGTAACAAAGGCTATCTGAGTAAGGACTTTTATTTTGAAACGTGATATGTAATACACTCACACCCATATTGGAAGTCAAAACCCATGCACTCTCAAATTGAAGGTCGGAACACTAATATAACTTCTGATAAAAAGAGGTTGTGCAGTGGTTTTCAGTGTGGAAGTTTCAAATTCCTACCAGACCGAAGATCCATAGTTTTCTCTAAAGGTGGCTGGGACACGTTCAATTGATCGTGGTTCAAATGTCTTTCAAGTGAAATAATAGCTATTGGAGTGGTAAGTCAAGGATTGGGGTGTCTACTGCTTGGCACCTTTTTCTAAATAATGAAGACTCTTATCCAGTTACTTCCACTTAATTGGTGGAGCTTATTTATGGGCTAGTACAGAGAAGTATGCTGGCACAATAACAGCAACTCTTTATATGGATATTTTTTATGGTTGAGGGTTAATTTGATACCATTTAGTTTAGTTTTAATGTCCAAAGCGTCATATTTAGAGAACTAGCAAAACTTTTATTTCTGTCTTGAAGCTGCTAAATTTAAACAATCATCTCATATTTTTAAATTGTTATAAACTGATGCCGCCTACCCTGTCTAGGGGTCAGAGTGCCTGACTGCGGATAGAGAGGTCCTTGGTTCGAATCCCAGTTCGGGCATGGAAGTATTTTCTCGCTCTGTCTATCCTTTCTTTCTATGAATGAATTGAGAATGGTTGCCTACCCTATAAATGGGTTCCTATGGCATGTGTGTACTGAGGAAGTCGGACTCTACACCAAAATATGGTTCATTTGGAAAAGTGGAGCAGCGTACCCCCTATTGTCAGCCTGGCTGGCACAAGACAGCAACAACAACTCTAAAAGTGATGAACTGAAGTCTACCTTTCCAAATATATGCACTGCACAAATGAGAGACATTAAGCTACGCAATTGTTTAATGTACATGAGATTTTGTGTTAAATTTAAATCCTATTTTATTTCAGACATCTGTCGTTGCCATACTACCGTGGCTGCAGCAAATCAATGCACTTTAAATAACATATAAAATCAAAAGCTTAGCAAAAATTACAAAAGAAGGATTACATTTAACAAAAAAAGGATGAATGCACATTCAAATATTTTTTTTTTACCAACTGCGAAACGTCAAACAGTTTTACTCATGACTTAAAACACAGAGTAGTTAAAAAAAATTTCTTTTTCTCACAACTCTCAAAATAAACATTTGTAAAAATTGCAACAAAACTAAAAGTAAGAGAAAAAAAATAAACCCTGTAACCCATTCGATGCTGCGAACTAAGAGTGCCCTTACAAAAAATAATAATCAATCCATCAATAAAATAAGTCATTGGGCATGCTTTTAAAAAGATGAAGCCATCTGTTTCGGTAAACGGCCCCCTCTCTCCGATAAGAGATCTAATAATCCAAGCGAGGGATCAGCCATCTAATCCCATAACCTCGAGTTCTTTTAATCCTTTTACAGGATATTATTCCCTTTTTAGGGGGAAGGATTTCGTTTTCTATTAGGTCTCTCTGCCCAAATCCCCATTGCCGGCGATTCCAGAGTCCAGCCATTAGGCCGCTGGAGGACCTCGTTTCCGAACTCAATTTCACCAGAAAATGAGATCTGCTGAAAAGGTGGACGGCACAAAGCTGCATTCAGTTTGGAGAAAGTTCTTACGGAAAAATACTTTTTGGAGAAACTGTTATTTTTTTCGGCCGATTTTTAATTGCTTGTGTTGATTCGTATCTTTCTCTTGATGTGAAATTTCTGATGATTTATCACATCTATTATTTCAGTAATGTCTGAACAAAATTAGTACCTCTACAGAATTAATTAATATAGTGTTATAATTAATTAATACTTGTATAGTTTTATTTTAAAATATTATCTTCGTTGTTTTATGTGACAGATTTATAACTCAAAAATATATTTATTTTGCTCTTTATTGTAGTAATATCTGTATATATAGATTACAATAATATTATAAAACACAATTTTTCTTAATTGGACACAATGACTCGATACTTTATAACTATAAATATTTTATATCTAAAATGTATTATAAAAGTCCTAAAATCGAAAGTAAGCCAAATTTTCTCTCTTTTAATTTCTAAGATATAATAAATATGAAAATTCTTTAATTTATATATACTAATATGCTTATAACATCATTTGAAATAATATATATTGACTAATAATATTTATTAAAAATATTGTAATTTCAGGTTATAATTCTACAAAAAATGTGTACTTAAATCGATAAATATTTCTTAAAAATAAATTCCCTTAAATGTGATATATTTTTTTGGAAATGCATTATTAGTAAGTTTATTTGAAGTGTTTACTGTGTTTTATGACTTACTAACATCTCTCATAACTTTATACTATGTCCGATTCTTAACACTGAAAGAGAAGAGACAGTTAGTTTAAATCATTTCAATAGTTATTAAAGTGAATGATGGGAACGAATTTAATCTCCTTGTAAGAATTAGGACTTTGGATTAAAGCAATTGACATTTTCTTAGAAGAACGTATTGATTAAATTAAAAATAATTTTGTCGATAAAAACTAATTAAACATACAGAATACTGATCATAGTATCCAATGCAATATATTTTTTTATTAAATAGTTGGCAGAAAAAAAATTTAGGAATATAAAATCAGATTTAGAATTTCATCTGTTCCTATCAAATATGTTGGATTATAGAATTTTGAATAAACTTTGACTAGATTTGTCTTGATAATAAATTTATTTTTTATTTTGCTAAAATATTGATTAAAACTTAAATAATTTAACTATGCTTGAAATATGAGTATTTATAAGCTGGATGTTGTGATCTTAGACAATTTATACTTTTTTCTTATTTTCTCGAACATTCTTCTATGCTTCTCTTATTAGGGAATTCTTTAAAGAAAAAAAACCAGTAAATGTGTCGGCTTTAATTTATTTCTGCTCAAATTACATCCTTTGGTAGGGCATAAAAGTCTAAAAAAATAATAAAAATAAAAAAGAACTAGAAAAAAACTGACTTAATTATCAGCAAGAAAAAGCTTGAAGTAACTCAGAAATTTATTCTTAGGATAGAGAAGCAGCTTAAAATTTATTCTCGTGTTTACATTTTAGTAACAGCAAAAAAGATATACTTGAATATCACAGTCCGAAGAGTAGACTTCATCTGACATTAAATCACAAAAATAAAAATAAAAAAGTATTTCTTCACTTCAATTTTTATAACCTAAATAAAAAAGAAATGAAATATTTGTAAATATAATGAAGTTTAAATATTTTTATTTTATATTTGAATATTCACAAAAATATCCAGAAAATATTCTTGAAAATCGAGTATGGATAATAAGTGAATTCTTTTAAAATACATTTTATTAAAAGTGCTTCGAAGATATCGTTTGGGGAGAAACAAAGTTTAATATACTTCGTCTCATATTAAAAATTCCGCATTCTTTTAAATAAAATCTTTTGTTTCGAGTCTATTAGTTGCTGATAAAATATATCTCTCAGCCTCTTTAAGAAAATCACCCCATAAAACGAGATAAAATATTCCCAAAACAGTTTCTGAAATGAAAAAAAGAATAGTTAGATAGCGTACTGAATCAAAATTAATGAGTTGACAGGCTAAGAAACTTTTATTGTAACATTTTTTCTTCAAAACATCTCTAATTTCCAGAAACAATGCACAACTCTTATAATGGATTTGCAATTATCCCAAAAATTCAAATCCTCTCTTTTGTCTCGTTTCGCGAACACCACTCAGTTACTCATCTTCCAAACAAAAGATCACGGAATAAAATTCCACTCAAGTCCATCTACTCCCACGCCCCACCCCGTCCACCCACGCGGAGCACAGAAAAGATTCCGAAAGCCATCACTGGAAACGGGAGTAGTATATTGTTCTGAATGCAATTTAACGTCAAATGAGCCCGGAGTTCACTGATTTATAGCGTTGCCCTTGGCAACCCGAAATCAGAGCCTCGGTCTCTGTGTTCACTCGATAACTTTTGTCAGGAGACAGATTTTAATTGGGCTTTGAGCTTGGAGTTAATAAATGAACTTTGGCTCGGAGTTCATAAATTCCAGGCACCGGTAGCGGATTTTTGGGATGACGAAGCGGTGGACAAGCTTTGATTCAGACTGCCATTTCTCTTGACCTTCCACTTTGGAAAGAGTGGCACTTTTGATTTGTTGGCCCTTTCCAGAAAAGTTTCTTGAAAGCCAGAGTCAATTTATCGAATGAGGAATTATTACGAGTCATTATTTCAAAGTTATAAAGTGGCAACTGGAAACTCTTCTTTGATAACTTTTAAAGTATAAGTTGACAATGAGAATACCAAATACGATGAACTTCAATTTGTTTGCCACTGTACAATCACTTTTTACCCAAACTGGTTCATTTGAACAGTTTTCTGAAAAGTTGGTTATTGGGATATCTCTGATTCTTAGAATTTTTGGGATGAACTTCTTCTCATACAAATATTGAATTAAGAACTTAAGAACTATGCAACTAGAGAGATACCGATAAAACTAAATTAAATGATATATAATGCTGAATTAAAATTTGAGGACTCCTTATGTGCCTTAATGGTAAAACCAAATTTTTCAAAATAGAAAAGTCCCAATTAAATTCTAAACAATGGAAGGCTTTTTGGATGCATGTGGAATTTTCCGTATTTCTTTAATTTCTTTTTAAATACTAATATTTTTTTAAATAGCCGACAGAATTATTTAACCGATGAAATGTTTTTCACACATTTGATAAAAAAAAAGATTATTTAGAATTTATTTAATAACATTATAAAAAGAGCTTATAAGAAAAAGATGATTCAACGTGCCTAAAAAGTAATAATGCTTTGTAATTCTCTGTTATTTTGAATGTAGAGTGAAGCAACTTTTCAAATTTAGTTTTCAATCTCAAAACGCTGCAGAAAAATATTGAAATTTTAAAAATATAAAATGAATATTTTATTTTATAAGCAGCATGTAACAAGTCTTTGATTTTATGCTACATAAACAAAATAGTGTATGTACTAAATTTTTATTAATTTGAAATTTTCGTGAATTTCAATAGAAATAAAAGTTATGAATATGTATAAGATGTCACATTAAGAAATTTCGATTATTTGAATAATATGTTAATATAAATTCATATGATTAATAAAAAAATTAAGATTTTTTAAATAAATTATTCCATGAGAGACAATCAAAGTGTAGTTTTTCAATGAACCTCATAAACAATAATTGATTTTCCGGTGTGCAGGATTCCTTTACCAACCCATGAGACTTGAAAAAATAAAAAATAAAATGAGTGAGAAAATAAAAATATCCGAAAAACTCGATTAAAAGAATTATGCTATAGAAAAGTGTGATTAAAAAATATGTTTTGATGATTTTGATTTAAAAGTTTATGTTTGTTTAATTTATTTCTTTATGGGAATGTTTTGAATATGTAAGCAAATTTAGACCAAAGAAATTATTTAGAGTATATTTCAAACACCTGAACCACAAATGGAAGTCAAATTCACAAAATAATGAAATGAAATCTAAATCGTTGATCATCCTGTTACTAGTACTAGAAAAGTATTCGAAGAACAATATTTACCGTATGAAGAACAATAATTTATTCCTAAAGGATTCCTATTGATTCCGATTAGCAATTGATTAGCCTATCTTAAAGAGTAACAATTTCAATCACAAAATAAAAAATGGATATGTTTTCAAAAATTAATTTAGCTAAACAAGTGACTGTAGATTAGAATTTTTATGTAAATATTTATAGTGTGTATACTTATGTACTAAATATCAGACTAAAAATATTGATTTATTATTTCATTTTTGAGTAAATTCGTTTACTAATTAATCCTTTAATAACTCAGAAGTTCTTACAAATTCCTGTTAAAAGATTACCAATTGTTTAAATAGCATATAATTTCAACCGTTAAATTGCATTACTTTTTTAATAAGTATCTCTTAAAAACTTCTAACAAATGTTCAATAATTCCGACAAATTAAATAGTCCTTACAGATATGAATTAAAGATAGTCATTAATTAAATAGCACATAAATTTTAATAGTTAGAGTATAATATTTTTAATGAAACTTAAAAACAGATCTCCTCGTAGACTTCATTAAAGAACAATTTGAACAAGTGTAATGGACTTGTGAATTGAAATGAACTTGCTATTTAAATGTCAGAAAACCTTCAATTGTTAAACAAATCAAATTTTAATTAATACTACTTAACGGTCAACCCTTTTACAAATATTCGATGATTCGAACAAATTTAACTATCATTATAAATTCAAATTAAAAAGTATAAAAGTAGTTTATCAATGGTGCGTATAAGCAACCATTAATTAACTACTTTACTTTTATTTTATATAACTGGAAATCAAGTACTCTGGCAAATCTTCAATTATTTGAGCAAGTTTATTAGCTTAAAAAATTCAAATTAATGATTAATTGTTTAACTATCACATTACTTTCAAAATTTAAAATACATTAACTGGTAAAACTTAATACTATTCAAACAATTTTAACAGTCTCTACAAATTTGAATTAATGAAAACTCAGTACTCTATAATCTCCAATTGTAAAATTACATTAATTTTTTACGAAATCAAATGTAAAAAGGAAACAACACTTCAGCAAAAATGAATAGTTAAAATCCTTCATTTTAAAAGCGAAATCTGTTAAGGTCTTCTTTTTTCATCACGTGAATGGTGATTTGATGGTATATTTTCTCAATCTGAGATGATCTCCGTACAGCAAAGGTGTGTAGAAGCGTGCGTGACGGAGAACGAAACCACACCCACTTCTAATCAATTTCGAACATTGTGATGTAAAGGGCGATACTCACTTTAATATGGTTCTACACAAACAGAACTAGAGATATAATCAATTGTCACAGTCCATCCCGTTTCAGTTGCTAAATAGGCGGGTTTTCAGAAATGACCGTTTATTTTACTCTTTTTTTTTCAGGTTAAATTACCTTTTTTTCTTTTTTATCAAATCTAATATTTGATTATAAATTTTTGATGTTAGAATAAAGTAGAACTATTTGTCTACCATTTATCTTCATTGCGAAAATAATCGTTCTTAGAAAAAAAAGAGGTATTTTCTAAAATAAGGTAATATGTTATATGGAAGCGAATAGGTTATTCTTTGTTCTCATAGAATGAAGTATATATATATGTATATATATATATATATATATATATATATATATATATATATATATATATATATATATATATGTGTGTGTGTGTGTGTGTGTGTGTGTGTGTGTGTGTGTGTGTGTGTGTGTGTGTGTGTATGTGTGTGTGTGTGTGTGTGTATGTATATGGGATATTGACTTCAAATGATTCTTAAAATAATAAATAAGAAAATTTTCTCCGAGTTTCATTTAGAAATTTGTTTTTAGAAAAAGGGTATGTGCAATCAAATTAATACTATTTCATTCATTTCACTATTTTTTTGTGGATAAATCATTAATTTTTCCTAATATCTAATCCGTATTTCTGTCTGTACAGAACCATATTTAAATGAGTACATCTAATTTTGAACCAAATGAAATATAAATTTGTGTATCGTAAATTTTACTTATTTAATAAAAGAATAAAAGCGGATACCATTTTATAATTTGTCTTCATTGTAAAAGAAGACAAATTACATCAACGAAGATAAAAAAACTTGAAGTAAAAATAAGTTATTTTTTCGAACATAATTTGATATATAATAAGAATGCTATGCATAAGAAATATGTATAGCTTTCTTCCTTAATGAAAAAAATTGCAATATTTGTGTGCTTTTGAATTTGAAAGGTATCTAAAGTAATAAGAAAAAAAGTTCTAAATTTACCCTTAGAACTTTGTATTTATAATATGATTGCCTAAAAAGATAAATATAATTTTCCCAAATTTTGTTACTAAATACATAATGATGAAAACTACAATTATTTAAAAAATCAAATTCGCGTAACATAATATAATTAATTAGTAAATCAATTTTAAGTTTTACTCAAAGCTTTATATTTAGAATAATTTCAATCAAATAAACGTAATTATCAAGTTCTGACAAAGAGAGAGACTTCTTGAATTAACAACTGCAATTATTTTGAGATGTTTGATTCGCATAAAAATATAACAATCTAGGAACTTTAATTATGATTTTTATTTAAATTTTTGTGATTAAATATTGTTGGAGAGATGTACATATGTACTCAAAAATATCTTTACCTACATTTATAATCAATAAGCAAATATAAAATAATTGATTAAGAAAATTGTTGTTTGTTAGTTGAATAGATGGATAATTAAAGTAATTGAACTTAAGCAAAAGGACATTTTTCTTGATTATAAAAGTAAATAAAATATTTTAAATTCTCCAATGTAAGCTTTTGTCAGACTTTTACACTATTTTTTGTTGTCATTTATATAGAGAAATTTTATATAGTTAGTAATAAAACAAATGAAATCATTTTAATTGAGTATTGATGAGATAATTGTTTAGTTAACTACAATTTAATGTAGACACCAAAAGTTGTATGTTATAAAATATATAAATTAAAAGATGATGATTTTACTTTATCTTAGAAGTTATGATTTAAGATTTCCAATCTAGTTTTAAAATGGTATCATTTACTTATCAAGTGTCACAATTTGCTTATCAGATAATTTATACTTTAGAATTTATTATTCAGTAAAATCTAAAAACTGGAATATTTATGTCATTCAGTGTATAATCTATTGACATTTAATTAAGTCTATAAATTGTATTAATAAGAGAGAGAGAGTGTGTGTGTGTATGTGTGAATATAAAATACATAGTTCAACAAAATGATTACATTAAATATTCTTATTAGTATATCACAATTATCATAAAATGTTTCCAAATAATTGATGATTAGCAGAAAAATAATCAATCGATTCTTCTGAAAATCTTATGCTTAGTTAATACTTTAATCTTTTTTTTTCCTTATTAAAAATGAAATAAAAATATATAATTAACAATAATCCTAAGCTATTAATATAGTTAATAAATTTAAGAAACATATTAATATTTGATAAAATTGTCAATTCTTTCAGTTTTCGCAGAATTAAAATGGAACCATTAATTTGGAAAATTTCGCTTTGAATAATCCCCGGGTAAATTAGATTTTTTAATAATACGAATCCAGAACAATCCCCAAAGAAATCATAAATGTGCTAAATGAAAAAAATTTTTGCTATTTTTGCAAAAGGGAAAAAATGAATAAGATACTACAAAATATAATACACATATTGAACGAGGGGAAAAAACCAAATTGTTTTATATGCTCTAAACTACTTGTTTTTATACAACCGAAAAAAATCAAAATGTAAATTACCATCAATAAACAATTTTTCACTTTTCAAATATCTACTTACGACATGTTTCAAAACCGGGTGGAATAATACTTAAAAAACCGAACCCCCCCCCCAGAAAGTTAAATACGGTGTCATATAAACACCAACATCAGAAATCTATTACGTTTTCCCCCTCAATCTGTTATAAATCTAACTCCCCCCAAACTGTAACCGCAAATGTTCTGTCTTATCTTCAAATTACACTCAAAAAACGTTCTTTTTGATATATTATTAAAAAAAAAAAGAAAAGAATTTCACTTTACAGTAAAACCAGCGTTATACAAAAGGGATATTGCAAGAGGGAGACGGTATATCCAAGATGTGATATATGCTTACTCATTCCGGTTTTATGGTGATCCTTCTAATTTTCCAGAAGAGGGCATAAATTTCATCTCAGTATTTATGTTAATGATGCCTGTTTCATTCGAATTTTTACGGCGTGGTTCAAGAAAATAATAATAATGACCGTGGGGGTTCACAAGAAAGCACCTGTGCTTCTATTAAATTCGTATGAAGTGGTTGATATGGCGTCAGTGCCTACCGAAATCAAAGCCGCCGACGTAATATGGTAATCAGCCATTGCGGGCCACTGCACTATTTACATTCTTTCATCGTTTTCCGCATAGAATGAGAAGGGATAGAAAATAATACAATGACTTTAAAATCGTTCGTTTTATGTTATTTGAAAAAAAAATTCCATCAGAATACAAAAGTTTCTTCCAGGCGTTTTAAAAAGCATAAAAACTGAAGAAAAGCAGACGATAACATTGTGAGAATGAATATTTTAAAAGTTCTCACAATGGTGTTGCCATTTTTTTTATCTATTGTGAGAAATTTTATTGCAATATTAAAGAATTGGGATGTAATATAAAATTTGGGGGAAAAATGCTGAGTTTCTATAGTATTTTTCTTGTGAATGAAATAAATAAACTGAATTTATGATGTGCTTTCAAAATGTTTATTCTTACATACGTATCGATGAATATTTTTTTTTACTTCATTTCTAATTTTTCCCCTTTTGACAATTTAAATTAAATTTGTTTGTAATAGTAGAAATATGGTATTAAAAATGATAGTACACAGAATTATCATCAAATCAAAAATATCAAGCAATTTATTCCAAAAATTTTTTTAACATTTTTTGAAATCTAAACATATTATAATAAAAAAGGTACCTTTTAATTTCTTTCTTCTTTAATCATATATCATCATAGAAGTCACACATAAGTAAATATTTTAATAATTCAAAGTAATATTTACAGAATAGTTTATTTTAATTATTTTAATTGACGAAATTTTTTAAATTAAACTCGTAATTAATTAAACTTGTATCTGCAATTAAATGAAATTACATGCATTAGTAAATTTTATATCATGAGCTGCAGATAAATCATGAAATATGTAGCAATGTAGTTAATGTTAAGCTAAGAAAGTACCCAACTTTTGCAAATTAAACAATCTTTTCAAAAATATTTGATTTAATATGTTGTTTTATAGCTTTTACCTCTGGCAATGAATATCTGGAAAATCAATCTAAAGAAAGCATTGCCATCTGGCATATGTCATATTTAATTTGGGACACTTATATGTTACACAACAATATTTCTAACAAAAGATCTATATTAACTCCCATTAAAAGAAACGACTTAATTTCCCATGCTGTTTGACAGCATGAGAGTAATAATTACCTTCCAAGTAATTCATGCACTGTAATAACCTTAATGGGGAAACTGTAACATTTCTCTAAAATGGAGGACGGAAAGAGTTTGGAAGTACAGGAGATATGGGGACACTTTTTTTCAAAAACTCTGATTTAATATCTGCATGAAACCAGCCATAAACATTTTTACTCGGTGGGGGAAGGCATTTCGACAAAGCGATTCGTGGATTTTATGCGCCAAGAAATTTGGCAGCGTGTCTGCGCGTGTGGCTGTAACCGGGAAACGGTGATTAAATTCAAATTAATCGCTCATACTTCCGCATTTTATGAGCTGAGTTAGTCAAGCGGGAGACATCTAGGCATTTAAGCACTGTGTAATGTCCGATTTTAAAGCTTGTTACATGTTATTACTAAAAGCAAGGCATCAGGACTATGCAACGTCCTAAAAATTCACAGACTTCATATGAATAGAAAATTACTAAATTTTAATTTATATCTATGTGTGTGTAATCAAATTTATTGATAATGATTTGCATATACAGTTTATTAATTCATCCCATATTGAAAAATTAAAATAGTTACAGTTTGAATTATACTGCTCCTTTTTTCTGCTGCCTCTCACTCTTCTGGCCATGCACATTTGTTGACTAAAACTGCAAGGTCTGCCATCTCATAACGTTGAATAATTTTTTTAAAATAAAACAAAGATGACATTCCTTGTCTTGTCTACAACACGCCGGCCTGGAGCTATAAAACGCTGAATGTTCTTACGAATATTCAGCGTGAACAAGCCTTTCAAAACAGTTCTCTCTGATTGAGTTAAAAGATGCCAAGTGAGTTCCTTTCTCTACCAATCATTAATCTGGGTATTCCAACAACAGTACAATAAAAAAATGGAGATCACTTTCCCATATACAACTAACTGGTCATTTACAGCAAGTTTTATCGTCAAATATCTTAGTCTTTTTAGGATATTTGTCTTCAGTTAGATCACAAGTGCCAAGTTCTTTATCTTTCAGATGAGAGTGACGACTTTCATTATTAGTCTATAATATCCTAAAAGTATATCTTTTAATAAAATATCCCTCGATTTTTAGAGTTGGTGTAACTGAAATTCATATTTCTTGTACTGTATATATAAAAACAGAAATCTCCTACTAATAATATGATTTGGGATATAATTCTTTTTTAAACTCTGGTTTTCAGTCTTAATTAAAAATGCATTCATGATTAAGAATCATGTGCTTTCCCTGAAATTCAAAATTGAAAGATGTAATTTGGGTAATCATTAATAATATTCTATTAGGAATGTTTTGTTAGCCGGCCACATAATATAATAAGTGCTTTAATATATTTTTTTCATCCGTTGAGTGAGTGTAAATTTGCATGACGGGGAAAAGAATAAACACAAATCAGCTTCTCATTCAATTAATCATATCTAAAAATATTTTTCTGGATATATTTTAATGTTTCAACATAACAATTATACAGTAAAAAGTCTCTCGTAGCTTCGAAACAGCAAGTCAATTAATTCTAATTTTAAATGGGTAGATATAAAAATGAAATTCAATCTAAGAAATTTTTATAAATATATTTATTTAGTACATGTAAAAACTTAAATATCTTTAGGAGTTTATGTGGTGATTCATAGCAATATCATTATTACATAAGAAGAAATTGTATCAATTTATAGTTTTTCCCCTGATATTTTCTCTACATTATATACGTAAACATGTCCACATGTAAGAATATATTTTAATCTTATATAGACTGACTTTTAGACCGATAATTTCCCATTATCTATCATTTAAGTTTATTTTTTGAAGCTATCAATGATCTTTGCCACAAAAATTGAAAATCAACTAAAATTCGGGTAATTAAATATTCAGTCTTGTTTAGTATATTTGGGAATTAATTGCCTGTTTATGCTGCAGCAAGAAGGGATATGTTTTACAAAAGAATATAAATCTATGCGTTGGAAATCAGAATTTTCATTATAGCACAAGTTTGTCTATTTTATTTTGACATTGATATAATTATTTGCTTGGATCATCACGAATTAATATAAGCGGAAGAGTTCAGTCGTACTGTTTTGCAGCATTTCAGTCCCTCTTCTGCAGGAAAATACTTGAAAAAGGTTATTATTATCAATAATGAATTGTAAAAATCCATTTATAATATAAATCAAAACTATAGTATAATACTGATCACTACAGATTTTGAAACTGTATAAGAATGATATTCAGGACAGCACCAATTTATTGACGGCTGAATAAGTCGTAATTTTTAATCATGATCAAGTGAATATGCCACCTGAGCTGACATCTTTCCAACATTACATAAACTTAGGTACACAAGGTTATCATATATTGTTTCGCGCGGGTGTGCGCGTGCGTGATATATACAATATATATTTCAGGTAAAATTCATTTTAGACTATCGGTATCTGTATTAAACACGTTGTATGAATGCAAACCCAAAAAAATCTTGAGCATTATCCTGGGTAGTTATGTCTACCGGATTTAATTAAATTATATTAAAATTTCTTTATTTTAAACATTTTGAGCTTTCTGAGCAATTACATGTTTGCCGTATTTAACTAAATTACAGTCAAAACGTCATTTTTCGAATTATCCTGAGCATCACCCTGGGTAATAATGTCTACTAAATCTAGCTAAATTATATTTAAAATGTCTTATTATAAAAAAATAATAACAATAAAATAAAAAAAAATAAAAATCCTGAACTTTTTCCTGTGTGATTATATTTATCAGATCTAACTATTTAGATTGAAATTTAATGCAAGTATATTACACTATATCTCCTACAGTTTAATAATTACCTTCATCCGACAAAAAATAATTTGAAAATAAAGTGTACAGTCTTATGATAAGCAATAATAAATTACATTCAATAAACAACTTTAATAATAATCAATTAATAGGATAATTATCATCTTGCTAAAACTATACAGACTACTTCATGAGATTTTACAATAAGGAAAATTCAAAATCATTAGTCATCCTAATCAGAAATGTTGATTATTCCATTGAATCCAGCTTAACTATTAAATTTTGATTTGATTCAACAATTCATTTTTTCTTAAGCAAATTAAGATTTTAAAAAAAGTAGTTCTTTTAGTATTGTATTTTAAAAAATAAACAATTTATAAAACATTTTTTGATGGTTTTTAAAGATGTAAAACTTGTTTTGGAAATATTTTAACTATAATTTTGAAAGATTCTAGTTTTTGACATTCCAGATCGTTGCTGACAGGTCAATTCCAGATTATCGAGATGCTATATATACCTGCAACAGAAATAATCGAAGAATTTACGTCTATGGTACCATGAATTGCAGAAAATGAACTAAAACACACAAGAAATCCTGTTTACCGGCTTGGTTTGTCCTTCAATTAACAAGAAGAGTCACCTCCAACAACAAAGCACCACGAAATTCTACCATAAATTCACCTATCCTTTTCATCTGGCCGTAAAACCACAGTGGGTAGAAAATAATCGCCAATTGTGTTCCCACCAAAACCGCAGGCACAGTTTCCTCTAGTGACTGGAACAGGAAAAGAAATAAATGAAAAAAAGTGAGCTTCATCTCTTAAACGAAAAAAGGAAATAAAACTACTCTCTGGAGGGGTCCATTATACCGTTGAGGTGGAATTTAATCAGCTCCAACTGCAACCGAATGGATACCTATACTCGAGTCACACTGAAAACAAACGAAGATATTATGTCTAAGTTATACCCCCTCTTCCCAAGAGATGCATAAATACTCCCGGTTTTCTAGTGTTGCTTGACCGACGAACACGGTCCTGATGAATCATTTTGTAAGATGCGGTATAACCCAGTGGTCGCTGAGGTAAAAGGATTTACAAGGTTCTTACACAATTGGCCATTGCGTGATAAGGTTTATGGCCACTAGAGTACAAAAGAAGTTTAATTTTGTTCAAGAGAGGTACAGTAAATGGATTAAATCGACTCGGTTCGAATTTTAATTCCAAATTCTGACGTGGAAACCGTAGTAAAATGCCGCCTTGCTCATTATTACGTTAGAACTTTGAAAATAAATACCATAATTAAGGATTTAATGATTTATGTGCTTTATATTACTAAGTAGCCATTTAAGGCGAAAATAGGTGTGAAATATTATTATATTTAAAGATTTATAGGACAATATCATTTTTTGAGATTAATGTTCCTTTAGTATTTCTTTAGCTACAACAATCTCGACTCACGCATAACAAGTCTACACTAACCTAAGTTCATTTTTAGAGACTTTCATATAGGCAACCTATTTCTATATGAAAAATATAGGATATTTTTTTATTAAACCTTCATTATATAGTAATTTTTCACTATAAAAGAAATATGTTTCCAAAATGTTTTTGTGCTATTATTTAATGCAACCTTATATATTGTATTTAGGACACGAAAAGTGATATATATATTTCAATATAACAGGCTCATAAGGAAAATTTTAAATTGTCTTGACTGAAATAGAGAGAATTTAATTTGGCGATTTATTTGTAAAAGATATTCATCAAATTCATTTGAAAAATTTATTATCAAAAATGAAAAATGAGACGAATAATAAATATAAGCATATAATTTTTGAGAACTTTGGAACCGAATTGAATATCATATCTTAAGCATTTTCTTTCTAAACTACGTTCTCTTTAGTTACACTTTCAAAACTGTTTTCTTATATTTAGTGTTAATAGTTAGATAGTGTTTATCTCCAGAATTCAAATTGAGTATTTCAATTAATTAATTATGCAGCTTCAACTAGATAATAATTTTTCATGTTTAAAACTAACAAAATCGCTTGATATTTATGCTTATATTTAAAAACATTAGCCAATATATTATCGACATTTTTCGGTAACAATAATCTTCTATTGGAAATTTAAAAAATTAGCAATTCAGCTAATACTTTGTAATTTTATAATATCATTGCAAAACATCGTTAAAACCAACTATGGTGTAGTAGTTATATTTTATGAAAACTAAATTTTAAGTCTATATTTATGGAAACGTCAATCATATGTGTTAAAAAGGACTGGAATTATTTTGTTCTTTGACATGTTATAAGCTTTTATAAAACCGCGTCTGAGATAGAAGAGAAAGAATTATTTTGCAGAACAATACTAGAAATATTCAACGATACGTCTGGATCAAACTAGCCAACATACTATGACCAGACTGCCTACTAAGAAGTAAGGCAACTGCATTCGATTTATTATAAGCGGATATAGCAGCACAGAGGACTTTGAGTTGGTGTTAATTTATGGACGAACGGGTTCACACGGCAGCTGCAACTGCGAGAGAATACCAGCATTGATTTCCGAATGCTAAGCATCCAACTTGAATACTAATTGAAAGGTTAGTCCGACATGGTGAGCCATGTGGACATAATTGCAAAGGCATGTCGGGAGATTAATGCGTTAGAGCCGGACAGACTGACGAACCATGATTAAATGGAGAACAGTTGCGCATAGACGCCTTAGTGTTAAACGCTTTGTGCAATTCCTGTATGAATGCCTCGTGCTTTGATAGTGTTAATCTCCAGAATTCAAATTGAGTATTTCAATTAATTAATTATGCAGCTTCAACTGGATAATAATTTTTCATGTTTAAAGCTAACAATAGCTTGATATTAATGCTTATATTAATGTTACTTAATAGCAAATATTGTAAAAGTAAATGAAAGATATATTCTTTAGTCTTGGTAATAAATATTTTAAAAATAAGTTTTCATAAATTTGTGTGTGCATATATTCGTATAAGTTTGTGTATGAGATAAAGATTAAAAGTAAAAGGAATGGGTGTGAATTAAATATTAACTTTAAAACTATTTTAACTCAGGTATAGTGACAGGCGTATTGCCAGAAAAACGATTTTATGTTTTTACTTGGTGATATTGTTTAAACTGGCATTAAAATTAAATTTCTTTAAGAGAATGACATTAAATGTTACAGGCCGTTGTGGACTGGTAGGTTAGAGCGTTGTTGTCGCTTTCGGAAGGTAGTGAGTTGAATTCCAGGCTTAACCGAAGATCGATCGTGTTCGCAAAAGGCATTTGGGGCACGTAAATTTGCCACGGTCGCGCAGTGTTTTCCAAATGAATAATACTTCTCCAAATGAAATAATAACTACTGTCTAAATGGGGAATATATAAAAATGTCTTTCTAATTAATAAGTATGCAATAATTCTCGTTACTGAAAACTCGTGAAACTAATTTTACTCTGTAAAAATTTTAAACTTGATTTTACAGAATCGAATTAAAGAGAAAGCTTTTTTATTCCGATATTTTATTCAAATAATAATTTTATGCAGATAAATTTTAAAAATATCTATTGAAAAGCTTTCATGTATAAATCTGTATATATTTAAAAAATTATAAAAATGTACCATGTATAAAATTCTATAAAACTTTATGAACGCACAGCCATCGGAAATCATAATTTATAGATGAGTAAATATGTAATGATTGTGAAGAATTTTTTTACCATCTGTGTGGCAAACATTTCTTCAAAATGTATTGCCAAAATACAATTGGCATGCCAAATGGCATAAAGAAGCATTTGTCATTAAACTTTATTAAAGTGCGTTGGAAATTTGAAATTTTAATATTTAAGTCAATTAAGTTAAAGTGCTTTCGCAAATGTAATTAAATTATTATTAATTGCATTGTTATATTTTAATTAATTTATATATTTAGAAAATGCTGAAATAAATGCCAAATAAAAATATAATACAAATTCAATAAATTATAAACAAAATAATTATTATTCTTGTCAAATATGAAGTACCCAAAAATAGTACAAACATTTTGAAACTTTTTATTTCTTAGGATACCAATATTTTTTGCAATTTATTCAATTTTATTATAATTATATCGTAATATTTTATTACAATATCCCTATACATTAAAAGAGTTTAAGAATGGATTTTAAAAACAGAGGATCTAATTGTTTTTTTGGAAATCGGAAACAACCATAAGCTGAAAATGTAAATCTAACTGCATGCACAAAGTGAAATTATATATCATTAATGGAAATAAAAATATTAGTAATATTATTGAAAGAGACAAAAGTTTATTTTTTTAAATGAAATTCAAATTTTTTTTAAAAAATTAATATTGTCATAAAGGATTTAATGAACTGTTATACGTTAAAAAAATTATGTAATGGAAAATAATCACTATTTAACCATTTTCTACTGATTATATGAATGTCGTTTTTAATTTTATATTGTGATGTTAAATTAGTTCTTGCTCACTTATTGTCACTTATAGAAAGCATACAAATATTAAAACATAATAACTGCGAAATTAACAAAAGTTGTGCGTGAAGTGTTTCTTGTTTCAATTTTTCTTTGGTAACTTTTGTCAGCAATCTGCAATTTGTTTTGATTTATTAAAGCATGACGTCTCTTTATTCTGCATCTGTCCCTTGTAATTCTTATTTTATTTTTTCTGAATCTTTAATAAGAGACCATCTTACTTTTTCCAAACTTATTAAAATTTTTAACTGATATGTTTTTGGTAATAGCAATACTAAGAGATTTTTAACAGATATGTTTGGTGAAATGGTTCTTTGAACAATATCTTAAACGGTTTTGTTAACTTAATAAAATATTAACTATTTTTATGCTTGGGAAGTTTTTTAAGTTAATAATGAAATATATATTACGGCATTCTCATAATTTCTATATATATATATACATACATACATATATATATATATATATATATATATATATATATATATATATAAATATATATATATATATATATGTGTGTGTGTGTGTGTGTGTGTGTGTGTGTGTGTGTGTGTGTGTGTGTGTGTGTGTGTGTGTGTGTGTGTGTGTGTGTGTGTGTGTGTGTGTGTGTGTGTGTGTGTGTGTGTGTGTGTGTGTGTGTGTGTGTGTGTGTGTGTGTGTGTGTGTAACTCCGTTTTTATAATTTATTTTCAATTTTCTGAATTACGAAAGAAATTTGTTCTTTAAAATAAATTGTATGATTTGATATATATCTTCATGTAATTTTATAATTTTTAAAATTTTAACGGCTAACAATAAGGAATTATAATTATAGAAATTAATTTAAATTAACAAAATAATAATGTGAATATCCTTAAAATATGGAAATTAAATAAATATAATAAATGATATACTAAGAAGATTATAAATGTATGATTTCAAAGGAAAAATAAAAGAAGGTAACAATAGTATTATGCGTACTCTTAATACTATTGTTACCTTCTTTTATTTTGAGCGCATATTCAGAATTTTAATTAATTTTAATATTTTAACTTTCAATTCTTAAACTATAACAATGTATTTTCATGTTATAAAATATATTTAAAGTTTAGAAAAATTCATTTTCTTTGATAACATAAAAAATGTTTCACAATATATAATAGAAACTTTATTATTTTAACTAAAAGCTATTTCTATTAAGTCTTTTAAAACAAATACCAAGTTTTATAGTATTGAGACATAAACCAAGTAAGTTTTGAGGACATCCAGCATTTAATGGGAAATGTAAGGCGCAAATAAAAATCGGGAGTATCTCACTCAAGTAATTATCTTTCGCTCCATAAAATAGTTTTATCAGCATAAAACTCTAATTAAATCATCTCCTCGGCCTTATTATTTAACGACGGGGTGGTCTGAAGGGTTTCGCTTTTCGTCGCCCCGTTTGAGTGATACGAATAACAAGTCTCACATACACGCAACCATCTGCCACGGTTGCAGTTTCACTCGGCAGCATCGACCCTTAGCCACAACAATATAATAGTAATAGTAAAGGGAAAAAAGAGAAAAGATCGACACCCGGTACCATTTTCCCCCGAGAGATTTATCAAAATTTAATTACTGCACTCTTGCATTCTAGTGTTGGTGGTAAAGATAAAAAAAATTATTCTAACAAAGCGCTTGTCCTTCATCTGACCCATCCGTCCGCTTGTTCCCTATTGATCCATTTTGCCTCAAGGGAGGGATCTAAGCCCGAATAGGGGATCGCACCTGGAGTTGCAACAATACCTCAGTGGGAGGCCCAAGAGCAAGAGGATGCTCAGAGGCAAGAGTTTAACTTTTGCGTCACGTTCTGGCTCTTCTTTTAACTAACGTTTAGTTAGGAGCTCCGCCCGAAGTGGGGGAAGAAAAGAAAGACAAGAATAGGTCGAGGGTAAAATAAAAAAAGAAAGAGGGAACTCATTAGAAGCGCTACACTGCCACCTATCGGCGGACTGCTTTACTTAAAAAGCATAATATGTGTCGGACGCGGCACAAAAGAGGGCCTTTTTGCCGCGGATTCAGAGAATAAAAGCGAAAAATAATAACAGAGTTAAAGAAAAATAAAAAAAGGTGGTGCTTTTTATGACGATTCGTCTTTCTTTTACTTAAAGAAGGAAGGAGATGGAGTTTTGTTTCGGTGTTTTGTTTTACGGTGCATTTCTGAAAATTGCTCTCCAAAGGGGATGGGCGAGGGGACAAGAAAAGAAGGCATTAAGAAAGCGGTGTAAATAATGGGGGAACTTTAAAAGCGGGTAACACGAAACATTAGCGTTTGATGGAAAAGAGATGGTTTGAATTAATTAATTCAAAGGAATTACGGGGCCTAGAACAGCTGCCGCCTTTACAGAGATTATAATGGCTTATGTAAGAAGAAGTAATGATCGCCCGCAGAAATCCATTAGTGGGATAAGGTGAGGGGTTGGTGTGCTTCCGGGGAAGGGGGGGGGGCTGGTGCACTCAAATATGTAAGAAGAATCCAATAGGAAACGTTTGGGAAAATTAAAACTTAGAAAATCAAGTTAATGGATTTAAGGAAAATGAAAAAAAAAGAGAAAGGGAAATATTAACTGGGAAAATATTTCTATACGTGAGATTTTAATTCGCTTTTTAAGATTTCTTTCTGTAAAAGTTCGAGGGCAATTAAGTGTATTTAAAACACATATGCTAAACTAAATCCAGAATAATTTAGCAAAATTTGTAAAGGAAATTAAGTAAAAAGGCTTTAGTCTTTTAATCTTTCTTACCAAAACGTTATACGTGTGGAAACTTGAAAATTGTTTCAGATTTACTCCATAAAGAGTTTTTAATCGTTCCGCAGTGTTTAAAGGCACATTTTGCCGCAATATTTTGAATTATTCCATTCGCTTAGTTGTTGATGGAATCGAAATATTTTTATGTATCATTATGTTCAAAGATTGTAAAATATTTTATTTTAAATTTAAAACACATCTAATGTATACACAAGTGATAATATTCACCATTTTAAAAAAGTATAGCCATTACTTTAAAATTGTCGTTTAAATTTAAAACACATTTTTGAAAAAATTTTCTGATAAATTATGCGACACAATTCACACTTATGCCGTACACTCACACACATATGTTTGTATTAAATTGGTATTTAAGTGTTAATATATAATTAAATTTTTATATAATTTTTCAAGTGTCGACCGATGACTGAGTGGTTAGCGCTCATGACTCCTGAGCTGTGGGTTTCGGGTGCGAATCCTGGTTCGGGCATAGAAGTTACTTTCTCCCTCTGTTCTCTCTGTCCTTTCTTCTGTGAAGATTTATGAATGTGGTCCACCCTATGAACGGGTTTGTGGTGGTACGGAGCTGGCAACGATACTCGCCTCCGCGACTTGGTTCACAGGTACCCGCTGAGAAACTACAAATGCGTATCAGTCTCTGGCCTTGTTGTGGCATAGGGTTCGTCACTCAAGTGCCCACAAAAATTCCTCAGGTTGAAACACTCGCGCGCGCATATTTTTGCTTTTAAACTAAAGGCATTTATAGCTTGAAAAGATTAAAGTAATACATTGAATATAATTAAATAAGATATTTCTTCTTCGAAATTTCTTAATCTGTTTTTTTATTTTATTTATTTATTTATTTTTTACATGTTTTTAAGGAAAAATTTTATAAAACCTAAAATAATCATTATAACATAAGCATTTCTATGATACAATTCAAGTATTCTGATTCAATATAATCTAATATTATTATAACTCAACGCCTCCAACTTAATAATTATTTACAATTGGTTATATATTTCATACTAATGATTTCATTTTCCAACAAGACAATGTCTCATATCATGGGATACACACACACACACACTATATATATATATATATATATATATATATATATATATATATATATATATATATATATATATATATATATATATATATATATGGTATTTCTGTATTAGTTGAACTTTTAAGCCAAGAGGAATGTAGGGAAAATTTTATCGTAAATATTTTCATCAAATAACGTTTCATGAGAAATATGTTTATGTTGTCTTAAATATGCAGCACAACATAATTTTTTAATTATAATAGTTTCAAACATTTTAATTAGTATAATTATGGAAGAAATTATTGAATACTTATAAAAAGGAATATCAATAAGGGAAAAATAATAGGTTAAATTCGAAAAATTTGATGAATAATTGAAACAAAAAGCTTGGTAACAAGATAAAAAATACTTTTGCCATGGAATTATTTTTATATAAACGTTATGCATTTTCAGTCAAAATTAAAATAATGTTGTCATAAGATTTATTTTGCTGTTAAATAATGACAATCTTGTAATATTTAAAAATCATCAGCTTATTAATATTTTTAAATGTTGTAAGAATCGAGTGTTGAGATTTAATAAATATTTTTAGAATAAGATATCTTCTACGGAAAAATCTCCTGACGATGAAACTATCAGATGGGAGGGAAAGAATTCTACAAGATTTATAAACTAGCATTCCAAATGCATGTCGTGATTTATTTAAGATATTTTTCAAACGTAACATGTTTTCTGTTATCATTGACAACTTTTAACAATTGGCGCAATATCAGAAAAAGTCTAGTTTAAATTTGGCGACAAATGACAACCAATTCCGATTTCGAATGCAAAATTCAAGCCATTTGAATACATTTCTGCGAAAATAGCGAAAATTGACATGGGGGAGAGGATTTGAATCTCTGCTTGTTACAAATAGCCTCTTTTTTCGCGATATCACGCGAAAACTATCTGATGGGGGTGGGGCATTCCTTCAAAGAACAAAGGCAATATTTCTCGCATTCACTACAGTCAAGACAGTTTCTTACGAAAACTGTTTCGATACGTTACACTCGATCGTCGCCTAAGATCAAATCAAAAAAGCAGAAAAATTCGGTCTATGAAATCTTATCCACTCCATAGGAAATTTCGCTATTTTTAGATCTTCAAGAACCAGCTCGAAATATATAGGGACGAGGGAGGGGCGGAAAAAAAATAAAATAAAAAGATCTGTCTTAGGGTTTATCAAAGTTTCTTTCCCCTCCCCAGAATAAAAAATTGAAATCGGAAGTGTCACTTGAGCGATTGCTGCCATTAATAAAATAAAGTTGGAATTTTTTTTCTCGCCTCACTCGATCCCATTGGTGCGCTTCGATAACTCTTTGATTTCTTTAAAAATCAAACCAGCCAATGAAAATGGAATCGACATATTTCTTATTTTTTTACAGAACCTAGCTGAAATGTCTTCGTTTTATCTGCCTAAATAAATTCACGTTTTGGGGCTTTTGTAGAATTATACAATGGATTTAATTTTTTTTAAAAGATTTTGTTTGAAATGTTTGACCATTACTGTCTTTTAAAATTTTTGTACCAAGTAAAATATGCTTATATGTGTGTATTTATATATCATAGGAACCTATTTTTTTTCAAATTTTTATTTACAAATTACATCACTGTTTTATTGTTACAATTCTAAAGAACGATTAAATATGATCTAATTGAAAATTATTTGAAAATTTTCTTAGAATAACATTTAAAAATGTAACTTTTTTTGACAATTATCGACCTGATTATAATTTCTGAGTAGAATAGAGGGAATAAAAACCTTAATAAAAACCTTTTATTTTCTATAAATGTCATTGTGTGAGTGTCAACGGTCAAACAATTCTACTATTATTCGGTAATCGAATTAATACACATACATAGTATACATAATAAAACAATAGATAATTACTTTAAGCCAAAGAATAAAAAAAAAGTTTTTATGCTTTTATTTGTATAAGCTAAGAAAAGCTTATTTTATTTAACTTATGGTAGTAAAAGCGTAAGTTTTCATAAATTTATGAAAATCAATATTTATAAATCAGCGTAATTAACTGCAACTTCTTTTAACTATACTAGCATCTTATATAATCCATAAATTAAATGACATTGCGTTTCATTAGATTATACGCCAGTTCCCAAATATTAACTTTTTGTAAATCGTTTATTAATCGCTTGTGGTGATGGACTTTGTTTAACTTTTATTATTTTACAACATATGGACGAACATACACACAAATTATATTGTTACCATAAAATAGTTGTAATGTTGTTAAAATAGTATAATATTGAGCTTTAATACAAAAATAGAAGGAGTGTGCGGGTATGTTGCTATTTTATAATTGCATTAAATCATGCTTGTTCACATTATTTGTTCTATAAGCATCTCAATTTAACGTCTTTCACACTCAAAATGATTTTTGGGGCACGATCCATTCACATGACGTCATTCAATTCTCGGTATTAAGGGGAAGACTCTAAAATGTTTTAATCTCCATTGTTTATTAAAAATAACGATAACAATGTTTCCACCTTACTTAGAAACATCATTTGAAAATATGACACCACATTCGACAAATTATTTTATAAAACATAAATGCAGTACAATCAACATAATTAAAAAATGAAAAACACTTATTATTTATATTATGCATTGAAAAGGCTTATTTCAATTTTTAATAATCCCAAGAAAATAAGCTATGGAAGAAGTATTACGTGAGAAAATGCTTAAAATGCCCCTAATACCAAATATTTAGGCTATGTATTCAATATATTACAAATAAAACAAAACTACTATGGTGAATACGTTTTAAATATTAAATTTAATATATGCATATTAAATTGCATTCGTTTAATTATTTGAATACTGTTCTTAAAACTTTCTTTTTAGAATGATTTTTGAGTTCCTTTTTCAGTTTTGGTACATAATCATTTTGTATTTCTTAAACGAAACATTGAGTTTTTATGCAAAGCAATTAAACTTTTAATTAGTATTAATGATCAGCTTAGATTTACCTAGTTAGATGTGAATAAATAAAATTAATGAATAAGAAGAATTCGATGAAAAGATAAAAAAAATTATAAACATCAGCAGATTTTTAAAGAGTTTATTTAAAAAATGAAACTAAATATATATTTTCTAAAACTTTTTTCATATATTGCATATATATACATATATTTCTTGAATACACATATTTTTCGTGAATCATTTTGTAATTACAATTCATTTATTACAACTAAAAATATTTAAGAAAATTAAACCATGTTATTGGCTATTTTTATAAACTTTGGTGGATTGTCTTAATAATATTTAAAAGTTAAAAAAATAAATAAGGAAAAACTGGAAAAAAAATCCTCAACTTCTGCTAAGAGCCGCAGAAGAGTGAAACTGTTGGTGAAGTCATATAAAGCAGTTTGATTCGATCTGATGCACATTCGTAAGAAAAGAACATGACTATATGTAATAAATTCAAAACAGTGAAGCTTGAAATTTCTATGTGCGATTTATAAAGCATGCTCCCATTTATATAAGGAACCAATTTTATCCATGTTTTAAATTTTTTATCCATAATCCACGAAGTGAAAAATGATAGTCAATAACACTTTGTGTATATACTATACAATGACTTATGCTTTCATAGAGCACTATATATTTTTTAACACCACAATCAAAATTCTCGAGTCGATGAAAACGCAGCGCCAGAAAAATCAGTAATCCGACCTAGTTCATGCAAAATGAAATTGTTTTGATCTCTCAGCCAGCGCCAGGACACCGAGAACGTGACTCGAATAACCGGGCAGATTTGCAGAACTTTCCCCTTTCCGCATAACAAACAGCACCCGGATCGTGCCCTTTGAGCCTCTTTTGTAACGCTAGTAACGACAACTTTGGAATAGCTAAGTGGCAACAGCAGCTACAAGTTGTGCCTAAAATCCCGATTACAATGGAAAAAGCAAACGATCGAGAAAGCTAGACAAAGCTGCTGGTAGCTTAAACGGCTTTGATGTAAAGCAAAGCGAGATCGGATTGAGCTTTAAAAAAGTAATGGATGTCCTCTTACTCGGGTAGAAATCTGCATAATTGTTTTGATCCCTTTTCATTCCGTGGAAATTTAATTCAGGATTGAAGATAATGTATCATTGGACAGTTTCGCGCTTCATTTTTTTATTTGAAAGTTTTATTTATTTAAGTTCTTTGAATCATGGCAGGTTTTTATTTCACATTTATACAGCGTAGTCTACTGTCAAAGGAAAATTTTTAGAATTTAGTGATTTAATTTTTAAATAATTATTTAGTTTTAACTTTCATAGACCTGTAAAAAAGTTGAATAAATAATTAATTAATTTTTTTATGTATCCTTTTAATCTATGCTATATCTAAAATTTATATGTAAATACCATAAGCTTTTTTTCCTTAACTTTTCTCTGGTTTATCATGAGAGTTAACAACGAAACTTACCATATAATTTTTAGTTGTATTTTCATATATTTTCATTTAAGTAGAAAAAGAAGACAAATAATTTCGAATATGGCTGCATAAATAATTGTATTTTTATATATTTATGAATCTACTCAAAAATTAAAATCAAATAAACTGAATAAATTAAAGAGTGTAGAGAAGAAAAAATTCAGTCGAATAGGTTATATTTGGCAAAATTATTACTGTGATCTTGCGAATTTATGTTTATGCGTGACTTTTATTAAAAATACATCCATTTGACATTTTATCTATTGAGCTGAACAGTGTATTTCAGAAGTTCTTCCAATTTTTTAAAGCACTCTTTAATTCAGATATAAAGGAATATAGAATCCAAACTTTGCCCAAAAGTCTGAAATAAGAACTCAAGAAGTTATTTTTTTTAACTAGTCAAAAAATTATTGATCATTCTCAGATTTAAGTGCATCACAATATAACGTTAAAAGCTATATGATTACGAAGTAGGTTCAACATTTAAGAAATGTGTAGAATGGATATATTCTTTTTTAAGGAAGTCATTGAAAATTAAAAGTATCACATATTATATACATATTACTTAGTACTAAATAATTTACGAACAGAGCTAATGTATTAAATGTTATTTAAAATATTATGTAATACATTTATCTCATTATCACCCATGAAGAATTTAATGATGTATATCCAGCATTTATTCCATTTCTGAATAAATAAAGAAGTACTTATCCTAAGCAAAAATGATTTCCATCATTAATTATGACTCCTTGGATATTATTTTAGAGATAAATAATAGGCATCTACATTATATTTTTATCGTTGTAAAATATAATAACAATATAATCTATTTTGTTAATATATTTCAATAATACATTGCTTTAATATCATCAATATAAATATCATTATAATTATTAATTTTCAAATATAACTACTGTTATCATAATAGCATTTTATTAAATGACAAAAGCAATATTGTTATCAATATTACAAAAAAGGTATCACAAATTTTAATCATAAAAATAATAGTTGTACCATATTGATCATAGTAAGCAATAAGTTCTTTTAAAAGTTTTAGCCTTAAATTCAAAATCGTGAATTAATTCGAATGTAAAATTCATTACCATAGCTTTGACAATTAAAAGTGAATAAATATCTTAGTAATGAAAAATTCTTCCTTGAAAATGCTGAAATCATTTCCTGTTACTTTAATACTTGGGTTCGCTTCTTAACTTTTAAATGTTTCCTGGAGTTTCTTCAAACAAAATAAATATTATCTTTACTCAAACTTGATCAGAGTTTTCTCAAGATAAACATTATTTTGTCATAGGAAAAGTTTTATTACTCTCTTCTAATAACGTATTAGCGGATTTAAGCAAACGTAATTTAGCAATTTTGGAAAATATCATAACTGATGCCATATCGAAAAATAAATATCAGCATATTTTGAAGAAATTAAAAAAATTATAAATATTTCATATTATAATTGCATTTATTACAAACGCAGATTATAAAATATATTTTTCATTTAAAATGCACTCTTACAGCCATTTCATAAAATTTTGAAAACATTTTGGAGATTGAGATGTTAGGAAAGTAATTATGACCATTAATTATTTTCAGAGATCACATCTACACCATTATAAAATCAAAAGTCAACAAACATCTCTTCAGCAAAGAATTTCATTGCAAATGTGCATGTTTTCTTGTAAATTAAAAAATTAGTCAAAATTGTTCGATTTTAATTTTTTGTTAAATTTTAGAAATGTAAATTATTTAAAGGAATAATAAAATTTTGTCATTGGTTTTGTTAGAAAGAAACTCTATGTTTTACATCGAAAGGCTCCTATTACCACCCTACTTCGTTGGTCTGATAAAGAAGAAAATGTCTCTATTTCTTTTAGTAATTACTAGTTACCGCAGATTACAAACTCATGCCACGTATTGTTAAGTAGTGTAACAGTGGCCAGCTGAGTAAAAAAATCAAGCATAGCTGTCTTTGAGTAAGAAGTTTTGAAGGTTTACAATTTTGAAGGTTACCTACTGTGCAATATTCATCTCATAATTTCTTCTTACAGCAATCCAATTCACTAAAAAAATAATTTCTTTTCAATTTCTTTAATCAGCTAATAATTCCGGTGCTATGAAAGCCTACAAATATTAAGGGGTTTCTTACCTTGATCTTCACAATTGCTGTGACGTAGTGAAAAGGTTACTAATTTAGAGTAATTACTTGTACTTAATCGGTGTTCAAAATGTGATGGCATTCGATTCCATTCACATCGGTGTTTTTATATTCAGCCGGAAAGATATAGTAATAAGAAATTCCTTATTTAAAATAGGACAATTTTGAAATATTTCAAGTTCCTATTACTTAAGAACTCCAGAGTCAAACGATGATAATACATATTATCCATAAGTACACCATATATATCTTTTATTTTTAAGGAGTTTTTTTACTTTTACATATTTATTCATAATGATTTTTTTACACAGAAATATATATTGTGTGTTATATATGTGGTGTTAAAGGAAACTCGGAATTCAGTTTCATCAATTATTACATTATTTAGCACTAATTCTTGACTGGAATTGCAAATCATCCTTTGAAAATCAAAAGCCGTAAAAATTATTCAAAAAATTAAAATCAAACGTAAAAGCTATCTGATAATGTTAAAGCTAACTTCCGTATTTATCGTTTTTGGGATTAAACTTTTATAGTGTTTTCATCAAAAAATATGTTCTCTCCAAAAAGATTGCTCTTGTCTTCGCTGAGAGAAATTTATTTTATATTTTTCATAAAATCAGCCCAAGTTTAAATTTTTTTAATTTGTTGCAGAATAAACACTTAGTTTATTTTACATAGTCAGCAGTAAACTCGCGACCATTATTATAAAAAAAACACATATATCAAAAGATAAAATTATTTCATCATCGCCTTTATTTTATATGAAATGCTAATTGGCCAAATTAATTTGAAATAATCTCACCTTCTCGATGCCAGCAGTGCAAGCGAAAATATGACATTAGCTCTGACGTTGTTTTGTTTTCAAGATCGAAAGCTGAGAATAATTCCCCAGATTACAATTGCCGGAAGACTAAAATATTCATGTTGGACTGTGCAATATATTGTGTGAAATGTTTTAGCATAAGAAATTCACAAAGGACAGATAAAACTCTGTCTGTAAAAGATAACTTCACGACGTGAGAACAGTTGCCACGAAAATCTTCAAAAAATAAATATAAACAAGTAAAAATCTTCAAGCTGTTCACCCAACCATCTGAAGAGGAGGATAGAAAACTATACTAGAGCCAGAACAAAGAGGCAAAAACTACTTTGAAAAGTTAAAGAAACAAAAGAAAAGAGGAGAGAAAAATAAAATGTAAAGTTGAAACGGACTGTGCAAATCCCACGTATTTTGCAAAGTAAGATCTGTCAAAGATTTTATTTTCTCTGATGAAACATTTTAGGTGATTTTTTCCCCAGGAAAACATTATTTTAAAAAGTATAAATGTTTCTCACAAGTAAGATTCTGTATAAAAAATATTTCTCTTCTAAGAAGAAGAAGTTTTATTCTAGAAATATCCTAAAATATATAAAATGAAAATACATTGAACAATGATATCTCTCAATATATATTTATGTAGATTTTACGATATGCTTTCATATTTTTTGCTCTGTAATCTGGTTTGTATTACAAAAGTAAAATTATTTTTATATATTCTAATTAATTTTATTATAAATGAGAAAAATATCTGATTGTTGATAAACTAAAGCATTATTTACAATATTTAAAATTACTCTTGTTTGTATTACTAAGCTCAAATTGTTAATTTAATATGAATAATTTTTATTATAATTTATATGTACATATAACCCAGTAAGAATTTTTAATAAATCGTCTTTTAAGTTATATTTTGAGATCTCTCAAATATCCTAAGAAAAAGTCACCATTGCTAAATTATAGTACAAAAAATAATGTCATATATATATATCATTTTTGAAACTCGTTTATATATATATTTTTATATAAAAACGATTTGTACCATTTCGAGCTAAAAGACAAATGTTTTTCCGTGTTTGTAAATAAATCGTTTAACATTTGCTTTAGAATTTGCATTTATTTTGAATGGAATGTAGAAATTTTGTTTAAAATTTAATAAAAAAAATTTAAATGGAAATTCAACGTTTAGCGTACTAAAAATTTTCTCTGATATAGAGAGAAATTCCATTCTATTTGAATGAGGTATATTTGTGTTCTTAGAATCTGCATGCTTACCCAATAATACTTCAAAGAAAATATTGAACAGAAATATCATTGTTTGAATAGTATTTTTCGTCCTTTAGGGGAAAAAAAATGTCCTTCGATTTTTGAATATTTCGAAGTTCTAGATAAAAAGGACTCAACGTAAAAATTTCCAAAATAAATATTCTGAATAAATTTCTCGAATTCACAACAACAAACAAACGTAATCTCTTAAACTTAAAAAGAATAGTATACTGGGAATGATAAACCTTAGAACGTGCACATCCAAACAAACAATAATTGTCCCTGGATGGACTTTCTTTCATTTTGAGTCCGACCATTCGTTATGTCTCCCTAAATCCCAACCATATTTCAAAACAGTCTTTATTTTATTATCGTTTTCTCTTGTTGTGTGAAGTACGAACCCTTTGTTCCGATTACTCCGTTGCCAGAATTGAAAAGAAAAAAAAAACTCGATTATTTAAAGAGACGGACGAGTAGAAAAGAGTAGAAACTGTCTAGAAGAAAATAGATATAAATAAACGGTTCTAGTTCTTTTTATCTTTAAGGGGAAATACTCTCTTTTCATTTTATAAGAAAAAGGAACTGACGAAGAAGATGAAAAAAATATTCTCTGAATTTATTCGTGTGTAACTTGAAATCGCCGTAAAGAAGATTAATGGCGGACACGTGACGTCACGATGATCTTTAGCGCCACCTACTGGAATAGCAGAACAAAACGTTAATAAAACGGTTAAATAATGTACACAATGTTCCATCAAGTAAAGCTACCTGAGAAATAATGTTCTATCGAGGAAAAGTTACAGCGTGTGAAGTATTGAATTTTGGAGCCATTTATTTTACTCGAAAATTTATTTGAAATACCTAAATTGACTCAACGGCCCTTTTTTTATTTTCTTTTAAAATTTATAAATGCAGATTTTCTATTGAAAGCAAGATTTGAATAAATAAAGTTCGTTGAAAAGTATCTCACGTACGCTTAAATAAATTTTATTTCGCTAAAGATCTGCTTAAAATTTTGGCTTGGCTATTACCATGTTTATGTATAAATAAATATGTAAAGAATATTTTTTTAATTAATACTTAATCTATTATAAAGTTTAAAACTACATTTGCTTCTTAAACTATTTAAATAACACATAAATAAGTTTAAGAATCAGATGCATTATTGAACCACATCCACCAATACTTATATATGAGAATTCTAGAAATGCATCAATGTGGCAAATTTCTAATCAAGAGAAATTTTGTATTTTGACATTGTTACTTGATTGATTCTTCACAATGTTGCTTTAAAAATACAACACAATTAAATACTAATTATCAAAAACTTTAGACTATTTTTAATTCTAATAGTTGTATTTATGATTATTATACTGTAAGGAAAAAATATGATATAAAATAAATATTCATCACCAAGCAATTACATATATTCAGAAATCTTTAAGAATTGCAAGGAAAAAAATTCAATGCTTTAATAACTCTTAATTCTGAATGAGTGAAATTTTTTAAATTTAAATCATTCATTTAATGAAGTTAAAAAGTGCTAAATTAAATTGTTGACATTTGTTTTCTATTATGCCCTATTCTATTTAACAGTTGTGAGACTTTTTAGCTCATAATAAAAAAAATTCATATATATAAAGTTTTTTAATTTTTTTAAATGTCTTTTGAATTTTAAAGATTATTTTATTATATTTGTCACATATTTTCTGAATTATATATAAGTATTTACATACTCCTATATTTAATCCAGACTTGTATTATTTAATTCCTTATTCAGTTGCTTCAATATTAATTTTTTCCATTTTATTCATTATATAGAACACAAAGTGCTCGCAGTTGCTTAAATTTGATTTTAGACTTCATCCTTCAAAAAGTACTAGAATATGCATTAGCTTTATTTTCTCAGAACTATATTTAATGTAAAACGATAAAGGATTTTTAATGAGTAAATCAATCTATATTAGATGGTATAACTTTATGATATTGACTTTGGGGAGGTATGTCTCGGATTCGATCATATCCATGGTTTAACAAAAACAAATAGATGTTACGCTTCTCTTGTTTTCTCTTTCTGTATGCTCATTAATCGAAGTAGGGGGTGGCAGAGTTCTCTTGGTTTCTTGCCTTGAGAAAACTGAATACAGCCTACTATCTGTGAAAAGTCTTCCCAAAGGAGAAGCAATATGAATGAATGTCTCACAATGATTTTCAGATGTTAGATTATTAGTTACTTGGTATTAAAAAGCATCAGATTTGACAGACGTACATGCAGAAAGTCTTTATTCCATTATCCAATTTAAGTAATCAATCAAAAATAAAAATATATGAAGAGAAAAATCCCTTTTTTATATTACATCGTTGTTGAATACTTTTCTTCATTTGATATCTAAATTCAAACTCAACCTGTGTCACGTCAGCCTATGCGAGACAAATCCTACTGTGCCCATAATTGTTGAACCGAGTTAGGGGTACTGTGACCAAGAACCCTGGGGTATATGTCCTGGTTGGGTGGTCAGTCTAATCTGCGTTTAGTTCCCAAGCATGATTGGTACTCACTTTATCGACCCACTGAAGGAATGAAAGGCTGAGTCGACTTTGCCCAACTCTAGGATCTATGTCTTGGGAAAGTAAAGAAAGCTCTACCACTAAACCACCAGGCTTCAAATTCAAACATTACTGATTGTAATATCATATTAGGAAAATGACCTCTTATTTTCTTACTGTCCAATGTGCTATGCTGGGAATCAATTTCAAATCTGATTGTTTGATTATTTCCAAGACGTCTCATGGCTTTATATGTATTAAATATTCACAAGACCTAACAATAAGATGTGAATATAAGGTTGTCATCTCAGAGACATCCTCATTTGGACTGTAGATCAATATTATGTTACTATATTAAATAATTAAAATTGATAGAAATACATGGCCATAAAAAGCAATTCTAATATAATTTTTTACATGCTCACTGAAAAACATTACCTTTTTAACTACGGTGAAGTCAATCTCATCAGTAACCAACGGTATATTATTTAAACGTTTACGTAGCGAAATAAAACCGCTTTAATTTTATACCACATTAATATATATGTATATAGGTTTGCATAAAAAAGCGTAATTTATTTAATAATATCAATAATAAAATGGCAGAAGCCCCATTAAGTCGCAATTTCATAAATTTATTCTGCTTTTCGGGCTGTTGGCACTAATTAGAAATTTCTTCTCCTCTTAGGAAACGAGAAGAAATTTACAAGATAAGCAACATATGTGCTACTAAAAAATAAAATAAATAAAAATAATAATAAATCGCGTGATAAATCAAAAACTGAATTTTTTCCCACTTATCTTTTCTCAAAAGTAGAACCTTTGTTTTGAAATTAATAGAATAAAAGTATTTATTCTTTGCAATGTTCCCCAAATTAATTCTGAGCTTTAAGAAATAGAAAAATAAACACTAAATTCGTGCTTTACTTAACACATTTCTTTCGCCTTATTTTACTGCAGCAGATCGGAATGAACAATTATTTTACGCGGTTACGGTTCAAGTTATGAACATTTAAGTACTCCCGCGCATTTGCATTACAAGAAGAAAGGTGCTTTAATTTATGACCGCATTTTCTACCGCGAATTCTTTCCGGCAGAATTCTAAGTAGTTTTCCCTATTACATCAGGGATTTTTTTTCCCTTTTTTCAATACCCACAAGAGAATTAGTTCATTTTGCGGCATCACGCAATGCAACATTTGTTTAGTTTCGGCTAGTCATTAATAACATAAATTAAAGCAGCCGTTTCTGTTTTAAAAAAATGCTGAAAAGAGAAATTGTATGAATAATTTTTGTGATTTAGTTATGAAAGTTTATGAAGCTCCTTTAACTACTGTTTTAACTAGAGTTACTTTATTACACGCAGCTGCTTTTGATATTAAGTTAAAGAAACCTTTAAAAAAATCTCCGCTTTTTATATTAGAGCCAAGAATGATTAAATGCTTGTAATTAAAATTAATGAATCTTAATTTCTCTTTTTATTATGTTGTAAAATCAAATGTTCTTTAATCAAAATTTTGTTTCCGTTTAAGTTTAAATATATTTTGAAATTAATCTCTATATTTATATTATTCAACCTTGTATTACTTCAATTATATACTACAACTTTAGCTTTCAATCAATGGCCATTAAGCAAAATTCCTTATAAAATTCAACAAATATAGCCTCAGTCACTTAATATAATCTAGCAGAAGCTTAATTTGAAACCAGATTAAAGTTTAACAGTTCTAAATTGTTAGACCTATCCAATAAGACACAAACTTATGTATGTGAAGATTTGTGAATCACTTTTATTAATGTTTTAGCTTTGAAATAAAAGTTCTTTCAACTGCTTGAATGATTGGGATAATGATCTGTGAACAATGCTTTCCTCGTATCCTTGCAAGCATCTATATAAGCAACGGAGTTACGATATTTTAAAATTAATTCCACCTGTCACATTGTGCGAAAATGCATAATTGATGCATTTCTCTTCTCATGTGACATTATTTCATATGCAAATTGCAGAAGCTTGTCGTAGTCGGTCAGATATATAAAACGTGACAAACTGTGACATATGAAATATTCAAGATTTCCACACAGAGTTTAATACCTACAGTACAATTTCCAACTTGCACAATCATTGGATTTGAAGCCTTAGAACAAGTTTATGATATATGTGTATTCGTAATGACTCGACTCGTTATAATTATGCAGTTTCAGCGAAGAATGATTTATGGGATTTAACATGTTGGGACATGCCACTGGACAATATTCAAATTTTCATTCATTGGCGTCAGATAGTGAATAGGTCATCGTGTGAAGTGGGTTTAACTAAATTCAAATCTCCTGTTACCTCTATAGTATCAAACATTCTATGATTTCATACTGAGGTAGAACTGGTTAGGAGTTAGAATTTCATTCGCTTACAAAATAACTAATACGCATTTCTATACAAGAAGAATCACTAAGTATATATATATATGATGAATAAATTTTTAGAATATTTATTTTATATATTTTATATAAAAGTTTATCTTTTAAATTGAATTCAACTAAATTCTTAGTTTTGAACAATAATTTTCTTTTTTATGAAAATTTTTATATTAACAAACAAGAAAATCAAACTAGAAAAAAACTTGAATATAGAATATTGAAAATTGAATTTAGAGCTAAATAAACCAAAAATCAAAAAATTTAATTAATTTATTGTAGTTAGAAATCAATTTTTGTTATAGTAGTAATACTTATTAAAATATACAGATAGAAAACACGACAACATTGATCAGATCAAAAAGGACAAAACATAGACAGCACGAAGCAGAAATTCATAATTTATTTATAAATTCAATAAAAGTTATTAGTTTTTAAAATCTTTATAAGAAGTGAAATAAATTCAGTACCTTTATTTCCCGTGGATTTATTATATTAACTAAAAATTAAAATATGATTCAAATATGAATACATTTTTAAATAACGAAGTTAAGATTTGAACTTTTATTGAAATCAGAATTTGAATATTTTAAAATTTTGTGACAATTAAAAAAATTAACTTGCTTGAAAAAAACTAACGGAGACGGGCATGATCACTTTTACTGTTACTTCTATGAAGCTATGCAGAATCATAGGTGATATCTCAATAACTAATACATCAAAGGCAGTAACTAATACGTTGCTAAACTTTTTACAAGGTATTTTTCTTTATAAGTGTCTGACAACTAGGTACTTTCAAACATGATAGTAGCAAGTCTGCATGTAAGCATATCAAGATAGCCATTATCTATTTTAAAAATCGAGTCCTTAAATTTTTTTATCGGTTTGAAAGTTTTCGAAATACGCTTTTCAGTCCCATGACAGAGTTCCCCAGCTTCAAATGGTTAATGAATCGATGATAATTAAAAGTATAAATGAAAGAGCTACTGAAGATTGTAAAAATGCTATTTTTCTCAATAAATTCTTAGACTTGATAATATATTGACATAAGGCATGATTCAAATTTATCACTAAAAATACAATAGTTTTGCTGAATTATTTTCTTAAATTAAAATTATTTGTTTATATTTACTGTGTTTCTATCCATTTCACTGTTTTCATGATATGCTATTTCCTCTATTCAGTTACGGTGAATTTCAGAATAGATCACGCCGACCAAAATATAAAGATTAATAGAGTATGAGATTTAAAAATATTATTGCCCACCACAATCTAAATAGAAGATTTTATGACGCTTATATTGAAGTTCAATTTATAAAATTTTTGTATTAACATTTTAATTTATGTAGAAGCTCTTCTATCGTAAAAACGTTGTAAAGAAAATTATAAAACGGGCGAAGCATTCTCTGGCTAAACCTCTTTATATTCAATATATAAAAATAAGGATTTGCCTTATAGTAAGTCCATGTAATAAATATTAACTATCACATGATTCGCAAATTGAAATCTTTCGACATGATTTCATCATTTTAAAATGTTGGAGAAAATCTCGTCTATTCATCACGTGAAACTTAATGAACTTAAATTATTTTGCTTGAAAATTCAAGATTTCAATTCAAATTTTTCATTTTTTTTCTGATCCACGAGAGAAAGTATTTAAATTTTTGTTTGCATGCTGAAAACGTTTTGAGTGATATAAAATAGAAAGAGCTCTCCTGTGTCTTGGGGCATTACTAGCTATTGATTTCACTAATATCCCTCGTTAGCATATGGTCTTTCATGTCCAAAAGATCAGATACTTGAACTAGCAGATCACCACTTCGATAGTGAACATCAAAAATATAGTAGGATCCAATGATTTTCTGCTAATGAGGAATGGTGAAGAAGAGAAGGTCAACTCAAATGTTGACCATCTCATTTGGCAATACTTAAAAATTGCAAGATGAATTGCTGAGTTTTGTGGTTTCTATCATAAAAGATAAGCAGAAAAAATGTATCATAATAAGCGAATTCAACCTAACCTAACGCGAAATAACTGAATAATTAAACTATCCACAATTAATCGAAACTTTCTAAAATCAAATTTGTCAAATCTAATGAAGTTAATCGATATAACTGTTTAATGTAAAATTGCATTTCATAGAAATTGCTAGTAAATGATATTTATCGGCAAGAATTACCCCAGAAATATGAAACCTGGCAAGCGCAGGACCAAGAGGTCGCACAGGATCAAGGATCAGTCGGTAAGCATTTTCATACATGAGTAAATCCCTAACTAAGCCGAGTTTTAAAGCGAAACGGCCACCGAAATGCTTAGGGTCGTCATTTTCCTGCAAGGAATATACACCGAACCACGATTCTTGAGAGGGAAGGAGCACCGCAGCAATCATAGACCAAGGGTAAAATCCAGCTCCCTTTAATTCCTTAGAGTGCACAGAACAGAGGCACCAATGGCACCATCAACTCCTCCTTCCTCATCCACCCCGTGAAATGATGATTTCCAAAAGTTCACCCGTCCATTTTCTCGAGTTTTCACGGTTCATTGTTTTTCATCCACGTCTTTATTCCTCTCGGTTTGTATTTTAGACTTCTCGTTGTTATTGATCACTTCTCTGTGTTTGGAAAATAGAAATCACGAGGGGGCCACCACAAATTGCAGGGTGGAAAATCGCAATGCACTCAGCATCCTGAAAGGATTGTGGTCATTTTCCCTTTTGATGCAGACGGATTCCAATTTCAAGGAAAAGGCATGCATAGTAATTGTCAATATAAGTATTTTGATCGTATTCTATAAATTGTACCCAGATATTTTATTCATATTTTAACCCATTGCGCATTCTTAAATTTATGCGTGACAAAATAGTCTTTTATTCAAGCAACAACATAATCTAATAATAATAATAAATGAAGTTTTGAAAAATTGCATACAATCATACAAAAACAAACTCTCACCAAAATTGACAACTTAGTCACATTATAACTGCTGTTCCATCAGTGCAGAAAAGTTTGTAGATTATTACATATCTTAGTTATAAATTATTACATATCGCTACTTAAAAAAGAGAAATGACGATTTCGGTGTTGTATAACCATCTTTATAAAAGATAAACTTATTATAAGATGTATTCTTATATAGAAAAAACATCTGGAATAAAAGCACTTGTATTATTTCATGCTTATTATTAACACATGTGCATTAAAAGTAATGTAATAAGAATTCTTAGATTATATTACGATCTGCTCAGAAGAACAGGAATCTGAAAAACTGTAATATTGAGGCTAACTTTATTTTTATGAACACTATTTTTAGAAAATATGAAATATATTTTATAAAGGAATGTATAGTAAAGCGTGAGAGGATATTAAATAATTTTTCGATATCTTCACTCTTCAAAATTGTAGAGAGCATAAGAATCTTTAGATCACAAAATTAAGTAAATGAAATAATTTATTTTTAACTTATATATTTAATAATATATATATATATATATATATATATATATATATATATATATATATATATATATATATATATATATATATATATATATATGAAAATAAAAATAAAGAAAATTAATTTTAATCCGTCAAAAAGAAGTTAGAATTTTAATCAAACGAAAGCAAGATGTGTATTTTAAGGATAATTCTGATTTATATAAATATATATATTTTTATCATTACTGAGATTAAAATAGAAATTCTTATGCAGAAAGACTGAATATTAGCAAGACATATGAAAGGTTTAATGATAGAAAAATCAGTGTAATAAATATAAGAAAGCGAAGAAAATAAGAAATTTTATTCGACTAAAGTTACCTCAAAAAAGAAATGCTTAGAAAATTTATATAATAAAAACTAGTTAGTAATTATTACGAATTATATTATAACAATTAAAGTGTTAAAAGTATATCCATACTTTTGTGATTATTTTTTTTAAAAAAATATATCTGTTTTAGCCAAACTGATATTTTTTAATATTTTTACAATGCTTTCAACAAAGTGGAACATTTTAACACATTCCAATTTAGTGATTTTTATTTAATGCATGAATACACATAAAAATATTGTTAAAGTATTTAGTGTGAGTCTGAAAGATATGCATATTTTAATAAGGGGAAATAAGTGAAAAATGTCAATAAATTTATTGCAATCGTTGCGGACATAAAGATTAATACCAAAATAACTTTTAGAATAAATTTTTACACGAGTAAAACAAGCATTCACTTGTATGAAACTGATAACAATGAAATCCCATGGGAACTAAAATCATTTAAAATTGTAGAACAGAGTGTACATATTAAAATGACAAATACAAAGATTTGTTTTGGAAAGTATTATTAAAAAACGAAAATATTTACATAAAATATAATACAATTCACATAAATCTTTAAGAACCAATAAAACTTTATTAAAATTGAGTAAGTAAGAGAATATAAAAAAGTGGATGTAATGAAAAAAACTTTGGAATGTAAAGTAATATTAAAATGCTCAAAAAATTAGTTGAACAGAAAATTTCATATATATACTAATATGTGTGTGCAATTTTTTGTTTATGTGTATTATGTATTATTGTTTTGTTTATGTGCATTATCATGAGACATTAGATATTTAGAATTTTCGATTAATCAAGTGTAAAACAGTATTGCAGAATCAAAAATTTATATACGTGTTAATTTTATTTCTGCAAATACATTTATAATTTTTATTCAAGCGTATTTTAGAGTTGTTGTATTTTATGAAATTTTATTTTTCAGTCAAAAATGTTTACATACGATGATTTTATTTTTTATGTACGGCTAACTAAATATATTAATGTGTTTATAATACTTTAGTTTAAAATGTTTTTTTTTATTGAATCAAAAGACAAGCCACAAAATAATTTAAATTCCAAAACACTTTGTTTTATTTAGCAAAACATATTACGATTAATTTTAAATCATATCATTATTTTTTTTTGCAATCAAAGTAAAATTATAAAAAACTTTGGCTTCACGGATAAAAATTGTCTCGTAATCTAATTTTAAATGATTCAATTGAAATCTCTTCCCAAACTGAATCATCTTAAGTCATCATTAAGTTCATTATGTGCTTAAAAATTAATATTAATTAAAAACTATTTAAACTTTTATTATCATAAATATATTTCTTATAATAATTTATTATCTTTTGTAACTTTTTCATTGAAAATATGGATTTTTATCTTACTTATTCGTTTCATAAAATAAATAATCATATTTAATTTCTATTGATAACAGTAATAATCAAATTTTCTAGTTTAATTGGAATTTATTTTGAAAGAATAAATACTTAATAGATAATAATAAAATAAAATCAAAACTTATTGCTTTCGTTCGGTATATCCTTTAGTGATTTATTGATAGCATTATTTCTGTGAAATTGCTTAAACTTTGTCGGTGTTAAAGAGAAAATGAAAATAATTAGTTTTATCTTAATGTAGGTAAAATGATTATAAATAATAAATAAAAATGATTACAATTTTTAAAAATTTATTTATATAATAAAACTTTTAGAAACTATGACCATTCATGTTTAATCATGAATTTTTACAAGAGAAGTAATGCTTAGATAATAGAATGATTATAAGTTGTTTCTGTAAGATATATATTCGAAATTTATTTACAAAACAATCGCTGCTTCTACTCTAATGTAGATGAAAATGTAGCTAAATTGATATTTAAAAAGAATAATTTTAAACTGTTATTAAAGGATTGGTTATATTTTATAAAAATCTTGATCATTCCAGGTTAATCACCATAAAAATTCTTTTTATGGGGGAGTTTGCTGAGAAAATAACACCATTAAAAAACCAAATGCGTTGCTATATTTTAGCGTTCTTTTTTTGGTGATTTATTCTTTTCGGTGTTTTATTCGCGAAATCGTCTGTTAAAAACAACTATTTCCACTCTAGCGAAGATAGAAATAATTCCAAAAGAGCACGTAAAAATAAAGAAAAATCAAAGAAAGGGAAAGCGAGTACAATTGTTTGAGTATCAATCGGGCATTTTGATCCGAGTTTCTCTGAAACCTGTGATCTGCATCCTCCATTTCGAAAGAAAACGAGAAAAAAGAAGAAGATGGAAAACTATGGATGATCAAGTCTTTCTTCAAGCAGCGCGCACTTTCGCCACCCACCCCCACTGCTTCAAAAAAGCCCCCTATTCTCGCCTCCGATCTTGCTCTTTTCTTTTCCTTCTCTGACTTATTGTTTCTCCCTCTTTTTTGTCAGGAGGAAAACGAATGCAATTTTTATTTCTACTCCGGTGTTTTATGCGCTTTCCTAGTGAGTCGAATTTGTCAAGCCGAAAGGGATCATGGGGGATTATGGGAGAGGCTGGCCGCGGTGAATCACAAAAGTCGGATTTGATGAAAACGGAATTGCACCGGATTTGCCTTTACATAAGACTTGCATTTTTCCTGGCAGCGGTTTGCAGATATATTTGAATATATTCGCAAAAATTTCTACTTTATTTGATGACAGCAGTGAATATAGAATGACGTTTCCTTCACGGGAAATATTATTTTTAGAGGAGTAAAGTTACAGCCTTATATATTTCAACTGACATTACCTTCATAGTCAACAAGTGATATTCTAGAGTGGAATAATAATAATAAATACGTACTATTACAAAGTATCTACTGAAAAATAAATAGTCTTGATTTCATAAGGTTTAACATATACAAAAACATATCCTATGCAAAATAATTTGTAATGGCGTCATGGTACATTTTTTCTCATATGTCTATTCACATCTCTCAGTAAGATATTTTATTATCTTAGAGTACGAATGTATTACAGCGCTTAAAGTAGATTCCTTTGGACCTTTATAAGAAAAATAAGTGTATAATTTCATTAACTGTTTAACAGAAGTTAAGGGATGATAAGTTTTAGATTCATATAGGGTCATCTAACAGAAGAACTTAAGAATTTTCTCAATTTCCATCCTTGATTTGACCAAATACTGTAAATTATAAAAAATATATCCTTGAAGATCTGTACAGTAGACTCATGAACAACACGAGTCTATTGTATATTTCAGTGCAGTAGACTCATACGTTTGAACAGCTTGATATCGTTAAACTATTTGCTACTCAGCGTTAACTATTAGAATCAACGTAATTCTTTGTCGACTGGTAATATCTTTTGGAATTACTGTCATTCACATGGTTGCACATTAATACATATTTTATTTCCTCATCTGATGTGAATTTTTTCACGCATAATTGGATGCAAATTTTCTGATCATCGCATGATTTCATATCTCCATTTTTCATTTTTGTTTATATTTTAATAAAAATTACTGTGTGTTGTATGTTCATCTTATATTTATTTTGAAATTATAAAATGGTTTTTTTATTAAGTTAATTTTGTTTTTACTAAGAAAAGTACTTCAAAACTTCACTGATACTAAACATAAACCTTGAAACATTTTGAAAGTTAAAAATTTTTTTTTTCATCTGTCAATCCTGAAAAGTCTCTATAAATTCATCGGTGATATGATTTTTTTATTTACATCTTGCTTACTTTTAAATAAAACAAATAACTTTTAGTTAAAAGTTAAATAAAAATTTTAGCTACTAAGTAATTTTTAAAATTACAAGCATTCTTCAAGTACTTGGATTCCTGTAAAAAGAAAAAAAAAGTGAAGATTGGAACACGGTTATCACATGTGAACAATATTAACAACTTAATACATGCGAAATATTTTAGTCAGTGCTATTATATTTATTAAACGGTAATTTCTTAAAATAAATTAATTTTTTAATAATAAAGTTAAACACAGAACTCTTATTTTGTCCTCCAGCCACCCCATGAAGATTTAACCGAGTCCTGATGAAAATGTTTGTGTTAACCAAACGTTAGTTCAGGGACCGCATTAGCCTAATGGAAAGAGGCTTCGTTTTTATCCCCAGAACTTTGTGGGTTCAATACTGGATTCCATTGAAGATCATCGTGTGGACATTGATGATAACTTGAATTGATAAGGATGAATTTGATTGAAATCTCAAAGGGTATGAAGTTGAATTTTCATAGTTTTTTAAAGTTTAACTGACTGTATAGTTTGGGAAAGAGGCACCAATTTGGATCTTAGCTTTGTAATTTCATTAGGATTCGAGCTTGCTATAATAGTTAGGACTTTCGTCCTCAAAAATATACAGTTTGCAACAAAAGTAATGAAACAAATAAAGTCGAAATTGTAATAAAAATTTTATACATAATTAATTCTTTATAATCGTTATCATCATCATTTATAATCATTATTTTTTCCGGAAGATTGTGATTTGGACCACTGAACCAGTTAAAGTCTATCATGTTGATAACATTTTCTCTCTGTTAACATACTTTTATAATAGAGTGTTCCCCAATTCGTTATTCCCGGATTTCTAGTGGTCATTTGAAAAATTTATTAGAAATTAAAAGTATATTTATTACATTTTCGATCAGTCTATATTTTCTAAAATGGTTGAACTCTCAAAAATTACTGTCATTTCTTTTAAGATTTTAAAATGAGCAAATTTGGACTATACAAGTACTTTTTATTTTCACTGTAAATTCCGTTTTCCATTTGACATGCAAAAGAAATTTTATCAAATTGTTTTTCTTCCTTCAATAAAATTTATATAAGTTCTTGTGCTATATTCTTACACCTTCGACAAGGCTATAAGATACTGAAACGATTTCTAAAATGAATTATATATTTTGAATTGTAATGAAAATTAAACAAAATACAGAAAGTAACTCTCTCCAGAAGTTATTTGAGTAAAATAATCATATAAGAGTCCTAACTTAAGAAAATAACACCTAAAACAACATGATCTTTCACTTTAGGTTAGGCATTAAAGGAACTTACATTATGGATTATAATTTTGTTGCATTTCTTCTTGACTTATTTATAAAAAAGTTATTTGGAGTATTTTTTTAGAATATATTGTTTTATTTATCGCGCAGCAACCCTATTTGACTTCTAGTTATAAGTTATAATTTATGTATAGAATGTTTTCAGATAAAGAGTGATAGAAAAGAGTAGTAAATTTATATTGTGTGTGGATACAGGGAATTAATTCTACAACACAAAAAAGTTCATTAAACACTGTGTAAACTTATCTAATAAATATTTGTAGTAAGAAATATGCACAAAAACGTATGTTAACAAAACTGTCTTAAATATTATAGGAAATTATATCGTCACGTCCAAAACTACATTTCACGAACGGGTGGAAGATTATTTATGAGAAACCTAAGCTCATAGATTCCTTACGAACATGATTTCTCTTACATTAGTCATAAAATGACCCCTAAAGCCTAATTCAGAATTAATTTTAGACGTTCTTTTCGAAGAAGAAGATTAGCATTAACGTTTGATATAGGTTTTTAATCCAAGCAGCAAATTAGAACGAGTTTTTCGATTTAGATTAAAACTCGACTATATTATGACTCATTTCTGAACCTTTATATGATTTTTACACACATTTCAATTTTATTTTTACACAGAATAAAATAAATAAGACAGGTTTTTTTATATAAAAAACAACAATATGAATTAACTATCGAAGTAAAATTGGATCTTTGTACAGTTAAAATTTTAAAGACCATTTTTCATAATAAACAGTTGAGAAATAACTTAATATTTCCACGTAGAATCATAAATTATTTTATAATCTTTTTTCATCTAAATAAAATGCAGAATTTTATATTTAATTTAATAAAATATTAAATCTGGTTCTCCCTCAAAATAAAACCGTAAAAATGAATTCCTTAAATTAATTTTAAGTAGCTCCATCCAACCGTTAACTTGGTACGTCAAACTGCAAATTATATAATAGATTTTCCCATATTAGTCAGTTGACATTCTTTCGCATTAATTTCATTAATTATCCAATGTGAATCTCTAAATAAAGCGGGTAGTTATAAATGAAAAAATGCAAAAGAAAATTGCAGATTTGCCGCACGTTCATCTTTATTAATACTTTTCACGACAAATAACGCTAGGACAGAAGACAGGTATTTAATCAAATCACTAACTTTGCTTATTAAATTGTGCTAAGCGTTGCTTTGATTAGTCTTTACAGCAATCTAATTCAAGAGAAAAATTGTCCAAATATGCAAATGTACCGAAAAAGAATTTTCGAGACGAGATTAATTAACGTGGTATCATAAATTATTCACGGATTCTACATTTAAGAGTTATAATCCCGACAGAAGTATTAATTACGTTCAAAGAGAAAATACATGTTTATTAGCGAATTCTTATTTAACTTATTTTATTTAATTATGTTTTCTCTGATAGAACTCAGCGTATGGATTGAACATATTTCAAGTGTATATCGGCATTTTGCTTACATCGAACAATTTTACAAAGATGCAATTAAGTTAGCTTCAGTTAAAAAAATTAAGTTAGAATTCTTTTGGGAATTAATAATAATCTTGTTGCTTTTAATTTATAGATAGGTCTTTTAAACTTATTCAAAATCTATGAAGTGACACTTCAAAACCTTAAATATTTTTCTGTAATAGAGGCTAGATTTTCAGATAACATCAAATCTTCGTTATTTGGAGGAAATATTTTAGTGTAAAAGTAAATAGTAAATATTGACGATTTTTATATTCAACATGAAAATTCCAGTGAAGTTAATTTTGCAAAACATTAATAAATAAATTACAGTGGTTTTTCTTGGCGATTTCTGCAAAAATATGGCAATATGTTTGGTTCTGATACATGAAGAAAACCAAATTTTTTTTACCATTGATAAATTAATTTTACTCATCTTTTTTCCTTCTATTTTAGATACGAACTGATCTTTCTGACATTGTTATTTCATATTTAAAAGATTTCTGTTAGAAAAAGACTTTTCCTCTCGTATGCAATATTTCCCACTTTATCTCATTAATTGAATATTCACATCTTCCTTTATTTTCAAAAAGTGATTTTTAATTTTTAATTATAATTAAAAATCAAAAATTAAAAAAAGAATAATTACAACTGCTTGAAACACCAACAATGGAAAATGAAATATTTTTATAGAAACCTCTTTTTTTTTAAAACCAGGATTAGGTATTTGACTGAAAAATTTTTGTAGCCAAAAATTTTTGAAAATTTTTTGTAGTATGATGTGTTTCATTTTGAATAAATTATTCAGTTTAATCATGTTTCCTCACTGTTGCAAGTGCCTTATAATTTAATGAGAGGTCCCTGTCGTGTCCTTAGAGTGCAATGAAGCTTGATTTAAAACCATTGAACTGATATGAAAGTATGCCCTTTAGGCAGTCCAAAACGTCTAATGTTTCTTCTTTTTTATTACGGCGTGGAGGAGAGGATGCCAGCTCAGGTGTCTACCATATCAGTGAACCATAATTCAAATTTATTACATCATTTTCTGTGTTCAGCAAGATAAGCAAATAGAAATAATTAGTGGGATGCACTTCTAGCATTACAATATCCCAACCTAATCCACATAGTACATTCATTCCTTAAAATCCACGATAAAATACACTTACTTCAATTATCGAAATGATGGAAATAGTAGTGTCAAAGTAAGCAAGTGATTTTTGATGTAGGGGAATCCTAGATTTTTTTCAAAAGCTATACTATATATCTATTCACAACTTCTAAGGATAGAAGTTGTGAATAGATCAAAGTTGTATTTCAAAGGACTATTGTTCACTGAATATTGTATCTAAAATGACTGACAATTTTTAATCAGTTCTTTTAGACATTATTTCCTTTAAAATCCTTAATATTAGGTACTATAATATTCAATGATTTTATGTAAAAAAAAATAAATAAATAAAAAAATAGAAAAATAAAAAAACCAGAGCATTTTTAAATAAAATTTGCAAAAATAAATAAATAAAATAATAATGAAAAAAATAATAGCAATAAAAGTAATAAAAACATTTTTCAAGATAGAATTAAACATGAAAATGATTGACATTACTCGAGATTACTTGATCATTAAAGTTTTTTATAATTGACTTAAACAGTTTTTAGCTTTTATTGAAATATAATATTTAAGTAAAAATATCAACGATAAATAAAATTAATTTTAATTCGATGCATTTGAACTTCCTGGGAAATTTAAATCAGTCTCCCAAACTGTTATCAAATTCATTGAGTTAAAGATATTTGACTTTCGATTAAAAAATTCAAACGTCATGGTAATTTTGCTGGTAAATGTATAAGATATATTATATCATAAGATATAGTATAAAATAAGTGAAAATGCATGCATAAGATATAGTTATATACTAATATATTTTATTACTTTTTATAGTATACAGAAATTTTTTTACTGTATACAGAGAAAAAATTCTATTGGTAAATTCATAATAATGTAAATTTACTTATTGTAGCCAGATTTGGTTTGTTTGTCGCTCAACGGTCATTTTTTGCACACGAGGACTAATTAGACCAGGACCTACGGCTTAAAGTGGATTCCGAACCACTACAAACATCCATACCCAAGGTGGGATTCGAACCCACGAACTGTTGAACCGCAGGCAAGAGCGCTAACCAGCTTATTGCAGCCAGAACACAATGTCATATTAAAATTAACGTGAATACACATTTAACATAAAATGACTGAAATGCGAAAATCTAAATTTTTGAGAAATATCTCTTTGAATATATTTTTCTAAAAAAGATATGTTTTATGCGTGAGAAAATTAGAAGTTGACACACGTGCATATTATTATTTTTCCCAAATTGTTTCAAAAATAAAATTTCGAGTGTTTTTCAATGATCTACATATTTTCTGTAACTTCAATAAATTTGCTTTTTAAAAAATCCTTTAAATTTAATAAATTTGATTAGTATTTTCTATTTTATAAATCTACTCGCTTGTATTATAAAAGCCGCACTGCATTTTAAATATATATTACCTATTTCATAAAAATTAAATTTAGGTAACCATTAGTTCTAAAAATCATTTTAGTTCAGCGCTGTATTAAAATGACAAGCAATTCATAAGTTTTGTGCAATTTAGAAGTGAAATGCTTAGTTTGAAAAATAATATTTTCGCAAAGAATCATTTCAGTTCCTACTAAACTGCTTTCCGCTGAAAAGCTTTCGTATAGATAAAAATGTATTCTAATCAATTCCGCTTGCCATAAAGCAAATGATGGCTCTTCGTTGCCAAATAAAGAAAAAGAAAATGTTTCAAAATTCAGTGATTTGAGAGGAAACATTTATTTAAATCATCTTCTCTTTCTTTCTCCCGAAATATATATGTGTTAACTTCCTTTTCACAGTCCCTTAATCAAAATATCTCCTTTTTTATCGACCAAAATTTCATTTTAATGGCTTGAAAACCCTTTCTTCATTGTCAAGAAGGTCCATTATGATGGCCGCTTTGAAAAACTTCATTCTGCCTTATTCACCGTGAGGCTCATCGCTCATTTTCGGTCTTAAACGTCCACATATTAAGAAAAATGTAACGGTTGTAACGGCTTCCCACACGCTCGAAACTTTAGAACGAATAAATCTTTTCCGAAGAAAATTTTCATTTCTTTTTTTATTGTTATTATTTCATCTTGGTGGTTTTCAGGGAAAACTTTAAACCGCGGCCTGTTCTTGGAAATGAAAGAGAAAATATTCCTGCTGCCCTAATTTATGGCGGGAGAATTTTAACACAAGTTTTCTCTCTCTCTCCCTCTCTATTTCCATACGTATTTTCTTTTCTCGGAGATCATTCCACACAAAATTCCTTCTTCTTCTTTTGGCCTTTAACCGAGTTTGGTATGGTAATTTCCCACCATTCCAGGGTCGGAGGGGTGTAGAGGGAAGTTAGAAAATATGGAAGAAAAAATAAGAAAGAGAAATTTTATCCTTTTGGATTTCTTCTCCCAACTCTGCATTCTTTCTACTTTTTGGTCGGTGAGCAATTTCATACATTACAATTGAACTTAAAAATGTATTTCCAGAAAGGTACCGAAGAATTCCTTTTTTCTAAAATAAAAAAAAATAAAAAGATTTTTTGCGGTGAAGTTATTTCCTTTCAGAAATTGAATTACATATTTCCGTTATCTTAAAAAGGAATCTCGATGATTTCCGGTGAAATGAATTTTTTAAATGTATGTCGCAAACTGTGTAAAAGTAGTTTTTTTTAATTTTCGTAAAATTTGGACTGGGAAACTAAAATAGGTAAAGCATATGCTGAAAGAAATGAATGCTCTGTAAAAGCAAACAGTCCAATTTAAACATAAGTGGAAAATTTTCAATGCGGACTGTATTTGTTTTTATTAAAGTATAAATTGTTTTGTTAGGATATTACTTACGAATATTCAATTCTAACACGAATTTTATTAAAAAGAAATTTTATTTAAATATTTCTAATCATGAAATTGCCCACCACTGAGATTATAACGTAAAAATTAAATGAGCTGGAAATATTGATTTTTAAGAAGTTGAAATAATATATATTTTCATAGCTTATTTTGTGTAATTACATTACTAATAAATTAAGCCCATAACTTATTTTCAGAGTAATAACGCTTTTCAGTGTTCATAAAAACTGGCTTATCTGGTTTTCTAAAGCTGTTGCCACACAATCAGTTTGATTATTCCTCATACCAACAAAATATATCAGAAACGCGCATATTAAGTAATCAGGATGGTAGATGTCACTGAATAGTTTGACGCCATTTAATATTATAAGGTGATATTTTGTGGTACTTTTTAAATTTGGTTCAAGCATCTTGCTAGCATTCCAATGAAATACCTCTGGAGAAATATCAACTCTCAAAAATTAAAGACAAAAATATAAAGCTAATATATTTATATAGTGGATTATTAACTCAATGAAATGCATTATGTGAGAAAAAAATACGTCTGAAATATTTGTTTTCTTTAAGTTATTTTATCTAAGTTATTCCACATCTTTTTTCAAATACTTTACGATTTTATTCTTACTATTATGCTGTAAAATATTTGCTTGTAAATAGGACTATTTTCTTACTCACTATTCACTCAGTAGGATTTAATTATTTATTAAAATCACATCAATACCAATGACTTTCCTCTAGGTAAGATACCGAAATGATATACCGAGTGAAAGAAAAAAAAAACTATCTGAATTGTTTGTTTCAGACATCACAGATTTGTCTTAATTACTGTAGTTATAAGAACTAAGAACATTAATTATAGTTACCCTTTGTGTCAGGAAACTGAAACTATTTACTTATCCAATAAATGGTTTTCCTTATGGTATAGGACTATAGAAACCATTAGAGCCTACATACACTGTGTAGGTATTATCTACATAACAACAAACGTTATTAATAGACTTTTTAAAATAAAAAAATAAATATAAACAAATATTTTAGAAAGAGGATTCCAGACTATGAAATTATTTTATGTATAAGAAGGAAATAAAATTAGCAATAATATCTCAAATGTAATTAAAAATTGAATTTTTTAAATCTGTTATGACTTACTTTTCTAAGCTATTAGGACTACTAGAGGATTTAATTATTTATTAAAAACACTCATGTTTATTCTGAGTTTAAATTATTTTTTAATCAGGAAATGAGTGTGCTAATTATTTTCAAGTCACAAGTATCTCCTCAAGTCAGTACGTCAAACGCATTTTACTAAGACTAGTAATTTTAGAATTTCTCGAACTGATATTCTTTGTCTTGATAAAATTTTCACTCGTTAATTGCATTTAACGTTTTTTTTGTGAAAAAATTCTAAAAAGTGGGTTCTAAATACTCAAGATTTAAAACATTAAATAACTGTGGTATCTTTAATATGAAATACACTCATCAGGTGCATTTAAAGAAGCCTATCCAAGTTTATCCTGAGACTCAAAAAGTATCAAATAATTGTAAGATGTAATTAAATTTGTGATATTAAGAGTTATCGCTTCAAACTAACTAAAAATTATATACAACTTTAACTTTTAGAGGTTATGTATCAATGAGGGTGAAAATAGTTTGCTGTTAACAAAGTATTTCCTTCATTAATTAATAAAGTATGTTATAAAAATTTATTATAATTAAATACATTTCCACATAGAAAAATAAATCTTAACTATTATGTATAAGAATTAAAAATATGCTTTAAGATAAAAAATGCACTGTAATGATGTTAGTTAGAATTTCTTGTTTATGGTTTTTATTTATTCTGCTGAAAAATGCAATAGGTGAAGTGTGCTGCCGAGATGTTTTAGTGTCTTAATAAAGTTAATTATATAGATAAAAATTCAAAGAAAACAATGTCACTTTGAGTTTATTGCGGAATAAAATGTCGATAAGACAATTATGAGCATATAGAATAATATATTTATTACCAAGCAATTTAGTTATAGATTCTTGAATCTTAATATTTTTGCTTTGCTTTTTGTTACAATATCCTTTAATCAACTAAAGCAGTAATTTTTTACCAGTCTTTAAAGTGTTAATAAACAGAAGGTGATCTCACAAAATGAGTATTTCTGGCTTAATGCAATCTGCTCAGTAAGTGAATTACAGTTTAATAGGATAAGTCAAAACTAGATTCAAGAGATCGGTCAAGATTTGATTAAAAGTACGCAGGATTTATGTAGTTCCACAATACTATAGAATGTGAGTAAGTCGTGAAATATAACTAAGAAAATATTAAAAGTCCTTACTTAACTTAAGCATCTAAGTCTGTATTTTAATGTCACATCTAATTTTAATGTCAGTTTCATAGTGACTGACTTATAGTTTTTATTAAATCACACTACTTTGCTATCATTAAAATAGAAAATTTGGTTAAAAATTGAGTTTAATTATAACGCTTGAATGTAATTTGCATATCAAAAATATACATGAATAAGAAATAAATCCAAAATTTACAATAAAGAAGCTAGTTCATATATAAAAAATGCTAAACTCTACTACATATATAACAATAACACGGTATTATACGAATAAATTTACATATATATGTATATATATATATAGTACAAACTACATTAGTGTACATACATACAAATTTTAATTGCATATGTACAAATTCATAATCGTACAGCTAATTATTATTGTGAAGTTTATACATAATACTGTCAATGTGACGTAATGCGATAACATTTGTGAATACTTATGCATAAAATATCCATTAAATGTGTGTTTGAAATACAGTCACATTTCTTATGTAACATCAATAAAATTATTTGATTTCAAGCTTTCACGATTCTTTACAACAATATTTTTTCTAATTTTAACATCAATTTAAATGAACTTGGGCAATGATTTTTGGTTAATACATATTAATATTAAGCTTGAATAAATGTCCTTCGTGAGAATGATGAGAACAGCATAATATTCTCAGCTTAATGAAATAAATCAAAGCCTTTAGTTTCAACTGTGTTAAACAAATCTCACAGCAACATAAATTGAAACATTTGCATTCTCAAATTCTACATTGGCCCTTCTAATTGTTAGATTCTTTCAGGAAGCAAAAATTAAATTTTTAAAAAGTAATGGCGACACTAGCGACAACATGCCGAGAAAACCAAAAGCATTAAAATCTCATTTGGGGTGAGAGTTGTGTTCGCCGCCAAAAGCCATTAAACGTCAAGCCTTTTGCAAACGCATCCCCATCTTCTCAGTTGACAAGTCGAAAATTCCTCATCCCCCTTTTCATTTGACAACCCCTCCCCCACCGACACATCTCTTAGATTTTGTTTGCGTGGCAAATGGAATAATGCATAATGGTGACACAATTCTTTAAGAAAAGGGGGGACGGCAAAAGCAAGTCGGGGGGATGCCATATTTGGCATTTAATTGCTCAAGGATATCCAGAAAAGATTACCGCCGCGGAAAAATGCATTTGTCTCCTTGTTGGTCTTTGATTTTACAAAGTAAAGCTGAAATTAATCTTTTTGACAGCCATATTCGGGATGAAATGGAATGTAATATTCACTCACATTATCTAAAAGTATTTCGTTCTATGAGAAGAGGGAATAGTTTTCATCAATGACATTTTGTGAAGTGCATAAAATGTTTTCTCTGGAGGAAATTGATCTTTCATGCATGATTGCCTTGAATTAATATTTTAAGTTTGCCATGCGTCATTTGTTGCATTTGCATAAAGAGATTCAATGATGAGTCATGCTTAGATTATTCAAATTCATTTCTACACAATGGAAATAATAGTTACTATTTTGATAGAGTTAATCAATTTTAATTATTGTATGAATATAATATTCATGTTTAAAACTGAAAACTTCAAAAAGTTAAACTTAAACTATAAAAGTAAAAAGTTAAAAAAACTTCAAAAGTCTAAATGAAACTACAACAAAATTTATGACTGCATAATATAGCGACAAATAATTTCTGACAGTTAAAATTTTAAAATATTATATTCATGAATCGCTTAATTCATCTATAGTAAAAATATAAATATGATAAATTATTCTGAGTTTAAATGTATGAATATGTATTGACAGCGCCATCTGTTTGCAATATTTGTAACTTATTTTGAAATTTGAATCAATATTTTATTGTTTGCTTAATAAAGCTACTACTTGTTTAATACAACTGTAAATTACAGTTTCAAAATAGTTTCATTTAATCGTTACCGATTTTTTTAATAAAATCCGAGAATGTTAAATATAACTGTATGTTATATTATTAAATAATTTTTCAGTAATAAATTTATCTCGTTTTTCATTTTGCTGATGACACAGCCTTTATCAGAAAAAAATTCATCTGCACATGAAAGGAATTTGTATTTTGTTCTTGTCCACAAATTTCCAAAAACTGTAAAAAATCTAATGATTTCTGAGAAAATCTTTAATTGTACGGAATTTGAGAAACTTTTAAAGAAATCAGTAAACATTTTTAATAGAATTACTTTTTAAAATGTTAAATTTTCAAATACTTATAATAACTCCAAATGGTGTAAATTGATTTCATGGATAACCATTAGTTACTGTCATGTCTTTCAATGCTTCCTGCATATAATGATTTTATTTTAACATTGATGTTTTTTTTTTTTTGAGAATTTTCTTGATAACCTCACAGTTATTTTACAATATTTGAAAATTGTGATTTTGATTTAATTAATTTATCAGATAAATAAATACAGAAGTCGAAATTATTTGCTTGATGTTTTGCTAAAACCTAATTAATGATAAAACCATGAATAAAGATTCATTATTACCATAAGTAGTATCAATTAAATACTTAACTGCTTACGATTTAATAATCTGAAATATAGTGTTGAATTGGTGACTCTAGCTTACAGTTCATCAATTCTTGGTTTCGATACTCAATTTGGGTAGAAATGCATATATATAGTAGTTATCGCAAAATGTCGTTTCCAAAATAAAATGTTATTACACATAAATCATATGGCAAGTACCTAATTGTAATTCAAATTCCCATACTAGTATTTTTTACTAATGAAATGAGATGAGTTTTAATTGGATAAAAATTCGTTAGTTTTATTTGATAAAACATATCATATACATACATACATACGTACATATATATATATATATATATATATATATATATATATATATATATATATATATATATATATATATATATATATATATATATATATATTATATATATATATATATATATATATATATATATATATATATATATATATATATATATATATATATATATATATATATATATATATATATATATATATATATATATATATATATATATATATATATATATATATATATATATATTATATATATATATATATATATATATATATATATATATATATATATATATATATAATATATATATATATATATATATATATATATATATATATATATATATATATATATATATATATATATATATATATATATAAGATAAGAAAGGGATGATAATAATAGTTTAAAGTGTTACAGATACACAGAACTGGTTATCGATGAAAATGGCTTCCTTTATCACAAAAAAGAAAATAAGAAAGAAAAAGAAAAACAGAGAAAGCCCGACAAATTCGACGAGTTGTTCAAGGAACAAAAAGGAACAGCAGAAAGAAATGTAGGTCTTCTCAAGATCTCTTTCATCGTTACACGCGTCCTCCCTCTCAAGGGAAACAAGCAATAGAAAAGTCTTTCGTAAAATTTCAGATTACTTTGATTATTTCACATCTTTGTTTATTTATTTTGGCACTGCATAAAGGACTATGTAAGGATATGATGAGGTTTATATTTTACAAGTATCATTTGTGCGTAATATATTTTATAGATAGCGGATTATGTCCTCATATCTCAAAAGAATAAAGTAGGAAAAAATCCAAGCAACTATCACGACCGATAGCCAAAGCAAAAAAATTACATCCTTTACCCGTTGTTCAGCTGTTTAAAATCGAATTTCTAACTTGAACTTCTGAAACTTTCCCATCCGAAAATCATAATTCTATCAACAGGCTATTGTAGGCCTTTTAATCCGTATCCTTTGATATAAATTAACAGTGCATAAGGATAGCTTAACAGGTATTTTACTTAAAAGTAGGCTGTTTTTACGTCTCTTGAGAAAAAATATGAAATACTTCCAAGCATATTCCCTTAAACACGCATGCGCAAAAAGCAGAGGCGCACTATAATTCCCTTGTTGTTCGATAAAAGCTGAGATTTATTCTGATACCTTTTTTTAGCGTTATTACTAGTATTTTAAATAACTGTGTTGTATAATTACAAGAATAGGATTATAAGGAGAGCATTTAGTTGCATTTACATTATAAAAGCGAATTTTTAACAGATCATAATGTGCATCTTCTGCTATACTTGTGGCTGTTATATCCAATAAATAATATACACTAGTTATATATATATATATATATATATATATATATATATATATATATATATATATATATATATATATATATATATATATATATATATATATATATATATATATTTATATATATATATATATATATTATACTTCTTAATATTTCTCAGCGAGAATTTGAAATTAAATTCATTAGCATGATTTACTCTATACTACTCTAATCTGAAACTTAATTAATTATAGTGAGATAAAATTTTTTAGTTACAAACTCTTAAAGAAACTATAATAATCGTAAGAGAAAATGTTTGCTTGGGAAAGAAATCGCTGCATTAGTTTTCAATTTTTTTTTCTTGTGAACTTTAAATCTCTTTTACTCACTTTCTCTTAATTAAAACTTAATTATTTTGAATCTTTAAACAGGTTCCATCGTTAAAGTATCATTTTCCAAATTAAACTCCCTGTGTGTTGATAAAAAGTACTCAAAAACAATATAAACTCCCCTTGATTATACACTTTTAATTAATTTATCTGAAAATTATTTAACAAAAAAAATAACTATAAAATTAACTGCATAATGAAAATTATAAGACCAAAAAGAAAATAATTAATTAGCGCCATGGCCAACCATTGTTTCGATGAAATTAAGTCACGAGTAATTATGTGAATAAACTATTAACCTCTTCTTTGAGGGGTAAAGGAAAAAAAAAGAAGAATTAAGGGATATTATATTTGGGTCACTTACGCCCCCCTTCCCAGCAGGTTACTTTCCTCTTTTAATACATCCTTTTAATAGCGAGCTAATGGTCCCGAAACATAATTGCTGTCCATAATGATTGTGAACCCATTTGTCTGCTAGAAATAGTGCTTTCAACCATTAACTTTCTTATTGTTTCTTACCTTTTATGTTAGTTAGATGAGAAAGATTCATATTTTTTTTCAATTTCTCCGCTTTTTCTTACAATCGATAGTTATTTAAAAGTTATACTTAGCTGTTTTAATTTAAATCACTTAATTGCCACTGTAAGAGATAGCAGATACCAAATTGTGCTGATAAGCTTTGGCATGAATCTCAAAAACCATTTAAATGGGAAGGTAAAGGTTTGATGCTTTATTTTAAATGCTTTTTGTACCATAGAAGTTTCCTCTTTCACTTAAACTTAACAATGCGAAGAGTTCCTTTTTTGCTTTGAAAGAGTTTTATTTAAACATTTGATGTTCGATTAGTCACAGTCAGTCAAATCTCTCAATGGAGATAGGGTTTTAGATTTAAATGAAGTATTCTTTGATTTCATATATTTTTCTATTCATACTACAATAAATGATTTTCCGTAGAATAATATATAACATCGTTTCAACATTAAACGGACCACTATTATTGAAATATAATTTTCATTTGAATTTGAAATTACAAAAGATAGAAAAATCTTAATATATTCCTTAATAAATACTCAATGAAAATGAATAGAAAAATATAATCATCAAAATGTAATATTAAACTCTTAATCAATCAATAAGTAATTTATAAAGCTTTTATATTTTCATCAATAGTTTTAATTTTTTAAATACATAATGCTTTAATACTTCAAGAGAATGTTAATGTAATTCATTATGTATATTGTATTACCATAAAGATGTATGACAAATTTTGAAATGACTCGGAATGGAAATTTTCTTAACAATGAAGTGGATGTTAAATTTATTTGGAATATACAATAGTAATTTGATGTAAGAATTTCAAAAGTAGTTAAATATATTTCCGATAGATGGCGCTATAATACGCGAGTGTGATATTTATTTAGATACTAGTAAAATGCTTAAAAAAATAATGGTGGAAATATCCAGTTCAAGAGTTTAAATAAGCTCAAGGTCACTGAAATATATGCAATTCATTCAAAAACAAATATATGTTTTGGAATTTTCTCTCTATATGAGGTTCCACAATGCATGACTATATTATATAGCGCAATCTATTGAAAATATTCAAAATTTTGAAATTAATGAATCAGATCACAACTGCTAACCTAGTAAAGATTCATTTTACTCCACTCTTTTGTCAATGTTCTTACATTTATTTACATAAATCATCAGTTTTAAGGACAACTATCTCGCTTAGACAAAAACTTTAACGAATAATGTGTATCATGTACTAGACTATTCCTGGGACTACACTATAGCCACACTTACGAAAATACGAAATCATCTAACGTCATTACTTTGCAATTTTGGAGAATTTTGTTCAAATAATGACATCGACTCCTGATCTCCAAAATCATTTTTTTATTTACCACATGATTTCGATGGAGGAAAATTAGATTCAATGAAATTTTCTTGTTTTTGGTAACAATCGGCTTATTTTAGCTAATAAAAAAATTAATATTTTATTTCAAATTTAAGTCATTCTACTAACGGATATTAACTTTTAAATAAAAAAAATTTTTTTAATTGAAAAAACACATATTATGTTTTATATGTTAATGGAAAATTTTGTACAACATAGTTCGAAGTCAATATTGATTATAAGATATAATTGATCATTTTCTTTAGATTTTTCCCTGCCCGAAAAGTTTAAAAAAGACATAAGATAGTATTATTTTATAGTTCTTTTATTATATTAGCATAATATATGTATAATCTAAATTTTATAAATAGTTCCCTAGAGATACACATTGCAATTAATCCAAAAAAAAAAGTTTCTCCTCAAAAAGATTTAAATTCCAGTTTGATAACGACGAGATCTGCCTTGAAAGGTCTCAGAAATTCATTAGGGTTGCTCTTAATTGGAAGTAGTTTATCATTAATATTAATAACCAGATACAAATCAATAAGCCATCACAGCGTTCACGGTTCGAACGGAATCAATTTACGGCTCAGTCGGTAGGCACTTGGCGTCATCAACTTCGCTAATTGATTACGGTCTTCCTGAGTTATCAGGTGGCAACCCTGCAACGCCGGGAGATGCTGGCTGGGGCCACTCGGGACAATGCTAATGAACGCTAAAGTCGCTCGTCCCCGGCAATCAACGACAATCAACGCTCTCTTGAAGGAGTGCTGGTGTGACTCTTCTCCGAGAGATGTTTAGGGGGGGGGCTGGAATAAAAACTCAGCTTCCCCCTTCTCTTTATGCAAATGAAGGAAATCATGCATGGTGTAATTTGTACCCCGGAATGATTAAGATTAGTCGAATTTTGTCGAGACGTCTTCACCAGTCGGTAAGGTGGAAATAGAAACGCCTTTCGCGAAAATTCTTTTACTCCGGGTTTTTGGGGGAATAAATGGTTTTAATCAGTTCGGTATTTTCCGCACGGATTGAAATTACCGCGATTCTCCGGTATCTCATTATTTTCGCGTCGTTAGCGGCGAACTGAATTGATTTAAGTTTGAAAGAGAATAATTCTGAGTTCGATACCTTATTTAAATCCGCCCTTCATCATTATTTACCCATTGTTGTTGTTTATTGGATTACGTTTCCTGGTGCTCATTTCTGTCTATCGAGACTACTAAACACAGCTAGTGGCTTAGGGTTTTTAACCACTGTCGAAACACAAGGTCCACACAACTAAGGTGGCATCATATCAACAAACTTGGATTCTATAGAAATTTTAACAAACTTTCTGAGCGTAATGGTGTTTATTAGGCATCAATCACTATATTTTACGAACATGAAAACATTATAAATGTCACCTAAATTATAAAAAACATTGATAATCTCTCACCACTGTCAAAAAATAATTACAAATTATATTAATTAATTCTCAATATGTATATCATTTGCTTCATAACTTATAACTAAGTGCCTGAAAGCATTATTGGTACGAGGCACGTAAATAAAATACATTAGATCTATGAATTCTTAATATACATGACCTTTTTGGCATCACTGTCTTTTGGGAAATCAGACACCAAATCCAGTACTGCCTAAACCTGAGATTGATACCTTGTCTTTTCAACTAACTTCACAGAATTTTTATTTAAAATCTGTTTTTGAAAATAGCACATTATTCCAGTGAAACAGAATAATATGTTATTTATTTTGTTTGTCAACATATTTACATCTTATTAAACCGAAGAAAATGAAACAATATTGTTAAATACTTCGAGAATAATTTTTAGTTTTGATACTACAAAAACAAAAAGCTCAAGGCATTTTTTTGTTTGGGATTGTACATGAACATAATGTTTTCAATAATAAATTTATTGCGATTTTGCTTAGTTTAACTTAATCCATAGGAAGCACCCAATTAGTAATTCAAGTTCATATGAAAGGACAATTTTATTAAGTTATTGGACGTTTCAAATGATAAAATAACCAGTCCGTCCGTAATTAAAGAGAAATTGAATTCTATGCAATTAAATACTTTCACTTCGAGAAGAAAACAACTGAGGATGGAAAATGTGACAGTTGTTGACGTTTTCTTTATGTTCCAGCATAGTTTTTTAAATCTACAAAAATTGAATACATATAAATATAAATGCTGTTTACCACAAGTATATACTCATAATTTAACTATGCTCTATGCTCTTCATTTCAGTATGCAAACCAGTAATAGTACTAATTCATCAAGGATTATTGTGTATATTTCCCAAAATGAATCTCAAAATCAAATTCTCAAGTTAATCAAAGAGAGTTTTATTATAATTTAATCCTATATTATAATAATCAATAAAACTCTCGAGAAGTTTTAAAAAACTAAATTTAATCCTATGGATTAAATTAATTAATAAAAATCTCAAGTTTAACTTATCCCTAGGATTAAGTTAAATTTGAGAGTTTCATTTTGAGGCAAGAAAATAAGTAGACAATTTCGTCCACAAGAATCTGATGACGTGATATGCAAGTATCTAACTAACATTATCAAAATAAACACATGTTAAGCACATAAAAATTAATATATTTTGAATGAAACTATATTATTTAATTGTTTTGATAAATAGAATCAGTTTGATTTTAATTATAATCTAGATTTTTTTTTATGAATTTGACGATATCTCCACGTATCACGGATTAATGTCTTTGGAAAAACCAGGAGCCAGCAACAGCAACCTTCACTGAAACTGTGGTGACTTCGAAAAGTATATTTTGAAATAGGTCTAAATATCAGAGATCTGAGGTATTCCTCTGGACAATTTTGTGGGGATTTGGTATAATGGGGGAGGGGTTAGAATCTAAATCTGGAATTTGCTTCATCTTTTTTCATTTCATGCCCAAATACCCAAATGCCTGTCTCAATAAGAATGTACTGGAATAAAAGTAGTAAACTTAAAATGTAAAGATATTGTGAAGACATTTGACATTTGTGTCAATAGAACATATAAGTTTTGACAAATATTTGTGATGGATTTAGTGTACCATTATTAGACGTGGTTGAACCAGGAACTAATTATTGTTATTTTAATAACAATTATATTTTAATTATGGAGTTTAAAAACATTTTTAACTGGATTATCACACATTCAAAGGTAACATTATTTTTAAATAGTTTGTGTTAATATAGTTTTTTGTGTGAAACATTGCGATTCTGTAATTCAAATGCCAACACATGGCGCTGTAATTCACACACACAGACATTTTAGTAACAAATGGTGTTTTTGATTATGCTCTTAATAATGTCAACACAATTGTAATGAACTGAGTTACATTATTTAAGCTCTTCAATTGTTGTTATACATTTCATCAACAGGTGTCGCAAGTTTTATAAAATATTTTGAAATTTTGTTACAACTGATAAAGTTTTCATTTTTTATGAGACACCAAACTCTTAAATTTACATTAACCAGCTAACAGCTTATATGAATAATAAATTATTTGACACTTGTATTTTCAATATGATGCTCGAACCTATTTTCCCATAAATAATACTTCAAACAATTTCTAGTCGTGATGGTAAATGTAATAGTATAAACTTCAAAAAACAGCTTAATTCAAAAACCAAATTTTAGTCTGAATTCGATTTTAAGACAAAATTTATAAAAAAAATACACTTCGGTTATAAAATAAAATAAAAAGTTTTATGGAGTAAAAAAAATGAAAGTCCCATACGTAGAAATTCTATATTTCTCAAGTACAGAGGAGAGATGATGTAGAATTCTTAATTTATTTTTATACCCCTAATTTTAAAAGAAATTCTACGTTATTTGATACGCCACGTTAGGGAAAAAAAGAATGAAAAAAGAAGACTTTATCGAACTATACGACGCGCAGCGGTTCTGGTTTTTAGCTTTAAAAAAATCTATAAACTTTTTTCTGTTGTGGACTTCTTTTTTCTATTTCGCTATCCAATATAATGATTTAACGATTGCTGTAGGAAAGATTTTTCATGTATTAGACGTAAGAAAAAGAATGAAATTTTAAGATTTTTTCGTCGAGAAGTGCTGTGATTCTTAACGCGTAAATCCACTTATTTCTGGATTTTTTCTTCTTTTTTAATTTTAAGACTTTTTTCTGAACTTTAATGAAGCCGAATTTTTTTCCTCCGATCAAGTTCAATAGTCTGAACTGCTTGTTTCTAAGTACAAAATTTAAATTTTGAATTTCAACAGCCTACAAATTTTAAAAGTATTGAGAACATTTATTTAACCTTTTCTCTGATATGATTCAACAGTTGAAAATTTTTTATGAAATAATTATTCAAACCATAAAGTGATTGTTTCTTTCGTTACAATTGATATCCTGAGTACCCCACTTTATTACAATTCTCGTTGGCTTAAAATATCTATGACGTCAGATAACATTTCATCCACGTCATATAATATTGAAACGGCGTTGTGAATCTGACTTGTAGAGGAATTTGCTTCCTGTCTTCAAATCACATTCTTCGAACGGCAGCAAACAAGACGAAGTTCACCATCAAATGTTTGAGAATATTGTCAAAGTTCATTTTGTTAATTAAACGATTTCTTATATACGGAGCAAAACATCGGTTTGAGAAGCCGTTTTCCAGCAGAAAAAGCAAAATGAAAAAGACATGGCAAAACATCCACTTTATAGTTAGTTTAAATTGGCAAGAACGATTTAAATTTTTAAAAATTTCATTAATTAATATAATTCTAAATTAATAATTGCAATATTTGTAAATAATCTGTTTTGAATCTTATGTCCATTGCCTTGCTTACACCAACATTAAAAATTATATTTTAATTAATATTGCTGAAGTAATAAAAAGCTAATTTGTAAAACATAGACTAAAAAAGTTCTTAAATTTCTTAAAATTGTTTGAATTGTTTAATTTTTATTTAAGAAAGCTTGTTTCAATTTATGATTTTTACGTATTTTTAATTATACAGTTTTGGGTATAATTGTGAATTACATTAATTTACAAGGGTTAATAATAAAATTTTATTAAGAAATTTATATATTAGTTATAGCTTCTCAAAAGTTTTTTACGAGTTTGATACATAAAGAGCAATAGAGTAATATAAATTATATATTACAAAATTAAAAATATATAGTTACTTTTTTGTAGTCATAAAAATATTATAACCCTTAACTTTAGTATATCATCGTTTCTAATTGACCTGAATATATGTCGTCTCCAATTGAAATTAATGACAGTGACGTGTGTGTCGTTGAACTTGGGCTCATCTTTTGTTGTTTATGAAAGAAGAGATGTTCATAATTGCGATGATGCTTCATTCCAAAGTTAGAGTTTTGCTTGTAAATTATGATATCATACAAATCGCATTATACAACGTTTTATTGTATTGTACAACACAACGTGTTCAGATATAGTTGTCATGTAATTATTCCTTTATCCTTTAAATGGATCTATGCGTATGTGACTGATTAATAAAATACTTTATGCATTTCAATAAACTTATTAAGTTACTAGTGCATAATTTATGAAATTACTTGTAAGAAATTTATATAATTAATATAATAATAATATTAATGGTCGTATCTTGAAATAATTGATAACGCAAAACCATAAATAGTAACGCATGCGTTTATAATGTCAACCCTGTGTTATACCCTCATAATATATTAATAATAATCGCTTAAAATCTAATATCTTAGTGATATTGTTTTTGAACCATGTAACGGACTGTTAATGATGTTAAAATTTTAATGTGATACATTTATAACGAGGTCATGATAGCCTAGAACGGAAAGGTGGGTTCTCATTTTCAGAAAGTAACAGGTTTAATACCTGACTCAAGATAGTTTTATGGAGAGAGCATATTCACGATAAAAAATTTTTTAAATCCACAATTCCTTCCTTCGTGTAATGTGGAGATAATATTCTCAGTAATGTCTGGAGATAAGTGATGAAGTCTAGACTTCAGGAAATTGAGGAAATCCGCTGCCACTTGATAGTAGCCTGAAATTTCTTTGATTAACAAAGCTCAGAGGTTTCGATCGAAAACCCAAAACAAACACAGAAATTATGAAATGTAGTAACATTACATTAGTAATTTTGTCTCGTGCATTTATACCTAATGTTAGGATCTGCCGGGGAAGAATTCAGCAAGTTCGAAGCAGGCCACTATTAAACAACCAGAGAGGAATGTTGTTTGTATCTGTATATTGAACAGAATTCAACAGTTAAAAACATTACATTCTCCATTGCGTTATAATCTTTCGAAAGGACTTATCACAAATAATGTCCATATTCACTTGAAACAAAGGAAGACATTTAGAAATCTTCCAAGCACAAGCCCTGAAAAATGTGCTCGTAGAAAACAGAACAGCACATCTTTATAAAATAATCGCTAATATATTAGATAAAAACAAAACTTACTATGTGGTTTATTTACTAATCTCTTGTTGTTCAACCGTGTCTACGATCAAATCCGGGATTTTCTATTTTTAAAAAGTTTTAAGTTGCTGTCTCTTCTTATATATATAGAGATTGTAACGATATTTTCTGCTTACTCGTTTACCATAATGGGTGCTTAAAAGTTTTCTAATCTTCCTCCCATTAGAAAAAATAACTTTTATCATCTGTGATAATTTTCCAGGGTCATTCTTTTGAGGATGTTAAAAAAATGGCAAGAATTTCTTCAGTCTGTCGACTATGTAGTGTCCTAATACATCAACAAATTTGTGAATGATTTGAAGTGCATTGTTGTTGCCGCTATTTAATAAGCATTTGTTCAAGTAAAATGATAAAATGCTTTTATAATAGTGTTATCCTTAATCGTTCGGTTTTAAATTTCCAAAATAAAGATACTTTGTCGATGATATCACAAAATAGCTGATAGAATATACGATTCGCTGTTTACTTATAATCATAAACAACGTTGAAAATGCTGATACCCTATGACATTTCATTTCCTGAATTCTTGGTTGAAAAATAAAGATCACAAGCAATTTAATCTTGGCTTCTAGCAAAGTAACAGAAAATAAGATATTTCTTTCTCCGGTTTCTGTCGCGTGTATTTTTCACCTGGCAAACAAAAGGCAAAGCAAACGTTTAGGGAATGAGTCGGTAAAAATGCATAATGAGAGCTTTGTCTAAAAATTCCTTCTATTGTTTTGCCCTCTTTGTTTCATAGCCGTCGCCTGCTGTTTCATATTTCAACCTAAAGCGGCAGACTAATGGTGCGGGTTGTCTTGCCGGGAAAATGTTCCACGTGATGAAAAAAAAGTAAACGAGGCACCTAAATAAATACTTTCTTTTCACCTTTGAATGTCTGAAAAGTCGTTATTCATCGACAAGCGAAGTTATCGCCAGTGGCGACTAATATCTAGACAGGCGGAAGTACCAGAGAGATTATCAAAACAAAAACAAACTTTTTAATTACCTCTGGGGACTTCATTGTTTGCAATGTAACTGTGAAGGAGATGCTGGGGCACCGTTAGAAATTCTGAGTGAAAGCAGTGATATTAAAATTTTAATTAAAACGAAGATTGTTGTTATTGCCTTTAAGGTTTTTTTTTTCTCTCTTTCCTTTTGCCTTTCTCGGATTGTTGGTCTTTTGACTCGCATGTCAGTAATTACGATTTGCTGAAAAGGACAACGTTGGATCTTAAGAGAAAAGACTTTTTAATTTGTATTCTTAGAGCTTAAAAATAAAAAGAAATGCAGAATGCTGTTATACAAAGTAAATTAAAAAGTGATATTGGTTTTAACTATGTGACAATTTGAAAGCATGTGTTATGTTTGAAAAATTTGAGAAATAAAAGTATTGGATGTGGTTTCTGGATTTAAAATAAAAATTCACAATCTGTCGGTATTTATTTTATGACTATGATTTTGATGTACATGGTATCAGTAAGAATATATGCTATCAAATAGATTGATTCATATTTCATAGTAAAGACTTAACTGAAAGTTCACCTCATAACCGAGTGACTAAGATTTTGCCTAGGAAGCCTCTGTGCCATAGACCTAGAAAAAAGACAAAGGAAAAAGTGGCTTGATAATGTCTTGTACAACCTTATGACATTAAAGGAGAATCCAATTAAAATCAGGGATAGAACTGTCTGGAGGTACACTGTGAAGCCGGATAAGGCCCTTAGCAGGCTTCAATAAAGAAGTAAAAACTTAACAGATTTGCATTTGATATTCAGTGAGAGTTCACCTTCAAGAACTACATGAGATGAAATACATATATTGCTTCAACCACAATTCTATAGAAAAAGCCGTCGATGACTTGATCCGAAGTTTTCGAGTTTCATGACTCATCTTACTGTTGTATTCACTGGCTGGATAATTTTTATAAATTAAACTACCCATTTTTTTTCTGGCTGGAAGTCCTTTTTTTATTATTTAATTCTATACCCCATTTCCCCCATTTTGACGAAGTGGAATGCCCTAACGTGGGACTTGGAGAAAACCGGTCCTGCAAGGGAAAAGCGAGGGGAGGAAGAAAAGAAGTGAAGGGGAGAGGAAAAAAGACAGAGGAGCGGCAGGACATCGCCGGAACAGGAGACCCGGTTGGTTTGGGGAGTTCGACGCTTTATTGGAGACTTTGAAAAGTAAAGTTAAAGTTGAAAAAAAAAGAAAAGCTGATTGAAAGAAGAAGTACCCTCTCAAATTGTGAAATTAGGAGATGCCTGAATGTCAGCATTTACATCCAAGTTGTCGTCAACCCAAGGCGTTTGCCATACTATTAAAGAAGAACGCTGGACCATTGTGATCAACCAAATTTGTGAACCCCTCTAAATAGGCCGGCCTATACCATCGACTGTTTATATATGTAAGTGAATGTTTTTTTTATTTATTTAATTATCCAGCCAGATTTTTTTGTGTGGTACCACCATTAACGTAACTTTATTTAATAATTAATCTCACTAGAACAGGTAATCTAGGGTAACTTAATCACATCACGTGAGTGAATTATCATTTTAATAGCAAAGTTGTAATAAAAGAAATAATACAAATAATTGAATTCATATTATTGTAAATAGATGGGTTATTTTCTTTTGTGAATTAAAAGAAGTTTTGATTACTAAAACAAAGCCAGTCTCTGCTTCTGTTCTTTCAGGTTAGAATCTGGGTAGAAATAAAGACTTGAATAAACACACAACGCAATAATAAAAAAAAGAAAAAATAATAATTCCTTATTTTAATATAAATTATCATATGTGACCGTTTTATAATAATTGTAATTTTCTACACAACAAAATGGTGCCGTTTAAAGTGGATTTTGAAAAACTGAAAACGGAATAAGATTCTGGCTTAGTTTTAAACATGGCTGACTATTAAAAGATTGCACGTGGTACATCCCCTTATTTAATTATTTACAGTAATCTTATTGTGTTTATTTTATATTAAGTGGAACATTGTAACTGTTGTGAAAATTGTTGTAAATACTTATATGAATTTCATATATTTACATTAATATTTGCTAAGGTAAATTATTTTTTGAAGGTAAATATTTTTAATTAATGTAATTATGAATAGTGAGACTCAAACCGCTTCGTGTGTTGTGTCAGTAGACACTCCTAATATTGGTGAATTCTTAAATAATATTCCTGTGTTTGATGGTAGTTGTAAAGATGTTTCACTATCACAATTTTTGGATAGAATAGATGAAATTGGTGACCATTGTTCATGGCGCCCGAAAGATAAATTATTAGCTTTAAAATTGAGAATTTCTGGAGAAGCGGAGGAATTTTTATCAAGTCAGGGTGACCTTAAAAAACACGGTTCATATGTAGATGTTTGCACGGCGCTTCGTGATAGGTTTAACTTCTGTCACTCTATGACAACAGATATCTCTCGGTTAACTACGAGTTATCAGTTACCGTCAGAATCAGCACGAAGATATTTTTCACGAATCGAGGGCTTATCGTATAAATGCGTTCCTAGTGAACGAAGTAGTGAATTCGAGCAATATAGATTGGATTTATTATTGTCCACGGCAAAAAATGGCCTTAAGCCTGAACTTTTAAGAGGAATAACGCCTTTAGCTCTCACGGACTATAGTGAATTTAAGAAACAAGTCATTCTCTTAGAGGAATGCATTCCATTGAATAGACCGCCAACTACACAGTTTGAAACAGTTCACGCTGTGACTCAAATAAATGAGATAAGTGAACTAAAATCATTAATCAAACATAACACAGAAAAAACTCAGAAATGCAGGGCATGTTCATAAAACAAATTAGTGACCTACAAGCTCAAATAGCTGAATTAAAAGTAAGCCAAATACCAACACAAGATAGAAACCAAAGAATACCTAATTTGTTTTGCGTCAGGTGTAAAAAACATGGGCATGAAGAAGCTACATGCAGAATACCATTTTGTTCCTTCTGCCGTAAAATTGGACACGAAACGCAAAGATGTTGGTATTCCAACAAGCATAACAATTTCCATAAAGGTAGAGATAATAGAAGAAATCATTTAAACTAGCAATAGGGGGAGAGACGGCTGCACCCCGCTACTCCGAAAATAAACCCACACAGGTGCCTTTATTTGTTACATCCACAATAAATGATAAATTGCCAGTAATTCAAATCACAATAAATAATGTAAAAGTAAATGCTCTCTTAGATACAGGCGCATCTTGTAACCTAATCGAACGAAATTTTTTTGAAACTATAGCTGATCAAAGCAGTGTAATGCTCTCACAATGTAAACTCCAAATTAAAGGTATTTCAGACCATGTGCTAGAAATTGAAGAAAAAGTAACTTTAAAAATTAAAATAAATAATATTGAATTTCAAAGCGATTTCTATATTACTAAAGATAGTATTTCAAAAAAATATAAATTAATACTAAGTAGTGATTTTTTTGTACAACATAAAATGATAATTGATTATAGGCAAAAACTATTACATAATACAACTACTTCAATTAAATGGAATTACCAAAATCCGGACTGTGACGAATTAAAAACTAATGTCGTGAACATAGAAGATAACAATAGTCGTATTTTTGGATTTTCCGTTACCAAAATAACTATTTTTCCTGGAACCGAAAAAATTATAGAAATCAAAACAAAAGAAAAATTAAATTCAAATTTAGATTCGGTTTTAATAGAGCCTGCAAATGATCATGCGGGTGATAGAGTATGGGTTGCTCGCTCCGTAAACCCAGTATCTAAGGAGGGAAATTATAAAATAAGGGTTGCAAATACATCAAAAAATACTATACACATAAACAAAGGTTCAAAATTAGTTTCCATTGAACCTTTACAAGTAACAAAAATTGATACTAAAGAGTGTAATACATTTTCCACTGAAGAAATAGGTGATGATTTTGAAGCTTGGGGAGGAAAACTAGATTTATCGCACCTATCCGAAGATAAGAAAAGAAAATTACTTCCCTGCTTGAAGAATTTAAACATGTGTTTGCCCATTCTATTCAAGATTTGGAGGGTTGTAATACTATACAACATGAAGTTAATTTGACAGATGATATTCCAGTTAGGCAAAAATTTTATAGGCCTCCTCATCACCTAAAAGAGGAATTAAATAGACAGGTCAACGAATTACTAGACATAGGGATTATTAAAGAAAGCAGTTCCCCTTATAGCGCACCAGTACTTCTTGTCAAAAAGAAAGATGGTTCTTTCAGACTTTGTACCGACTTCAGGAAACTAAATGAAAAAACTGTACCAGACTCTTTTCCTATTCCTAATATAACGGACTTAGTGGACAATTTAGGAAATGCTACTCTATTTTCTTGTATGGATTTATGTAGCGGGTTTTTCCAAATGAAAATTGATCCTAAGGACACCTATAAAGCAGCGTTTGCAACTGAGCATGGTTTATATGAATGGAATAGAGTACCATTTGGTATGCGCAATTCGCCAAATAGTTTTCAAAGATTAATGGAAATAGTACTGTCTGGATTAAAACCTCTTCAAATAGCAGTATATTTAGATGATATCATAATTGCTTCTTCTGACTCAATAGATGAACATTTAAATAAATTACGGTTAGTTTTTAAGAGATTAGAAGAACATAAATTGAAAGTTAAACCTTCTAAATGCTGTTTTTTAAAGGAAACTATAAACTATCTGGGTTTCACTGTTTCAAAGGGGACAGTTTATCCCGATAAGAAAAACATACAAGCTGTGTTAGATTTCAAGGTCCCAACCACTCGTAAACAAGTTAGAGGATTTCTTGGATTGACAGGGTTTTACCGAAGGTTTATAGAAAATTATGCTGAAATAGCATTACCTCTAACAAACTTGACGAAAAATGATGTTAGATACAGTTGGGATGATTCAGCTCAGCATGCTTTTGACACTTTGAAAAACTGCTTGGTTTCTGAACCTTGTTTGAAACTACCAGATTTTTCAAAGGAATTTACATTAAGTACTGACGCTTCAAAATACGCTTTAGGAGCTGTTCTTTGCCAAAACGATGAAAATGGCTTTCCACATCCTGTTGCATACGCCAGTAAAAAACTAAAAGATGCAGAAATTCGATATAGTACAGTAGAAAAAGAAATGCTCGGAGCGGTATTCGGCGTTACCCATTTTAAACAATATTTGTACGGAAAAAAATTTATCATCTATTGCGATCAAGCAAGTCTTTCCTTCGCACTCAAAGTGCGAGATCCAACTTCTAGAATAGCCCGATGGGTAATGACTCTGCAACAATATGATTATACCATTGTACATAAACCGGGAAAATTAAATATAACAGCTGATTACTTGTCTAGGGGTGTAAACGCAGTAGAAGTAATAGCTTCCAACTACGATTCTGATTCCACAATGAAACATCGAATTAAAATTCATCAGGAACAGGACCCAAAATGCCAACAAATTATTAATTATCTAAAAAATAAGGAGACACCATCACCTACTCATATGTTATTTTTTGAAAAAAATGATCTTCTTTACTGTATACCAAAAAATGCCCCCAAACATCGTGGTGACACCAAAGATAAATTAGTGGTACCCCTAACTTTAATATCAGAAATAATGCGTCAGTGTCATGATTCCCCAGTAGCAACCCATCAGGGATTTCAAAAGACTCTGAACAGAATTAGAGAAAACTTCTATTGGGGTAATATGTATAAACATGTTTTAAACTACGTTAAATCGTGTACTTCTTGTGTTGAAAAGAGAGGTCATAAGCCCGAAAAACTAGCTCCATTACAGCGCGTTCCAGTCACACAACGACCAATGGAATGCATAGCTATGGATGCCCTGGGTCCACTTCCTCTAACTTATTCAGGAAATAAATATATCTTGGTGATTTCTGATTATTTTACACGCTGGCCGGAAGCATATCCGACACCCGATATAAAAAGTGAAACCGTTGCTAGAGTATTAGAAGATTTTATTAGTCGACATGGTATACCTTCTCGTCTAATTTCCGATAGAGGCTCTAACTTTATCTCAAAATCCATCTCTGAGGTGTATTCGAAATTAGGTATTGAAAAACACACTACTACTTCATATCACCCTCAGAGTGATGGAATGGTAGAAAAACTTAACTCGACTTTAATTAATTCATTAAGTCATTTAGTAAATTCTACTCAAACAGACTGGGACCGGCATGTACCTTTCGCCTTGCTAGCTCATAGATCGGCTCGACATTGTACAACAAGCGAAACACCATCATATCTCTTGTATGGCAGGGATATCCAGTTACCGTATTCTGTTATGTCTCAACCTATAGCTCATAACTATGCGGATGTCCGAGAGTACGCTGGAGATCTAGTTGTACGTTTACAAAATGCTTTTCAAATTGTCAAAAATAATTTAATAGCTGCAGCAGAAAAACAGGAGACGTATCGCCGTAAGACCGCAGTTAATAAACAAATAGATATAGGAGATGTCGTATACCTATATCTTCCCGAAACAAGAGCAGGGATTTCAAGGAAATTAATGAGACCAAATGTAGGCCCTTTTAGAGTTCTGAATAAACAATCACCAGTAAATTACGAGATAGCTTGCGTAAAAGAACCTTCAAAAACCCAAATAGTTCATGTAGATCGACTTTCAAAAATTAATGATAGAATTGTATTCCCGACTTTACACGAAATTAATCCTACACCTCAGCAATCTACTGATTCGAATAGGGAAAGTAAAAATAGTTACTTCGGGGTTAACGATAGCGTGCAAAGAAAAGGTAAAAAGGCGTTTGTTCTTAGCCCTGTAATTAATCCTCAGAGCATAAGCTCAACGTCAATTCCAAATAAAGGAGTCTCATCTGTCCCAAAATGTGATGGTGGAATATCTCGAACAATAAAACATAATTATAATACTCGTTTCGCTCGAAAGAACTGTAGCACATAATTGACTGATTAAATGAATAATACAAACATTAACAAATGATTGTGTAGAGTGTATGTATAGCAATAAATAGTTTTGTAAATATATATATATATATGTTTTTATATCTTGAATTACTTATGTAACTGCTGACTAAAGTTCTTAATTCTAGCAGTCTGTAAGAAGTTTATATTTTAAATTAGCCAAGATTACATTGTGTGGTAAATAAATGTATACTTTATGTGCTATTTCTAATTGGAAATCTTATTAATTATCACTTTATGTATGATTTTAAGTAGAAAAAAAATGTATTGAACAAATCAGATCCATGCAAAATAAGTGCAAATGTGTGAATGTGCAAATATGTGAAGAAAAAAATCTTCGATTTTTTTTTCCAGGTAGATTATTGGTGTTGTATTCACTGGCTGGATAATTTTTATAAATTAAACTACCCATTTTTTTCTGGCTGGAAGTCCTTTTTTTTATTATTTAATTCTATACCCCATTTCCCCCATTTTGACGAAGTGGAATGCCCTAACGTGGGACTTGGAGAAAACCGGTCCTGCAAGGGAAAAGCGAGGGGAGGAAGAAAAGAAGTGAAGGGGAGAGGAAAAAAAGACAGAGGAGCGGCAGGACATCGCCGGAACAGGAGACCCGGTTGGTTTGGGGAGTTCGACGCTTTATTGGAGACTTTGAAAAGTAAAGTTAAAGTTGAAAAAAAAAAGAAAAGCTGATTGAAAGAAGAAGTACCCTCTCAAATTGTGAAATTAGGAGATGCCTGAATGTCAGCATTTACATCCAAGTTGTCGTCAACCCAAGGCGTTTGCCATACTATTAAAGAAGAACGCTGGACCATTGTGATCAACCAAATTTGTGAACCCCTCTAAATAGGCCGGCCTATACCATCGACTGTTTATATATGTAAGTGAATGTTTTTTTTATTTATTTAATTATCCAGCCAGATTTTTTTGTGTGGTACCACCATTAACGTAACTTTATTTAATAATTAATCTCACTAGAACAGGTAATCTAGGGTAACTTAATCACATCACGTGAGTGAATTATCATTTTAATAGCAAAGTTGTAATAAAAGAAATAATACAAATAATTGAATTCATATTATTGTAAATAGATGGGTTATTTTCTTTTGTGAATTAAAAGAAGTTTTGATTACTAAAACAAAGCCAGTCTCTGCTTCTGTTCTTTCAGGTTAGAATCTGGGTAGAAATAAAGACTTGAATAAACACACAACGCAATAATAAAAAAAAGAAAAATAATAATTCCTTATTTTAATATAAATTATCATATGTGACCGTTTTATAATAATTGTAATTTTCTACACAACATTACTGAAGAGCAGAGAATTTATAAAGCCTGTGGATATTAAATTTATGTTAGCTCCAGTGTCATCGCCATGGTGTGACGTGATAAGGACGGAGAAGTGCCAGCTTGAAAGCAGACACATATCTTAACCACGGTTTAAGTGCAGAAATAAGCATCAGAAAAGTATCACAATTACATATTGTAACCTGCAAATGTCTCTTATCCAAAAATGCGAAAAATATTTTCTCATTATATATAGACAGAAATACTAACCTCATTTCACATTTTTTCCATTGCATTCAAATATGTTTATTAGTTTTTAAATTAAAATTTAATTTTAACTTATAATTTAGAATCCGTCAGTCATCCACTTCTGCTAACTTTAACATAAACTATTGAGTTGTTTCATAAGTTATACAAGTTATAATACAACTGCTAAAATGTAATTTATCTTCAAAAAACTCAAAAATCCATTTGCAATCATGTTATGTTTGGTATCACCCCATCACACTACTTGAAATTGATATTTTGATTTGATTTTAACAGTTGCTTTAATTATAAAAATGAAAGTATAATTGATTCTCGTTAGTGTGGGTAGTACAAATCTAGACTTAACTGCACATAAATTCCTAAGAAATTTATATATATATATATATATATATATATATATATATATATATATATATATATATATATATATATATATATATATATATATATATATATATACGTTTTGTCTCCATAATAATAATTATAATTATTTGATATGTTCATAATAATTTTTTATTTAATTTTAAATTTTTACTTTATTTTAATCCAAGAAGATTTTTTATTTTAATTAATTATTATTAATTAATTATTCAATTTATTTTCAAATTGCCTCAAAATTTGTGAATTAAATTGTTCCATAAATCACAATTTTATGATATAAATCCCGAGAGAGTTACGTAAAAGTTTCATTAGTTTAAATTTTTTTCACTATTAAATGTAACAATTTATAAAAAATATTATCTATATGACAGTGTATATATTGTGCTATGCATATTATGTACATTAATATCTATTAATAATATATGTAAGCAATCGTTACTCATAATTAAAATCATTCTGAAGTAGAAAACAACCACAAAAATACATACAAATAACCTTGAATTCTTTTTTTTTTTCTATTTCTTTAAGCATAATTCTTTTAATATACTTCATACATACATAGAAAGAAATATTACTCAAAGGGGTGGTGAAAAAAAGGAGTAACTGAAACTCAACTTTGCTTTAGAATAGGGTGATGAAGAACTTCCCCGGCACGGTTACAGAAGTTGACTGGAGCGCCTCACGGTGACAGACGTCATAAATCATGAGGGGTCTGCGCTGCACAAACATAACCAGAAATTGAAGTTATTTCAAGTATGGACGTAATTATGGCAAGAAAAAAGAGTGGAAGAAAGAACGAGAGGGAGGGGGTGGCATAAGAGTAAAAAAAGGGGCGAAAGCAGTGAAAGTACTTTTGCTAAATGATGGATGATGTAACCTAGGTAACTTCCCCAGCTTTCCCCAGAGCCCACTTTTTCTGTCTTTCAGGGAATTGAAAAAGAACCTGGGGGTGGGGATGGTGATATGAAAGGTTAACTTCCGGGAATAAGTCCACTTTTTTATTTGAAATGGACAGATGATGGCAAAGGCAAAATATTCTTTCTTTCACACTTTTTGTTTCTTTATCATTAAATAAAAATATAGATTTATATTTTATGTGAATAAATTGATGACCGAGAAGTATAATTCAATTTTGGCTCTGTTAGCGAAGAATAATTCACTTCATAAACCTGTGAAAGTTAGACAACTTCAAGTTTGAATTATGGAAGAAAAGATTTAAGATGAAAATTTATATAATATTTTAGAAACCATTTTCATTGTTACTGTATTTATATATGTGTATTTAAGAAAATATTTTTGAGGCATATTTTTTGTTCATAAAAAGTTATTTTACATAGAAAAAATATGACGCAGAAATTAAATAATATCTGTTATAGAGATTAAATCAATATTAATTCATTTAATATCCAATATTAAATATTGGATAATAATATAAATTATATATAAAGTTGCGCAATGCATTTTCACAATGGTGCAGTTTGAACAGTTGATTTTTTAAAATTTTTAATTCTTATTATTTTTATTAAATTTATATTTTACATTTCGTATTTAAAAAAAGTCATATAGGATAATATATAATTTATTTTAAATTAAGATAAATCAAATTATTTTTATTTAATTCATTTTTTACCTTATAATTTGAACTAAAAATAGTTTTCGGTACATTTAAGTTTCATTTCCAGCAGTGGTAACCAATTAGTTACGACAACGGCCTTCCATCCGGAAGGGCAGGCTTCTATTCCCAATGTCGCCAAAGACCCACCAAGTATTGTACATGCAATATGCGCTCTCATTAAATCTGTGGAATCAAAATTTTTATAGGTCGGTCATTGAGTAGTCACCATGGGTATAATGATCTGGAGAAATCCCCCCCTCCAGATCAACGTCAAAAGTGAGGAAGTGGATTCTTTGGTGGTGCCATCTATCGGAAGAATTTAAAGCAAGGTTGTACTTTCACATTCGTGGTGCTCTGGTTAAACGAAAGACACGCCCTACGAACTTAAACACGCATAGCCGACAACATAGCGAGCTTAGCTTGTTCAAGTATCATAAGTAACAACAACAAGAAGTTTCATTTCAAATAAAAGCAGAATATTTTCTAGAATACTTGCAAATTCTCTATGAAGTACTAAGAATGCTTTTTTTTTTGTAAGAATATTCATATACAAGAAAAAAGCAAACAAAGCATTTAATTATTATCTTCATCATCTTATCATCATTATTTCATCAACTATCTTCATTTAGAATTTATTTTGAATTTTTGTAATAAGTAGTCTAATAACACAGAAGTATATACTAGTAAACAGTTTTTAATCTTTTCTGTGTGTCTATAAATATATTTTATGAATTAGAAATATAAAAATTATGTAATCTTTGGATATAACATATGAGCTGATATGTAAAACTCAAAGTAAATTGCTACCAAAAATTGAATAAAAAATGTTCTTAAAATTATCTTATTAAATGGGACGCATCCTAAGTTTAAACCATTTTCGATTCTTGAAAAGACCATGAATCAAAATTCATGTCTCCCTGATCTTCCTAAGTTTACAAAAGAGAATACAAGATTGTATCGATTATTAACTCATTTTACATGGGTCACTGAGATGCATTATTGAGCTCATAATTTCTTTTAACGAAATAGTAAATACGATAAAGTTAAATCAATAAAATAGTGTCAAATTAAACAGTTTGTATTAAATGTTATTCAAAGTGTAAAACTGCTTTTTAATGAAGCATTTATTGTTGCGATGTGAATCCTTTTTTCCATAAAGTTTGAGGTATAGCCCTTAAAATCTGGTTTTGAATTAAATTGTCCTTAGAAATTTTGAAGTGAGATAAAATGTATTAAAATGCTTGTTTTTTTAAAAAAATATTTTCTTAAGACATATATAAGTTTAATGGAAAGAGTTTCCTGTTTGATTAATTTCTCTCTCATTGGGAGAAAATGGCTTACAATATAATTTTGGATCAGGTTGAAATTTTTTCGGGTTTCCTCCTTTGTAACATCTAAACATATTCCAATATGTATGAAAATTTTTGAAAGGAGGCACTAAGCTGAAGTAAATATAGCCCAATTTTTACTGTTAGATTATTCACTATATAAGTAATGAAATACAAACTCTTTTCCACAATTCAACCTTTCCGACATTTGTAAATTATTACGTATAGTATGAATATCTTTACATGTTTATTGTAAGTTTTCCTTATCTATCTGTGGATGTGAATGTATTTATATTTTTTACTTATTAGTAATAATTGCACTTTAATTATTAATAAAAAAAACAAAGGAAAATATTTCGTAAGTATATTTATTTTCTCCAAAACGGAAATGGTTTTTTTTTCTTTCCAGGATAGTTTCCAGAATATTTTCAGCTCTCATGTGTGTCAGATGTCATTCAGAAAATGAGAACCAATCCTATGTAAATAAATACTACTGCATGACTGGTGAGTGAAGTAAAAACATGGCATATTTGAAGCCCCGACGTGTTTCGCAGCCAAGGACCTTTGACTTATTCACCACCGGGTCCCGATCAACACAAGGCTTAAGAGTTCAAGTCTTGCCATAATAATAACAATGTAGCATCTGTCAAAACACCGAGCATAGGAAACTATTGGATTGTTTTAACACTTAGTCATGCAAGTGTGTGTTTTGGCTCATCATGTCTTCTGCGTTTGTTTTATTGGAGTTTGTGGGAAAACTGTTGACCTTACGTTTTTGTGACGCATGCTGTTATGAGCCTATTGCTATTTCAGAATATATAAAAGCAAATTTCTCCCCCAGGAAATATACAGTAAAGTATAAGCAATGACTAAACTTTTTGTTATTGTAAATTGCTTAGTTGTGGTGCATAAAAGGGTAGGCTTAAGACACAAAGACATGTTTAGTATTTATAAGAAGAGGAACCTACTGTAAAACTTCAGAAACTGTAATCCTGTAGTAGCTCAAATTTATTCAAATAGAATTTATTTTTTAGATGTATAATGGTAATTTAATATACTAAAATTAAGGCTTTTGCGGTTTTCATTGGTTATATTTTTTGAGAAATTTTCAATGAAATTTTAACTAATTTTCTGGACGAAAATTCTGTAGCCTACTTACAGTTAAAGATAAGCATAAATATCATTGTTAAACATCAATGTAAACCTATATCTAGTTTTAAACAAAGACAGAATTTGGATTTTCTGATCTGTAATCACGAATCAGGACATTGTTAATAATGCAAAATATTATCTAAGTATTCAGTAACAATGATTGTAGACCTATGTAAAACACTTAATCATTTATAACTATTTGTCTTCTGTACTATTCGGACTTCTATTGAATTTCGTTTTATCACCAGAAAATTAAAAAGATTTTTTTAAAGAAGTAAGCATATATTTCAGCTATACTTTAAGAAAGCATATATTTTTTGTACATTGATACTGTTTAAAGTAAATAATTTTTAGTTAGTGCCAAATTAAGGATTGATAATTTTATATTCATCGCCTTAAATTGTGTTTAATTTTTTCTACAATTACATCTCTTTATTAAACTAAACTTTTTTTAAATGTACAGTAAAAAATACATAACTATTTAAGAAATTTTGGTTGCATATAATAATATATAAATCGTACATTTGTTGATATCAAGTTAGAAAAAGGACAGTGTTTAAAGATAAAGGATTTGCTCTGTATCTTTTGTTCTCCGGTCTTTATTTCCGCCCCATTAGGCCAAATAGGTCAGGATTTACTATATATATTCATACATATATTTAAATATTGATATTATATTATACAATAAATAAAGATATTTATTTATAAGCAGATATGAGTGCGCTTATGCATGAGTGTGTGTATATGCCTGTATAATATGAACTCCGTCTTTCTGCGTATAAAGTATTTTTTCTTGGAATATTCACACTGTAACCTTAAAATAATTATTACAGTATTTCATTATAAACTTATTATTCATTTATTGTGTTAAAGTGATAACATAAAAATTTCGTTGGTGAAAATACCTCATAAAAAATGAGCAGCTCTTTTGAGTTTATCACTTAGCGAATAGTCGAACTGTTCGGTCCACTTAAAATATTTTAAATAAAATTTTAAAATACATTTTCTTTATTAAACTATTTTTTGTCATATTACAGATACAAGAATTTAAAATATTTATCACCAATTATTTCAGTTAATATTCAGGATGAAAAACTTGGCAGTGTTTAGTTGTGTAGTCGTCCATCATTTTTAGTTTTAAACAATATCTGAAACATTCAAAACAAGCCTATAATAATTATTGAGAAAAATAAATACTCTGGGTTAAAGATGCGAAGACTGAAAAATACAGGAAAAAAATTTAATTTTATTTGACTTAGTGTTAAGGTCTTATAAAAATTATTCTAATTATTATTTTTTTTTATATAAGTCAAGTAAAAATGCATTTATCTATAAAATTTCTTCATCGATTTCACTAATACTCCATAGCAAACAGCCTAATAGCTGAAATGTATGTTGTAAATTATTTTGATCATTTATAATGTAATATTTCCCAAGAGGGCTGAGGACTTCTAAATCTGAAAACATATTTACGCTTGCCCAATGGCAAAAATCTGAAAAACTCTCAAGTTTTTGCTTTTCAGAAAACAGAAAATTATTTTTTTGTTTTATTGCTGTTTTGTGATAAATCCTTGATCTGAGGGTTTTTTTTTTTTATAAAGTTCTTGGTTTTATTTCAATTATAATTGAAGAATTAGACATGCATGTTCCGATTTCACTTTCTGTAAGGGCATCTTTTAAAGTGTGTTAGTTGGAGTTCTTAGTTTTTTCCTTTGCACTTTTAACCTCAACCCATTATCAATTCGGTCTTGAAAAGTGATATCGTTTGTATTAAAATGTTTTTATTATTTTAAATATTTTTAATTCCACGAATGTTTTTTTTAAATCCTCTTCACATATAATATTTTATAAAAGATTACTCTAAAAGTTGAAAGCACTTTTAAATTTACTTTAATTTTAAGCGATAGGAAAATATTATAAACTTTCTTTAGTAACTTTTAATCTCTGATTTCTTAGAAATGAAAATAATCATTCAACACTTTTATAATTAAGTCAACATATTTCTCACGCTACAGTTACAGTGAGAACATATAGTTCGACTCTTATAGGACGCCGCTTCGTATCAAAATACCGGGGAGTAATTTGCCACTAGGTTATCCAGTGCAATTCACTTAGCGCAAATGAATGTCTTTTTAATGCTTGGAGATTACTTTCCTCTGTTCGTGACCTTGTTAGGGAAAATACTCATTACTCGGCTTGCTTTACTGTTTTTGTGACTCGAGGGGGAAAGCAAGTTCATTTTCGTAAAAACTCTTCTCCTTCTTCCACGTCAGTTGACAGTTCGATCAGTCAGTGCCCATCCTTTGAGTGACGGGGTCGGGCCTTGCTGCTCCGCCCCCCTCGCTAATGAATCGCGCCGATGTCGTCCTGCATGATCTTGTGATGAAATAATAACCTGGATCGTGTGACTAACAACTTATCTGATGACAAAGGGCCTTCTCTTGTGCTAGAAAAATAGCTCCCACTCAATCGAGATGACAATTACAGTCTCCGTTACATAGTTGGTTTCGAGGAATTATTTGGGCCAAGACAGCCTCTTCGGGAAATTGAAATCGAGCTCTTGAAAATGACGAGCAATACAGGGGTTATGGGGGAAAATAGTAAGTGATGCAGCGTCGGAAAAGCATCAATTCTGTCTTAGTTGTTGAAAAGGCTTATAAATAAGCAAACAGAATGGTAGATCCATTCACAAATGTAGCATCCGAGTTGCAATAATTTAGTTTCCCGTCCATAAATAAATTAAGGTTTCTTTGCTGAGATAGAAGAGGAAAAACGGCAAATATATAAATTCATATTAAATCAAATTGTTAGTTACAAGTGTATACTATATGCATGTTCGATGTGTGTTGTTTTTATGTTCTCAAAGATGTAAAAAAATAAATGTTTTAAGAAAAAGTAAAAAGAATCTTGTAAAATAATTTGTTATGTCTCTTATATGTATTTTGCGTGAATATATCAGGACAATAAAACATTCATATAATAATGAGCCAACCGATGTGTGTATATGAATTCGATCCAACTTCAAAAGTATTTTCTATAGTTAAGAATTTAGAGAAAATAAAAACATTTTAAATGTGAACGTAATATAATTTTCAAAACAGGATGCAGAAAAGTTTCTTTTAGATTGGTCATATTATAAACAATGTGATCTATATGATTTAATTAGCAGATAAATATATTATTTCATTTTATTTAAAGTTCATGTTAATTTCGATCCATTTTAAATCAACATTTACTTTACTTTTCTTATCAAAGAATGCAGTTACTTTACTATCAATAAAAGAGTTTAAGCAGCTGCCCACCCTGTCTAGCGGTCAGAGTGCCTGACTGCGAATAGGGAGGTTGTGGGTTCGAATCCCATTTCGGTACATGGATATACTTTCTCTCTATGTCTATCCTGTCTTTATCCTTTCTATGTATGAATGAGTTGTGAATGGTTGCCTACCCTATAAGCGGGTATCTATGGCATGTGTGTACTGAGGAAGTCGGACTCTACACCGAAATAGGGTTCAGTTGGAAAAGTTCAGCAGTACACCCCATATTGCCATGCTTAGCGGCACAAGCAACAACAGATAGTAGCTGTCTATCACCTTCTTGAAATTTCCCCAGTCACATTTATAATATGAACGATGAATTACATTATCATTAATATTATTTTCGCTGCTTTTAATTGAAATTTTGTTTTTATTGAATGCAATCGTTTGATTTTGATTGCATCATTTTAACCTTTTGTATCGTTTCTTTCAAAATGTATTCTCCGATGTAAAATAATACCAAACATTTTAGAAACCCAGTTAGTAAAAAACAGAGATGATGAAGATAAAGATGTTAAAAAGGGAAAATTACATTAAAATAAGTAGAAGAACTCTAAAAAATAACCTATATTTATTACAAATCGTATAATTTAAAATTTTTTGAAGCTCGTAAAAAATGCAAATGGAAAATATACAGGGGTAATCAAACACAATTTACGAAAAGCAGGTACATATGAATGTTTCAACTCAATGAATATCATAGGAAGGCCATCATATCATCTTGTTATTAGTTAAAATGTATATATAAAATCATGTTATAGTAAATTTTTGCTTACCCTTGCACAGAAATCTGATTACTAAAACATGCACCTCTTTAGAAAGAAAAAGAAAAAAAAAAAAAAACATTGATTATTGTAATCAAATGAAAAAAATTCAGTTCATAGTGAAATCTTATAACAACCATATTTTTTCCATTCGTATTATCATTTTCATTCTTACTGACTTTAGGATAATTATAAGATTAAACGAAAACACATCTACTCATATCAAAACCTATGTATAATTTTAGAAAAGATATCACTACAAGGAACGGAGACACTGGCAAGTTGTATGTAGAAATAATAAAAAAAAGAGCGGTTCCATTTCCTCGGAAAGAAAGATATAAATTCCCATTTCTACATTTTATTCGGGGATCTAAGCAGAAACATTGCTCTAAAAACAAAGGAACAGGATTCCCTTGACGATTCAGATGAGGAGGAACATGGAGAAAAGGGAATAATATTCTTATTTCATCATGTGATGGGGACATATATTTTTCCAGGACTTCCTAAATTTGAAATATATGATACGTAAAAGCACACTGGACCACACGCGAAGATTTATAAACGAAACGACATTGGCTCAGCGTATATAAAGTACAGAAAATATTTTTTATTGCCGGAGAAAAAGCAAGTTCTGTTCAAAGGAACCACTTCAAACCTCGTATGTTTGCTTTTTGTGAAAAGAGTTATGTTCAAATGCGGATCAATTTACGAGAATGGATCTGATTGGTTAAAGTTAATATTTGTTTTTACTTTTCGATCAACTCGCTTTTAGAATTGAAGAAGACAAATGGGAATATGATGGCTCAGCATTTAATTCAAGGCAGTGATCTTATATTAGATTTGATGGTTAATATCAAATTTAAAATAAAATCGTTTGTTTAGAATATATATTTATATATATATATATATATATATATATGTCTTATAAAATCATTCCAGAAATGAACTGTCAGACGATTATTATATATATATATATATATATATATATATATATATATATATATATATATATATATATATATACTTACTCAATAATTAATTACAGTAATTTATTCAGAAATTATTTATTTTTATTGTTTTGTTATATTTAATATTGAACTTTACTTTTTAATAAAATTGTTTTTGTTTTTTAATTAAGTGACACTTGTTTTTAAAGTATAACTTGCCAATGTTGATAGTTATATTTATCCCATTGTATCCAGTTTTTGTAGTATATTTTTAAAGAGTATTTAGAAATTATTTAATTTTATTATTATTGTTTGGTACTTAGTTTTAATTTTTTTAATTGAATGACTAATTTTTTAGTTAAAAATGGAAAATTTTTAGCTGTTATTCGAAAACACGTTTAATCTATTGAGTATTGAATATTGTTTTGATTGTTTATCTTATTAATATTCGGAATTTTTTAAAAAAGCTAACTTTTATGAATAAGGATTGTAATTACTGATACTTGTATGCAGCAGATATTGTTCATCCTGATATATACGTATTCTTTTTATATTAACTAATGTGTTATTTTTTATTTTCTACCGATTATTAATATATTCCTTATTTCTCTATTCAGGGTTATAATTTCTTCCCCTTTTAATTTAAATCGTGTTAAACACACACATTAATATTTGTAAATATATGTTTTTAATAAAGAATATTCTTTAATATATTCGAGCATGTTTAATATTCAAAAAGAAAATCACTTACTAGAAAAATAACAGAAGAATTAGAATTTTTGTAGATGTCATGAAACATTTAGAATCTACATGATAAATGTATTCTTAAGAACATTTTTTTAAAATGCATCGTTGAAGATACAAAAAATAAGTTAATTTGAAAATTGTATAGAAACAAAAAATTATAATAAAATATAGAAAAGAGGTCCTCAAATATTCATTAAACAAGTGTTTTGAATGTGCTTTAAAAGAAATTTCGTAACATATTTCAAGATAAGTATAATTTTTTAATTTCGGAAAAAATTCGTTTCGGTTACTTTTCATTTATCTGTTATTTTTGTAATTTGTTTTTTCACTTACCGAAAAAACTATTTTTTCTTAGATGATTAACGTAACTAACAAGGTCCGTAAAAGAATTTAAAGTTTTTATTATTTAGAATTCGAATTCTAAATTAGTTTCCGTAAAGAATTACCTAAAAGTATAGGATTCCAAAACAGTCGCATTATCTAGAAACACGTCATTTTAACATATATCTGCTCAAAAATGAATAAATGAACTAAATACTTTTTTGAATGACTTCTTATATTAAAGATTCCTTTGTCACCCTTTCTAAAGACACATGGACAACTTCTGCAGACAAAAGGCAAATTGTCTATCTCAAATACGCAGGGTTCTTTTCCCGATTATAAGAATTAGCATAACTTTAAAAGAAAAACAGTTGACAAACTTTAAGACCCTAAAAACATAAAGCCTTAAAATACCGCATGATTTGTTAACAGCTACCTTTTAAAAGAAATCAGTAATTAAAAATGTGGACCTAATTACTTCATCAGCTAATTAGTCCGGTCTTTATTATCTCAGTACTTATAACATCTCATCCGGAACTAGCATAACGCTATTGCGAACATTCCTTCATTTCCAGCGGCAAACGCGGGGAGTTTTCTGGCAAAAACTTTCTTATTTCCCTCTGTCATACATATTCAATTTGAATAAAGAAGAAGAAGAAGAGTAAAGGGGCGCCTCATTTGCATATCAATTTAAATATATCACAACAAATCTGATCATGAATATCAAAAAGAAATAAGAAAAAAGAAGGAGCAATTCCTGTCTTAAGCAGGCAGAAGTTGCGCCGAAAAATATTTTCCGTCGCCGTCTGATTTACATTGAATACATTATTTGTACCAGCCGCTTTTCATAGTACACATTAAATTATAGTTCAGTCCCTGGATCTCGAATTATGTGTGTGTGTTGCTTTTTTTCTGCTGCTTCTTAGAGGATAAGTGTATGTAAATGAGAAAGCTGCTAATTTGAAAATGATTGGAAATAACACGTGCTGATTTGGATGCGGCAGCTGAGGAAGAGAAGTATTCAGTAAAATGAAAAGCAATAAATCTTTTAAAATAAATTCCAGATCACACTATAGAGTTGTAAAATGTTGAAAGGGATAGAATGTGTGTCATATATTGACTTCTTGTTTGGAAACAAATTCCGTGAATAATAGCTTTTGTAACACGTAGTAGACGGTCTAACAGAATGAAAATGTTGCAATGTTTTTGATTATATTCACAGCATTTTGATTCCCAAAGAATTTTTTTATGAATAAGGGGTCCTATTCATATGCCGAAAGAGAAAAAAGACTTCGAAAATTCCCGAGCAGGTATCTCGAGTAATAAGCATGCAAAATGCACTATCGTAAAACTTGCATTTGCCATTGTTCAATTGTATTTGGAAATAAAGCGGAGTCGTTCCGATCCAATGCGCGTAGCCGTGACACGGGTGCAATGCGATACATAGCTTTTAATATTACGTACTGAACAGCTTAACGGCCTAAGCTTGTTGACATTTTAATATTCATCACCCATGTTATTGATTGTGGGCTTTATTTACATCCCACAAGAAGAGATTGATGGAAAACTCCCAAGCACTTATCTCGACAGATTTGCATGCAGACAGCAGGAATGCAAAACCCATTTCCGGTTCCTTAGCAGCGGTGGGATCGAACTTAAAGCCTTCCACCCCGAAGAGCGTAGTCCAACCACTAGATTACAGTAACTTTACGATATTATAATCCGAATTTTGCAATTAAATTTTAAAAATGTTTGAAATAAAATAAAAGATTTTGTCCTATTATAAGAGACTGCTGCTGTTACTTTAACCTAGAACCATGTACCTAGGACAAAATTAGATTCTACCAATTTAGTGGAAATAGCTGAATATGAGTCTTCGTAATTTAGAAGCAGGGACCAAGCAGAAGATCCAAAATATTTGAGCTGCCACCACTAGAGGAATTATTTCTGTAGGAGGATACTCCGACTACAGTTTATTTAACGAGCCTCAGCCGTCATTAATGAATACGAAGGATCTTCCTTTAAATTGGGATTTGAACTCACAACCTTCATTTAAAGAGATTTGATTTTATGCTGCTAAAAATATAACTTAAGAGCATAATAAATTGTTCTTAATTTTTAAAATGTTCTTGATTTAAAACATGTTATCGAAGAAAACATTGCAAATATAGTTAATGAATTGATTTTTGTTTTGAAGAGCAATTATAAATTTATGTGTAATAGTTACTTCATAACATTTTATAAAATTGAAAAAAAATTATGTGATATTAGAACTATACTTTTTCAAACGGTACAAAAATTTCACAACCATCATTTTCAACATAAAAATAAGGAATTTATTGTTCATTAATTTTTGTCATGGTAAAATTTAAATTCATTTTTATAATTACTACATGGGTCTTGCTGTAATATAAAGCTCTTTGAGTGGAAAAATCTAAATGCGATGGAAGTCGCTATTGAAGAAAGAGAAATAGATGCCCCGTTTCCGCTTCCAGGCATCCATCGAGGTGAGTGCTCGGGAATTTTTCGAGTTTCCTCCTCCACGTTTATATTCCTCCTCCAATTATGAAATCCTCTTCCTTTGGAAAGGCAATTCATGGAAGACATTTAAATGTTGTAGTTGAGCGCTACTGTCATATATGTGTGTGTGCGGTATCAATTTATACATAATCTTTAAAAGCTTAAATCTTTTTATCAAGAAATACAAAAATTTTGTTAGTTTCTTTTACTTTGAATTTTAAACCAACAATAAATTGTAAAAATAAACTGAATGTTCTATAGGAAGCGAGGTCAAAATGCATTAAGAAATATCTTAAATTTCTCTAACTATAAATATAATTTATTTATATGGTTAGTTCTAACTCTCTAGAAATGGGGAGTTTGAATGGGGAGCAGAAATAACATATAGGATTATATTCTTAAATAGGTGAAGAAAGAATTATTACAACCTTTCTGTGATTATGAATAAGAAAAGAATAAACTGATGATATTAAGCAAAAATTCAGAATAAATTACTCTAATAATTAGTGAAAGGCGAAAGAAATCATTAAATCCTATAAAATTACAGAAGAAATTTAACTGATGAAACAATAACTCACGTAAACAAAGCATCTCTGAATGTTTTCCTCTCTCTCTCTCTCTCTCTTTGATCTAGTTTAAATTATTTTCAATAGAAAAATGTAAAAAAAATATATCTTTGATTCCCCATTTTAAATCTGCAGGACTTCTCATTATTTTCTAGAAAATTTTTAAAGGATTACCTCCAAGAAACCGAACAAATCCTTTTCCTTCCCCTGAATCAACAAACACCCCCGCTCAAAAATTCATAATCATTCCGGTAATCACATTTTCAATAGATTACAAAAGAGAATGTTTCCCATCCCTTCTCTTTGGCAAAACCGTTCTCTTCTCATTATAAATATTTTCTTCGGAGAGAAGAATTTTTAATAAGCAGGCGACGGTCGATGGCCCTGGCGTCTTTGGTGTTATCGTCTTTCCTTTCCTGTGTCTTCCCTTTCCGGCCGGTGGGTGGAGGGTGGACGAGAGCAGAAATGATTTTAGCGGTGTCTTGTTTACGAAAAGCAACAAGGATCAGATTGCCTCCTAATTACATCACCTTTCCACCTTCCAACCGCAACCGGAGAGGGCCTTGCTCCGCGGGATAATTATGCGAGGGGAGGGGGAATAATTCTGTTATGGTGGTCGAGGGATAATTGCCACCCCCCACTAATTGACCTAATTATCGGAGGTCGATTAAGTGATTGGTAAAAGAACCTCAGAGGATATCCATCCGTCTCCGGGTTCTCGGTTTTCTTTGTTCTCCAAGAAATGGATTTGCGACTGGAGGGGGAGAGGGTGGATCTAATTAAAAACGAGGCTTCTTACAAATATGGAAGGGTATATTAATTAATTTGATTTTTATTCGAAAGAAGTTTGTTCGTGTAATAGTAAGACAAATATGTGCTTTTAACGGGGAATCGATGAGATACTGCATAATCGACGCATATTGATGAGAGCTATCAGGGTAGTGATATAACAAATGGATATTGTTGCGTTTGTAGTGTCATTAACCTGAAGTGATAAAAAATGAGCGAAACGTTAACGACTATATGTTATTCAAAATAAATACAAATTAATCTAGTTTTTTATACCATTGCTAATGTTTTTCTAATTAATACATTAATTTTTGGGAGAAAAGCACATCATATGGTACCGCATAGAGACCTATCGTATCGTTGGTAGTAATTATGATATATTTTCACCAATTATCGCATTTTGATTTCAGAAATTACTTTGTATAAGTATTTGACTATATTCAAGTAGAGCTTGGAAATAAAACCTAAAAATTTCACCTTACCCGACTTAAAAGGAGGGCACAGGGGCCGTATAATCCATGATTTCAAATTCTGAATTTTTTTGGCGATGAAGAAATATTGCCAAGATGACGTATCGTGACGTGCGCGATGACGTAAACACTAAGGTTACCAAAACAGAATTTTCTACATATAATTTTCTGCATAATAATATAATTCTTATTGGTCTCCATATATATGACGTAATAGAAACGAGGTTGCCAGATACATAAGAAAATCCGCCGAAAATACGCCAATCTCAGAATTTGGCGTCATGGATTATACGGCACCTGTGCCAAAAGAAGTGCATATGAACAGCCGAAATAAAGTGCTTATTTTCCATTGTATTCATTCCTCACAAGTGAGGATAAAACCTGGGACTTTCTACCTCCAAAAAGTTTGTTACGTCTAAGAAAGGTTGAGTTATTGACAGCTTTTTTTGTGTCTAAAAAATAGCCAAATGGAAAATTTACAATATTTTTAAGACGTATTGCAAATTATGAGTGCTGGAAAAATTATCGCTTAAATATTGGGCTGTTTCTATGTACCTCAAGGTAAGAAATCTATAAAACCCTTAAGCACACACCTCTCGACAGGTATCAACGAAGAAACTATAAATAAAACTTCTCTTTCTTAAACAATGATTGCAGTCGAACAGAGGGCTTTTAAATTTAAGCATCAAATAATGCTATACTTTACAAAAAAAACAATGAGTTTTTTACTTTTCAGATTAACTTCGAAATTAAAACAAATGAAACATTTCATAACACATAGTAACATTATTTCAGTTAATGAATATAGTCACATTGTACTTTCCTTCAAACTATTGTCAAAATTTAATGAAAAAAATTAGGTTTTTTATATTATCATAATTGATATAATATGGTCTTAATTGTTTTTCACACAAAAAATTACTCTCTTAATTGTTTGATATACCAAGTACTTTCTAAATGTAATTTATGTTTTTTGTTAAGTTATATATTTCTGGCTTGAAATGAAATTTCAAGATTGATATATCTTCAATCTTGATTAATCACTACTAGCAGCTCTTTTACTCCTAACTTTAAGTAAGAATTCAAATATTGGACAAAAAACCAAGTTAAATCTTTCTTTTTTTGTGATTAAATTTTTTTATCAATGTGCTTACGCTTGAAATTTTAAAATGAATATTATATACCTCTTTTTATATATATTTTTATAAAAATGATAAATTCTGCTGCATTTGAAAATTATTTACCATAAACGCATAAAATTGTTACAGATGCATACAATTTACAGATCTGTAATGTTTCCTGTCATTCTATTACATGATCTTCTTTATAAATCTCAAATTAAATTACAATTAGAAATTTTTGATTCGATATATTTCTCTGAGAGGAAAGCAATACCTACTGACACAAACTCAAAATGAAAATATTATGAAAGCCAATTCTCTCTGAAAAGATTTATTTGTATGAATATTTGCAATTCTTTAACAACTATGAATTATTATTTGCCTTGAAAGAAAGTTTGAGGCATTCAAAGGATAAAGCATGCCTGTAAATATTTTCTTAAGAAAACTTTAAGACGTTGAGATATTTGCTTGACATTCTGCACAAACCACTAAATTATACTTATTTCCACCTCCATAAATCAAATGAGAGACTGTTCAGGACAAGTATAATACAAATACAGGACAAAGGAGACTCATTATCCATAGTTCCAGTCATTGTAAGGTTCTCTCGACTCCCCATTCTCTGCGTCCCATGTTGGTTACTAATTGATGGCAGTGGAAATTTCCAGTTTCCAGAACTAGAAAGGAGTGCTATGGTCAGATGAATCAAAATTCATATGTCGGTAGACGAACTGACATAAGACGCTATAAATTCTGAGTAGCCCTGCGCCTTCAGTATTATCCTTCATCTCAAGTGACATGTTCTTAAGCAAAATAGATTACTGTCTTAGAAGCTTAAGTTATACGTTGTATGGAGTGAAATTATAAACATAGAATAATGTAAGTTTTCAGATTTATTACATTTCAGTAAAAATGATTTAATGCGGTATATTTCATGCAACATTATAAATTATATATATATATATATATATATATATATATATATATATATATATATATATATATATATATATATATATATATATATATATATATATATATATATATATATATATATATATATAATTTTTAGAATAAAATTTCTCAATAATATTGAAATCAGAATTAAAAGCTGCTTCCAAATTTGGGATTAACTGCATTTATGAATTACGGCTATTTAGAGGTAACTATCAATGCTAAGCAGCATGTGTGGGCAGAAATAATCAGCCCTGCATGAGTTCGTTCAAAACTGATCAATACACGGCTAAATCCTTTTGAAATGCAATATTATTTCGGACAATCAAATATCAGAAAACAACAAAAGGCTCAACTCTTTCATAAAATAAAAATGATAATTTAAACTTTGGTAAGTGTATTAAAGCTAATATCTTGGTGAGAGCAAATATATAGCATATTATTATACTATATAAATTAGGTAAGCTAGCTAACTCCCTTAATGTAATATAAGCTGTTTATGGCTTAACTGAAATAACTTTTCTAGACAGTTTGAGTGATTGAGTTGTTATAATGTTTGAATATATATGCATCATTATGCTTTCGAAAGACCAAATCAGCCACATCTTCAACGTTATCTATGATTCTAAGTACCTTTCAGATAAGTAGACCTTGTAAGTATCTAGAAGACTGTAGATAAAACATTACCAATTTAGAAAACGGAAAACTAAAAAAAAAATTTTTTTACGGAAAAATTTTAAAAACTTTTATTAATTAAATTAGGTAAAATATTGTCAGAACTTTCTACAAAAATATTACAAAACAATTTAAGCAGAAGTAAAAAATTATTCAATGGAGTGTTTAATCAATACTCAATTGTATTTTAATAATCTAAATTATATGTGTCACAAAAATTTCCTTCGAAGAATATTGAATTTTTAATAAGTAATCATGAAAACAATTTGGCGTATTAAAATGTATATTTTAAAACTTTCTTGAGGGTTTGTAAATGGGAATTAATCTTTCGGATAAACTGTAAAAAGTTGGCCATCACTGACTTCCGGTGGTGTTTGACAGAATGATCCTATCTTATATATTGAGCATGCTAATCGTGGCTTGAGTTTGTTGAAGCTTGACCGGAAGAATAATTTGTCTTATTGGTTCTTTTTTGAGTCAATGAGAAACCATCCGGTTGAAAAGTTATATGCCAATTAAATGTTTGAGTGTCTAATATATATTAGTAAGGTGCGATGCGAAGCAGATCTACACACCTTGCAATTCAACGGTGATTCAAAATTAAGAGCTGTTTGGTGTTAATAAGCTTTAGCTTGGAGCCGCTTACTATTATTCACAATTCTCTCCACAACACTACGTACATATACTTCGGATAAATAATCAACATTTTGTAGCACAGACTCAAATATATTATTGCTCTAAAGTAGGCAATGGTTGTAATGTTTGATTTAATAAGATCGAAAGCAAAGTTTCTTTTATAGTAACATTTCATAAAATGTAAAATATGCAAAGAAATAAATTTTATCTAAGAATTTGAAATGGGAAATGTTAACAGTCTTAATATTAGAGTCTCATGAATATTAAATATTTAAATGTTCCATCCTATAAAATCTTTCATATCAAGGAAATAATGATAGAACTTTTGAATAAATTAATTTTCTGTTTTATCACAACGTTCTCAAAAATAGACTTTTCAAGCATTGTATTTCACTTCAGTGATACCTAAAAGCATTTTGAAACGCACAATCAGCTAAATCACAACTTTTATAACGCCGGATGACTTTCAATAAAAATTTCGTATCACATTTCAGACTTAAAAAAATCAAAGATATTTTACTTCATATCACCTGCCTACACTCGGTAAGGGAAATTCATATTTCATGCCTCGCAGTCAAAAAATTCAGCCAGCCAGAGTTTGCCGAAGAGCTGTAGGCCCCCTATATTTTTAGAGAAGAATACGTTCGGCCTGGCACCCAAGTTCATAAACAAGAGATGATAAAGTCCTAAATATAGCGTGACGCTTCTATCACATCAATGGGCTTCATTTTCCCCCATCGTGAATGAAGTTTTTTTTCCCCTTCAAACCATCTTAATGACATCGAGCCGACCGGGTTCTTTACGTTCTATTCTCGAGGTATAACTCATTTTCTCTTCGTTCCATCCTATTTCGGTTTCGTTTGCTATTGTGCCGCTCCTTTCGCTATCGTTATTTTCACCCCCTCTTTCTTTTCTTTATTTTTCTTGCTTGAACAGTCTTTCGAGTAGTTCTTTAACAGGAGAAGAGCTAAAAGAACGATTTCGCTGCTTTATAACTTTTACAGATATTAGCCGAGTACAATAGCTATATTTGGAAGAATGATCTAAGCACTTTTAGAATTTAAATTTAGAAAAGTTAGCAATAGATGTACACATGGAGAGAATATTAAATGGAGGACCGTAGAAACATTTTATGTTTTCTCCAGTGGATAAATTGAGCAGAAATCTGTAATAATTATTTCTATTTTCGTGAGACATATAAGCCACGAAATTAAGAATTTCGTCTCAATTTTGATGGAAATTTTCAATAGTAACTCAATAAAATATGTTAACATTTGCAACATGAAGAACATTTTTGTGATCATCCACTGTTCTAAGAAATACTATTAATAAGCAGATTTGATTTGAAGACCGCTTAATTGTCCTTATTTTTGCACAAAAGGGCTAATTAAGTGGGTATGCACAGTTGAAAATGACTTCCCGATCAGTGCAGCCGCAACTCATGGACTTGGTGGGAATGAAGCTCTCGAAGGCCAGAAAGTTAACTATTCCAAGTCGATCGTCATGAGTATGAGTAATACGTATTTTAGTGACTTAGTTACAAAACATAAGAATCAATTATTATCATTAGCTCTAATCCAGTTTTCATTATGACAACTTTTTACATTAACTTGAATATTTCATATTTATAAAATACTCGATTTACAAAAAAATATTACGTTGAAAACAATTAATTGAAAAATTTGGCACTGAGCTGAGTATTTCATGCGATAAATTAATTAAACTTCTTTAAAATCTCATAGAAAAGGCTGGATTAAGAGTTACATGTTTTTTTTTTTTTTTTTTTTTTTTTTTTACATAATAATGGATTGTTATTATTGTCTTTGTCAGTTTAATGAAGATATCCCATTTATGAATTAGTTATTTTTCTGACTAGATTGTCCATCTAATGTCATTTTTACATGCAAAGACTTATTTGTACATCCATAATTTAAAGCAAATTCTAAGAGATTAAGGCTATTTAGGATAGAAATGAGGATATGAGCCACGAACTGCTGAGCAAAGCATTAGAACTCTAAGGATTCAGATATCAGAGCGATTATTTTTTTAAATACAGTTGAACAAGAAAAATCGTTACATATAATATTTTCATATTTATCTACAAGATAGATAAGCTCAAAACTTAACTCTCCCATAAAATTAATTTGTCAACATAATTTACTTTGGATTTATTATAATTCGCTAACAAGGGTTTTTGTTTTTAGAGAACCATTTATAATTTGCAACTAACGGAATGTTTACACTTTATATATTTTGTTACCATTCCGGAAACCATATCTCAAATACTGGTACTTTCATAGAGTGATTCTCATTTATCATATCGATAAAGATAAGTTTTCATAATGCATCACTATAGTAAAATAATCTATTTTTTCACCATATTTGGGTTTCTTTAATCAAAGCTTAAATGATTTCATACCCAAACCTTAGTATCAGATTAAGCGAATAGCAATATTTTACAAATGGGGCAACTAAAGAAAATATAATAAATAATATGCATAGGAATAGCATATATAATTAAGAATATTTCTTTCTTTTATATGCATGCATTTCTTGTAAAATATTAGCATACAAAACTTTTTTTGATAAAGATTCAGCTTAAAATAAAATTAAAGCATGCATATTTCTATGTCAATATAATAAGTGTACCTATATTATTATATTTATAAGGATTTATTTTTGCTTCCTATTTCTGTCAACTGAAATGTAAATTCAACTATATACGTCATAAATTTGAACTCAAATCCAGTAACAAAGGTCATATATGAATAGACATTTCATTCTACTAATAGAAGATATATATTGAATTTTACAAAAACTTTTTACGTGGATTGGCTAAAAAGCTTGGATATATTTGTCTGATTTAATGATTAACTCCCACAACAACCTTCCAAACATTGCTATTTCTTGTCATATTGCCGCTTATAAAAACGTGTTATACAGATATTTGAAAAAATTAAAAGTTTATGTTTGCTTCATAGTGTTTTGAAGCTAAAAATATTTTTTAACAGTTTTGTTGTTGCCGTATCTTATCCTATCTGGTTAGCCAATAAGCTAAACAAGATCCATGATACCATGAACGAATAAATAGTCCAAAATAAGAAAAGGACTTCGAATAAAGTTCTTTTTTCCAAGTCATAATCAGGATATCTATCAGGAAAGTAGATAATTAGGTTAAAATGCGTGATGTTGCATTCCTTGCACACAAGGAAGATCTTGTGTTTTTGGCCAATTTTAAGATATTTCAAGTGTCCACTTATCAGTCTTGATAATGCCATCTGCTGCACACGACTGCCAATAAAAGTGATAAAACCTACTGTTTGTCTACCATGAAACCAATTATGAGATGAGGGGAGAACACCACGATGAAGAGATTGCAGACTTAATATTTAAAATATTTTCAAAAAAGTGGGAAAATTAGATGTTAAGGACATTAAAGTTCCCTCATTTGCCAAAGCTTCATTTCCAATTAGGCCGACATACGAAGGTATCCACTGAAGATGTACGTTATGGCAAGAGGAAAGCCTTTGCAGCAAGGTTAGAATAGAGATCGAAGCTCTGTCACCAATACGAGACTAGTCTTGGAGATGTTGGATAGAACTGTGATCATAGGTCATGATCTTTAGTCTGTGCAGAGATCAGAATTTTTAAGACCCACATCAATTGCCATTAGTTTCGAATGGGAAACAGAACAATCGTTTGGATTTCTAATGATTGTAGCTACTAGAAGATGATGGTAACCACTAGAAGGTGTTTTAATAAAGATATCGCTTTCATGATTCACCTAATCATTTTTGCTTCCATCTCTATAATCAACAGATTTGAATGGGACTCGATAGTTTTGGATAAAAAGTATCTCTAAGATATCAAAATACTACTTTCAGAAACTATTGGGTTCGGATTCGGTATCAGACTTAGCAGCAGATCACCATGATGAGAAGGTTCAAACATATTAAAAATTTATTTAGTGTAGAAGTTTGAAAATATATACGACCAGCTCAAATGCTGTGCTTGTCAAATGACAATGGTCTTAAATTAAGAGCAAGTTGACTGTGAATAATGGTTTCGGTATCAAGAATAAATAGCCAAAAATATGTGTAACAACATATCTACTATATTGAATCATGATAAGAATTCTTATGCCTTTAATATAGTTTGTACTGTGTGTTAACATTAATTATAATGCTGAGAGAACATTTTTAAGATTACTTAAGCAGTCTCTGTAGCAAGGCATGGTTAATCTAGGAGAGTTTAATATGGGATTCTGAACTTGTTAACTTTGATTTTATAAACTGATAACATATGCTAAGTGACGTTTAAAATAAATGATTTTAATGATATGATTGTAAAATAAATAATCGCTTTGGTTTCATAATTTTTCTCTGAATTAGTAATAAATTTGTTATTTGGTACACATTTCCCTATTCATGCCATGCTCTAATATATTATCAAAAATCAGCTTTATTATCTAATTTATCTATTTATTAGCTAATTTATCTGCATGGATTTAAATTGCAAAATTATTATGATGGATACATACTTAAATAAATATTAAAAATGAAAAAAGTTTTAAGTCTCTAAAACAGAAACCCAGTTTTCAAACTAATTAAAACGATAATCCAAATTAAATTTATTAACCATTTGGTATATATAAACAATTTCAAATACAAATGTTGTTTGAAAATCAATAAAATATCAATTTTCTCAAAAATTCTTGAAGCAGAAAATAGGATCCTTTGAATGATCAACAGCACATTGTAAACATTTTCAATCCCTTTTATCATCTTAAAACCTGCAACAACAAGATATCTTTTAACAATTAAAAAAAATATCATTCCTCCCGACAATACCGCCACTCTGAAAAGAAAATGTCTTCCATGTGTCTTCCACTTCACAATAAAAATCTTCTCTCCTTTTTCAATCTTCCATTGTACTGACAGAGAATAAACTAACAGCTCCCACAACAACTGGAAAATTCTTTTCACCGAAGAAAAAGAACCCCTCAGAAGCAAATTTTCCCGAATATACCATCCCTGCATTCTTTGAACACAGCTCACACTTCTCAAACTCAGGAGTTTATTAGTTCACATAGAAATCTCTTGGCAAGGGCTCCTGCCCACAAAGCTCCTGCCTACGTATCATACCTTCTTCGACATTTTCATTTTTCGTCTCTCTCTCTACAGAGGGAACGATCGAACGTGTAACATTTTCTAAGAAATTTATTTTCTTCGCACACTTCTCCCTTTTGTGCTTGTTTTCTTTCCTCCACACCACGCCTTCCTTCTCGGGCTCGTTCCAAGCACAAGTGGTCCGAGTGGGAAGGCTGCAGGAGGGCCACCAAAAGCTACTTCTGCAGTGATTAAACGCTTCGTTTGAATTATACGATAAAGTTGCCGAAACAGCCCTCGCTAATATGAAATCCTTGTTCGTCATCGGTTCAAGTCTGAGTCCAAAACCCTGAATACAAGTAGAAATTGTTATTGTAAGGGAAGCATTGAAAACTATGTGCGTTCTTTCTTTTACATCTGAAAAATTTAAAACTTTGAAGTAGATTACTGAAGAATGTTTGAAGCCAGAAAGCATTATTTTAAGCTTTAAAATGGAAGTAAAAAATATTTCTAGTGCCACTGGTAAAAAGTACGAATTCAAAGACATTTTCTCTGGAATAAAAATCCATTAAAAATGTTATATTTTTTATTTGAAATTCACCAAATATAGTGGATAGAGGCAGTTGGATCTAGAATTTAGCCTATGATAGTAATCATATCAATATGTTAAATATATCTAAATGCAGACAAATATTAATATATTAAAATCCCACATTTGCATTCCATATATATCTGAATTAATAAAATGAAGCAACTGAAATTGTTGAGAATTTTGGTAATCTATAGTAATAATTTTTTTTCGTAATGGTGATAACTATACAAATTACTGCTTTCTTAATTTGTTTTTGAATGACTGTTAGTTTAACAAAAAATTTCCCAAATTATTTTTTGATATGAATGCCTTTTTGGAGTATATATATAATTATGCTCTCGACAAGATATTTCTACGAATCAATTATCAGCTTAATACTTTAGTTATATTAGTAAATTCATAATGTAATTTAAATTTATCAAATAAAAATTTTTTTGATAATAATACATTTGTATACCAGAAATTCTTATTAATTTGCTACATTTAAATCGTTCATTACTTATCAGACAAAGTCTTATTTAGAAACAATAAAAAATTTAAAAACTAATTGTAATTTATCATCAAGCTAGAAATTTGTTTGAGTAATTTATTATAGATTGTCTTACAAAAAGACACACACAAATGCTTTTCTATTGCATATTTTCGCTGTAATTTATTATGTAAAACTTCTGCAGTGATTAAAACTTAAGGATTGTTGTTAAGGATTAATTGTAAAACTTAAGGATTGTTTTATATATACATTATGACATTTCACAGACAGTATATTATTATTATTATTGTAGCACCCCTCTCCCCACATCTAATGTGCCCCCTGTGCTGCTCTGCAGTGAAACTCTTCAGTGAGGGCCAAGACTTAGTGAACTTCGACAGCAAATGCCCCATCTCTACAAATGTATCTGTAATATTTGTTTTGCTGCTAATCTGTGCTGTGGGTAAGTTAAAAATAAAATTATTTCTACCCTGAACTTACTGACCCTTTATTTCTAAAATACTTAGCTAGCCCCCCTTATATTATTATGTTTAAATTGAAAAAAAAACATTTATATATGTGAGATATTAATAATTTTTTATGGATAGAATATGATGAAAGAAAAATTTAATAAACTAAAAGTAATGCTCAATTCATTGTACACATAAATACGTTTCAAAAAGATCAGTGGTCATCTTATCAGTTGCTATGGACTAAAAATGTTTCAGGAAAGACTAGATATTTGATATTTTTTCAAAACTGTTTCGATAAATCTATACCAAATGAGTAATTTCTGGTTAAATAAAATTTATAGTTTTACTATATTGTCAAGCATTTAAGTCATTCCACACGATAAGTAACAACTATCGTTCACTTGTGTCAACCAAAGTCAAACATTTTTAAGAACTGTTACAGATCAAAAAAGCATAAAAAAAGATGAATATTTTATATTATAAATTGTTATGTTAGGGACTGAAGACCTAAGAAAAGAACAGTTTTTGTTCTTAATTTTGAAAACTTACGGCTTCATCAAAAGAAAAACAATGTTTATTATATAAATGGTTATAAGCACTGTTCATTTATATTAAATAAACCTAGACTGTTTTCATGAATAGAGGGAAAGCAAATATTTATGTCGTATCAGAAAAATTGTACATGATTAAAAATCATAGCGCTTTCACAAACTGTTCATAATAGGAAAATTTATGAAACATAATTTAAATATTGCGTCTACATAAAAATAGTCTACGGCCGAGATAAATATAGATATTAATATTCTTAAGATGATTAAATATAAATATAATGCTAATTATTCAGAAAACAATACAAGCTTATAAAATATGATCCCCATATCCTAAATTTCAAGAAAAATAAGATATTATTTAAAAAAATTATTTAAGAATAAGTTAAAGTTCAGAGAAACAGTCGATTTTGAAAGCCAAAAATTGCAATAGCAGGGTAAAACTCTTACAATTTGGATATTTTGAAAGTTGAACTATTGTTAAGAATAGACAAAATCTCAAAAAAATATTGTATTTATCGATAAAATAATTGTAAAAAATAGGCAAAAACTAAACAAGAAAGGATTATTCGTAAGTAAGATTGAAAAATAAGGAAATATTCACCTAAACAAGATTTAAAAAATTGAAAGAATAGAGTAAAACAAACAAAATAGATTAACTTGCTAATCAAAAATTGTTTGTAGTGATCACTAAAACAAATGACCCATAAATCATATCTGAAATTTATACTAAATTAATGAAGTTTCAGTGTCTGTGTGTCTATTCACGGAAGCAGAAAAACACCTAAAGTCGATAATAATTCATCTGAAATATAGTACTGAGATCCAAGGAAAAGATAAGAAAATTCGAGCCGTTTTCTCTTCCCGTTTTTATGTCTCATCCCACTTTCGCCTTCTCCAGTTCTCGCAGCGTGAGCAGAATCATATCGAAGTGAACTACTTTTCCGGTCACATATCGAAGCCTGTGCGGTAGGAACAGAGTTTATTGGGATTCCCAGCAAATGCTCAGATGGAAGCGAACGGAAAAGAAAAACTGGAGTGAAAAAGGAGGGAAAAAAATGAAAAATGGAATCATGTTCTTTCAACTTGCCAAATTGAATGCAGTGACAGACATCTCGTATACACTTTCTCAGTGATATGAAGTCCCGGAAAATGTGTTGGATGGAAGGAAAAAATATACTTTCTTCCACGTCTCTGTCATATGGAAGCGAAATCGCAACACACTTTCCGAAATAAGAAGACATGGCAGAGAGAAAGTGCTCTCGAGATGTCGGCATCAGACTTTGATCCCTATATTAATTTCTACCTGCCACAAGAGGAAGAAAGGGGTTGCTTTGGTTACATGCTCTGATTTATATCTAATTTCAAAACGGAATGTCGAAGATCAAATTTTCTTTCTTCTACACTTTAAATAAATATAGAGTTTTGAGCCGCCCAACTTGTCTAGTGGTCAGCATGCCTGACTGCGGATAAGGGGGTCCTGCGTTCGAATCCCGGTTCGGGCATGGATTGACTTTCTCTCTCTATCTATCCTGTCTTTGTTCTTTCCTTGTATGAATGAGCTGTGAATGATTGCCTACCCTATAAACGGGTACCTATGGCATGTGTGTAGAGCAAAGTCGTACTTTCACCTTCATGGTGCTCTGATTAAAACAAAACACGCTCCCAATTGACTTAAATTCGCAAAGCCAAGGCATAGCGAGCTTGGCTTGTCCAAGTGTCATTAATAACAACAACAACAGAGTTTTGAGACGAGCCTGATGACTTCACAGATGAATAGCTTATATTACAGTGTGTAATAGAAATGAAATGATACTTTTTTGAGTGGAATACTTTGAGCACAAAGTACTTATCTTCAAATTATAACATGGTATACCGGAAGAGATAAAAAAGGAAATAAAAATATTTATTGGTTTGTACAATCATCTGAAAGAGAAAGAGAGAATTATCATTAAAATGAATAATTTCTTAAGTAAACATTTACAGGTAGCGTTGTTAGATATTTATATGAATTGTATTTCGTTTTTCTCTTTTAACCTTTATTTTATTATAAGTTAAGTACTTTTTCACACCAAAGATTACGTCCATTGAGTTGTGATAAATGACAACTTTAGAGTCTAAAAATATTAGATACAAAGGGGCTACAGAGTGAAATTGTACGTGTCATTTGCATTGAAGTATTTTAGGATTGTTCTTTGACTTTCTAGTTAATATATATCTCCGGCCACTCTTAAAAATTTGAAACTGCTTTGAAGAAAAATTGGTGAATACTTCTTTTTTGGAGTAAAAGATTTCCTTGCAGAACCCAATGCTCAAACATAATGCTATACTTGATAACCTAAGGTACAGACCAGGTATTCCATTGCGTATGTCCATGTCTATGCTCAAATATTACAAACTTTGGAAGCACTTCATTGTTACTGATATTTTCAACAGATGACTTTTTTGTTTGATTTTAAAATTTCTTTTGTCTTAATAATTTTAATATTGCGTTTTTTTATCACTTAAAAAACATCAATATTATTTTCATCTTTCCAATTTTTTTAAGAATGAGCATATCTGCTAATTTCCTGCCTCATTTTATGTTATTTAAATAGTATTGGTTGATTTTTTTGCATTACAATACTTAGAGCTTAGTTTAGGTCGGAAATATAGATTAAACGTGCTATTTTTTATATTTATTTTATTTATTGTAAGTGTTAATTTACATCCATAAATACAATGAATATTTAATTTTATTTACATTTATCTTTGATATAATCTTTTATTAACATAAGTTGATTCTTTTACAGTTTTCAACATAAAAATATATTTAGCAATATACTATCTAAATACATATAATCATTTGCTCTAATCTAGGCTTTTATGTTATGCAATCACAAAAGAATAATAAGTTTTCTTTAACACAATAATTTTTACGGCAGCAGTTTAAAAATGTGTGTGTTAGAATAATTTTAATGTTTTGATATCAGCAGTTATTTTATGTTTTTATAGATGATAAGTATTTAGTTATGTTTCGAAATATATTAAAGGATTGTTTATATTTAATTTTTATGTATTTTATCCAAAACATGTTTAATATATATTATACATATTTTTACAAAAAGAAGTTCAACTCAAATTTTTATACTTGTTAGAAAATTATTATAATCATAGATATATATTTGAAAATATTTCTAGAAAATAAAATGGAACAATTTGTAACTATGACTATTTTAAAATTTTATGACTCTCAAAATTTAAGATAGTTTTTAACATTACATGTATAATTGAGCTTTTTTTTTTTTAATATTTCAATGGCTTTTTTTTTTTTAATTTTACTTACAAACATTTAAGTCATTATTTTGTGTTTATGGAGCGTTTGAAATTTAAATTTTAATATCCACTTACTTTTAACATGCACATTAATTCTGATATAGTTCAACTGAATGAAAGAGCAATGAGATCTTTAAAGGAAAACTGTTCTTTTGGAGTTAGAAAGGCAGCCAATTCAAGACTTCGATAGAAAAATAGTTGAAATTTCACATTGATATAATGATATACTTGAAATTTCACATTGAAATTTCATAGCACTTAATGGTGATCCTGATATGGAAATTTAGAGAGGAAATTTCCTGTTCACGTGTCAACATCGTCATGTGACCACAATGCAAAATTACCAATTTTTTGGCTGTGTTTTACAACTTCGGGGTAGACATACATAACCTAACAGAAACCTAATACTTTAAAATAAAGGAATAAAATGTAAATAAAAAAATAAATTTATAAAAAAATAGCTGAAAAATTGCATTTTTAAGCAAACGTTGATATATAAATAGCTGAAAGATTAGACATGTACATTCAATAACATCTCTCGGTCTCTTCTATTTCATATTACTATACGGTAGAAATAAGGAGAACCGATTCGAAGGTTTCGCAACGATATTATCTGCCACAAGAAACGATTCGTCTCCGGCAGTCGTCGTGATAAATTATCCCCTAGATGGTATCTAGTATTGATCCTAACTAGACTGTCACATGACTTGGGATAAGCCTAATTTATATTTAATGGCTGCTTCCGAAATAGATGCGATACACAAGAAATTGAGCGTTATGCTTCAAAACTTCCTATCTTTTCTGTAAGATGAATGTGAACACGTCGCGTGCCTGTAATCCGTGAGTTAAAATACAGTAAAATATTAAAGAAAATATTCGAAATTTTTAAGGAAAACTGGAAGGATTATCTACTCTCATTTTTAGTACATTTATTCGTGCATTTTTTTGGAATGTTTTAATTAGTTTTAAAAAAACTATTTGACTTTTTAAATGGAAATAGAGAATAATTTCAAGTTTCTTCCTCATTTTCTTTGTAAAGCGTGAATATTATCCATCAATTTATCTGATATTTACATTTATATATATATATATATATATATATATATATATATATATATATATATATATATATATATATATATTAAAAATATTCTTCCTGTGTATCCTGGAAACCTTTTCCCAAAAACAACATGAGATTGTATACTGTAGCTATAATAATAGTTATTTGCACTGAAATGATATTTATCATGAAATTTTCTCTCGTGTCATCCATTTGAGGTTATTTAAAACATTATCGGTCAACAGTTGTAAAAGTAGGTACCAACTAAGAATTTTGATATATATATATATATATATATATATATATATATATATATATATATATATATATATATATATATATATATATATATATATATATATATATATATATATATATATTGTCAGTGAAGGCTGTAATCAGCCGCTTAAAGTACACAGAAACGAGAATTTTAGGAAAATGTATAATTATTTCTTTGTATTACTTACACACTCATATGCAATAAATATGAGCTTTAAAGCGACTAAATGAGCCTCCTACCTTAGAGAAATCTGTGTGAATAAATGAATTCATAAAATAACAATTTAGATTGAAAGAGAGAACGATTTAAATAAATACATCAAACAAATGGTATGTTCAATTTCATTCTACGCTTAACATTATCAATAGAAATAGATTTGCTACATTCTTAAATACAAAATGGAGAAATATTTAATATTAACGTAAGCGTAATTTATTGCACAATATATACCAATATATCTATTTTTAAGCTCTCATTAACTGAAACGTCTCGTATTAAGTGAATACTTTCCGACTGAAATTCACACTTTCTTCCGTATCGCCGATTGGAAAATGAAACCAATAAGCAGCACAGAAAAGGGAATAAATTTTCCGTATAAGTGCCTAGTATCGATTTCTGTGTCAACCTCCACACATTCATTTAAGCATTCGCTCCACCAAAGAATTCATTTGGCGAAATATACGTCAGCTTTTGTTAAATTATCTCCCTAGACACAAGGAATTTTTATTAAATTATTTTACGAATAAACACTGAGTGATTTCCAATAACTTGTATCTAAACTATTCTGCAGGTATTAAATTACCTGTAATTGAATGATACATCGCTATTATAAGAGAAACATTTATAAAATAGTAATTTCTCTTGAAAGGAAAAATCGATTTATTTATAGTTTATCATAAATTGAATTTATGAATATTATTGAGAAAATATTATAATTTATTTAGACTGTTATGAATTTTACATAATTTTTTACTTTCTATAAGACTAATATTTCAATAAAAAAATCCTTTTAATTTAGAACCGGATGAATTTAATTAGGAATAGAAATCCAAATCTAATTCTTGCATAGAATGCAGAGATTATATTCACATGCAAACAAATACATATAAACTTTTTATTCCCAAAAGGAATATAAAATACCATTCATCCTTATTCCTAGTTTAATAATATTTCTCATGAATCTTATAGTTTTTTGAACAAGCCGGTAAAAATGTAAAAGAAGTAATTCAGTTTGCCACTTTAAGGCTAATAATTGCATAAGAAGTCTGTGTAGCCTAATAACAAATGTTTAAAGTGAATTCTAAACTACTATAAACATTAGAGTTCGTGAGTTTCGGAGTCAAACTCACGAACAATTGAACTGAAGACAAGTGGATTGATCATCCAGCCATTAATATGGTAACGATAATAGCTCTTTTAAAAGTTACATTTTTCAAAGTTCCTGAAATAAAAGAAAAAATGACTACGATTTCGATTGTTCTAATATAATTTCAAGAATTTATGATCGATTGCCACTCGTGAATTGTTTATTTTATTGGATGAGAGACTCTAGATTTTATACGATGATGCTTAGCTGATGATTATCATATCCTTGGATAATTATTTTGTATTTAATATCTACATTTAAATTCATATAATATTTAAAAATGATGAAAATTTGGATACGTTTCCAAACCTTCTTTTGTTGAAGTTGAAGCTTACGTTGGAATATATTGCCTTACTAATTGATTTGAGAGCTACGTGTGCAGAAAAAATTAAACTATTGTGATATGCTTTAGGATACCAACTTTTGCCATCCAAAAGCATTTGCCTCTTAATCTTGATCCATGGTTAAAATCTGAGTCAACACCTTTCTCTCCAAGTTATTCCAGATAGGACCATGGAATAGCGGAGAATTTTTAATGTACATAGAGATTCCTATCATGATAGTTTTTGGCTGTTTTGGTTATCAAACCAAATTACCATTTGGGTGAAAGAGCATGTTCATCATTACCATTTACTAAAGCTAGTAACTTATTCGTGTAAATCTATTATGTGATTTTCCAGTGCTTGTATATAACTAAATACTGATTTCCGAAGGAATGTTCGTAAATACGAGATCGTATTCTCATGTTGATAGGAAAGGAACTGTTATGAATTCAATGCAGCTATTTCGAAACTTAATATTTGTCAATCTGATCAATAAATCATAACTATGTGGATAAGTCGTCGGATGTATCCCGCACCATTACCAAAATTGCAAATAGCCTTCAATTCAACTGTCAATTGGTTTAACACCCACCTTGATCAGGATATTGTGGTGGTTCATAATTCATTTAAAATAGTAGATTCCAATCAAATAAACGCTCTTATTATTAAACGTACATAGAAAATAAATATTTATATGAGAATGTTATTGTCTGAGTCTAACGCATGGTAAAGACGCATAAAACAGGCAAATCCCTTCGAAAAGTATGTTAGAACAAAATAAAAGTATTTTTTCTGAGTCCTTCAATATGGATAAGCACTTTTGAATTTTCTTACTAAGACAGTAAATTGAAGATAAAATAATTAGTAGTTGCAAAACATGTATATAGACCTAATAGTATTTATCTCAAAAACCATGGAAATATTTAAGCTATTTTTTTTGTGTGACTAACTTTTCTTAGAGAATTGCCTTTAAAGCTTACAAAAAGTTGCAGAGCTCAAAGCAAAATATTCATTACATTTAGAGAACTTTGTATTTATGAACAAACATGTGACCGTATATCTTTTCATGGAAAGATCTAATTTTAGAATGACTCTAATAAGATTATTGACATTATTTATGCAGAGCTGGTAGCAGAATTGTTAGCGCTTTAGCATTCCGTTAACGGATTCGACTTTTACCACTTGCAATGATCAGGTTGTTTGGAATGCACTTTAAATTGCATATCTCGGTCAAACTGGCTTTCGTGTGGGAAAATTAATTGTTGCTGTTATTGTCTTGTGCCTGCTAGGCTGGCAATATGGCACTGCTTCACTATTCCAACTGAACCGTAATTTGGTGTGGAATCCGACTTCCTCATTTCCCACATGCCATAGGTACCTGCTTATAGGGCAGGCAACCATTCACAACCTATTCATTCAAGGAAAGGGCAAAGACAGGAGAAAGAAAAAGTGCATCCATACTCGAACCATGATTCGAACCCAGGACCTCCTTTTCCACAGTCAAGTAAGCTGACTACTAGACAGGGTGGGTGGCGAAAAAATTAACTACAAAAGAACAAACAAATTCGACCGTGTTCTCAGTGATACTTGTCGATTTTCATTTTAATCTGGAAGGTAAATAAGAAAAACTTTGAAAAATGAAATAAAATAATAAACATAATGGTTTTTAAAAAGGATCATGTTTTAATTTAGTGTTTGCATATTAACTTTTTTCTATATTTATTTACAATAACAATAATTAAAATAAGAAGGTGTTGCAATAAAATTACCTAAAAATATCAACCTAATACATTGATTGATAATTAGGTCAAGGAACTACCTTAAGTATTATGATAGACATTCGGAGGAATGTCATGTGAGTTCCCTTATCTTATCACATCTTGATAATCACTGGCTCAGAATACTGAGGTTCACGAGTGACGCACACAATCGATGCCCGGTTAATAAGTGAGTAATCCTCCAGTACACTTCACTCATTCATTCGTAATTGAGACAAAGGAGTGAGGATGCCACCCCCACCATTATTCCACCCTGCGCCAAACTCAGACGATCTCTCATCACCTATAGCCCAGTACAGTAAATAGAACCAAACGCTGCCAAGAGAAAAGTGTGATCCGATTGATTGGATTTGGGGTGGGGGTAGGCAAAAAAAAGGTTAGGGGCTATCCTTGGCTTCACTTCAGTTCTGCACCCTTCCCCTCATCTTTTTCACGGGATCTAATCTCCCAGCATCGATGCTAACAAGATTAGCCTCTCATTTCTTGCGTCTGTACCTTTGCCTCCGTATGTCTGCGATCCTCCGGACTTATTTCAACGTATGCTTCTTTATTTTTTTTTATTGCGCGTTTCTTTTTGTATTTTCTTTCACGTATTAAGATCTATATATTTTTTTATTCTCAAGAGAAAGAGTCCAGAAGCTAAAGGGCTTGTTTTTAAATGAGGGTATAGATAGAAAGAAGAAAAATAGCCTTTGGTGTGATGGTTGGTATATAATCCAATACTCTTTCCCTTCCAAGTAAATTCAACAGAGAGTAATCGAGAATTTGTTTTGACACGTGAGTCTTATAAATTAAACAATTCAACAGAGAGGGATTTTCACTAAGAATTCAGCAAGATTTTAAGACAATATTTCTCCTTTTCATCAACTGCAAAGAATTATAAATTTAAATATTTCATAATTAAATCCATTTGATATTTTGAATTTTTCCGAATTCTTTTACAAACATTTTTAAAAAAATAGCTAACATTTTTTATATTGTAACCAAAATGGCATAAATTAATCTTCTAGAGGAAAATGAAAATTCGTAAAAATTTAGTGCCTGTTTATTCGTTGATTAATGTTTGAATTTTCCTTAAAACTTATGCACTTTTGTTAAAATGAGAAGATTAAACTAGATTTTGAGCTCTCAGTGATGCATGTTTCACGGCAAACCGTGACACGACTACGCTTATTGAAGAAAAATTCTTAATTTGGAATCAAGCAATCTATATAACAACGGACGATGGATACTACGTATTTGATACCAACGAGAAATCTGCAGAGGGAAGTGCTTGGGAGTTTTCCAGGTTTTCTTCCTTGTGACAATAGGAACATAGAGCTTTTTACCTAGAATCAGTCCTTCTAGAAGTCAATACACGGTAGATGTTCAAATAGCTGAAGACTGGAATTCATTTATCAGACCATCAGATATACGTGTCACTTTATCTAATTTAAAGACTTTATAATTTTAAGATAACAGGATTATATATATTTTCCTCTTTATATTGTAAATAAAGTAAAGAATATAACTTACTTTACTTTATTCTTAATAAAGTAAAAATGAAGTAAAAACTGGGTGAAAAAAATAATATCTTGGAGAAAATCATGAAAGATTAAAAGTAGGAACAAATGGTTGCATGCATCATTAAATATAAAGCTTAATGTTGCCAGCACGCATTAAAAAAACCTGCTTTTTAAAAAAATTTTAATAAAAATTCTTTTTATTTATCAAAAAATTAATTTTTGTTAGTTTTCTTATTTTCTAACAAATGAAAACTATAATGTAGATTCACAAAAAGGATCCGTTCATCATTTATTTTGTTACATCAAGTTTTACAAAATAGCATAGGAGAAAAGGGAAAGACATATGTGATTCAAATTGCAACTAAGAACATTTTCACATAAAAAATTTATTACAGGTATATGATAATAACAACATAAAGTGCCATATTCGAAATTGAACTTTTTTTATATATTTATTTATTTTTTTTATTTTTTATTTATTTATTTATTTTGCAAACCAAATTCTAATCTAGAGTTCGAGGGCTTTTTTGCTAAGAGCTTTTATCCAAATTAACAATAAATTTAATTTTAAATCGTATGTGTGAGTCCCTTTATGTGTAATTATACATCTGAACAACATCAGAGTAGACATGGGTGAATTTTCTCCTGGTTAAACAGCCCTCATAAGAAATAAAATTTCACTTTTAAATGTGTAGGCGGGCCTCCTACATTACAAAATTGAAGTCTGACTTTCTTTGAGGATAAAACATAAATCCCAGATGGTAAAGATCCGACAATTTGTAGTGGAACGGTCGGTCAGCACTCCAAGAGATTTGAAGACCCCTCTCACAAGATGACCAACGGTTCCGAGAGTGGATAATGCGTTTTCAATCTCGCGCATCCATAACTCGGTGACACCCCCAAACACCCCCTTCCGGTTCAACAAACTTCCTCCCCCCTACTATGCGGGGGTGGAATCAGAAAGCACGCGGAATGGACAGTCATAGATCTTATGCCACGGGAGCCAACCTGACAGAAAGTTTGTCAAAACTGCTGGAAGTGGACGCTTTGAAAATAATAGTACTCGATCCTGGTCAATCCTCTTAATGTACGTTTTGTCCACCACTGGACACACCCACTGAGAGGGGGAGAGAGGAAACCCCAATTCCACGCTCAGACGACATTTTTTATTTATTTATATATTTTTTATGTACCTTCTCTCCCTCCCTCTCTCTGATACCGCGTTCCCGTTCTGTGATCTATCGTTTATTTGAGGTGGTCATTTGGCTAAGTACCTGAAGATTGGACATCCATTGGTCACTTATCGTTGAGATCGATATCACTGGAGTGGGGTACCTGTGTACCCTACAGTGGAGTTTCACGACACACTGTGATTTTTTTATTGATGGATTTTGAGGAACATGGAAAATCCATGTAACGATAAAGCGAATAATTCAAAGGAAAGCGACACTGATAAGAAAAATATTTCTTTCTTGTGTGCATCAATACTATGTGCATTGTATAAACTTATTAATTTTTAAGGAAAATGATTATTCAACAATTTTTAAGGTAAATAATTTATTGATTAAATGTTTTTATTTAAATTTATTATCAAATTTCAAATATTTAAATTAACAATTTTTATAACAAAATAAGAATAATTTAGTTGAAAAACATTTAAAATATAATAAAATATAGTGTGTCACAATAAATATATAAAAATTATTAGCTGTAAAAATAAAAAATATATAGAAACGTGTCATCTAAATGCACAAGTTTGTAAGATACAAAAGATTTTTGTCTTTTTCCGTCTAAGTATTTCAAAACCTCGAAAGATTATAAATATAAACGTATCCAGTAACATAACTCAAAATTTTTTTTAACATTATAGCCATTTAGTAAAATTGTTTGAAATCGTAGAGTAAAAAATGTAGCCTTATTCACAATCACATAATTTTCTACTGATCATCTAATTTAGTTTATTATGCTCAATACAGAACGTTGATTTAGAATAAATTTAGAATAATTTTATAATATTATATCGCATTCAGTCAAATGAGATTTTATATTTGCGAATAAATCTATTAAAGTTTATACTTGACACCCATATTTTTTTTAAAAAATTTGAAGCCAGATATGGAAAAATATTATACAAAATATTTAAAAAGATTACATAAAACATATTTTTACATAATTTTATAGAAAACCGTGTGATAAAAGCTAAAGACTCATCCTTATATTGTGATTTCACTTTTTTACATAGAATTACATGTTATATGCCTTATAGTGTTCGGGTATATTTTCCTTTGCTACATGGATATACAACGCATTATTTAAGAAGAATCCTCTTGAAAAATTGCCTGTTGTCGATGCCCAAAAAACATAACAAACATTTTAAGCAATTAAGGGAGACTGTCAAGTAAAATGATACTATTTTCCTTGATTTCTTCATTTTAATACAATAAATTAATATCAAAAAATGCTTGTGATTTTAAAATACTTTTACCCGAATTTAATGAATTCCGATGGAGTATTATTTTGCATTTTTTAACCATAAAATGGCCGTTTCTATCGCTCTATTTGAGATCATGACTACGCCACTTTTCATTGGTTTAAAATATCATCCACTTCGCACACACATAATTAATTACGTCATCGCATTGAGACAACGCAGTAAATCCAACTTGTTGATGAGTTTGCTGCCTGCCTTCAAATTGCATTCTTCAAGCGGCAGCAAACAAGGTGAAGTTCATCATCGAATGTCTGAGTATATTGCCGAAGTTCTTTTTGTTAATAAAATGATTTCTTATATAAGGACTAAAGCATCGATTTGAGAAGCCGTTTTCCATTGATTCAAGCCATTAACACTTTGAAAATAGAACAGAATAAAAAGTAAAATGAAGAGGACAAGACAAAACATCCACTTTATGGTTGGTTTAAATAGACAGGACGATTTAAATTTTTAAAAATTTATTTTAATTTTAAGTAATGTAGTAGTTGTAATATGACAGAAACAGTTTTGGAGCTTTATGCTCGTAGGCTTATCGCTCGCATTGAGTAAGATTGAGTTTTTTTTCAAAACTGTTCAAAAAGTTAGAGCTCCATTTTATTCAAATTTTACTTCAAACAATTTCTTTATTTTCCATTGTTAATTAGCAACAAGCAGCAACAGAAAATCAAAATGTTTAATTTTTTAATTTAAGTTAATAACTGCATTATTTGCAACCAATTTCCTTTAAATCTTAAGACTAATGCCATGCTTACACCAACATTAACATTTTTCTAATTTATGTGTAAATTTTCTTTCACGCAGCCATCTCGGGTGTTTAAACTCAAAAAAAAACTTGGTTTTCTTATTGAAAATTTAATTATTGAAATAAGCAGATTGAAAAAACATTCTATGAGCTAAATTCTAAAATTTAGCTCATTAAACAATTAAATATTATTGTCATCCTGGATTGTTTGGGTTCGCTCTGGTGGATGTTTGCGTAAGTTCACTACTGGTGCTCGACTTCACTTTGCTAGGTTCACTGGTGTCATGGATCTGATCTATCTGCCGCTAAATCTCTGAAAGATTTGAAACAACAACAAATATTATTGCATTTTTGTCATATGCATTTGGTAAGATGCATAAATATCTTGCTACCAAAGAAATAAAGGTATTACTATCTTGTTTATCAGTATTTGTTTACAATGTGCAGAGCTTTCTGTAAATCATTTGCCATTCGAGCCAATTGAGTTAACCAAAACCTTAATCGGAGCAGAGATTCTAAGGTCTGACTTACATATTCGGTGTGTCCATTAATTCTTCCTTTGTTCAATCATGATTAGCTAGAGCTCTTTCAATAGGAAGAATGTAGTTTCGATGCCGTATAATACTTTTGGTGTATTTTGAAACGATTTGGTGATTTAAAAATACCGCCAAATTGATATAATTGTTTCTTATAATTTAAAGTTGCAAAAATCCTGCTGTTGAATATCCTTAGTATTCTTATCTGTATGACATAAAAATAAATCTGAGGGAAGGGGTGATATTTTAGGGTGCCTTTTAGCAAAAATTGGCAATTTTTTGTAGCTAAATGTGTTTGGGGAAGCAAAATGGTGCAAAAAAAAAAACACTGAGCAATACACACATATTAAAAAAGTTTTTTATCGTCCATCACCCAATCGGCGCCGAATTGTATAAAAACCAAGGGACACCCTGAAATATAAGCCAAATCTGAGTTTACAGAAGAATAACAAAAACCGCCAAAGAATCACCAAATTCAAATATTTGCCAACAGAATTATACAGCATCTATGTCATATTCTTATTTATAGACAGTGAGCAGTTCAATTTTAACATAAGAATATGATTAAAAAAAAAAAACTGAAGAAAACGAGCGAGAGATTATTTTGTTAGCGCATTCGAACGTTTATTTTACCAACTTCAGAAATTAAGCAAAATCTGCTACTTCGTAATTTTGAACCATAATTACATGACGAGATCAACACTTGAGATGGTACTTTCTTCAAAAAAAATTCCACATCATACCAACAGAAGCACACAAATATTTGTGCCTTTGTTCTGAAGTCACCTGATCATAACAGTTTAGAGTTTTGTTATGAAAATGCGTGACATTGATTTAACTATATAACAGTAAATTGTCATTCAGACATTTCACAAAATATTTGAATGGTAATTTTGCTAATTTCTTTGAATGGTACGAGAAGCTTATTATGTGCTTAGGTACTCATAGAAATTTTTAATTAAAGAAGACTTGAGTATCGTTAGTATGTCAACATGTCTGTCCTGCATTTAATCTAATAAAATTTTTCACATTACCTGTTCTTCAATCAGTTTTTTTCAGTGGGTATATTCTCCAATAACTTAAAAAGCTCTTACTTAAAGTTTCTTATACAATAACCTCTTTAACCTTTGAAAGAAAAAGAAAGTTCTCAAAGACTCTTCAAAAAAGAAACGGCCAAATTTACCAGTCAAGATCATGAGCACTCACCGCCTAAATTGAGTAATAAATGACAGAATAAAAAAGTTCGAAATGACTTTCCGTCAAAAGTCTTTTCTAATATCCGCTTTTTCTTTGTTGAATAAACGTTTCAGAGAAAAATAAGCCAATATGGAGGAACACAGGTTCTTGTGTTGAAAGGATATAGTCCTCAATCAACGGGTATAAATGATGGATCGTCTTGTTAACTTACTGGAGACGTTAATTGGCGAAAGCTTTTAGGGAAGTCGCCTGACACTGCGTCCACCGCTCCTAAGCAGCTACTCATAAAAGCAGTTTTTTTACGATGAAACTCACGGGACTCCCGCTAATAATAAGCATATACATTGGCGGTTACTGGTGAAATAAAAAAATTATCCCACATATTGTCAGAAACCATTTGATGGGATAGTAAGATACTCAAATGTTTTTGTGGTTCGCTTAATTTATGCCAGTCGTCCTTGAATGCATTTTGTGTATCATTCGAAAAAGCTGATTCCTGAAAAATGTGGAGAAATAAATTTAAGTCTTAGAACTTTTGTGAGGAAGCGTCAAATTATTATGTTGGCAGAAGATGTGTTTAATTTGCTTTTGAACGTTTTATGTATGGGCAAAGTCTGTAAATATAAGATAAAAAAACACGATTCATTTCTTCATAAAATGTGAAATTTTGGTGGTTACTGGTACAATAAAAAACAAATTCACATTCTCAGAAAACTTTTAATGTGGACATAAAATATTGAAAATGTTGTATGTAGCACTTAATTAATGCTAATTAACTTTGAATTTTTTTAATATCATTATGAAAACTGGTTAAAAAAAGTATTGGGAAACTTAAAGATTAACTTCCGAAATCCGGCGACAAAATATGACCCTCTTAAGCTATGACTTTATTTTGTGTTTGAACATTTCAAAGGAAAAGTTTATGAATATAACAAAAAAGTGATTCTTTTACTTACAGAAACAGAATTTTGGTGGTAAAAAATAGAACAAACTATCGCATTATGAGAAAATATTTCATGATTATATATGATTAATGATAATTATATGAATGTTTCATGATTTCATGATTATATATACTTTTATTCATTTTTGAATGCATTTTGCATATACTGGTTCAAGAAAAAACAGGACAATTTAGTGCATTAAGGATCCAGCTCAGCCCTTTGGCTGTTACGTCCGTTAATTGGGGTCAATGGACATAAAATCGCTGAAATCATTCAGTAAAATTTAAATTTTCCAAAACGTGTCTTTATGTATAATTGATATATTTCTTAATCAGGTATGCAAATGTATCGAGAAGAAATATGATTATTCTGTTTACCAATGGTAGAAAAATATTTCGCGGAAAAACTTGAATGGAAAACTTTGTAAATATAAAGAAACACAAATTTGAATTTTTCAATTATAAAAGTAATTATATTATTATCATGTAGTAATCCTTTGCAGAGAATATTACATATTATTTCTTTCACTTTTATTTTCTAATGTAGAAACAGCTTTGTTGTAAACAGTTTTCTTATAGAAAAAGTTTACCTCCCTCACTTGAGAAAATTCATTCATCTCGTCATTAGGAGTAAGCGGATTCGATGCCTGACTCAATCGAAGACATTGAAAGGGCCAATGAGCTTTAAATGCATCATTGAATCTAATGTCCCTCCTCTGGTATGATGGACGCGCGGAGTGGTGTATCCCACTCAGATGTTGACTTCGTCAGTTGAATGTGGTGGCTAAAAATTTCGAGGTATTTGCTGTTTTAGAAGTTTCAATCGAAAATGAAATAGGAAAATAGAAATGACTGCAATGAATTAATTTAACCCTTTCTTATATGCATCTTAAAGCATATTGTTGCTCTTTTCCTGCCCTTTTCTATAGCTTATAGAAAGAAACTCGAATTGCAATTTTCAATTATTCAGAATGAAATAACTGTTTTTAACTCATTGTACATTTGATGCTGCTGAGAAACTAGCCAAAACGACCTACCTAATATAACAAAATTTAGAAAAAACATTTTACCATTTGTCAAGAGGATTAAAAATGCATATAGTTATGAATAATTTGATGAGCAATTAAGATACTTTTTTCTTTCATTTGCAATTAAATTTTTGTCAGTCGCTCTTGAATAAATTCTAATTATCATTTGAAAAAACTAGTTCAAGGAAAATATCTATTTTAGGAAATTAAAAGAATATTCAGAATAAATATTTTTGTGGATTTGTAATAGCATTCCTTGAATAGCACTTGGGAATCTTTTGAAAAAATATTCAAGAAAATATCATTTAAAAATAAAACTAAAATGTATCTGTGTGATGAACCATATATTTTAACATTCTTTGTGAAATACTTAATTTTTGTTAATTGTTGTTATAGAAGCATTTTATATTTCTCTTAAAACAAATGATTCATAAAAAGGTATTTACATAAAGATTTTTTCAAAAATAATTAAGAAAATGTGACTCTTGATACTATATTTCGTATTTAAGTGTAAAAAAATTTTAGTCGATATCATGATATATTTAATGCTTATAAAATAATGCCCATTTTTGTTCTATAATTTTTTTTCTAAGCAACTTGAATTTTTGATTAAAATGGTAACAAAATATTTTTAATATCATTTTTTTAAAAATAATTGAACAAAGTAAATACGTAAACATTGAACATTGAGTGATAAATAATCTTTGAATATATATATATATATATATATATATATATATATATATATATATATATATATATATATATATATATATATATATATATATATATATATATATATATATACTTTAGATAGCATTTTATTTTAGCCTCTACACGTGTTTTTAAACTTGCTTAATTTTTACATATTATTTTACACACGTTGCTACCTATAAATTTAATCTAATATATTTTCTAAATAAAATTTAATGGTAACATAGTTTCTAGTCAAATTTTTTTATACAATTTAGCTTTTGTATGATCGTTATTATTAAGCCATTTAATAGTTAGTTCCTATGTATTTAAAAGATGAAGAGACTTTAATATCTTTTAAAAGAAAATATTCAAATGTAGCTGGAAGAGAATGAAAATTTTTTTAATTAAGAATTTTTTTCTATTACCTTAATTATGGCACGGAAAGCTAATTTGTATGAAAATGTACATTATGATATGTAACAATATGATCAAAAATATTAATCGCATTAAGTTTTCTTGAGAAGTTCAAGTAGGAAACAAAATAAGTATGGCAACAATAGGTTTTATGTATAACACATAATTTAATTATTGTCTAAATTTAGAATAAAATTATTTCTCAATTTTTAAAAGCTATTGTTAATTTATGATTAAAGTATTTAAACATATATGAATACGTATAAATTTATTAAAGTTAATTTATGTAATTTTTCACTCAGATTTTTTATTGTTTAATGCATGTGCTCATTGTGTATTGGTTTAATTCACCTGCTTTTATGTTATATGAATGTTAGAATTTTGATAGTTTTATTTTATTTTTACATAAAAGAATCCAATCAAAAGGTCACTTTTTTATAAAACACTGAACATTATTTTTTTTTTTTTACTTTTCTCTGAATTAGCTTGAGTAGTAATAGATGACTCAATTTAATGCAAATGCAAAGCTGAGATTTTTATAAAATTTTATTCTGCGCTCAAAATTTCATTTCAATCCAATTTTTTCCCATCAACCTCATGAAATGCAATATTGATATGAAATAATATACAATTGTAAGGAAATTCTCAGTGATTAAATTATCTGCATTTTCAGTGAATATATGGTATTTGGATTTTTATGTGTTGTATAATAATTAGAAGTGTGGTTTTTCTACTGTTTTGAACTCGAGATAATGAATCTAGATTTTGAAAATTCACTATGATCATAGTATTCTTAAATTAGATATGAAAAATGAGACAATATAGTAAGCTATTGTTTCACAACAATTTCTTTAGACCATTGATTTAAAAAAAGTTCTTTTGCAAGAAAATTATTTTCACTTACAAGTAAAGAATTAGTAATCTGTAACCACGAGAGAAAAAAATGCATTTTATTGCGCATTTGCGTACAAAAGGTAAAAAACACAATTTGTACATATGAGAAAAATAGAATAAGTAAAGGTGTTGTCTTCAAAGGAAGTCATTTTCAGTAGGGGGTATGGTTTCCACGGACGACCAGCAACGTTGAACACCTTTGAGGCATGGAGTCAATGAGGCTATTAATCACGAGTTGGGGTATTCTGTCCCACTCTTCCAGAAGAGCTCTTTCCAGTTCTTGGAGAGTTTGTGGGGGTGGTTGTTGGCCAGCAACTCGTCTTCCTAGAGCGTCCCAAACGTGCTCTATAGGATTAATGTCTGGAGAACAAGCTGTCCATTCCATTCATATGATTCCTTCCTTGAAAAGGAAATCCTCCAACAGGTTAGCACGATGTGGCCTGCAGTTATCGTCCATTAAAATGAAGTCATCTCCGACTGCTACAGCGTAAGGGACTAAATAGGTCTGAGGATCTCATCCCTATATCGGCGACCAGTCAGAGTTCCATCTCGAATGATATAGAGGTATGTGCGCCTATCAATGAAGATGCCACCATACACCAACACTCCCCCACCGCCAAATCTGACACTTTCGTGCACGAACGATGGATTATTCTTACTGCCACGGTCCCCCCAGATGAAAATACGCCTATTATCAGGATGAACAGAAAAACGGGACTCGTCAGAAAAAAGAACATTGCTCCATTCATTTCTCCTCCAGTTCACATGCTCTGTTGCCCACTCCCTGTGGTCACGACGATGCCTTGATGTTAGTTTAACACATACCATTGGTCGGCGAGCATACAGACCTACACCATGGAGCCGGAATCGGACAGTCTGAGTTTAAATCGTGGTGTCAGTAGCCGAGCGAAGATGTTGTTGGAGAAAAGTAGTGTTCATATTTCGGTGTCTCCGCGCCATTAACACTAAATAACGATCTTCAATAGGCGTTGTTGCCCGTCTACGACCTTGCCCTGGTCTTCGGCCTGCACTTCCAGTCTCCAAAAAAACGGTTCCAGATCCTGGAAATCACACTTTGTAACACTCCAATGGCTTGCACAACTCCGGCTTGAGTTTGGCCCCCTTCTAACCTACCAACAACTCTCCAAGCTTCTGAATCGGTTAAATGACTTCGCTCCATCTTACTCATCGAAATAAAGCAGTCACTGAATACCGATCATCCTTGTATTCATTGTCTTTTATTCAGTTGAAAGTCAAATTTCATTCACTACCGTTGAAGTGACGTTTTTGACGTCGAACTCAAAATTAGCACACTCCACAGTTTGAAAATCAGAAAAATTTTCATTTGTGATTCTCTTCTGCCATTTTCAGCAAAAAAAATTTCGTTTCTATCTTTATTTTATGTAAAACTTACAATATCCTTTAATTGTTTTGGACAGTGTATATATATACATATATATATATATATACATATACATACATACATACATACATACATATATATATATATATATATATATATATATATATATATATATATATATATATATATATATATATATATATATATATATATATATATATATATATATATATATATATGGGATTGAAAGCGCCTGGGACACTCACATGCTCGCCGCCAGACACGCAGAGGAGAAGGAAAAGAGAACGACGATGTGATGGACGAGAAAAGACGCGATGACGTGAAGACGCGAATGAATATTGAACTTGATTTGAATTATAACTAACTAACTAAGATGTTAGATCGTGATTTAATATTGTATATATATATATATGTAACTTTTTTTTCATTTTGTCCAAAACCATAATTAAATCATTTAAACTTTTAATGTGTTTTTTCCTAATAATGAAATACGAACCCACATATATATATATATATATATATATATATATATATATATATATATATATATATATATATATATATATATATATATATATATATATATATATATATATATATATATATAATTGGATTTAAGAGCTTATATTCAACTAGTTTATGGCAAATTTAAACAGGAATATACCATGCGGTTCTTGAAATATGTCATGTGACGATTTGAACGCCATCTATTGGATGCACATAACACTGCTACAATCTCAATTCAAAATATGAATAGGTAGTAAGTTTCTATTTATTTAATCTTGATCTCTATAGTTAGAAAGGTTTCATGTATCGAAATTGTGAAGGCATCATTAATTAGAGTGTTAGTTCTGGTCTTTACTTAATATATTAATAAAATTTTTTAAATTGCTGATATTGCCTTATAAATTATTTGCATTATGTAGTCCATAAAAACATAGTTAATGGTTTACTTAATGCATTTGGCAAAACAATTTTTGTACGCGAGATCATTTGATTCACTTTAGGTTTCTTCTTCCTTCCAAATTGAATTTAAGTGTCATATAATATTTAGTATTCTCACGCATAATTTTTAAAAGCATTGAACAACTGTCAGTATGCGAAGGACTGGTCACAATCTGCAGGAAAATACACCTGATTCTTTTTTATACCTATATATAGTTAAGTTTATTATATTCCTTTTTTATTATTTGTCTAAAGTTTCCTTTTTTTTTTTTTTTTTAAAGATTAAGAGTTTTTCAGAGAACTTGGCACTTTCCTGTTTCGAACTCTCGCGGTTAAGCCATCAGACCTCGTAAAGATAACATTATAGGACTTATTTAAGGGGCGATCTCATACATATAAAAAAAGAATCCGCTTCTTCAGCGGTAGGAGTCGCTAAATATATCGCTAAGAACACAAATATCTACAGCACTAAACAAGCATTCATTTGGTGCTGCGGTTCGTTTGATGAAACGGCAAAACGGTCGCCATTTTCTGATAAAAGACACATGTACCGCTCTCGTATATCGAATTCCTGGTAAATGGTAAAGGGGGTAAGGGAAGGGTAGAAAACATTAACAGGAACAAGACTTGGCTGTTTATCTGGCTCGGTTGGAGTGGGTGTATATGCCGTTCCACTTCACTTGGCTCACCCGTTGCTCATGCGAGGGGAGGGGGTGACATCGGGGCAAATAAATGATAGGCAAGGAGAGTTTTCCCTCATATCTTCTCATTGTGAATATTTGTTTTCTGTGATGTTACGCAGGGATAACGAAGCGAATTACATTCCGACGCCCCTTGTTTTAATCATATAACAGTTGGACGAAAGGGTGGTCTGAGTTGGTTTTAGTGGTTTTTCTGGTTAAATGTGGGGCTTTCTTTGAGTTGAAAGTTGTATAAAAATTCTTTGTGATGCTGAATGTATTAAAGTCATATCCCCCATGGAAAGCATCAAATTCACCGGTAAATGTTAATTTATTAAAAAATGTATATCATTTGAAACATGCAGACTACTTGGCAGCTTTATTCCAAAGTCCAGGAATAAAGGTCAGTTTGAAATACTAATTTTAATTAAATTGATCACATTAGTCTGGAATGAAAGCGTTTTCTTACTCCTATAAGATTGTTTCTGATAATATGATGTCACAACAGATGGTTTCACAATCATACGTACAATTATGATCGTGAGAGTTTGAAAAAGACCTTTATAAGATGCACACATCTTCAATTTTTAATGTACATCTGAGATTTCATGAACTACATTAAAGAAATTTAGAAAAATAAAAATACTAAATTCAAAATTTATGCAGTAAATTACTATTTCAAGTTTTTAATGTTAATTTATGATAGTGTAGCTCAAACAAGGAAATATAATTATAAAAATGGGAAAGTTAATTCCTTCTTGTCAAAAACAATCTTCTTATGTGGTATAATTATGTGTTTTACCTGCACACACATAGCATCTAGGATAGAAATCATAGGAAAGGAAATCAGTTTTGATATATTGATTCTAAAAGTTATCTCATGATTTTCTATTCTAATTTTTACTTTCATAGAACTTTCGCTTGCAAAACTATCTACACAATTCTAGTAAACCCCAAATTAAACTTTAATTTAAATTGCAAATAAAAATTTTGCAATTTTTTCTGTGTATATGTATGCAATATATACATATATATATATATATATACATATATATATATATATATATATATATATATATATATATATATATATATATATATATATATATATATATATTAAAAAATTCAAGAAATAAGTGCACAAATGCGGATAAATTCTTTATATAATAAGGTATTCAAAATTATCAGCAAATTTTTTTATTTTCTTAAATAAAAATGATTTATTATAATCTCCATTCCACAGAATTTTGTTGTATCATTTCCCATACTTAAACTTTATATTTAATATTTTTGACTGCAAAAATAAAAATCTTCTTCATTGTAAAATATATAATTCGCCACTTAAATCTTGCTCCTAAACCTATATTCCATAATTTTTTTCCTAAACTCTATTTCTCCCGTCCTTTTTTCAAAATTTCTTTTGATTATCAGCAAAAAATTATTTTCTTGAGGATTAAAGATTTTCATAAATATCCTCTTTCATTCTGTATTTTTTTTCTGTATCATTTTCGTTTTAACTAATTGAAGTAACAGCCTCTGTAAGCATGTAAAAAATCTTATTTTTCTTAAAAAGAAATACATTGCATTGTAACAAATTTCAAACACTAATAGGGGTATTTATTTACACTAAATTATACAAATAAACCAAAAACAAATAATGAGTTTGTATAAAAAAATTAAATAATAATATAGATTAAATATATAAAATTAAACAATACAATTGAAATCCAATAAATACTGCCATTTACAGCAGCAATAATTGATTTTATTTATTTTTTAAAGCAATGCACAATTGAAGCTTTTAGTTTAACTAATTAATGATTAGGAAGTTTTTATTTTTATTATAATGACTAAATAAGGATTAGCTATTAGTTTTTATTGAAATTTAATGTGTTTTAAATTATAAATTTAAACTTCTATTTACTATAAAATTATTTCACAAGTTATAATGAGATTATACATATATGCATTAAATTAATTTCATTGCGCTATTACAGTTTGTTATATAGCATATAATTAAGTCTCATATCTGCTGAATTTGTTTTTCATGTTTTGGAGTCACATTTCTTAGCCATTTATGATTTTTTCAAAGGCACTTTTAACAGTGAATGAAGTCATGGGAAACACGTAGCTTATGTATTCGAAAATTAAGAAGTTCGATATTTGAGGCAGCAAAGATCATCGTGTTGCCAAAGTCTATGACCTATAAATACATATTCGTATATTCCAAATATATCTCATTTGGTGTGGAAGGAGTGGTTACAGCGTAGGTGTCGATTTCATCACGCCACCATAGCCTAAATAACAAGTAGTTGTTCTTGTTTAGTCGTTTTGATTGGAAGAAATAGAGACAACTCAAAAACAATTGCAATAAAACTTATTTTATATATGCATCACACACAATGAACGAAATGTTCTCATACATGTTAACTTATTCTACCACATTAAGGATGTTAGGAAACATCATCAGACGTCCATTTTTTTGCCGAATAGAGATGTTTATGGCCTGAACGTAAACAGGCATATTGGGAATTTGCTTTCAAGTAGGAAAACATCATTTCAATTTCGGGAATATAAAAATATGCAATATAAGATATGTTAGTTACTTTCGAATTATTTTAAGTAGTTCAAAAGAACCAAATACCATTTCTCTAATATTTTCATTTTTATGAATATTTTCTTTAAGATTTATTGACTTTTCCAATAAATTTAATTATTTCGCAATAACCTGTATATAAAAAAAAGATAAATTGTAGCTTTTAATTTATAATATTTATGAAAAAAAACTAGGGATTTATATGAAAAAAAAAGACTTGTGAAATACTGGCAGGTATTTCAGAGAGCAATATTTATTTTTCCCCGCAATAAAATCATTCTGGATCATAAATGTTATATAAAAACCGTTTTGTGAAAACAGCAATATCTTCGTTTATGATGATTTTATAACAGAAAGATTTCTTCAAGGATAAGGAGATCATTGTCAAATTGGTGTGCTATCATAAATGTTAGTTTGAACGTGATAGCTTCAACGGATACCACATTAGCTTGAAAATGATAAAGGCATTAATTGCTTTATAGTAGTTACTGATCACTTTCTAAAAAAGGATATTATTTTAATAACATTTCAACAATTTGTGTAACATTTAAAATTTACTTTTTTCTTTAATTAGAGTATAAAAAAAACTTTGAAATTTTTCTTTTAAAATTATTGATATTTTTATATTAAAATGGCATTATGATAAAGAGAGTGAATACGAAAGAAATCTGATTAAATATTTGATTTAATTATAAATTATAGTCAAATATTAGTATCATAGTTATTAAAAATTACAGCAATAAGATAAAATGATATTATAGCCTCAAACTAAGAAAAGAAGAAATAAATCTATAAGCACTATCAACTTCATCAAATATGATGAAATTGAACTAAAATTAGGTTTTTAATCATAAATGGTTTTGTTTAAATGATAGTAAATCTTATGATATCCACAAGATTGCATTATGCCAACAAAAATGAAATTTTGCATTCATGTGATTGTTCCATAAGTCTAACTAAATATGGCGTGATTATATTTTAAAGAGAAGATCATATATTAGAGTCTTAAAGTAAAGAATTCATTATCGATCAATTTACATTATAAAAAGTAATTTTTTATCAATAATATCTTAGCGAAGTGAATTTTTACAAGAGACTCTACAGATATGTTAGCAAAGCGACAATCTGTTTGCTTTTGTCCCCACCAAGAACACTACCTTCGAGACATGCATTGCTTTCTGGTAACAGGAACCCTCTCAGCTCGAAGAACAGAAACCAGTTGCGTCAGTTAATCCATCCAGCATCCAGAACAACTAAACTCTGCTGAAAAGAGTTGAGGCAGAACATCACTCAAGTCCCATTGCTAGCTGCTCATCTCTCCGTTTTGAGACCAATGCAACCTGGCATCCATTAGGGAAGTTAATGCACATGCTCCTTTCACGGGGACGTTGCCTCCCACGCACCAACCCCCTTCTGAACATGCGTTCACCCGCCGGGGTTAATTATACTATTTCCATTACGTTTAGGGAGGGACAAGGCCTGGAGGCAATGAAGGGGCCCTGAGGCGAAGATTGCTCGGTGAAATTTTCTACTCACACCCCAAAGATACTTGGAGTTCTCCCTGAAATTGTTCCATTTTCACTTCTAACATTTACTGAGAGTGAACAGATTAGAAGAGGAGATTTGAGTTTCTTTTGCCTACCGAGGTACTTCCTGGATTATAATGCACAGTCGTAAGAGTCTGTGGTAATGCATTGTTGTAAGTGTCCGATTTTACATGGAGTACGTGAGGAGGTGCTTATACCCCAAATTGCCATAACATTTTGAATGCCAAGAAATGAAAACTTTTATTCATACAAACTCATAAATAAATATAAATAAGTAATTAATGATAAAGTTGAGTGCAAAATTTTCTAAAGTAAGAAACCATTCATTAAAATGACTAAAGCTCCACAGTAATATCTGTAGAGTAGTACCATTTTATTTTAGGTGGAAAAAAACTGTGTTTTATCTTCTTTTTTTCCTTAAGACAAAAATAAAGGGAAAATATACATTTTCCTAGAATAGTAATTACATTAATTTTACAAAATATTCTGATTAAAATACATAAATAGAATTGAATAGTGCATTTTCTGCTTTGTCTCCTGTCGATAATGCAAAAAAATTAGAAAACAAATGGAGAAATTTTTAACTTATAGTTTATAAGTTATTAGAATTATAAAAAGAAATAAATTTAGTTTATTATTTTTAATTTTAATAAAAAAATGTTCAACGTATAATTAATTTAAATTTAATTTGTTGAATTTTTTAAACAATAATACTCAGCATTTACTTTTCGAGAGGTAGGAAATAGTTTACAAAATTATATTCCAAATGATTTAATGTTCTTCTTAAAAAGCATTAAATTGATAAATATAATGGATGTTAGACAAAATAAAAATTATACAAATATGCAATACAAAACAAAACATGATATAAGTTCTGTTAGATAAATGACAAAAATATTACTTCACGATCTACGATAGATATAGTTCAAAGAATTCTGATTGTCTATTAATTTCTTCTTTTTTTTTTAGAAAATATTTTTAACCTGGAAAAATAGAATTGAAAGACAGTGAAAGATTTTACCTTCTCTTTTTATCATTAATCATCCCAAGCAATGTAGTTTGATTGATGGTTTAATAAAACAGTATCCAGACTATTTCTGATAGCTACATTTCTGGTTATTTGTGGACGTTAGTAAAAGATGATGAATTGGCTGAGAAGTTGACTTCTATAATTGACTCCTTTTAGAAGAATTATTTACTGAAGAAAAGCTTGTTGCCGATCGTAGATGAAGAGTAAAATCTGGGCGTGAGTTACAAACTGTGGCGTAAGTCACAGTTTGTGGGATCATAGCTGAAAATTTATTTATTGTTTAAAATTGCTTTATTATAACTTAAAATTCGTCATTTTTAATGAATATTTAAATTTTTATTTATATTTTAGCTCAGTGTTAGAAAGACTCAATAGTTTTTAAGAAAGACAGCTAAAGTTTAATCTCAATGAAAAGCAAATTTGATGTACTGAGCGCAATGATATTTTGTTCAACGAAAAATAATTTTTTTTGACAATACTAATTAACAAGAATATTGTACATATTATTAAAAAACTGTTACAATGAAAATATCTAAATACTTTATATTTTGAAACAACAGCAATGTTAAATTTTAAACGGTAAATTCACATTTCTCAAAAGAAGTAGTAAAAGAAAACTTACAGGCTTTCAAGCAAGAGAATGAATAAATATAAATAAAAAATAATTTTATCTTCTCTGAATTTAAATTTTTTATAATGATTGATTGTTTACTATTTTGAACTAATAGAAAATGAATGTTATGATTTTACTTCCTGGAAGAGGGTTTAGAATTTTTCGAGAAAGATATTTCTCTATATTGGCAAGAGAATCTACTCATTATACTTTTGCAAATATATTCAATATAATGTACATGGTAGGCTTTCTAAAGATTTTGATGATGTTTACGCTAACTACTATGAGCTAAAAATTTTAATAAAAAGGGTTCATTACTTTATACTATAAAGTGAAGATCAGTTATTAATAATTAGATAGACCATAATTTTTACCTGTACCACCACCTAATGTGTATATATATATATATATATATATATATATATATATATATATATATATATATATATATATATATATATATATATATATATATATATATATATATATATATATATATACATATATATATATATATATATATATATATATATATATATATATATATATATATGTATATATATATATATATATATATATATATATATATATATATCAACAAAAACTAATAAATACCAAACACTTTCAGAAAAACACTCGCAAAATAAAAAACCTCATAATTGCTGTCGAAAACATTTACAATTTCCCAGGATACTTGAATTATAATTTTTCTCAGTGTTTTTCCTAATAAACGTTGTTACCTTCCATTTTACTGACTTACAAAAGAAAATGATTTTTTTTTTTTTTTTGTATAACAAACTGAAAAGGGTGTAATGAAAAAAGAAATGAAACCGAGAGAAAAATTTCTGAATTCCCAAAGGTTAAAGAAACAAAGCACCTGGTTACGAACGCCGAAGACCTTGGTACTTAATACTTCCTGTAGATCTATTCCGGAAACTTTAGATGTCGCTTTTGAGAATCCAGTGAATTCTTCATGAATTAAAATTAAGACAGGAAGCTGTTGTATCGTTTTTCTTGCCTTTAAGAATGAGGTGAATTTTTATATTTCCTCTCAGTTATAAATGTGGAAGAGAACGGATTAAGGGTTTCAAGTTTAATTTTTTTTGGTATGAATTATTTTTAATAAAAACCAGTTTTATGTGTGTGGTCTTATATTCTCTATTATTTATTACATCTGCCTGCTTTTTATTTGACACTATTTCCTTTGATTTATTATTACTGCAATTGTATGTAAATTTTCTAATGATTTTTTTGAAACATTAAGAATAATTAATATACATAATAAAAGTTTCATTCTATAACGTTCTAAATAATCAAAAAAAAATGTATCAAATGCAGTTGCATTAATTTAAAATTTCTGAATGAGCACTTGTATAGCCTTTAATATACAATGCTTATTTATATTAATTTTCTGTGTGTTTGTGATTTTAATGTAATTTTTCTTAACTAAACATCAAAGAGGCTTGAGGAATTGTTTTCTGTTAGTATTGTATTTTACAGTTTTCTGATTTAAATTTCAAATGTTAATCAATGTTTCAAATGTTGTAAATCTCCGCTTTTAATTTTCATGTAAAAAGCAAATAAATAAAATAAATATGTATGAAAAAATAATATAGAATTTTTTTAATTTTAGTCAGTATTAATGTCATACATTTTACTACTTTTCTACATGAGAAGAGTTAGTAAAATTTATAAAATTAGATAAGAAATATATAAGGGTCGATAATGTAAAACATATTTTTCACACAATACATAAATTTAAATTACAAATTAATAGTGTACCATACTACTCTCTTTAGAGTTTAGAATTTGATGAAATATATTGTTTTGAATTTTTTTATCATATATTCTTATCACTGTACGATATATATTTAAAATTATGTACTGTAAGTTATTTATGTTATTGAGATGCAATACTTTAATTGAAAAAAATTATAACTGAAATATATATTAAATTAAAAAAATATCTTCAAAAAATTATAATTTTTATATTTTGTTCTTTTGAATAATTTCAAATTAGATTTCGTCTCAATCATTTTATTGTTATTATGAATAATAAGTTTATTTTTGACTGAAATCCCAATATTTTATCCAAGTATTCAAGAAATTTAATCAATATTAACAGTATTAATTAGAAACGAAATTAAATATATTCAGACACATTATAAATATACAGTGAACAATTTTACAGTATTAGATAAGTGTAGTTATTCTTAAAATAGTTATATATATATATATATATATATATATATATATATATATATATATATATATATATATATATATATATATATATATATATATATATATATATATATTTGAGGTGCATTCAAACGCATAAATATATCCATAAGTATATATAAATAGATGTATAAAGATAAAATATATATGAATCATCCACATACTTAGATGAAGAAATTCAACTTTAATATTTATTTTTATTACTTTTAGAATAGAAGAATTATTATTTTTCATATATGCTGCAGTCACATGAAGGAAACGTCCATGATATACGCCTCAAATAAGCTCTTGTATATTGAATATAAATTTTAGTAATAGTTTAAAAAATATTTTGCTTCTTAAATCGTTATTCAAAAAAATGTATTAATTTTTTTAAGACATTTTAAGCAATATTCTATAGAAATATGCATATATTGGAAAAATATGACTTTAATACTAAATTCGCTCGATCAGAAAAATGCTATTGATAAAAAAGAGGAGGGCTATAAATATAGTCTGACATATTCAAAGCAGCAATATTTTTGTGATATACAGTTAGTAATATACTGTAGTTATAATAGCAATAAAATTTCAGCTGACATATCTTTTTATTTTACAGTACTTCGAAATATCAGACGTTTAATTTGATGGTTTCAATTTATTTCAATGTATTTAAAATACATTTAAATTAAGTTGAATAAATGTATAACACTTACCCAGTTCCAGAGCTGAAGTGCATTGTGAAAAATATAAAAATATCAGAATGGGAAGCAGTCGGTTAAAATACTGGTATCGAGATTTTCCTAGAACGTTCATGGTTCGTTTGACAGTCAAGACTTTTTTTTCCACTTTAATCCATTGCGATTTATAACAAGCACAAGATTTTAAAACCGTCACAGGTCCAGTTCAGTTCTACAAGCTGTAAAAAATACAAATAGTGTTAAAAAATACATTTAAAAACATCTGAGAATAAAGACATGTAAAGTTAATATAATATTGATTGATTGATAAACATTGATCATTGGATTATTTTCATTAGTTAATGTATTTAATTTTGTATTTTTTAAATACGAACACTTTAGTTTTAATTTTAAATCTATATGTATTGCTAAAATTATAACCGGTAACTTGGGCTTTTAATGAATAACTCAAATTATTGTTAACATATAATTATAATTATCAAATACTACCTCTGATAATTAATGTTAAAAAAAATATTTAAAATTTAGAGCAAACAGGAAAAAAGAGAAATTTTACATGCAAATCAACTTTCTTGACTTTAGTATATAAAAACAAATATATAAAAATAGGAAATGGATATAATTACTGAGATTATTGTTACGCAGATAAAAACTTCTTTTGAATGTTTTGGTTTTAAAATACAATTAAATATTTTGACAAAAAATGTTTAAAAATATTACGACTTATTATTGGAATATATGTATGTATCATCAAATATTTAAATCCACATGCTGGCCAAATAATGTCAGAGATCCTGTTGGAATGGAAAATAGAATCAGTTCAAAGCTAAAATGGAATGCATTCTAAGAAATAGGGAATGCTGGACGTGCGTTATTAGAACAAAGTCATTGATGTGTTACAATTGCAAGTGATGATTGATGTAGCAGCTTGTTGACTGCTTGTCATTGCAGAAAGGACAATGCTTATCAGCTGAAAATTTAATTTCTTTTTATAACAAGAGAAAAATTCAGAAACCAAATAATCCTAAAGAGGTATCTAACAGGATCTCTTTTATGCATGTTAACCAAAGATAGGTATTCCGATGAACTCTAATTCATGCAGACTGAAAAAGATGGATTGTTGGATATTGAGATGAGGTGCAAAGTATTTGCTGACAATAATATTAAAATTGTAATTTAATTTAGCGTGTGACATCAGGTGTCTTTTGATATATAGAAAAAAGAGTACTCAAATTAACACCATACTCATTCAGGAAAAGTCACATGACAAGTGAATTGAATTGATGGTATGGGTTGGAATCGGTACATGGACGCCCAAATCTGCTTATGGAATGGCAGCTTGATGAAACTTAAATATTTAGCCGAGATATTAGATTAGATTTAGATTAGTTTTAAAATAGGGAGGTTCCAAGAGAACCTATCACTGCGACCAAGGGTTTATTGTACTATACCTCTCAGAAAGCCCTATTTAAAGAGACCAGTGGCTGAAGCAAAATTCAGCAGACATTTTACAGGAATTTTCTGCAACATCCAAGGTTCAATCAAGTGCTGACCCAAGTGTTCAAATCTATGTTCAGAAAAAGTTTCACATTTACATAAAATGTGTATAGAAGTTTCTTCCATATAATGACCACCCCAACAAGTGGAATCATCTGATACACCCATTATGGTGAGATGTCTTTTAAGGTGGCAGTAAGATGTGTGTGTGTCTCACTGCTCTCCTTAAATAGCATCTACTGAGCTTTAATATTTTTTGCCTTTTACTAGGACATGTGCTATTTAGTAACTTTGCTTGTCTTTGATCACTGGCTTTGTGCTAGTTCATCAGCTGTTGTTTTCTGAAGAGATTAAAAACAATCTTTCTGATAAATGTTTTTGAAATACCTAGCACTGATTTAGGACCAAAAAAAGTTGTTGATCCAACTCTTGCCAATTCATCAGCTAATTCATTGCCAGGAACACCATAGTGCCTAGGCACTCACATTAAAGTAATGGAGTTATTATTAGCCAATCTGCACAGAGAGATAGCATTCCAAAAAATCATTTCTAAATTTTTGTCATTTATATGATATAACAGTAATTTGAAGAATTTTTACATCTTCAATCGTTTTAAGGTATTAAAGTTTACACCTATTTATTTATTTTTGGTCTAAATTTCGTTTTGTTGCATGCGAACCATTCTTTTTAAATTTAAAAAGTCTGTCACGAGTTTTCCCTAGTAATTCTGTCATATTTTCCATTTTTTATACGTTTTTTTTTAAATATTTTCGAGTAATACTGTAGATTTTAATTATAACCAAGCTCTCCCCAGGGGAATTCTCTATATGATGAAAATATTCTATCATGCTTTAATAAACAATTCATAGTATTAGTATTTTAAAGAAATTTTAAATTTGAGTTGAATTTTGGAGGCATTATAATACTATTATATTAAAATAAAGTCACAAGCTTTGTGAAGTTTGATATATAGGCACAAAAGTAAATAGCCTCAAGCTTGTTATTTCATATTTTAGAATGAGAAAACCTTAAAATATGTGGGAAAATAATTTTTTTTTACGATGAAAATTACACTTTATAGCAATAAATGGGAAAAAACATGTTTTTAAATATAACATATTTGAATAAAAAAAAATTGCTACGAAAAATCGTACCAGTGAACATCATTGTTGAAAAATGTTTTGATAAAAATAAAATCACATAAAATAATTAGTGGGCACCCCTGTTTCTCTCTTTTCTTAATATTCGATATTTAATTTATTTTTCAATGTTAAATCACTGAATTTTATCACGTAAAAATATTTGAAAAAAAATACTACTCCTGTTTCCTTGTACGAATAATTTATTTAGGGGACTTAGTGAAAAACTTTTTATGAAATTTGGACGAGTGTGTTTGAACATCAAAGACTGAAGATGAAAAACGAAAATCGTGGGGGAAAAATGTTCCAAAAAGTAGGATTTCTTCTTAATATCGTCAGGAGTTGACAACCGTGAAAATGCTTACGACTATTTTCTAAAATTAAAATAATATGGTACAATAAAAAAATTACACGGACCAAAGAGGGGGGATCAGATCTTATCGTGGAAGCCCCTTTTTGGTCTGGGGAAGGAGGTAGAACCATTCAGCAAAAGGGGGAGGGGGTGTTCGTTTCAAAAGTGCCTCCGGAGAGTTAATTAAGAGAAGATATAGCATTTCTCTCGCCTATGCTAGTGATAGGGCTCGATGGGCTCGAAAAGTGGGGGAGGGGGATGAAAGAACTGGAAAGAGGGGGATGGGAGTTTTCAAATAACTCTGCAATCGAGCCTCGTCAGGAATTTGGAATTAATTAACTTGCAGAGATAGGGGTTTAAATCAGGAGCATACTGTGTGAGGAGGGATTATTACTACAGATCATTTATTGGAAGGGATTATTTACGTTCTAAATTTCCGGAGATGCTGCTATGATTTTGTGAGAGTATAAAGGAAAAAAAAAGGAGAAAAATCATCTTTTTTTTAAGTTTTTTTCCCCAATTCTTATTATTATTCCTCGCTTCCAATGAATTTAACTTGCTAGAACATTTTTAGACTAGAATTCATGCTTGATGAAATATGTAAAAAGATTAATAATAGCAGGCACAAATGAAATTCGCAATATTGAATCTTGGAGGGGTGGGGGGAATCTTAACCGGATATGAAACTAGGAATTCTTCTGGGAGTACTCTTTTTTTTGTTAATCTAGAATTGTAAAAAATGCTTAATGGAAAAAATGTAGCTTGTAAGATTAATCAAACCTTGTGTGACAGATATACTTTTATATATTAATTTTTATTTAATTACTTTGCTTTTCGCATTAAATATGCTTCAAATACTCGAAGAAATGAGCAACTATAGATTTTCATTATTTTCTTAGGTGAATATATATCTCATTGTTTTTCCAACCAATATACAAAAAGTAAATTAATGAAATCTTAATCTGGAATTCAAACAATACATCCGCCAAACAATTTTCAGTTTTAAAAAATGCTATAAAAGTATTTAACATTTTATATTATTAAACATTTTATATTATTTAACATTTCATATTAATTAATATTTTATGTTAAGAACAATTTATTTATCATAAATTTTGCTTTTAAACTAGATTTCTTCTAGGCTAGTAAGAATTAAGCAGAATCTTATTAAGAATCGTTGATTAATACGGGAAAAATATTATATTTAATTAAAAATTGTATGAACATAAAATTAATTCAACAAGTTTAAATTGAAATGTACATTTCATTACATTGTATATTTTTATATTAAATCCGTAAAAACAAAGTATAATAAAGCCTAAATTTAAGAAAAGTATTTTATAGTAATAATGATGAATAAATTCAATTAATTTAAAATTCAAATACAAAGTTATACTGATGTTGTAAATAAATTACAGAAACATCATTTGAAAGAACTTTAAGGAACTTATAAAATCCTATTTTTGTTGATTTAGAATACTTTAGAGCAAAATTAGTATATTATGAATTAAATATTTGAAGTTAAGTAATTAAAAAAATCGATTATGTTTTTCTAGTAATAAAAATATTAATAATCCTTTAGCAATATAGCATGTTGTCCCTTTGCAGGTACTCTAACAATTGAAGCATCAAAGTAACTTTCGGATTTCATTGTTGTAGGTCATGCTCCTGTGACACGAAGGAGAAAACTTGAAAATTCTTATGCACCCTCCAGCCATAAAAATATGTGGAAAGCATGCTTTTATGGCTAGTTACATCCAATTTCCAGAGTTCAACAGAGGTTAGTATCGAATCTGAGACCTTCCCCTCTGAGCATCATAATCTTACTACTAGGACATGATTTTTGCTGTTAATACCAGTATCAAATACAAAAAAAAGAAGAATTCTTCAGAAAGTTTCTTGGTGACAACATACTCCTTTTTCCTACGACCCGCACTGAATGTTGTTAACTTTAATTAAAATGTACCCAAGTAATGAAGGTAATTGCTTTAAAAAATTTTTATTTAAAAATAGTCACACCTGTAAAGGCTGGAAAGAGATTCCTAAGAGTGTTGGGTGAAAAATTAGTAAATGAACAAAATTAATTTAAACTGGTGCACGGTTATGTAACTCTGTAGCTCAAAAAAAAATTTAAAGCAACAGAATGCTGCAATGGAGAAGAGTCAAGTCCGTGATGTCTTAAGCAGTTTGATTAAGTGGATTCACACATTTTTCTGAAATGAGAATATTAAAGTGGGTGAGTGTAAACACAAAAAGTTTAATTTAGTTAGCCTTTTCAACATATTTATAATTTTTACTTTTTTTTTATTGGAAACATAATGAGTTCCATGGAATATTGAGATATCAATATATATGCAGATTAAAGATTGGTTGTTCTCTTTTTCTTAGGGAAATGGTTTCAATAATTAAAAGGTTGTTTTATATATTTAGTAAAAATTGAGTGAAAAAAGTAAGAAATCATATATTTTACATAAAAACAAGCTCAATTGTTTTTATATTAATTCTGTAACATACAAATTTTAACAAAAATTATTTAACATTTTTTCATTTTTAGCTTAATAACTTTCAATGAATTGAAAGAAAGGGAATTATCTATAATTCTATATTCTAAAGTATTTTCGCTTATATTTAATTTACAATCTTTTAATTATTTTCCTTAAAAATACTTTCGAAGTTAGGATCTGGCAAAGTGTCGCTCTGGACAGACTGGGTTGGAAAAGGCAGCTAATACCTGTAATAGGTTGTTATGCTATTAAAAAAGAAGAAAAATGATATCGTGCTTCAAATTCATATCTTTTGAAAGTTAGTGAATTTAAAAAGAAGAACACTAAACTATATTATAAGGTTATTTTTTGACACGAGAAAAGGTTAAGGTTTTCTCAGTTACTGAGAAAGACACAATGGGCTGTATTGTTTAATGAAAAAACATGTTTTCACCGGCAGTATTGAACTACTGAACTTTCAGTGTTATTCTATCCAGGTAAAACATGCATGTTATTGAAAATAGACCTTTTTTCCATATCTATGTTCGATATCAGTCTTCATTAGAATTATCTCTATCATAATAAATAAAGAGATTTGCATTTGCGAGATTATTTATGACTCAGAAAAGCAAAGCCAGTAAAATTATTTGTAATCTTGACTGAATGTATGCCAGTCAAATTTAAAAAAAAGTTTCATTGGTTAATACTTAATAGTAACGCATCATTTAATACAAATGTAAATCAACTTCATTAAATTACTGATCATAAATTATGTAAACGTATGCATTCTCTAAGCTTAATTGGTATTAGTTCTTTTAAGGATTCATCGCGTTTTACTTTGATTGTTGTTATGTATTAATTCTTTTTAATATGTATGAATTAATTAGAAGGGGATGTATTTCTTTATTTACTCATTTTGTTATAATTAAAATTATATGAATAAAAATTTGGTTGTAATATAATTAATAAAACAGTATATTAAACATAATTTTTAGTAAAAAGGAATATAATTTTTATATTAAATATTATTCACAATATTTCAAATAATTACTTTTAAAATAATTGAATAGAAAGTGGGCTGAATTATATTAATAAGAGAGTTAATTGAAAAACATTAATATAATTTACTGTTCTTTTAATAACAGAGCTAAATTTAATAATTTCTTTCGTACATCTCTGTTGTTTCTGACATAATGAATTGAATTAAAATTAAGTTTCATATGCATTTTTCTGGCGATAAAATATTTATCTCGGTCTTTGAATAGAAAAATATACTTGAAAAAAAGATAATGTCCTCTTAGAAAATGGTTTTAATAATTACAATAGTTTTAAATTTAACTAGTAAGAGCCTAAAGTTGCGACTAATGTCTCTTGGTCCTCACAAAAGACTTCCCAAGTCAAATACAGGACAACCAAATTATTCAAACTTTAAATCTTCCAAGTTCAAATTTAAAAGCTATTGTTTGAAGCCGAGAAGAAAAATAAATTTCGCTAGGAAAAATAGTTCTTTCATTATTCCTTCTTTTTTTCTCTGTTTGTTACCAGAACACAGAAAGAAAAATATTCTCTCAAACACAAAGACCAATCTTTTGAAGTCCAACACGCACTTTTGAACAAAAAAAAAGTGTCCCTCGACCTACATTTTAACCGTTTCCCACCCCCTCTCAAAACAAATACAAGTAGAAGAGCGGGCAGAAAAAGCTCCTTTAAAATCGCATTTTCCAAACAAACACGATTAGCGAATCAACTGCAGAGTCCACTTCTAACTCTGTGCCATTCTTTTCGGAAACCATAAATCACGACTCTCTTTAAACGGTGTTCGCGGTTTGTTCTAAACCCTGTTCTAAAACTTCTGCTGCTGTTCCTTTCTTCTTCCCCCCATCCACTTTTTGAAGAGTTAGCTCCCTACTTTTCTTTTCGTGTTCTTGTTTGTTTCCCTTACTTTTAGAATTTGGTACTGCATCTCCTTTAAAAAGGAACATTATTCCAAAGCGCTCGATAACAGGAGTTCTTAATTTCCTGTATACCGGAGGTGCCTTCTCTCCCGGAAGAAAATATAATGCTCCTGTTTTTGAAAAGGGAGAAAAAAAATGTATTCTTCTTTCTGCGACATTAATAATATCGATCGCTCAGTGTTTGGTTTTAAGACACTTTTAAAAGTTCGTTTTTTTTTCCTTTATTTTTTAAAAAATAACGTACATTAAAAAAAAATTGTGTGTTAAAACCTAATCGCATATTAATCCAGAGCTAATGTTGTATATTAAAAATTATAAGCTAATTAAATATTAAAAAAATTTGATAATTTTAACAACTCATTAATGTTAGTTTTTATTCTAATTAAGTGAATGATTTAAATAGCAAAAATCCTTTTCATTTAAATTAGAAACAGGTAATTATTCCTTTTAATCATCTAAAGGAATTAAATTTAGCCATATTTTCTTACTTATTTATCTGCTACTTAAATGAACCATTTGCGTCATGTATTAGATTTAAATATGACCGTTATTAAAGTGTTGGCAATGCTGTGTGTGTTCGAATGTATTTCAATACTGATTCATTTTGATCATAATCAGATGTCAACGGAAACTAGAATCATATTGTTATTAAAATGAAATGATAAAAGAGAACATTATGGAATACTAGGGAACCAAACATATTAATGACTTTGAATTTTTTCAAGCGATCTACTTTTATTTATTTTGTGCTTAAAAAAGTATAACAAATAAGTCCAATGTCTGTCATCATTTTACACATAAATTTAAATTTCTATCATTTTCCCAAACTGAAGATGTATTTTTCATTAATCTGCATTCCGAAATTAAAATGTCATTTAAGAAAAAAATTATATTAAAAAATAAAGTAAAAATGTATTAAATAAGAAAAAGAATTACTTTATATTATTTTAACCAGAATACGTTAAAGATAGAGTTATTTTAACAAGCATATATGATTATATAAGGAGAAAATAGGCGAATGTACAAAACAACTTGTTAAGATCTGGTGAAAGAATGTCTTTTTATAAAATGATAAAATAGCATTTCAAAACTTTTATTTGTAAAAAGAAGAAGGAACTTGTTTTATCATTAAAAAGTTCTGAAACTAAAAGTCTACAAAAAATAGCATCTTACTAACTTAGAAGACTAAGGAGAAACGAATAAGAAAGTGAAAATGTCACAAAATGCAGTCAGACATATTTTTATTTTTTTACTTTTCCAGATAAAAATTGCTTCGTTCTATAAAAGTGTCTCATGACAGTTAGAATGACAGGAACCATGCGAATGTAGCGGAAAAATTACTTTTCGGGAAAAAAAGCTTTCAAACAGTCCAAGAACTCGATGGCATGAAAGAGCATTAGCACAAAAGAGGCTAACTGTTGCTTCTTTTCAAAAGAGAAAAGTATTTCTTAATCAGCTAGGCACACTAAGAAAGTCTGAAACTTCATAATGAATATAAATTGCATAACGTAAGAGCAAAACATAAGAAATTTTTATATGTATAGTTGGAATTAACTTATTCTAGATTAATATTTTTATTACTCTCATTTATAATTTATCCAAGTTTTTTAATATATAAATATTTTTATATATTAGTTAAATATAATTAAATTCTTCAAATTGCGCATAATAAATTCAAGTTTTCTAAAATTTATAATTTCCATGAAATTCAAGAATCTTTCTTTAAATTTCTCTAATTGTTACACTACTTGTTTTACAGAAAATATATTATATAATACATTTTCGCAAAACATTTTCAAATCATTATTTAGCAAATTTTAGAAAGTTATATTCAATTTTCAATAACATATATGACAATATTGAAAATTACATATATGAATAATAAATAAATTATATATGATATATAAATATATATAATAAATTATAAACATAAATAACATTTATTTAATCCCATTGTTATACAGTAAGACTTTTCAATACGTTTGATTACTGGAAATTTGATTTGAAAGATTAAATTTCTAAATAAAAATTGCAAGCTGAGTATATTTCCCATCACAAATTATATATTTCCTATATTTATATTATTTTCACAATTTATGCAAACTTACAATTGTTACTCTTTATCTACTCTTTCAGACTTAAAAAGTGTTTTTTTTTGGAATGAAAAATATATTTTATATAAATTTAATATCTATTTATCATTTTATTATTTATAGCAAAAGCATTTCATTGCACAAAACAGATAGAAAAAAATTTAGATGTTTTCACATAATATGCTATATAACATTCACAATAATTTTTTATTTATTAAAGTTATTTGTCAGTTAAGTTGAATTTTTCCAGCTTTTGCCAATAATTTTAAGTTATAATTTATTTTTTAAATTTTTCATTATTTTAAAATTTTTGAAATGAGAAAGATATTTTACCTAATGATTCGCTTCAGTTTTATATTACATTTTTATACCATTAACATATTATAATTTATATTTTGTGATAAATAAAAAAGTAATTTCACAATAGCTAATAAAAAAGTAATTTCACGTAGAAGATTTTTTTTACCAGTTATACAGAATCTTTTTCTTAATGGCAAATCCATTTTTATAAGGATTAAATTAATTAATTCCAAAGAAAATATATTTAGAAGTAAATACCTTAAGTCTCTATTTTTTTAACCAATAAATAATAGATTTGTCACTAAATTTTTTTAAATATCTAATGTTAAAACAATTAAATGCTAATATAAAAATAAATGCTATAACTACTTTTATAAGTTTTTATTATTTAATAAGCAATTATCTGTAATCCATATATATTCTCTAGCTTTATATAAAATTATCTACCAAAGGACTACTATAAATTGTCCTTTAAAAGTACAGTTAAAAAATATCAAGATATTCAAAACAGGTAAATATGGTTATCCAAAAGTCCTCATATAAAGCTTTATTACAAAAAAATTAAATTTAAGTACACTACATAATTAAAATAATTAAATATATTTTGAAATTTTTCATGGGTCCCATAAAAAATTCCTGTATTTGTAAGAGCTTGAAATACTATATTTTATATGAATAATTACCATCATAATTTTTCATAATAAAATCTTTTTTCGTACAAAAATGGACTTATGGAATAGATTACTCTTTCATTTCACCAAAAAAAATACAGTTTGATATTCTTTGATATCATATTAAGAATATACTATAAAAATAATTCTTTTGATTAGTTAAACAATTAATTTTTAAATAGTAATATTCATTAATTTTTAATAGTAATATTCATTAATATTCATTATATTCTATAACCCACCATAGTGATATAAAAGTCATAACTGCAAAATGGAATTCAAAACTATTTTTTTATATGGAAGTTACATTAACAAACTATAAATTTTTTATTATATGCGTCAATGAAGTTCATCGCATTAAAATAATTATTTATTTGTAATTCTTTATAATATCATACAAAAGACTTAAATTATAGAAAAATTCAAATTTTTTCAAATTTTCAAATCGACTAGCTTCTCAAAATCTTTGATTTAAACTATTTATCGATTTGATTAATAAGTAATTATTGATTTGAATAATATACCTCAACATACCCTTTATCCACATTTATTCATCGAAATATATAAACTTTAAATTTATTGAACTTCTTGTAATTCCTTTAAAATTTTACAAATATGATATATGCACATAAAAATGGCACTCAACAGAAAAATACTTTTCATGATTTAGTATTTAACGTCGGCCCTGTTAACAAATTCAGTAGAATCATAGTAACGAAATACATTTTTAATTACTTGCCTTGTAAAAATAATCACACTCTCTTCTGTATCTCTCTATCTTTGGTTAATAAACATCAGGCCACAGGGAATTTTTGGTGACCAAATACTCTCGAACCTTGTAAGTGGAATTCCCTAATAATAATATGTGACTTGTCTGTTTTGTGACAACATGGCCATCGCTAGTGATTAATCACTGCCAGGAGGGAACTGTCACTGGCTAGATGAGTGCGACGCGCGTCACTGGCAAAAGTCGCAACAGAATTTTTTTATATATAATTTGAAAATGTTGAGAAGACTTTTATGCGAGATGGGCCATTTGTCCTATGACTTAAAACTTAATTGCGAGAACTGCTGTTTCTGTCTTATGTCATCCTTTTGACATTTTTAAGTACGTATCAACTATGAGCTCAATTTATTTTGAGTGAAATTCTAAACTATGATTTTTAAATTCAGTAACCATAAGAAGGCTATTTTTAAAATAAAGTAGGATATCTATATTTGTATATATATATTTATTTTCTTAAATGACTAAGTACTCTAATGGAAAGTGCTGATTATAAATATCGAAGATTTAATTAAAATTCCAGGATAAAAATTGAAAAAAAAGTTTCAAGTTTTCAAATTTATTTAGGGTTAAAGAGCCACTGCAACCATTTAAGAAAGGTAACATTCTCGTATTTACCATTTGAAGAAATTCTCGATCTGTAAGGTAGTAAGTTCAATACTTCACCTAGTCAAAGACCATTGGGATTAGAAATATATGCACTCTTATTCAACTTAGGATATAATATCTCCTCATTAGTGTGCTGTAAAAACTGGAAATGATAGTGCAATGTTAGATGTTAACCTATAATTTGATTGTGGCTCAAAATTGTGAGATGATTAATTGCGTTTAGTAGCTTCAATCAGTAGAAAAAGGCAACGAGAAGCAAACATGTATAAAAAATATCTGGTTTTTCAAAAATAACATTTAAAACAAAGCAATATGAACAGTTCAAGAGTATAATTAGAATAATATTTAAAAAAGTGTTGATAGTTCAAGAGAGTTGTTAAAGTAAGATTTGCATTTTGTGAAAAAAAATGCAGATTTTATTTATTCTAAATTATGTGCTAGAGAAAATTACAGTCGCTATAAGTTTTTAGTTTTGGTAGTTATTTTCATGATTTTTTTTAAACGTGGTCGTTTAAATTTGCAAAAGAGGGAAGGAAATTCACATAACTAAACAACTGTAGTGAAACATAAATAATACAGAGAAAGTAATACATCTGTAAATAAGGGGGCCACAGTGTGAAGAAAATGTGCCATTGCTATATATTCGGTACTGTAAAGTCCATTGTGGCTTAATAATAATAATAATATGTTTTTGGGAACTATAATTCCTAGTTTAGTGCTAACTCACAGCCATTCAGTACGAAATAGACGTTGCAGATCTGTTTTGGGATTGCACATATGTTATGAGAAGTGATCGAAAGATTTTGGGGGTTTCTCTTATTTTATACGCAAGTACAAACGCAAGCCTTAAAGATCTTGAGGGGTGCATTTCATAGAAGTCTCGAGACGCATGACTTCACAAGGGGTGATATTTGGATGTGTAATACGCAAAACGTTATCTCTTGCGAAGAAAATTTGAAAAATAAAATCCAATTCTACAATAGCACACTCTAAAGGAAAAAAAAAAAAATTCTATTTTAGTTGGAACTTCTGGCAGTAAAATTATTAGAATTTTTAAAGTTTATTTTTTAGAAGCAGTAAAATATTATTAATAAAATATTATATGAGATGATAATTATATATAAATTATCGTCTCAATCTCTGTACCATTAAAAAAGCAAATTATTCCTGAGTCAAGTTGCCTTGTGGTATCCATGACACATGAACAGAAGTGTCATATCTGCAAATTTAATTATTGCATTATTAATGTCTATTTTAGATCAAGAAAACATATTTTCTATAATTATTCTATTGATAGTTCAAGCATTTGATATTAAAATGATGTCACTAATTCGACATTATAACAAACGGAAGCAAGTGATAGTACACAAGTTCAAGGAGATTTTCCTGTGTATAACGGAGATAAGTTGACAAAATTTTTAAAAATTACTTAAGAAGCTTCAAATATGTAAGTAAAAATTCTATTTCTACTTTTATTTATATTTTACTCATTTTTTAATTTATTTTTAATAGTGGTTTCATAAAATGTGATTTTATGATCATTGTATTCTTATATATTTTAAACCAATGTGTACAAACTATTATCAAAGTTATTAAAATTTTACTCTATGTATATTTACTACTGCATATAAAAATTCTTATTAAGTAAATGAATATTCATATAAAAAACTATATTTCATATCATGTTAACACTCGATTAATTTTTTAAATAAAATCTGAGAACATTTAAAAGTACACAAATGATAAGATTGATATATTAATAAATAATTCAGTAATTAAATTTTTTTAATTATAGATTTATTCTTAACATATATTCAGTTTATATACATATATGTATGTATATATTTATACAAAGAACTTTTCGACGGAACTTTAAATAATCTAAATATATCTTAGTTTCTCCACCCCCCAAAAAAAAACATTTTTCTAAAAGATACCTTTTTATCATTATTATAGTAATAGCCTTCTATATATTATTGGTTGTATGTGAAATTAATTCAATTTTTAGATTTAAATTCACTTTTTCATATTTTAGTTAATTAAATAAGAGTTAATTAAAATCAGTACTTGGCACGGTCAACAATCAAATAATGACGTTATTTTAATTATAGATTGGCGCTGGAAATAATATTTTATTCTAGACGGCAAGAGAAGTGTTTTATCAGAGTCATTATCTTTTTAAACAAAAACTCCTGACTGAAATTGCAGTAATCTGCAGAAAAAAAAAAGAAACGATATCGCGATATTTTCATCACTAAATGCGAAATCTTTCTTTTACTTTAATATTTTAGGCAATTTATGAGGTTTAGATGAACGAAAATGTGTTCTTAAATACAACCCTCTAATAATTTTACCAATCCTTTATTTCCCCTCTCTTTCCCCCTCTATTTTACAAAGCTCTACTTTTCTATTTCAACTTAATTAAAACTTTTATAAGAGACTCGAGAAACTCGGTTTTTTTCTTAACTCTCCGGTAATAACAATAGCACCGATATTACCATCCAAAAACCTTAATCTTTACTTTTTCTCTTTTCCACTTAAATGGAACTTTTATCGCACAAATTAACTTCGCCCTTCCTTTTTCCTTCTCGGATCCAGAAATATTTTTTTCCAAAAATAATAAAAATTCTATATCCAGTCTTACGGAAAAATTAAAGTTTTCTTTCTCCTTTCTGTTGCTGGGAGGGGAAATTTATGTAAAGACTCACTACAGCCCCCCCCATTTTCCCACCATGCATCTCAGTTTACAGACATTAATCCCGTACTCCTGCCCTCCCCCTTTTAAAAGTCTCATTCCCACAAAATGACACCACTACAGCCGAAAGGGATTAAAAATTTCATTAACAAACTTCCTGCCTCATTAAGAAATTCATTATAGAGATTTGTGAGACTAGGGCTTTACCCTCCGCTAACCTCGCCCCCTCCCCCACATCAAAATGAAATAGTACCTCTGGCGTAATTCAGCATGGCGATGACTTTGCTCGTTTCTCGCATTGGCGACAGCTTTTGATTTTTTTTATAATTATTGTTATTATTTTAACTTCTCCCTCACTTCACCTCAGTTCGTTTCCCACCGGGGATTGAGTTTTAATTAAATTGGAAAGAGATACACGGAAACATATTTAATGTTTGAGATTAAGAACGGTGATTAAGAGCTGGAGAATATCGAGGCTGAGGGGTGTGGAGATTTTGAGTAACTATTCCATCGGAAGATGTTCAAATGAAAAAACTTATTTAAGAAATTCCGCAGTTTTGAGTAAAAATGAGAGATTTTGTCAGGCAGATGCTTTCCAGTGAGTTGTTGAAATGAATCTTAGAAAAATGAATTATATTTGAAGTTAATTACATCTTTAGAAATGAGAAAGTTCCTTTCATTTAAGGTTCATTATCGATCGGAATGGACGGGTAATAAAGAGTTTTAAACTCAAATACCAAAACCCTATTATGTTTCCTTATTTTAATTTTTTACTGCAATGTTAGTTAGAACAGTAATAAATTGTATGAAATTAAAAATATAAGTTTTCAAACAGTAAATTATGCGAACTAATAATTGTCCTTTGGGGAGAGTAAAAATAAAATTAATCTTCTGCAAAGTATTCTTAAATCAAAGTAAAAATATTCCTCAATTTTATTTAATAAAATTTAATTAACTTGTAGTCGAGCAGAGTGAGCAAAAAATTACCAACCAGTCAAACAAATTTGTTTTTCAAAATTACACATGTGCACGAACAAATAAAAGTAATAGTTATTACTTTCTTCTCATAAATAGCTAGACTTTAATCATTAGTTGGAATTTATTCCTAAGAGACATCTGTTGTTGAAATTAAGTACTAGATATAAAGAAAGTTAAAAAAAAAGGAGGTTCTCCTAAAGAACCAAATAATATATAACTTGGTTTTATTTCACACTCGAGTTTTAACTTCCCTTTTATAATTTAAACGATGGACTTCATTTTCATTATTTAAAAGACAACAAAATAAAATTCTAAAAATTATTTAAATAATTTTATTTTCTCTCATCCTATTGATTAAATTCAGCACTATACGTTGTAGTAGTAATAAAAAAGAGTTTCAGATATACTTTTGATTAAATGGTACCAAATAAAATCAATAAATGAACAAAGTGATTGATTTTATTTTGACTAAATATTACAAAGTAAAATTTGAAACGGAATAAAGTCTTTTTTAATTAAAAGGTATGAAAACAAAAATTAATTAAATAATGCATAATTTCAATATATATTGAGAAAGGAAACTATTGGAATTATGCTTTTGAGAAATATGATTTTATTTTTTGAGATATTATATGATATCATTATTATTCATAATAATGATATTATTATTATTATTATTATTATTATATGAATTATTTTATGATAGAAATTTACCCAACTACATATAATTGTGTATTGATATGTATATTAAATAAATTCGGGCAATATCATAAATGTGCATCTGTGTGTGTATTTATATATATTATGAACTTCCTTTAAATTTAAGGATTTTAAAATATTTAGACTGCAAAATTTACTTTTAAAATTTTGTACAATTTATATTTATTTTTAGAAGTAAATTCACAGATTACGATAGATATAAACTTATAAACTGTGTGTGTGTGCTTTGTAATTAATGCTAACAATTAAATTTATACCTTATAATTAAATTACATTGTAATTAAAATTTTTTCTTTCTTAAGATCAAAATAGATTTATAGCAATCGCTGAAATATTTTCTTTACATTCTGTAAAATAATAATAATAATAAAGAACTTGGCAAACATTTTTAATTATTACAAAGAGAGTTCTAAAGTAATAGTTTCCCATAAAAAGTTTTTGATCTAGTTATTGTAATATATATATCGTTTGAGAAAAAAATCACTTAGTATTTGTTTTGGCCAGAAAAAAAACATTTTACTTATTTTAACATATCAAACTATATTCTATTATAAAAAATGTATGGCTGTTTACGCACAATCCGCAATAAATATTTTAATTATTAAAATTGAAATAGAATTACTGAATTCTAAAATAAATCCTCATAACTAAAGCTTTAAAAACACAAAGTAAGTTTGCAAGACATCAAAAATAAACTAATTAACAAAAAAAGTAAATTCACATAAAAAAATACCATAGTATCTTGAGAATCTGTTGGCTACATAGTAAAACTAATTTTTTTTTACTTTGTTATACCCAATTATTTTTAAATGTAAATAAAAAAAACGTATTTGATTAGTGTCTACTGTAAAAGAAAATATTTTTTTTACCCATAAAACTTGTCTAAGTTGCAGTTAAAATTCTTCATCCGGTATTTGACGCGACAAAAATAGGCTGGAATTTTTTTTTTCTGTTCTCAGCTTAAACTAAAGAAGAGAATAATAAATAATGCCCCAGTAAATCTTATGAAAAGAGGACATGTTCCTGTCCCATCTGCGGAGTCCATAAATTGTGCTTGTGAAAACTTTATCCTTCCATGTTTTCCAGAATATGAAAAAGTAAAAATCCCTTTTGTCAACAAATTCCTGTAGATTTACCAGCATCGAGGTTCTCTTAGTCATAAAATCATTAGCAGAATGGGAAATTTTAATGACTTTGTATTAAAAGCGAGTATCTATTCGTAAATACTCTCATTTATGAATAGATAATTTACGTATTAAAATACGATATTTTTTTTAAATGATAGCACTTTTTGATTTTTTTTTCTTTTGAGCTATATTACTATTCAAATGTATACTATCAACAATTATGCTTTAGAAAATTAATGAAGACTTAATATTATGGATTTTGTTGTTACAATCCTAAACACTGTAACCAAGCTGACTGCTGAATGGTTAAAGTTTTGTACATTTTATTACATCTTTGGGTGTGGATGATGGTAACGGTTCGAAATGTAGCTTCCATTTGATTTGGCATGTGTAAGTAACCACTGAAAGATAATCAGATTGTAAAGATAAATGAGATCAGTATTTTGAACTTGAAGCTATAGTTATTATAATGGTGATGTAATTTGTATAACCATCAAAGCAAAACAGATTTGTTATTGAATAGTGAATTAATTAAGAGCTGGGGTGTATAATTTGATGACATGTATTTGCTTTAAAAGAAACACTTTATTTCTATATTTTTGATTTCTCTGAAGCAAAATTTAATGAAAAATTCACAGTTTAAATATAATTTAAGATTTTTTTATTTGCACATTTCTAATTATTTTTAATAATAACCAATACGGTTTGACATTTCTTAACTCTGATGACGACACAAACTAATTCCATAGAAATAAGACTTTTTTTTTTACATAAAAATGATCTTTTAGAAAAGTTTGTTATTATAATTACTTTGCAGGGAAGATTTCCAATCAAAATTCTAGTTTTAAGTTTCTGCAAAAAATTTCATTATAGACACAGAAATTAACTGCAAGGAGTTTTTGTAATATAAAGAAAGTACTGTATATGTATTTTCTGATTTTTTCTGAAAGAGCACTAAAATTAATGAAATATTCTAAATTTTATCTTATTATTAATTATATCGCTAACCTAATGTTCTAAATTAATTTGGTTCGTTACTAAACTTTCATATTTAAAACAAATAATTTAAAAGCAAATAAAGTAGAGGCATCTATCTAGTATCACATCGCCCCCTTTAACAATGATACTGAAGATAATTTGACATTCCACGTTCATGAATATTAGGTGGAAGATAGACTGAAGCTGAAACAGCTCTTTCAATATCATTTTAGATGTGTTCCAGGAAAATGAATCATAAAAGATCTGAATAACCTAGATAGCAAATGTACAATATTCTGCTTATTGTTTTATGATAAGTCGGGAAAAATGTGATGGTGAAGTCTTGTTGAAAAAAAAATGCATGTAAAAAAGTCACGAGTGTATAAGATCAAAAGGTCAGTAACATTCATCTTTGAAAGCAATGCCAAACATGGGTCCACCATTTCATTTAAATAATCACGAGGCAAGAGGATTAACATCAGTTTGAAGGTAGAATCCATCTCTTCAGATGATCTCCCACGTATTACAGTAATTTAAATTCATGACTGCAGTCTAAATTTTGCCTGATCTTGATGCCACACTAACAATATTCCTAAGTCAATATTATCTCTGTTCTACGTTGTCAACAACTTTTTCAAGGGTCTTGCATCTTTTTGCGAAGAAATGATTTACATAGAGTAATAATTCATGCATTGGGGTAAATTAGCATTAAAAATTTACAGATATTTAACTGTGATTCATCTGTCCACTATTAGGCAGTAGACTTGTCTTCGGCGACTTTGTTTTTTCATACGCTGTTGTCTACCTGGCGAGGTTAGTTTCATCCTAATAGTCACATTCACGATGTTACATTCATCGTGAATGATATGATTAGGTAAACCAAAATCTCAGTATACCATTTCTAAAATGTATTAACTCAGACTGTGGTCACAATGATTTGGTCAATATATCAAAAATGCTCACATTTATTTTCTTACTCATTTTGCTTCTAACTATGAAGGATATCGTATACAATATGTGCTATATGTTCAAATAATTATTTATAACTTTTACACTGTTGTATAACAGATATAAGTCCACAAATAACTCAAGATTTAGGTATTATTAATTATACGCAATTGTTTATCAATGAATAATGATGAATAATTATATGACATTGATAATTTAGCATTGGATTAGTACCGGTGATCAGGCGTGAAAACTTATGGACATTACAAGAGTAATTGAAAAGACTTTTGTTCACTTTTAATTAAAAAGGCTGATACTTATAGTCTTTACCTATATTATCCACTATATTTTAACGTCATATAAGAGGAAAAAATTAGAACATGATTTGTAAATGAGATCGTAGAAACCAATAAGCTACTACTAATTAAGTCAAAGGTAAATATGTTAATGTATTATATTAGCCTGTCATATATCGGCTTGACCACATTACTATGCATTTATTTATACACTTAGCATCCGTACAATTGATATTTTAAACATAATTTAAAATATATAAGTAGAGTAATTATTCATATTTTAAACTCATATTTAAAGTGTTTCTGTTCTGTCAAAATAAATTATTTAAGATTTCAAGTAATAGCGTTATCCCTGCATGTATATATTGATTTGTAAAACTGCATTTGACAAGTGCATGAAAGATTATGTATACATAGAGTTAATTTCAAATAAATATTTCAACTGAGAATTTTGAAAGAAAATCATCGATCACATACAATTAAATGTGAAATTAATGGATTTCTTTTTAAGATTCCTTCACTTGAATTTCAAAATAAATTTTTTTTAAAGTTTCTAAAATGTACTTAATTAAAAATGTAAAATAATTTTATATTTTTAATATTAATTTTATAAGTGGGCATCTCAGTTTGAAAAAATATATTTTTTAACCATTTCTTATATTTTCTTAAACTGTTTTTTTATTTTAATTACCTATTAGCAACAATTGAATAGAAATATGAAAAAAAAAATAATTGATCTATTTATATTTTCTTGCATAAAAAAACTAACGACAATTTAATTGTTTCCTTTGAGAATTGAGTTAATTTTTTTATGTTTTTAAAATGTGCCTCGGGTATTATGTTTATTAATTAGTAAGTAACGAAGAGGGATTTATAATTTTAGAAAAGAAATACTTGACAATAAACGAAAGCAATTTAACAATCAATTATGAAATTTACGAAGAATTCTGCATCACGAGACAATTTCTCTCTTTGAATATTTAATTAAATTGTTTCCTCTGTTTTTAATTTACATTTGTGTGTTCTAAATTCTTCTTCAGTAAATAAGAACTAGTATTATTGTTCATTAGCTCTATCGTTATAATTTCATTTAAAGATGATAATATTTCCTGACATAAAGAAACAATAACTTTGAAATATTAAAAAGTTCGGAAAAAACGCAACGTGTCTGTTAAATAATATATGCATCAGTATCATACCAGGAGAGTATATTATTTACTAAATTGAATGAGTTGAAATGGCTTGAAAAATATTAGCGTAATCATAAATTGTGATGAAAACATAAATTAATTTAGATTTTTATTGTTTATATATATATATATATATATATATATATATATATATATATATATATATATATATATATATATATATATTTGTAAACATTGTCTGTTAATTAAATGTAGATTTCCAAAGTACACAAAGTTTTACAAAACTAGTTGAAAAACTATTTATAGACAGATATTGGAAGCCACAATAAATTTATTAATGATGGTTAATAAATCGTGCCGTTATAAAAAATCCAGTTAAAATGCTATTTGTATTGGATTTCAGAAAAAGTTTTAATACTTCTTTAAATTTAATCTGTTCTAAAAAAACATATCAAAGTGTTGATAAAGTTAATAAAAAATCATAAAATTAGGGTTACAAAATCTTTTGTTTCTTTAACTAAAATATAATTAAATAGAATACTCAATGAGTGATAAAAATTAAATTCCAAAAGAAAAATGGCTTTCATAACATACTATATTACTGTAAAAAATAATCAGATTAACGTAATTAATTCATCTTTAAAATAAATATTTTTTAAATCATATTTCATGATTAAATTGCAAAATGTTTTAAAAAAATAAATAAATCAAATTTAGTGAAATACAAATCGAACATCGAAAAGTTCTCTTTAATGTGAATATAACGAAATAATATATCATAGAAATTATTAATCACTTAAACATGTACAGTAATAAATTTAAATTTAATGTACTATGGACAGGAAATGCAAAATCAAATTTACCATGCACTTCTAAGTAAAATTTAAAAAATAAACTCTTGAAGCATAGTTAATAGTTTCTACCACAAAGTTTGGCAGTTAAATAACTCTCGTAATATAAATACTTTTCACATCTTAGTTATTATTCAAATATCGTTTGTTGAAAAGAGAAAAGGCAAGTGGAGTACATGCTACTTAAAATCTCTCAGTTTCGAATGATTTATGATTTATTTCGAACAACTATGATAAATTGGACAACTTCCAGGGATAATTTAGCTATGCTTTAGGATTTAAGATACGCGACTTGATGCATATTTATCCAATAAAAGAATTTAACCCCAAGTTAAGGCACTTGAGGTGGAAAATAATTTGATGAATAGCGAATAAACAATCTAAAATAATGTTTAGAATATAACACTACGCAATTTATTATCTTGTTTAGGAAAATAGATGGAAATGCTTTATATGTTTTTGTTAAAGAGCTTTTTAAAGCGAAGCGAAACATCTGCCGACGATGTCTTAAAAGATATGCAGTTTAAAATTTGAAATACATAATGGACTTTAATTCTGTTTGTATTTGTACCGCTTTCTTCTTCGTAGTTTATGTGTTTTAACTCTACTGTAAACAAGTTGAGAAAATGGCTGTTCAGGTTTTATAGTTTTTCTTTCTTGTATCTAGAGAAACTAGTGCTCTTGTTATACGATATTATTTTCATCTTGTTATGGAATAAAAAGAAATTCATGGGCTTTATTTTTTTTCCGACTTGCAGTTTTCAAAATTTTGTTTCAAATGTTATTATCTTACAAAAGTATATTCTCGTTAAAGAATAATCTTTTTGCTTTTTTGACAAAATGAAAAATAATGAAGAGGATTTAGCTAAAAAAATAATAATTCCATCGTTTTGTTTTTCGTTTAGATTTTATTTTGCAGTTTCTGCTTAAATATATTTTAATTGCTTCATTAAAAAAATTTTTTTTGGTAATTTATATTAAATAAAAAGATTTACTGCAATTTTCTTACTAACGGATTCTGAAAGAATAAAAAGTAACGGCAAGAATCAAATATACAATACATAAATAAGAATATAATTTTAATTATTAATAGTTTCGATTTCTAAATTTATTATCAGTCTAAAAAAATTACTACATGGAAATGTGAAATAACAATAAAGTAAAACATATTTATATAAATACTGTTGATTTATATTTCAATTGTTTGCAGCTAATAAAATTTCTATTTATATAATAATTAAACAGGTTTATTCCTCATATAAACATATTTTATTTATAATACATATGCATTATCTTTAAATAAATAATTCCATTTAAATAGAATATCAGATTTGAGTTCCTTTAAATTTGGGAGGAGGGATCCTTGAAAATTCAGGACTAATCTAATTAGTAATAGTTCATATTATTTTTAGAGACCTTATAGCTTTAAATATTTGTTCTCGTGAGTAGTGAATAAAAATAACAAAATAATTGAGAAATTCAGCATTTCCATATTAGAGAATTGATTATTTTATGTGTTGTTACATTCTTACATTTTAACATTTAGAGAATTTCAACAACCATATTAAAATTCAAGAATAAATATCAATATTTAAGATTATTATATATGAATTGTATTTAATTTCAATAAAGTTTTAATTTAATATTAATATAAAATTAAATATAATCCTAAATAATAGATAGTTATACTACACAAAGTTTATGATGTTAATCTAATTCAGGAAATTCACTGAATCTAAATATTATATAGTAATAAAAAATTGTTTTCAGATATATTAATTTCTAGGGAAAAATTTCTTATCCAAAAAGAACTTTTGCAATGCATAAAAAATTTCAAGATTGTTTTCTTCTTAATAAGTGTAAATACTTATTATTTCGGGATAAACAATAAATGCTTTTAATAAAAGTAAGAACTTACAATTTATTAAGCTAATCATGGGAGGGGGAAAAAAAACACATTCTGTAAGTGCACTTTTGGTCGACAAGGTTTTCATCCTCAATAACTCTAAATATTAAAATTTGATGCCATGCTTCAGACGTAAGTGGGTGATCACAGTTAACGAACATAATCCATTACAAGACTAAGTTTGCCATCCGAATTGTTCGTTAAGCAATCGTTGACTTGCCCGATTTGTTCGCAATCCGAACTGTTCGTTAATCAATCATCCTCTGTATTCTTGGAACGATCTCACACGTAGCTTTGTTAAAAATTGATTTAGAACAGTTTTATTACAAAACGCACCATGAATCTATTCACATAATAAAGATTTCTTTGCTTAGTGATTTAGATTCGTATATGTGCAAGGAATATCTTAAGATATTATTTCTTCAATTAATAAAGAACAGCTGCACCAAATTTATTAGAAATATACAACCATTACAAGAGCTTGAAATCTTTATTGAAGACCACTGACTCTCCAAAGAGTCAATTAACTAATTTCGACTTGTAAATTAATATAACGAGTGAAAATGACTGTATTTGATTATTAAAGAAGGTGCATGCAATAATTATTGGGAATTATACTACTTTTCTCTTAGGCAAATAGAAAGGATAATAATGAGAAAGTGGATCTACAATATATCATGTCCATCTTCCTTTTCTTTCTAGCCTTGGATAGCAGACAAGTAATTACTTCAATCGTTTTGGAAATTATGAAGTAAGTTGAATTAGTCTTCATTATGATTCAGAAATTGTTATTTTGAGGAGCAAAATCTTATGCTTGAGTACCATGACATATTTTTAGAGTCCAACAACTCTTAATATTCCTATTTAAGCCTTGCATCAATAAACCGAATCTCCTCTAGAAGAATCTTCATGCATCCATTGATTCCCAGAGCTCTGAACATTTTGATTAAAACCAGCAACTAAATCAATCATCCTTTTAAAAATTAAAAAATGAGCCTTTTTTTTAGGGATCCAATTGTTTGAAATGTGGTGGACGGAATCTTAAATGTGTGTGTAATAAATTATCAGTAAACCAAAAATAAATAAATTAAAAGACTTTGGAAATTTTTAGTGGAAAGAAGTACCATTCTCGTTGCAAGAAGGTAAGAGGTTTGATACGGATCCCATAATAAAATTGTTGTAATTGTTGAGAAGATTGAAATTCACACACTTTAAAGACTTTTAAAGTTTAAATAAGCAATTAAGCATATTCAACAATTGATTTAGTGTTTGAAAATTGATTTAAATATAAGAAAAAAAAAAGAGCAGGTAAGCATATTTTCAAAGAGAATTGCATACAAACTTTAAGATTTGAAGCTTGAGAGAAATTTGAGTAAAATTTAAATACCAAACAATTCCATAAGATAATAAGCTAAAATATCAAGGATTAACTTTAAATGGCATTTTAAAATATAAATCACATTTTGATAAAATTATTAAAAATTTAAAATTACGTAAAAAGCTTTATACTTTATGTTAGACAATAGTTTAAAATTAAGCATGAAAATAAGCTATTATGCGTATATCAATTAGCAAGGCTTGAAAATTTTTCTGCGGTGTATATATATATATATATATATATATATATATATATATATATATATATATATATATATATATATATATATATATATATATATATATATATATATATATATATATATATATATATATATATATATATATATATATATATGAAAAGCAAAGATACTGCCGCCAGGACTCTTATCTATGGTGTGTATAATGCGGTCAAAAGAAATATACCTTGATCTATATACAGGATAAAGCCCATCACTAGGAAGACCAATGCAAACAAGACATAGTGGGGAATGGAGTAACAGCATAAACATTAAGTTCTACGAACATTTCATTCTTTTAATTAATTAATTAAATATTTTGCTTCCATTTTCTCTTTTTAGCTAATGAATAAAATTATTTGAAGTAATTGTACAAGGATAATTAAAACTATTGTTTTTGGTATTTTAGATTCCTAATCATGACCCCTAGATATTTTTAAATATATTTATCCTGAAGGAAGTAAAACTCAGTTCTGTTTTCCATAATCCCCACACTATCCCACCTCTGTCAATGAGGCAATGAGTTATTAGGGGAAAAAGTATCAACTGGTCTATTGAGTTAACTGTACTTGACTGGAATTTAAAATTTCTGTAGTAGCTGGCTGTGTTTATCGGCTTCAGTTAGCAAATATAGGCAAAGAAAAATGAATTGCAATAACCAAAACTTTTCATTCAACCCTATTAAATCAAATCGCTTGTAATGCCTAGTGTTTTGATTTCATTAACAATCTATATTCTTATCTTTATTTTTGTCTTAATTTAATACAAAATAAGAAAAAATAAAAATTATAGCTCGATGTTTATATCAAAGCTACAATGTAGCAATAATGAATGTAAGGACAACGCCTAATATATACTTCTAAATCCGTTCCATTTTTTCACATATTTTATTAGAGTGTAAGCAATTTTGCGTGTGCCACATGTGCTGGGTTCAAACCCAAATTACCTCTTGAGGATTTCACGTTGCAATAAAATCGGATTTATTTATAATTTACATCTTTCTCTGTTGTCCATGAGGGTCTTAGAAAGATATAAATTACTTTTCTTGTGACATTAAATTTAAAACCCAATGACAAAGGGGATATAAAATAGCGCCACATTTTATGTACAAAAGAATATCAACCCTTCAAAATAGTTATGCAACCTAAAATCAGTGTTACTCTTCTATTAACTCATAAAAGTGCAAGTTGGGATACTTTCCCATAAATTAACACTAAAATGGAGTCATTAAAAAGTTTCGGTAAACTAGTTAATATTTCAATTATTTTCTCCCGGGCGAGGAAAAATAAATCTCTCTTAATCAATTACTTCTCGCCAAGTGATTCCCATCCATTCATTTCAAAAACTTGAAAATAAATTACAAGCATCAAATGGTCCACTTCATTGCAATTAACAGCAAGAATGATGACGTGCCCTCTTTTATTAAATGGGGGAGAGATAAAGTGATTAAAAGAGGCTTTGCTTCCCACTTTTTTTCGCCAAACCTCGCTTCCCTCAAAAGGAGGGTTATTTTGATAATGTCAAGCAACCTTCGCTCAACTCCTTGAAACCCAAGTAACAGATCTCTTCACTTCTTCGTGAGAATTAATTCAGACGATATCTGTCAGCGAATGAGGAATGCAATCTGATGGGGACTACTGCTACTGGCCCTTATCTCGGTCGACGTCTGTCTTCTCAGATCTCTTTGGAAGACCCCACCCAAGCTTTTTCTGGAGGAGCTCATTTAATAGGGGTGAGGGGAAGCACAAGATATAGAGCTATGTTGAAGAATTCTGTAGGAAAAAAACTGAGCTGTCAAGGGGATGAAGGAATAGACCCGCACTTGAGGCGTCTCGTATTTCAGTTATTTGTACGTTAAGTACCGTCGCGCTGCTTAGCAATTTATAACGACTTTTAACTTTCAAGAATAGCACCGAGATTCTCGAAGACATGACTATAAAATAAATTTAGAAAAAGTTCTCTAAATATTTTTTTAACTGTTATGGAAAAAGTAAGCATAAATCACACGTTTTTTTTGTTCTAGTAAGGCAAATGAGCATAATTCATTAAAGCGTTCATGCCATGTTTCATATTAAAGTTCATCAAAGATGATTTACTAAATAAAATATAAAATTCGCAAATTACTTTCAAAAATAAAAATTAAAAATATAGTCTAATATATTTAATATTACTAAAGTACAAATTAAAATCATTGAACTTAATTTTAAAATTAAAAAAAAAATTGATTCAACTTTGTCTTGTAAATAAATTGATATTTATCTTTCATTCTGTGTTTATGGAAGTAAATATATATTATACTATCAGGTAATGACTGAAGTAGTTTTGTAAATAATCTTAAAGAGTATTTTGTTCTTTATACTACGCGGTTTTTTTAGGAAACTCCTTTATTTTTTGAGGTCACAGTTTCTTAGAAAAGCACCCTATTTCAGGATTAAAATATTGATTTTTTAAAAATTCTAGTTAATTTCTTAACATTTAATGTATTCTTATGAGAAGGAAAATAGAATAAGTGTGTGTTACAATGCTTATATTAATAAACAATAAAAGTTAAAAAAGAATAAAAATTATATATGATTTTGTTAAATTAAAACTAATAATGATGTTAAACTGTGAAATTAAAATTTCAAATTATTAGTAGTATTAAAAAATAAAAATAATTAAAACCATCAATATTATGATTTTTGTTTTAAAAATTAAATATAATTTAAATAAGTTATGTAACATTTTTCATTATAGTGTTCATTTCTTCGCATCGCAAGCAATAAGCATATGAATAATGAATATTGCTTTACGTACGGGATTAAACTTTGGCTAGAGGATCAAACATTATCCTTTAATCGTTAAAGTTTAATCCTCGGGGTTGAATACTGTGTGAATACTGTTATTTTAATTAGTGACAAATAATTTTTCAAACATATTTAATCATTTTTAGATAAATTTATCCAGTAGTCAATTATTGTTTAAAATAAATTAATTAATAATTGGATAAATCATTTTAAGAATAATAGTATTTTATTTATTTATTTTTTTTAAACTGAAGAAGGTTCCGATACTTGTAAATAATTTAACTTTGGAAATAATTTTGAATCATTTTTCCTTAGAGAGTATTTCTAAGAAAATGACATTTTTAAAAGTCTACAGTTCAAAACAAAACATTTTCATTGCTATATGACTTATTACATTAGCTTTCTATGAACAATTTTTGAATGAACCATAGTCTTATGTTTGTAAATAACAACAATATGTAATGGATCTCGATTAATTAAGTATTAATTATTTTAATTAATCATGGCCTTATCTTGATAATCTTAACGATAAATTAAATATTAATTAATTATTTTACAATTTAATTTTCAATATGATCAACATTTTTCCTGCATAAGTGGTTAATAAATATTTGAAAGTTATAATATCCACAACCAAAAACTGTTTGATAGTCTGTCTGCATATTGCAGAAGTAGTGTAATTATTAGCAAATTTAATTATTTCTCTTTTCTTAACTAATTTTAAAAAGTAATAATTTCGTATTGAAAATTGAAGAAATGAGATTAAGCGGAAAGTATCTGAATGTTGAAGATCAAGTTATTAAAATGTTAATCACAAAATTTCAGAATACTTGCTGAATCTTTTTTTAAGATGCCATTTCATAGGATCGAAAATAACTCATTACAGCAAAATAACTAAGCAAGTGTGATCTTATATTCAAAATTTGATTAATTTATAAAGCTAATTTTGACTGCATACTTTTATATTAACTGGAAGTCTTGAGAAAATATTATACATTAAATTTGGGACATAATAAAAAATAGCACCTTACCAACTCACATTTATTGTACTTTTGGAACGAACTAAATTCCATTGGTTGGAACACTAACAATTTCATATCAATACTGCATCAATTGTCAAATTTGGAAAACATGCCTTGGAACTATTTTATATACTTATTTGTCATAATATAAAGCTTAAATTGTTTGCTTATGAATGAATTTTTTTACATACTTTAAATATTATTTTTATTACTTTTTTATAGCGGTAAAATAGAAAGAATCCTTTCATTTCCACTATACACTTTATCTTGAGATCTTGATGCTTCAGTGTTAGAGAAATTAATACGAATAAGCAGCCATTGAAAAGCTTTGCCGTAACCACGCAGCTATTTCTCTTTCATCAGAGTCCACATCTTGACAGATCTGGAAACTCTATCCAGCTAGTTTTAAAACGATTCCTCTTTCGCTGGCTGATGAGGCAGTTAGGGCGAGGAACGGGAGAAAAAACATCTCCTTTCGGACAAATAATCGCGAGAGGATGCTGAGGAGCAACTCTTTGAAGCATCCCATCCTCCTCCTGAGCATCAGTCCGGCAGACAAAGAGGAACGTAACGCGATCTCACCTCATTACGAAGAGTGGGGCCCTTTTTGACCTTCCGACACCATTAGGATCCGGTGTTTGTTATCATCTGTCGTCTGTCCTACCCCCTCCTTCTTCGTTTGACAATCCCTCTTCACCCCCACAATGTTCCTCTTCAAGATCCCGCTAGGGGATTATCCCCGAACGTCTCTTCCGTTCCTCTGCTGTTATTGCTGTAGCGATTTAGAAGAGACAGAGGTAAAAAAAAATTTTATAACTAGGGATTGTGAAGGAGTTCCTTGTGTGTATAATCCCTTTTTTCCGCTAGGGATTCGCCGCTGTGAAATGAATTTCTCTACGGGGAGAGACGTGGAGGACCTTTGGGATCAGGAGTGAAAGTCCACCCACCCTCACCAGAACCCTGTCTGCAGGACAATGGTAGCATGTAATATTTAAGTAAACACAGTCAAAATGCATCGCCGGACTCGAGTGGGTCTCTATAATCTCGCGCAACAATTGCTCTCGGAAATAAATGTAATCCAATCGTCGCTGCTGAAATCGGGATTATATGGAATCGCGAATTTTTGCTCAGGTCAACTAGTCCCAGATTTTGGAATTCCTAAATTGATTAGGTCATATTCAAACAGATCGGATCACATCTGGATTATGATGGGTACTACCATTTCTTTTATTTTTAATACGCTTTGCGCTTAGGACAAAATTCTGATTCGGAAACAGGGTTTTCACTTTAGAGAGCTTATAAAATACATTATTTTAGTTCATCTATCCAGCGCTGATGTTTATTTTAATAATAAGGGATTTTCTTTATTTATATTTTGCTTTTTGACTATTCTGAAAATTTTACGATTAAAATAAAGCATAAATAATGTCCAGCTGCCTGATAAGATTGTAGAATTTTTTAAGAAAAACACGCTTTTGCATTATAATTAAAATATTGATTTAAATTTCTCTTTATAGCTTTAATGCTTTTTCCTTTTTTCCAACTCTTGTAATTTAGATTATACGATAATAAATTTTCACATTAATCAATATCTAAGGAAATTTTTCATTTAGTATTAAAAAAGATGATATAAACATTTAATATTCTATTTCCTAAAGTTTCCATTACGTATAATTTGAAAGGTGCCAGGATATAAGTTAGCAGTGCTTATTTTTGCTTTTATAATTTTCAAAACTCATCAGTCGAGGTGTGCATGTGCTTGAAAAAAGTATTTCCTAAAATAACAAAAGTTAAAGTTAGTCCTCAACTACGGTCTTTTCAAATATACAACTAAAATTTATGCGTACGAGTATAATACCTGAATCCATTTATTTTCTTTCATATTTATTTCGAAATATGAATGATGACTTTCCTTTGGAGAATTTTTATTCTTGGAAAACATTTCAAATGAAGAAGAAAAAGGGTTTTCCGAAATATATGTCAGTGAAATACATTCTTTTTAATACAATGATTTTAATTTCTTTCCATCTATTTTTATTATAACTCATTTAAAAAAAGAACTTTCTGCAATAATAACACCTTTATTAAAATGTTTTTCATATTCTTGGAATTAAGTTTGGGTATTTTTTTCAAGTTTCTAAATACAAGCGGACATTTCATGTGGCAAGCATTTAGGTAAAAACTTCATCAAAGATAACAACATATTTCCATTTATCCTTAATCTCATGATTTTTATAGACGAAATCTCTAAAATTTTTCCAACTAAATCTCATGCTGTGATAAAAGTGGTCAAGAATTTGTTGCTTTCTTAAGCTACAAATTTTTGCTCGTAATTTTATTTTCTGTTTTTAAAGAATTTACAGAGCAAGTGACTTTTGCTTGTAAAGATTTCGTTTTGTAACCATTGTAATCTCACTATTGAGGCATTAAATACAGTCTGAATTTTTCAAGTTTAACTTGGAGGGTTTTCTCAAAAGAGAAACAATGATTTACGATCTTTCAAAATCCTAACAATGATTTTACTTATATAGATAATAATACTTATAGATAAATGAAAACTTTTATACTATGTTTTCCATGAAACTCTTTTTAATACAGAAATATAAATATTTCCTTCCAAGAAATACAAAAATTCCTATTTTCCCCCATAATTTACAACGGACGTTGGTGTGAAAGGAGAATAAATTTGAAATTACAAAACAAGAATTTAACTTAAAATAATAATCTGCTACTCGAAATGTTTTTGTCAAATATGTTTGTATTGAATTTTAATCCTTTATTGAAAATTGTCAGGGAATGTACCAACACTTTCCGTAGATTCTAGGAATATATCTGAAATGTCAAAATGTTTATTTTCATAAGACTACCAAGTTATTTTTTTACAAAATGTCTTCTTGTGAATCAGAGTTTAGATCATAAAGTCTTTGCCTTCCCCATCTGGGGCGGATCCGTGAAGGGCAATCACCCTAAACGCCCCACGTCCCATCTGTTGTAAATGCATATACAATATATTTAATAAAATTAAAAACTCAGAAATATTTAACATGAAACTAATAATTTGTTTTGAATTTCTTTGAATAATAAATATTATTTATGTGATTAAATTTAACTAAAAATCATATTTACAATTAAAGTAAATTAATTATCTAAGGAATAACCTTGCTATTACAAATTGCTATCCTCATGCTAAAATACTAGAGATTTCAACATCAGCTATGTTATTCAGTAAATTAAGCAAGCATAATCAAGTTTGTTCAGTAGACAAAACAGTTTTTCTATATTAAAATCATCATTAAAATTATTTATAATCAGCCATTGCTTTATTAAATAATTTACTGATTGGACTCTTTAAAAAAATTTTCTTCTATTAATTAAAAATCTGTATTTGAACTAGAGAAAGAGAAATTACCATATTCATTGTAGAGCATATTATGAAATTGTGTCTATGACCCCTCAACTACAGCGAAAAATCGTCTGTATAGTATTCTCATCCATATGGAAATTTCCCGTCACCCCCCGTGTTCCGAGGAACCCCTAGGGTGAAACCTTGAAATTTCTACCATTCAGGATTTCTGAATTGATATCTCCGTATATAAAGCCTAAGGTAATTGTTGAAATGCACCCAATTTTATCTCTAAAAAGTGAGGGAGGGGGTAAGCACCGGGGGAACCCCTGGCGAGATCCTGAAAGGAGCTCGACGAAAACTGGCATGCAAACAGCCCCTTTCACAGTCGGCAAAAGCCACTGAATCAGCTCATTATGAACAATTGTACGTACGCCACATGTGCAGAGGCTAAAATTGAAAACGACAATAGTCAGATGCGGAAGAAAGGCTTCCTGTTGATTGATCACTTTTTGATGCGTGGTATTCCATTTGTTGAATGTGAAAATGTCTGCCCTACCGCAACAGCGTTTAATTGATGGTCTCTTACAATCAATTAAGCCAATTGTTCTCTATCTTCCACCAGACAGATCTTTTGAATTGGAGAAAAAAGGTTCGATTAGTTTTGTGTTTAAAATATGCTTACATTTGCAGTAGAATGTTGCTGCTGTTAACTAAGAGATATTATTGTTATTGAGAAGGTTTTGTTTCGTAATATGATGAAAAATCTCAATCAATCGAGTTTTGGGGTAAATGCTGTATATTGTTTTTATTGTAATTGTATGATTTTTGCTGTAAATGGTTCTTAGAAAAACTTTTTAATTATATAGAAATTAAAGTTATTTCATTTTAATTCTAAAATAAATGAATAAATAAAACGCAAATTGTGAATTTGCAATAAAATAAAACTTAACTTTTATCAGCTGAATACAATAAAGATAATAATATTATATTATTTATAATGAAGATAGTGTTATATCCAGAAACTGACGATATATTTTTATTAATTGCCAATAAATATATGCTATGATTTTCTTGTCCATGGTGATTCAAGACCACTGAAATCTATTCTTTGAACTACGTCCCCACGACACGTCATTAACATTTAGATGTCTTAAAACTCTCTAGACCTTAAACATTCATAAAATTTACTATTAAAAATTAAATCAAAATCGAATTTTTCTAAAGTATTTCTACAATATATACTGGAATAAGAAAATAGGTTGTTCTCTGATTTGATATTCATTTTTTATTTTGTATTAAGCTTTTGTTTGTTTTATGCTTTTTAATAGGTTTTCGTAAGCCAGATTTATCGAATGTAGAATGATATGGTATAGGATGAAAAATCTCCGTTGCACCAGCTGCCTTCCAAATATTTCAGCCGCTGGGGGATAAAGGAACATTCCACAATTTTTCACATCTTTTTCACCAGTAGCTGGAAACTGTCTCTGCATCAATTCCCTCTAATCCTCTCCTTTTATTTTTCGATAACGAATAGCCGAATATTAAATTCAATACCCATTCTTCCTCGCCAAATCCTTGGCGCGAAAGAGGGAAGTCCCACGTTAAAAAACAGCACGCAGCAGCATCCTTGTGGGAACTCCCCACGCCCCTATTGTGAGTTTTTGGCTCCTGAAAAACGTGGCATTCGCCGAAGTGTACACAAAAGGCACAATCGCCCAGAAATTGAACGCCACAAAAAGCAAAAAAGAGTGAAAAGAAGAACAAGAGATGGAATACCTACCCATGCTAATCCCAATATTTCATAACCAAACAAACCGAACAAAAGTTTTTTCCAGGGGGTGGGTGTGAGTTTTTTTTTATATATTTATTATTATTTTTTTATCATCACCTCTTTTTTCATTCTGTTTTCGCTTTTGTAAATCGAGTTTTAGCTAAAAGTGAGGACAGACATTTTCAAAAGAGGAACCTCTTTTATACATCCTGTCTTGTAATTTTTTCCCCTTTTTTCCCTTCTGCACTCTCGGTTTTTCCCTGTTCTTCCCCGATCAATAACGTTGTACCGTTTTGCCCTATAGGCAGAAGGGGACGTGGAGTTTGGGGACTATTGTGCAAGACGGCGTGGCAAGAACAGCTGGGACACAATCTCTTATTTTATTTTTTTTTACTTGTGTGTCCCTCTCTGTGTATATTTTATATTTATTCTTTTGTTTTTTTACGAGAGGGTGCAGGAAATGGAAAGATTGAAAAGCGTTTAAGAGCCCTGGCAATATGTGTTTTGGGTCTCCAAAAATATGCGGCTACTTTTCTTGCCAGACACACGGCGGCCTTACATCTCCATTTCACTTGGAATAACGTTAGGCTTATTTCGAGAAATATAGAATTCATAAGAATAAATGTATGAATTTTTGAAAGAAATTATTAAGCGAATGTATTCCCACTGTTTCGTTGAGCAGCATCATTATTTAAAATCATCAAAACCAGATAAAAATGGGAAATTTATTCCAATTATATAAATTAATTGTTCATATATATGTATTGATTTTATTAATAAAACTTTCTTTTTCATTTAATTTATTTATAACTTTACTTTCAGAGGAAATAATTTAAATTATTTTGATAAAACAATATTTCTAAAATACGATATGAAATTATGAATTAAAATTTTTTTAAATTTTTTAAGTAATAGAATCTTATGTTTATCATTACATTTTTTTAATACATTTAATGATTAATTTATATTAAATAACTGCTAATTACTCATTTCTATATTGAATTTCAAACATAAAGGCAATTTACAGATAAAAATGCGTGAATTTATAATAATTTGTGCATATCACAGTAGCATTCAATGTTTTTATTATAACTTAGGTCATATTATGTAATGTACAATTTAAAATATGAATGATTTGTACAAAGTAAAATATTTCACATTGCATTTTCAATATAAAATAAATACCTTATAAAAAATTATTTTACATGTAAACTTACAAAGGGAAATCTGTTTTAGTGTACTTGCATTTAACTATTTTGTACTTTGATACGTAATGTAAACAATAAAATTATAATTTTTAAATGAGCTGTGGAATCAATATATAATTGCATAAAAGTTTCATATTGTAATATTTTCAATTCACTGAAAAATGTTATCTTCAATTGTCTTTCAGTAAGGGAAAAAACAACTATTAAAAGTTTTAAAACTGGATACATATGTTAAATAAAACTAAAAATGTTACTTACACTTCTTAGACATTGCCTCATATTTTAAAAATAATGATATATAGCAGGAACAAAATAATTGATAAATAGCAAGAACATTTCATTTAATATATATTTCAATTCAACAAAAATTTTCAATAAACAGACTTCATTATATGTTGATGGTATATATGTAGATGGCACTGTTTTCGCAAATACATCATCGGAAGAAACATCTAGCAAAAATTAGAAATTATATGCATAGGTTACCTGAAGTGTATTTTCTTAACTTTATTTATTTATTTTTTGTCACAAATGAACATGTTTTCAGTCTAGTCATGGTAGATTTAATATTTTTTCATTAGCCTTATAAAGCTATTTGCCAACTTCAACTTGGCTGTATATATATAAATAAGTAAATAAAATATATTTATTAAATTTATTTATTAATTAAATTTGTCAACAATCAAATAGCATTTGAGTGACTGTTTTTACAATTTCCTATTTTATATCCGTAACAAAATAGATAGTAATTACTGAATTTGTTAGAAGTAACACAATAATTAAGAAGTAACCAAATCGACTACAAGTAAGTATGAATTCTAAAGCTATTCATTTAAAGTCATCAACTTTAAGCGATTATCTATATAGTTAGGATTCATAATCACTCTATTTATCTGACTTTTAAAATCAGGAGTTTAACTTAAAAAATAAATGTATAAATAAATAAACCTCATTTGAGAGATGTTATTAATAGAAATATATGGTTTTGTGCGATTAAAATAATTTTCTTAGTAAAATCCTAATTTTTAACTACCAAAGAAAGCGTAACATAAGGAATTTAATCAGATTTCCTACAAATTTACAATAATTTTGTAAAATATTTCATAGATTTTTAAAAAACTACAATAATTTAATGATTAACAATATTATACTATATTTTATTCCCTATTAATTTGAAAGATACATAGAAAACTGACAGAGAATCTTTAGCATGGAATGGAGAAACATTCTTAATGTCTTTATTTATCATTTTAAATTTAGAGTCAAAATACCATTTCAATATCAGTATCTTATTGATAACATTTAATGAAGATGAAGCATCGATTTCTTCCTCACTGTTGACACTTACTTTTATAAAAAAATTTAAACCAACCATGTTTATAATTCTTAATTTTTATAAAAAAATGTGCGTATGTTTCAGTCTAAACTATCCAAAACCTATTCCCAATTTATCTATATTTATCACCTGTCAAAACAAAAAGTTTTTTAAACCCTGATTCAAGCGATAATTTTAGTACAAGGACGCCTTTTGTTCTTCAACACAGGTGGAAACAACTGCTAACAAATCGATTGCTAATATCTTGAACGACGTCCGCTCTCCTAAATATAACCACAAAGTGATAGACCCGAGTATACAGCCTTCCTCCCTATCCCCACGAAGCCAAACCGAAGAAAAAGGGAAGAAAAACATCTATAAAAGCTGGAATTTCCTCTTCTCGCGTTAACTCTTCCCTAAAAGAAACAAAGTTTCTAACAGAAGCGGTAACATTCCTGCCCATCGTCTGTCGTCGATGCTGATGAGGTGTGAAGAAAGGAAAAAAATCCCTCATTCAAGCATTGGAAGAGGGGAAAAAAATCTCAGCTCTCAATTATATACAATGCTTTGAAAAGGAAGTCGTAAGGCAAAAGCCCCTAAACGCCGTAAAATGGGTATGAATAAGACTGGAGGAATGCAAGGAGCAACTCTTTGGAATTCTTGAGTCATGGCAGGCAATGGACTTTTTTCAAGGGGTTTCTTGTCAGGGAAATAATGAGTAATGCATCGTCTCATTGCGCATTAGTAATTTTTTAGGGGCTTACGTTTCTTTTTTTTCGTTTTCGGTTTGCTGCGGTTTTAATTTGCGCTTGAAAAATAATGAATGATTTCTCTATTAATTGCTTCTTTGAAGGAATTTGTCTAAGAGCCTTAGTGATTTACTTACTCTGGATTTTACGCTTGTAAAGCTGTTATTCGGGGACTGGGGTACCAATCTTATAAATGCTTTAGTGTAGTCAAAATTGAATGATTTTTGTGCACATAGCACAAAAAAGTATTTAGATTGGTTTTACTTTAGAATTTATAAGAAGTGGCATTTCACATACATTTTCGTGGCATAAATATGATTCATTTATATGCATGTTTTCTGTTAAAGAAAGACTCCTCAGTTGTTAGTGAATTCCTACATGATTAAATACTTTTCCTTTTTTCCCAATTCCAAAATACGAAATATAGAGAATTTTTATGTTAAAGTTTTGAAGCTTGAATCTTAAAGTGGTTGTGTCACCTGTTAAATAGTTAGATGTTCCGCATAAAGTTTGTGAACTAAGGTATAAATTAAAAGCTTTTTTACTGTCGTACTACTTTTTTTATTGGTATCTTTTGATATATAACACTTATCTTCTGATAAACTATTGCAACGTTAGAGTTTTGAATGATGGATAAAATTACCAATAATGTAATTGATTTAAAAGAAATACAATACTCCTAATTATATAAAATTAAATATGTATTATTACAAAGCTGTATCATAGCTAATTATTAATTATATATCTATTTACAATCATATACTCTTATTATACAATTTCATAAACACATAAGCATTTTTTGGGAATCGATTATTTAGATTAAGCATATCACTTATAAAATTTCAAGAAATAATAATTTATCCATATTTAGGGTAATTTTTGAAAAACTTTGTTTATGATTGATCCGCTTAGTACACTTTTTTATCCTTTCTCAAACAAATATATAACTTTAAAATTATTTATCTGTATATATATTTTAAGTATTTACACTTGTGTTTAATTCTACGAAAAGAATAGTCAGTGTACAAGAATTACAGTGTACGTACAGTATGCATAGTAGGATAAGTGAGAATTTCCAATTCACATACATTTTTTTGGGCTTATTTCAGAAAATCATATTGAATAATTAATTATTCATATTAAACTATTGACATGTGTTCTAAAGTGATATCTTTGACATCGCGAGTGAACAGACTAATATCGTTTTAAAATATTTTAATGACCCTCATATAAATTGCCTTTAGGGAGGACCTCCATGGATTGTGGGTAATATTCACGTATCGCAAGGAAAGAAACCAGAAAAACTTCCGAGCATCCGCCGAGACAGACGTCCATGTAGAAGGCAACGCGTCATTTTCTGTTGTTAAACTATGGCTGGAATCAAACACAAGAATGCATGATGTAAAAAAGTGATGTAATATTTAAAATTGTAATCTTTTTAATTTAAATCTTTTTTAATTAAAAATTAAAATTACTGTAGTTTAAAATCTTTTTTAAATATGCATGATGTAATATTTAAAAAAGTTTCATTTTAATGATAATGACGCAGAAAGAAAGGGTAGCAATAAATTGTATCAAAAACTCACTCCATTATATAAAAGAATTGTACTTTGTAATCTCAAATTTCGACAAGATTCAAAATTTCAGTTATTACTTTCGTTCCAGTGTGAGGGCTCAACGTTGCTTTGCTCTTGTGGTAGGATATCGGAGCACAATGTCCCGAGTTCGATCCCAGCCTTTGTTGAACAACGGGAGATGGTTATTGCACTCCTGCTTTCAACATGCACATCGGGGTAGGTGTTTGGGAATTTTATGGGTTCTTTCCTTGCGACAAGCGAACACGGCTGTATAGCTTTGAAAAGTCTTCACGGAATACAATTTACTTTATGATCACTAAAATGCCTTTAGAATTAAACATTAAACATAATATTTTATATTGGATGACCCAAACTTGAATGTCCATGATGTGGATTCGCCTGAAAATCTACCAATACTTATGAGGATTACTGACAGTGACATTTCATCAAATCCCAGCTTTATCAACCAAGAAATCACCGAATATAATTTCATATTGTAATAGGAGAGAATGACTCAGCAAGGTTTTAGTATTCTATAAATGGTCATTTTCAGGTATCTCTAAACTTCCGTATGGAAAATGATGGGATTAGTGTCAAAACAAGAATAGTACAAAGGGTACTATTCAGTAGATGACAATGTGCCAACAGCTGTTTCCAAGTTGATAATCCACGTGTCAAAAATCTGACTTGATATGTTGTACGGGATGAATATTTAAACTCAGACCCTTGATAAGTAATCTAAGAGTCAAATGAAACAATAATCTGTAGAATAGATGTGCTTAAGTTTGATAAAACAAATCTTTCTTGAGTTCATCGTCATATAAATAAAGCAGGGCTAACTCAATCAAAATAAAACTTCTAACATTAGTAAGATTTATGAATTATTAGTTGAAGCACATTAATTTACCTCAATACAAATTCAGTAATATTTTTTAACCATGAATGTTTTTTCATGAGGAAAATTTAAATTATTCACTATGATTGCAATAAGCAATTGCAACTTAACACAGATTAAATAGCATGCCATAGCATCAGTGTATTTATCGTCTAAAATACCATAGATATTTGAATTTGAGTTTTTTTTTTTGCATTATTTTTACTGGTCAGATATTCGAATAATTAAATTTACACGAATTAGATTTAAGAACATATTCTTCAAAATAATTTTATTTCTATATCAGAGTCTATTGAAAATTCCATATGGAATCTTATTTAGAGCTGATGTACTGAATACATTTTCACTGGGGAAAGTAAAAAAACAATAAAGTTAAAATGAACTGAAACATTAAAAGCCATGTGGTGCGGAGCAACCCCTCAAACAATAATAAACTTCCAGGGAAAGAAGGTCGTGAAATGTAACGACCATCGTTGAATTCGGAAGTCTCTGTAAGACATCTGCTCTGAACAGTAAAACTTCTATTTATCTTAAAATGACTCCTAACATCTAAACACTAATATTATATAAAAGTGCGATCAGCAGTTTTATGTTTACATCGCAATGAAACCCCCAACTTCTTGATCTTATGAGCCATGTTTTTAAAAATAAAAATTCCAAAATAAGTTTAACAATTTTCTAAATTACTCATGCATTTTACTTAATTATTAATTTTTGAATCATAGTTAAAAATATTTTCTTTTTAATTTATTTTGAAGACTGAAAAGTATTATCGTTGTTTATTTTTCCTTTACAAGATATTAATTGTTTCTTAAAAGATACTCCGAGAAAAATGGATAGAAATTAAATTTCTTAAGCAAGTTTGAACATCTATGACTTTGGAAAATACATCCTTTAAATTATGAGTCTACGATTCCTGTAAACCAATGATTTTTAAATTTGCTTTAATTGCTATTAAGATTAATATAAAAACACTAACGAGTGATTATAAATCAATTTTCTTTCACAGAATATCATAAATAATAAAACTTAAAAAGGATTTGACAAATTGAAGTGTATTTTTTTAGCTACTTGTGGCTAATATGTTTGATTACATGACTAAAAAAACATTTCATTGTATCTGCATCTTGCTTAAAGTGATTTGCATTCAGTGTACTGTCAAAAAAGAAATAGATGAAAAGTAATTTTTAGAGTCAAGATTATTTAAAGTTATAGAGAGGGGTGATTTTTAAAATTATTTAGTGATACATTTTTCGAATTTTTTGCCGTCATAATTAGATAAGTTGTTTCCCCCATTAATCCTTTATAAATAAAACAGTTTTCAATGAAATTTAAAACGCATCTAAAACAAAAGATTTTATGTGTAACTTAGAACATACAATATAATATAATGATAATATTATTATTTAAACACCAACACAGCAGCGAACATACTGGTTACAAATACGCTTTAATGAAATTATTATTTCAATAACTTTTTGTGAAGTTAACATATTTACAAGTAACATTTCATGAATTTAATGAAAGGTTGCTTGTAAGTAGGAGGATATCTAAGCAATTAAATTAGCTTATTTAAAAAAATTTAAAAATCAACAAAACAACTGATTCTGTCAATGTTAATGTATAATCAGATCTAAAGCAAATTCAAAACCAATTTCCATTTTATTAATGTTATGCAATAACATGTATTACAACAATAATTAGACATTGAATTGCATTTTTAAATTCTCTCACAAAACTAAGCTTTTTTAAATATTATAACAGATCTTCCTTTTAAGGTTTAATTTTATTTTTATGAATAATTTTTGTTTTATTATATTTTAGTAAAAATCGAAACTTTGAAATAATAATATAATTTTGTTATTATAACAAATTTTTTAAATTTGCATAGAAATGAAATTAACTTAATTAGAAAGAATTATATATATATATATATATATATATATATATATATATATATATATATATATATATATGTGTGTGTGTGTGTATGTATGTATGTATGTATGTATGTATGTGTATGTATGATGATGTGATGTATATATATATATATATGTGTATAGTATATGTATATGTGTACATATATATTAAACTAGAGGGTTAAGGCAGCTAGCTGAGTAATATTGTTAATGCCTGCTATACAATATACAAAAATACAGGTTTAAACTATATACAATTTGATAATGCAAAAAGAAGTGAAAAGAAGTGCAAAAGAAGAAGTTATTAAATATTTATTACTTCACATGTTATTATGAGAATGAATTTTGTATTAAATAATTTACTGAGTGATAAATTGTTACTAAGTGATTGCGGAAGCATTTGCATACCTATTCAAAATAGGTACTTTGAAAGTTTTTTGGCGCTTTCATCTTTTGATACTTTTAGAATATTATATTGACCACTATTTCGTCCACTTTTTTATTTATTATTACTTTATTCGTCCGACTTTTTTAAAGTGAAGGTTAATTAAACTGGGATCTATGATTGAAAGTAGATTTTGACTGCAATAAACACCTAGGTCTGAGGTGAGAATCGAATCCATGAATTTTGTTGAGCTATTGCACTTTTACCAATTTCTGACTTTAATAAGAGCATTCTTACCAAAGTCACGAGAGGGTTGTCAAAAGTTTATCAAAAGTAGCATACATCAACTTTAACAAATGCTGCAAATAATTTAACACGAATGCCTATTAAAATTATGAAAATTTTCATTATGGTTCAATATATAATTCGAATTTAAAGGTGTTATAATTAATTCCAATTTTTTTGCTTAGTTTTTGATACAAAAAGCAGCTATTTGCTTTATAATACCAAAAAATATATAACATTATTTATTATTCTTAAGTAAATAATAACAAACATGGCTCTTAAGATACATTGTAAATCTATTAAAATATGTTTAAAGATTAGTCATGAAATATTTCGTGTTAAGTTTTTCCATTTAAAATCCAATACTTAACAAATGCGCTTTACTTGAAGATAAATAATCCCTTTTTAATCATTCTTATTGAAAATAAAACCATGGTTCATAAATTAAATTAAAAACATTGAAATTAAACAAAGCCTTTGATATATGAAAGAGCTTTCATTGGAAAACTCTCTTCATAAAAAGCAGGGCACAAATGCGTTTTGCAGCACACTAAAACAAATCTGTAAAGAAACTCTATTAATTTTTTGTAACTATTCATTGCTAATTTATGATTACTTAACTTAATTTTGTTTCATTAAGTATAAAAGAGCAAAAGAAAAGTAATTAGTACTGTAAGAGAAAGAGGAATATATTCTTAAAACTGGGCAATGAAAACCTTGTTAATAAAAGATTCCCCATTAATTCTCCAAACATGGCACGCGTTATGGAACAAAATAAAAAGCTCTATTTTTTCCAATCTCTTTTGTTTTCTGTTCGAATTTCAAAGGCAAAATAGAACACTCAGGTTCACCTAGTAATTTGATCCTAATGACGGAAGGAGCCTTTTCACTTCAGTTCATCTTCTTTTTAAAAAAATACGTCCAAAATTACGAAAGGAGGTAGAAAAGGCATTAATGTTTATTCTATTTGGACGCTGAGTTTAATTAAATTTTGTTCCTTGTTTACACTGAAACGGAGGGTTTTAAGAAATTTGAAAAAAGAACTCATTAACTCCTTTAGGTTAATTACTTTGAACCGGGATTCTACGTCTCAAGGGTTCAAAAAAGAATTGATATCCTTCTACAACCAACCTTTGATGATTTTGGGGAGAGGAAAAAAAAACACTTCCTCTTATATAGCTGAGGCTTAAGGGAGTCATATGCGATGGTAAACACGATTATAAAATCGGAAACAAAATTATTCCTTTTGATACTTTTAAATCGTATAAACTTTAATCATTTAATTATTATCGGGAAAGATTATATAAGGTTCAAACAAATTGAGAAGTCATGTTTAGAAACTTAATTAGTAATTCCTTTTAAGGAAATGTTAAATATTAAACTCAAATTAATATTTAAATTTGCTTACAAAACTGCTTAAAATAGAGTAATCATAATTTAGTCAATGTTTTGTAAACAAATTTCCCTTAAAATCTTTTCTTTGAAATTAACATTAGATGAAGCAAGATTATGTAAGTAAATTATATAAGCAGAAATTATTCATTAGTTTGTTTTTATTAATCAAATTATGTACATAAACGTGCATCAATTTATTAATATTTGAGAACTATCATAATCAGATAAAATAAAAATAGGAAACTGTATTTGAAGGATAATTAAAGTAATAATAATTCCGGACAGTAATTTATAGTATTTTTGATTTTGCAGATTATTGAAAAAATTTACGTATATATATTACCTAAATAAATTTATATTTAAGATTCACATTAAATTAACATGAATGCTTGCATATTTATTTAATTTATTGTAAAGAATATAAAAATGAAAATTCATACTAAAAATTTGTTATTTAATGTGGTGCATGGATATAAAATTGGAATTAAATCAAATCAAAGTATTGAATTTGAAATTTAAGGAATACTAGTTTTTAGTCCATTACATTTTATTTTTTTCAGTGTAAAATATGGATCTATGGATATCAACATTTCAATGTAAAAATTACTGAATTAATAACCATGTCTACGTTCTGGTCTAAGAAATCGCAAATTTTTTCTAGTGATTTGAAATTATTTTTAACTATATGTTCTAGATATGGAAAGAAATTGTATGTTTATTATAGTCTCTTATTTATAAAATTCTCTTTGTCCATTTTAATTCTAAAGGTCTATTTTTAAAATATAATTGCATTATATCAGCTTGGAATATGAAATATTTTTCTAGACAGTTTATGTCTATGAATGTTTTGCCCTTTGAATGAAAAAAGTATATAAATATTTAATTATTTTCAAGAATTATTAAAATAAGATTTTTTCTCTCAAAATATAACTATAGAATATATGAAGTATAACAAAGAATAATAATAAGTGAAATAATTAGGTATTTGTTGTCAAACGCAATAATTTTAATAAATTGTTCTTTCTCAGTTATATCTTCTATTCTTTTACCATCCCATTCAAGTATTCTTTTATGGTTTATAGAAGTAATAAGAAAAGTCATTATGCTAGTCATTATGCATTAACACAATAGAAATCTCATATCTTAAATACAAGAATTATTTATTGAGAAATTTTCTAGAATAAGAAGAAGCGTATCTACAGATTGGGAATAAATTTCAGATAACTGCCACATAAAAATGTTGAAACAACTGGATACCCAAAAATCAACCGAAACGGTTTTGTTTTATGACAGTTGTGCAGGAGAAAAAGCTCCATTTCCAAAACAACAAACAACTATGAAAAAGGAATCATTTCGTCCACTCCTGTTAAAGATTGAATCAAAACGACGTTCTATTTTATCCACTCTTCACTAAAAAATGAGGAGACAAAAAATATAAAACTCCAGAAAATGGTATTATCTTCTTCGGAGTGGTCCATTCACCGAACACATAACAAAACAGCGTACGAATATAAAAGAACAAAAAGAAAAACCTCACTTCGCATGAAACTATCTCCTCGGTTAAAACACACAGCCAAGTATTAATCTTTTGGAAAAGTGCCCAGTGGTAACTTTCATATTTTTTTATTGGAGTCGGTGCATACTTTTTTAACCCTCCCTGGGGGGCAGTGGAACAAAGAAAAGGCGCCAAAAGATGTTCCAGCCACCCTTGAAGGAGGGAGGTCCGATGAATGAAGATTCCATGTGGTGTTTTGTCGTCTGCTTCTCTAGAGTAAAGACCATCCATTGTGTCCGGGCTATTGGTTATAATGACAGATAATCTGCTTTTCACGCCTTCATTTTCTTTTCTTTTTTTCTTACTCCCACAATTTTATTCCCGGCATTTATTTATTTACTTTTATTCTTTTTTTGTTTCAGCTGCATGCCTTAGTTCGTATTTAATGGCGCGATACTTTTGTAATGGGAACAAAACGTTTCATTTTTTTTCCCTTCTCACCCGTTATAGAAATTTTAGTAGGTGAGCAGAAAAGATTTTTCAATATGTCATGGAAAACGAGAATTTTTTTTTCTTTTTTTCTCTCTTGTTTGGTGAATTTTCAAATGTTTTCCGATAGAGGAAACTTCATGGTATAGAAATGGGGGAAAAAAGATAACGACAATTTGTGGGAAACATTGCAATGAGACAAGGAAAAACTTTAAAAAAGCATTTAGCGAAATAACTGTGTATAAATAAAAAATATTATGTAAGATAAGTTTGATTAGAGAGAGAGAGAGATTTGCTATGTTTTCGTCTTCCTATTTCTGCCACCGAAAATGTTTAAACACATCCAGCTGCCTCAGAATTTTGAAATGTAGTCAAATTGACACATGAGATGGTATTTTCCTTTTTACGCCACTCTTTTTTTTTCCTGCACCAGAAGAGAGAAATCAAATTTCAATGGAACTTTTAACATATAGTTTCTCTCAGCCCGATCGTCTTCGGATAGTTCAGATTCGAGAACTATTGCATAGATTACCTCGTTGGAATATAAATTATTTACTCAAAGAACTCTTTTCCATTGCTTTCGCCCATTTTCTGCAATTTTATTGTTTCCAATAAGATATAAAACTATCACTGGTTTTGCATAAAGTTACAGTTGTTTGTAATATTTTACTGTAAAATTCTACGATTGCTCTATTTATTTCATTTATCTTATATAAATATAACATGCATGATACGCGTAATATAAGAAGTATTTTACTGTTTAGTTTGTTTGTAGATCAAATGTAACTTTTTATAGACGAAAACAAATTAGACCAGGACCTTTGGTTACAGTGGATTCTGAAGCACTACAAACAAGGAAGCACACAAGGATTTTTTTTATGACTTATGAGTGCATTAATGATTTCAGAAAGATCCTTTTTCAAAATAATAAATCTTCACATGTTATAAAAGGAAATCGAGAAAATTCCCAAGTACCCATTTCAACTAAGATGCATGCAGAAAACACACACGCAATATTTATCTCTTTTGTTTTCAGCAGAAATTTAAAGCAAACCTAGGATCTTTCTCTTTGAACAAAAAACTATGCTCCTACTAACCATTCTATAAACTTTGAACTTTCGTTTCCGATATAATATCAACACACCGTGTTTCTAGTGGATATTGCGCATCTATTTTCTTACTTGGCAAAATTACGATTTGCTTGAAAATAACGATATTTATAAATATTTATTTTTAATTTACCTCGTCCAATACGCTGTTTTGCACCACGAAATGAAATCATACAGATAAGCTAAAAACAATTTGGATTAGGTACGAAATATTTGAAAATTCCCTTTAGTTACTAAGGTATTAAATATGGAATTTAATATTCCTTTTATCCATGTTTCAATGCATTTCTGATTGGAGGCCAAAAATACCTTTGGTACCGATACCAAAAACACTTGTTCAAAAATCCCAAAAATAAAATAAATCTGTAAGCATCGTTATTGAAATACGAAAAACACTGTTAAAATTTAGAAAGAAAGAGATCTAATATTGTATTTATTTTTTCTCTATGAGCAACATTTATGTATAGATGGCAATTTAAATGGGGAAAAAAACACGTATTTTCATTAGTGAAGCAAGTAGAGTTGTGAAATCATGAATGAGCATCATGACATAAGTAAAAGAAAATTAAAATTCATTTTAATTAAGTTTTAAATCGAGTATCAAAAAACTGTAATCAAAATCACTAAATGAAACCAAACTTCTGTTTTATGTTAAGCAGAAATTATTATACTAATATAAGTTTCATCTCACACCGTGCAGCCTTCTCAGTTCAACTTCTGGAGAAATCTCGGAAGGTATATAAAATCATGATTTTATTTATGCAAACTCTTGAATTGTTTGCCATAAATTATATGACAATGAATCTTACAAACATTGTTAGTTAAAATAGATCCATAATTCTCAAAACAAATGTTATGTATAATCAAATTTATCAATTTAAGCAACATAAATCACGTTTAAATATAAAATTTTTAATATTCAATTCAACAGGTATCTAAAACTGAATTTTATTTGTCACTTTTATGCATGGTTTCACAAAGAAATTTTGAGGACAATTTGAGTACATTAAAAAATTATACCTTGAATACATGTATCGACACGCAATGCACTTTTGTCAAGTATTAAATGCATCGTGCATAATCCAAGTGATATTCTAAATGGAAGAACACGATTAAGCTTGAATACAATGTACCCTATTGCAATGCATTCACTACACTGGAATTCTAAGGACAGTCTGTCGGCAAAAACATTACTCCTGGATATAATATATTCCAATGAAATGTGCTGTCTTAAAGTCCGATTATGATCCAAATTATTATATTCACAATAATCTTCTGTATATCATTATGGATACCTTGATAAAGGTAAATCTTCTGTTGTTCTCTGCAATTTTAATGAAACTACAATTCGTATTAGCAATTCATGCTTTTTTCCTGACATTCGAGACCGATTAAATAGCAAAAAAAATTGCTAGCCTTAATGTTAAATCAGAATCTACAACTGAAATTCATTTAATAGATTTTTCAGACTCAGAAAATATTCTTATACTTCTTGTATGTTTAACAATTATAAATAAAGCACATGGATGACTGATTAAAAATTAAAGATTTGTAGTATTTTTTGTAGTAGCTAATTAACAAAAACTACGAATTATTGTTTTGCTTTAGTTAAATTTAGTTTTATTTGAATATTATTCCTTTTTATTAGTGCTTTCTTAATTTTATGGTATTTATGTAAATGTTAAATAAAAATTTTTATTTCAATTTTATTTTATGAATACAAGAAATGTCAATGTATACTTCGGCAGTATTAGAATTCTAGTTTAGATACCGTTTCTCACAAAAGAACGCATTTACATGCTGTTCAAAAGATGGCTCTTGCAAAAATAGATGGAACATTATTCATTCACAAAAAATTATTATTTGTTTAGTCATTGTCCGTGGGCAAGTTAAATAAGTCTAGAGAAACTCGAATCCGGAAACATCTTTCAAAAGGAAGAAGATATTTCCTGGAGAATATCTCTCTCCGTTTTGCATTTCTTTTCTGAAAGCTCGACTGAATGTCATCACTATATCTTTTTGCGAAAGCAGTCGAGTGGGGGTGGGGCTGGAGGACACACGCGAAACTGTGGACACAAAAGACCTCGGAGACTCGCATCTTTTTGGGACTGGACTGAGTGCGTGTGGTCTACGAACGCGAAACTTCCAAGGAAAAAACCGAAACAATAAATAAAAAAAATAAAGTAGATCATTTTAACCCGATCTGTTTCATTTCAGATTTCCAACCCGGAGACAGAAGAAGAAAATCATTGATGCAAACGGCAGAGAGAGGGGGAAAAGTTTCGAAAGAAGGAAGAAAATCCCTAAGTTCTTACATTTGCCGCTCTGTGACACATGGGGTTATGCTCGTAAATGTAACGGGGGGCTCAGGATGGGGCTTGTAACGAGAGCCCCCGTTACACGGGCTATTTGTTTTACGGAGTCAGAACATCATGTACAGTCATCTGTGTCAAATCTTTGGACTTTTGCTCTTGTGTCTCGCGCCGCCCTATGCTAGGCTGGCGTTCAGATCAGCCGTGAAATAAATGATATTGCCTTTTTGGAAGAGGGAAAAAGAATTTGACTTTATGACGTTTATAACATATTTTCCCCTCGCACTTTTTCCCTGCTAGTGGATTTTCCCACATTGATATGTTTTTAATGCATTATGAGAAACGACGGGAGATACGGTTCTGAACGGTTGAAATCCGAAGAAAAATTCCCTACTTGATGAAGAATGGAGAGGATATACGCAAAAAAGGGACCCTTTTATTAAATGGGGCCACCGAAAACAGCTGGACGAGATTGTTTTTGATGAGAATCTATAAATACCCAATTTGAAAGATGTTCTCTTTCCCATGGTTCCGTTTTGATTTAAATTAGTTCTCTTTGCGTTTTTGGTATTTGTTGTTATGGGTTATTATAATTCAAAGCATTCCAGTGAATAATCTTCCATAAGGCATGATTTTATTTTAAGGAACATTGCACATTTTCCTCTTTTGATAAGTAAGAAAATCCTTAGAAGTTCATTTCTTTCCAGAGTGAAATTTTTTTCCTCTCCCCTTCAAAAGAAAAACTGCCACAAAGCTATCAGTTGCAGCGCCTTTATACTACTGATAGATATGAAATGTTCACCACAGTATATTGCGTACTTATATTTAATATAATTTTATTTATTGGCGTTTATTTCCCTTTTATTTTATTTTAAAGATAAGCGCTACAAGTTCTTATACATGGCTTTCTGGAGATTAATTTATGGGGAGGATAAAACAATCATCTCAATTCATTACTTTTAAAGATGGTTTAATTTAAAGGATTCTTTTCATAGATAATGTGTTTTATGATTTAAGAAAAATTAAAAAACCTGCAAAATAATAACTAGAATATTCAAAAAAACATAAATTTAAAGTGTATCTTCAATTCATACTGTGTGATACATTATTTAAAAAAAATTAGTATTGAATTATCAACAGCCCATAAGTACAAAGCATGTGTTTCGTATGTTTGGTTTGTTTATAATTTTACAGCATTTTTGCTCATGCTGTCTTATTTGACAGGAAATTACATTTTAAATTTCATTCGAGTCGTTATAAGCATTCACAAGCTATGTTGGGAGTCGAATTCATCAATTTTTGAAATTAATTTTAGAGCGATAACCAACCATTCGTATGCTTAACAATTGAAGTTTAGAATAGTAATGTATGGTTTAATAACAATCTCAAAATTTAGAGAGAGAGAGAGGCAAATACTAAAATGGAAAACCCCATAACTCAAATCTTCAAAAGATACCGTTTTAAATCATCAACAAATTAATTTAATACATGGCAAAATGTTCTTCGAACATACAAGGAACAATATTGGATCATATGTGTTCTTATGAACAGTCTTCACAAATTAATATGGATGTATTGGAAAAATTTGCGATATTATATTGCTTCAGATCACAGTGACTTCTGTATTCTGTGTGAATTCAAATATTTAAATCATAAGAGACGAATTTCTGCAATTGATTTTATTTAACTTAGATGATTCTTTTTATCTGGTCTACTTTTTATTTTAGATTTTTCAATTATTTTTTATATTACACATATAAAATATATTTTGCAATCTTGATACATTATTCATTATTTTATATTATAATTGTATGAAGGTCAAAGATACAATTACATAAGACAATGACAATTATAATTATGAAGCACAAATAATTTACTCAGTTAACTTACAGCTTAAAGTTCATTTTTCAAAATATCTATAAGCACACGATTAAAGATATGTATAAGTCCCAAACAACTTATAATGCATAAACCCTATCAACTTTTTAATTTCCGTCAACTTCAAGTTTAAATCTCACCAAATTTCTTTTAATTGAAAATTGGTAATTCACCAATCAAGTTATTGTAGAAATTATTCCATTATAAATATAGATGTTTTTGTGTGTGTGTGCATATTTGAATATTTGAGTGAGAATATGCTTGAGCATTTTCCAATTTTTTTCTTATATCTTCAGAGCCAACTATCCATAAAAAGTTCTTTCGAATTCAAATCTATTATAAATGTTAAAAAAACTACTATAGCACTAATCAAGATACTACGTGTTATTAATATAACAATAAATAACATAACTTATTTATTTGACAATATATTTTAAAATTTTATTGACCATATCAATTGAGATTCTCTTGAATGTCAAAATTTTTGATGATTTTATATCTATTTTAATAAATTTAACACTCCAAAATCTAGTTCTGTTGAAATATATGCGAAAAAGCGTTTGAAATGTTTAGTTCATGCTATATTTAATTTTTATAATAATGGTATTAACGAGTTTTAGTAGATTTATTTGTTTGTTGTAATTTATATTGCTGTTCAAACCAAATTTTTCATTAAAAAACAACATTTAATTTGAATTAATTTAAAAACAAACACGTTGAAAATATAATATAAACATTAAATAAAGAAAGGTGCTTCAAATATAGAAAAGGACGAGATTCAGCGAAAAGTTTTGAAGCTGGCGTATATGATGGAAGAAATCTGGTGGAAAAAATGGTAAAAATGTCACTTCTTCATCTGCCATATCCATCATGGTTGAAGCAGAAAATACTTATGCTATTGCAATTAGTGCCGTAACTACCGCAAGAAACTTGCATAGTCAGGGATATTATGATAGAGCAGCTGCACTTCCAGGCATATCACAGCCGTGAAGGTTTGGATTGGTATTCTTTCCTGCGCTGTAAGGGGACTTGAAAAGTTTTCTTTGGATGGATGAGTCACATTTCTTTTCATGCTTCCCAATCTGATGGGCATGTTTGGATTCGACGACAGCAGTAGATATTTTCCTATGGAAGACACTATTGCTCTAACTATCGAGTTCGGCAGACGTTTTGTTTTGACAACGAGTCACTCCACGCAGAATTCTGTTTGAGTTCAACCGTGTTTAAATGAAATGTCCCTAACTTTATGTGGCCGATGTAAAAAAGAGTTGATGAATTTAAAATGCAATATCTCTAACGTGTTGAAGTCAGCATCATATGAGTCTAATTTGACATTTCATAGAGTTTTATTAAATGGTAATCTTTTACTTTAAATTAAGCGAAACACAGTTATGCATTATTTTGTGTTTTTTGAATAAAATGTAATTAAATCCATGGCATTTATATTGGACATAACTCATTCAATTTCAGTAAGATTCATATCAGTATCGCGCGTGCTACTGAATCGAGAAATATAGTGGTGCTTTCATATTATAAATGGTATTTGTACATTATTATATAAGTCACGTATTATAAATAAAATTTAGTTAATTAACGCTATATTTGCGATGTGTTATCGTTATGCAAATATATAAGATATTCAGATTTGTATAGGTATATAATAATATTCAAATTAAATTTTGACATTTAAGTAAAATAATAAAGATAAATAAATTATTTAAGCTTTCCTGTTGAAAGTTAAATGGACATTTTAAAAAGAAACTGTGTAATAAGCTAGAATATTGTATTTATGCTATTAAATTCACGTATTATTAATGATATTAAAAACATATTGCCATTTATCGGCTATGTATTGATTACGTGAACGATGTATCAAATTCAAATGATATTTTGAGCCAGATTTTACTTAATACTTTCTTTCAAATGAAACAAACACTAAAAGAAAAGTCTTTTTGTAAACAGTAAGTTTAATTCGTTTCATTTAAAAAACATTACGCAGTAAGAACATTTAGAATATGGTTTGCAAGTCTTCATATTGAGAAGTTACGCATTTTGAACTCATAATTGAAACCACATATTTGTAATATGCGTATAGGTATACAATAATATTCTATTTATCGTATCCCATATTTATAGCAGAATAAAATGTGATTTAAAGTAAGCAAAAACAATACAGGCTAATCCACTCATTTTTTAACAAGGTGAATGATATATATTGTTGTCCGAAAACAAAGCTTGTGAAGTTATTATTGTTCTGACAAGTTTTCATGAAATAAACGCTTCATACATATGAACTTACAGAAAAGATGAAATTAAAAATCTGAGATCATGCTCGTTTTAAGCAATGTTTCAATAGATACATGTTCAATTCATGGGTGTTAAAAATGTTCAATACATGGCTATCAAAAATGAAATCTGATAATAAGTACAGTTATCTTTAAAAAACGTGACTTTTTTATGTTTTAATTTGATGTATTGCTATAGTTATGCGCGTTTGTTGTGTTTTATTTCGAATAATATTTTTTTATCCGTGAATTAAAAAGTACTTAAATTTTTTAAATTCAAAAATAGATGGAAATGAAAATTTACGATGAAAGTTTACATTTATTCCAAATTCACCCCATAGTGTATATATCAAGCATTTATAAATTTATTTTGATTAAAAATTTCCATTGCAGAATAGAAATTAATAATTTAATGATATGCTTAATAACGTTAGAGGTGTATGTATTCTAAATCTATCAAATTAATTGATTAAAAGTAATCAATAACTCTCATACAGTTTTGTAAATATGGAGAAAACCATAAAATATTACTTTTCCTATAAATAATCCCATATAAACAAATAAATATAAAATTTGTACATCAAACTCTTGATATAGACTTTAACTATAAGCATCATTATATGTGTGAGTGTGGTATAAATTAACTTCCTATAACAATATTTAATTGAGTGCCGCTGAAGTGACTATCAATGAAATCTATTGCCAGATATCTATTAGAAATTTTTGCACAGGAAGATTTCATTATGGTTTATAAAACTGTTCAGAAGACAAATGATTATGCAGATGTCGTGTACACTGGGGAATAGTGTTTGAAAGAAAATGATATCTTGTTCAAAGCACAAATTCGTGACTCATCTCTATTGATCTTTCATTATCGGTTATTTTATTTATAGGATTTTCAATAATTGCATCATATTTTTTTATGATGCTCGTCAAGCACATAACCTATCATCGAAACAGCGAAACCATTAATAAAAAAATTTCATGAAGCAAAATTGTTCATGTATACAAATATTTTGTGAATTGTAGAATAGATTTAATAGACAATCATTTTGATTAAAATGCCAATTTATGATTAAGTTATATTGATGATGCTTTAGAATGTACAAATTTATAACCTCAGATAAACTCTGATTTTTATAAATCTTTAAGCGATTCATCATATATCTTCTACGAAACATTGCTATAAATGAAAAAAAATATTGATTCCATTATATCTTAGGATATGTAAGAAATTAATTTTGACCAAAGCAAAAACTTACGGTTTTCTTTGATTTTTTTATTTATAAAGTTTAATATAAATGACAGATGGATCATGTATTGCAAAGAATGCAATAATGTAAAATAAGTGAAAAAGTTATTTTAAATAAATGCATAAAATAGTAAAAACAAAATTATTATCAATTAAAAAGATAAAATTGAGAAACATAAATGCAATACTATGGTTTACTTAACTTTTCGCACAACTATTATTTTTTATAAGACACGATGACGTAGTGGTACGCTTCGCGCTCCGAAGACACAAGTTCGGGGTTCAAGCCTCAGTTTGAGTAAGGTCGACTCATACTTACTTTGCTTTAGTGAGTCGACAAAACTGAATATCAAGCATGATTGGTAAATAAATACTGGGGATTTGCGTTAGGCTGATACCTAATCAGGACATATGCTTTGCACCTTAGCGCCTTTGGCCTTGAAAATTGATATCGGCAATGTAGGCTTTGGCCCCCCCCCATATGGACTATAGTGCCACGGAGTTTTGTGTTAATTATTTTTTACATACGAGGTTTGGATTGACATGGATCAACAATTTACAATAAATTTCCGAGCGCTAAGAATATCTACATCCAAGGAGAGAAATGAACCCAGAGCCGTTTGAACTGAAAGCCAAAGAAAGCTAACCATTCAGCTGCCAGGAATTGTGAACGAGAACTGCAGTAAAAAATTCAACCAATAGGAATACTTCTATTCACAATAATAGTACGATAAAGTATTATGGAATAATACGTGTTCAACTGATGAATAATGAAAACATTACGATTTAAATTTTTATAAAAATACAGTTTTAGTTGGGAAATAATTTCATGAATCAACAAATGATAAAAAAATCAGCAAAAACGTCATCAAATAATAATAAAATATTGAATACAAAAGTTTCAACAAATAATAAGGAAATATTAAGCATGAAAATATAAACAAAAATTCTTAAGCAGATTTCCTTTTTTTCACTGGGAATTTTTGTTGACATTTTTAAATATTGTATTAAGGAAATTAATTTTACTTGGTAAAAATCTTTATTTAAAAAGGAAAAACCAAAAGAAAAATTATGATAATTATTCATGGGAAAAATATATTATTATTTTCGTAAAAATTTATGAATAATTAGTAAACACGATACATTTATAAATTATCGTTGGTTGTATACAAAATGAAAGCAAATATTTAATAGCTTTCAAATTTTTCTTTTATTTAAAAGGAATAATAAATTACTTTAGTTTTAATTAAACTCCAATTTAATGATAATAAACGAAATCAAATATTATTTCTGCGTTTTTTCTGCATGTGAATTGCTAATTTCCTTTTCTAATATGTTCATTAAATTGCATTGTCCATTTTGGAAACTTAAGCATTTTAATATTAAAGAATTTAATTAAATTCAGAGCACTTGGTATCCGTTTACTTTTCAGAGTAATTAAAAATTTTTTGTCTTACTGTTACAGAGTTCAATATAAGGAACAGAATAATTTTTTTTCAACATTCTTTTGATGAAAAGCAAAAACAGATGTAGAGTTCTCTCAAGAAATATCCTTGGAAATAATTAATTATGCAACTATGTATGCATTCAAATTTAAAACACGACGCAGAACCAATTAATCAAAAAATTATATTTATAAATCAGGGCTAACTAATGAAGTAAGACAAAGCATAAATAAATGATAAAAAACATGTATTTCTTTAATAACAAATTACACGTGAGACCCTTATATTTAATTCAGAAATAATTATAATTAATATAAATATTGGTATTTAACGTTTATAACAATGTTACTTTTCTTAAATTGGATAGAAACTTGTATGCAATGCATATATTCTCAATTTCTTTAAAAATAAAAAATAAAAATTAATTAAATATTTCCATATAATTGCAATTCATCTTTTCAGTTACTTTTTAAATTTATTGCATTTTATTTTCTTAGTAATTTATCATTATTTTACGATTAACAGAAATATTTTTAATATTGTTTGTTAAATAATAAACAAAACTAATCACCCTTACTACACTTATAGAATGAAATATTTATTTCTAATATTTTTCATTTAATGTCAATTAGTAATTAGCTCAACAACAGATAAGATACTCGACAATAGATTTATGCGAATATCCATAATTTTTATGCATTCATCAAATATTATTTTCCAGAAAGGCATTTTCTATATTGATTTATTGATTGAATGAATTCACATATTGCAAGAAAAGAAATCAAGAAAACTTTCAAGCTCCCACTTTGATTTGGAAAATATAAATTAATGGAAACACAGCATTCATTTTTGTTGTTCTTATGGCCATTGTGATTGAACCTGTGAGCTATCACACTAAAGTACTGAGCACAATGGGAAGTTAAATATAAATGATATTCTATAAGTACAAGGTTTAATTTCCGAGCTCGCTTTGGCCTAGTGGTGAGATAACACTTTTCAATGGATAAAGTCCCGGGTTCGATCCTAGCTACTATTAAACAAGGAGATATGAATGCTTATGGACGGTTTCCAGGTTTCTTTAGCTGTAGCATATGAAAATGGCCAATTATCCATTAAATGTCCTCAAGGAAGATTACTAAACTGCCTTCATAGGTTTCGAACATTATTGTTCATTACGCGCTATCAAATTCTAATTATACACATTGTTGAAATGTTCTAAATTACTCTGATTTCTACAATAAGACAACTTGCTGCAAATAAATGAAATATTATTTTTATAGGATTTTAAATGAGATTTATTGGTTTATTTTGTCGTTATTTAGTCAGTTTTTACTCTCACATATATATGCTGATGACTTTTGAAAGCTCGCACAATGGAAAGTACTCAAATACCTTATAATTAAATTTAAAAATTATATTACAAATTTATAAGAAAATCAAATTCAAGGTTTGTAATATTTATTAAAATATAATATATGTTGTAACACCATCTAAAGTTTCAGTTATATAGAGAGAAATTAGTTCATCACAAACCATATTTCATCATTTACCATTTTTTTAAAAATTGATTTAGTAAAAATCTTAAAATAACTATCACTATTATACACTAATGGCCATTAAAATTGCTACATCAGAAAGGCGGCACACCACACACGTGAAATTTGCATGACAGGTAGAACTTGCTGTGATATGCAAATGATTAGATTTTCAGCGCATTCATACAAAGCAGGCGACAGTAGCGACATCTACAATGTGTATAAAACCAGAGATTTGACAGCAATTTTCTCATACTCAATTTCCGTTTCAACGCTGTTTTCGGCAAAGAAAGTTGCTGTAATGCCTCGTGTAAGAGGAAGAAATGCCTATCAGCACGTGTCTGACTTTGATCCAGGAAGGATTATAGCCTACCGGGATTGCGGTTTATCGTATCGCAATATTGCTGCTCGCGTCGGTCGAGACCTCATGATTGTTAGCAGAATATGGAATCGATGGGTTCAGGACAATCATACGGTACATCATGCAGGATATCAGCGACCCCCATCACTAACAGCAGAGAAGACAGACATCTTATCCGCATGGTCACAAGGGATCGTACAGCCACGTTACGAACTCTGAGTCGAGAAATGGAGTCATTTGCAAGGCAACAAGTTTCTGCTCGAACAGTTCGACGACGTTTGCAGCAGCATGGATTGTCTGCCCGGCGACCATGGCTTCGGCAACCATTGACGCTGTGTCACAGACAGGTGCGCCTTCAATGTTGTGATCAGCGACGAACCTGGACGCGGGAGTGGCATTACGTCATCTTTACAGATGAATCTTGGTTCTGTATACAGGACCATGATGGCCGCATCCGTGTTTGGAGGCATGGTGGAGAACGCGCATTGCCAGATTGCAATGGACATCGCCATACTGGCCCATCTGCTGGAGTGATGGTATAGGGTGCCATTGGATACACGTCTCGATCAACTCTTGTTCGCATTTCCGGCACTTTGAACAGCAACCGTTACATTTCCGATGTGTTAAGGCCCGTGGCTCTGCCCTATCTTCTAGGCCACTACTGTCGCTACTCACCATCCACTGCTGTCGATGAACTGTAGCATAGTGTTGAAGCTGCATGGACTGAAATCCCCGTACATGCCATACCATCTCTGTTTGACTCCATGCCTAGGCGGATAAATGCTGTTATTGCAGCCAGAGGTGGCTGCTCTGGGTACTGATTTCTCAAGATCTATACTTCCTGATTTCCTGTAAATCTAATCACTTGTTCTTTCCACTATAATGTATGTGTCCAATAAATATCGTTCTGTTATTTGCATTCCTTCTTGGTGTAGCAATTTTAATGGCCAGTAGTGTAGATATCATTATACTACAACATAGCAGTCAATATTAGAGTGTTCAGGCTTAATCTCATCTGTGAGACAATAGGTTTCTTGATATAATATAATATAACTTTTTTTTAGTAAATAAGTACGGTAAAATAGAGGAATTAAAACTCCTATAAATTTTTGCCTAACTTAACATTTTATACGCATGTAGTTCTCTTATTATAACAAAAATATTTTTGAAGTTTTATCATTGACTACTTTAGAATATTTCAAATCTTCAACTTATAAATACAATATTAAATTTTAGATACTTTTATTTTTTATTACATAATAACTTCCAATGTAAGTTACTTATAAAATAGTCACACCAACTTTTATTCTACTTCCTTTAAAAAGTTTTCAAAGAATCTAGTAGTCTTCGTGAATCCAAGATTTCTAAGGGTTGCTTTAACAAACTAAATACGCATTAAACCACAGTTGAAGAATTACCTGGGGATTTTACTACAAATCTGAGAAAGAAAGTTATATAAATTTTTTTTCTCTTATTTCTCTTTCTTAACTGACAGTTGACTTCCACAAGACCAAAAATCAAAAGTATTTTATCTATCTGAAAAATTATTCCGACTTTTTTTAGAAGGGTTTTTATTAATAACTGGTTTTAATAAATATATTGTTTTTAAAAGTGAATAGTTTTCACTGTATTTTTTGATACTTTATTGCATTATAATTTAATTATAAAGATAAAGTAGAGATATTGTACAAATAATGTCAAATTTTATGTGTAAAAAAATGATTGTTGTAAAAACTTTTGCTAAATTTTATTAAAATAATATTATTTTAAAATTAACACAGTATTGCACTAAATATAAATAAATATGTAGTTGTTTTTGATAAAGTGTTTATCGAGATAATTCATAAATATATTACAATAGCAATGGATAGGCAGATATTACTGATAAATGATATCTTAACGAATCATCTTTGAAAATGCTTAAATGCAATTTGAGGATCCTCCTGAAAAGATAAGGATTTTTTAATGATTATTTATAGGCTTATAGGTCAAATATCTTTATAGATTTACAGGCTAAATCATAATTTTGAGCTTTTATAAACTTTTATAGTATACAGTATTAAAATAGAAGAGTATTTGAACAAAAAAGCTGTATATAAAAAATTTATTTTCATTACAAGTTCTTAAGTTGCAAGATATTCGAAAATATAATAGTTAAAATTAAAGTTTTTAAGTCATTTCTTTCTTTGTATAAAGTAAATTTATTTCTACAATTGTTAAATCACAAATAATTCAACAGTTTATAATAACAGTTATTGAAAAATAATTTTATTAAGTATTTTATTTCAAATAACCTTCTAGTGTAATGTATAATTTCTATGTATCTTGTTTTACATTTTTAACAAAGAAATATGAAAAGAGGACAATTCTATTGGAAGTTGAAAGTCATTATTTCTTTACTCAGACATCTAATACAAAGCATTGTAAATCAGTAAACAAAGGCAATATATATTAATAATATATCTCTCTAATCTCTGTCTGTATCTCTATTCTCTCCCTCTCTGTATGTATATATATATATATATATATATATATATATATATATATATATATATATATATATCCATCAACTGACTTCACATGAACAAGTCACTACATTTATGACTGAGCATCACAAATGTGTTGCTAAGCCTTGCAGTCTCTGATCTGTTGTACTTCATATCGGTACTAGGGCACACCCACCACCCCCGCAGCCTAGTGTAATTGCTTAATGGCCGGGCACGAAGCATCATCCAATAATCGCATCCGTCAAACGTTCGTGCTAGAAAGAATATTTCCAGTCACGCTACTGTCAACCAAAAAGCTACTGTCGAAACACAGCCACTACTTATAGTCTATGGAAAGATATGTTTCGTGACACTACCTGGATCAACACCGGATGGTGATGGGTGGAGAGGTGGACACCTTTTCCACGCCCACTTCTTCATAAACGTCACATTAGTACAAAGCTTTCAATTGAAACTTCACCAGACAGTTACTGCTTTTTATTGTTTCCGAAACAACCGTAGGTTACTGTTACACATCGATGCATTTACTCATAAAACCCTTTTGTTACATTTCCTTTCTCATTAATAATTAATGAAACGTTTCATTTGCAACAAATAATAAAAGTATCTTTTACAGAGATTAGGAGATCAATTTCGAAAGGGTACATTTTCTTTAAGCAATTTATTTTCCCGATAATATGTTCAAAAACTGAAATCCACCTTGTATATTTCCGTAAAATTTTGAATTTTTAAAGGAAATATTCCTATATATATATATATATATATATATATATATATATATATATATATATATATATATATATATATATATATATATATATATATATATATATATATATATGTGTGTGTGTGTGTGTGTGTGTGTGTGTGTGTGTGTGTGTGTGTGTGTGTGTGTGTGTGTGTGTGTGTGTGTGTGTGTGTGTGTGTGTGTGTGTGTGTGTGTGTGTGTGTGTGTGTGTGTGTGTGTGTGTGTGTGTGTACTAATAGGTGCAATGAGCTTTTCTTATGTCATCATCTGCTGGTCACACGCTATATCTATTCTTAAGAATTAAATATTAAGGAGAGAAGAAATTTTGTCTAATGTCCTTAACAAATTACCAAACAGCTAATAAAACTATGTGATTATTTTTATACTGAAAACAATATGATAAAATCAAAATACGAAAGTAGTGACAGTGAATATCTAATATAAATAGATTTTAACATTTCTCTCTTTTTCTCAAGATTCAAAATTTTATGAACTGTGAACCAATTTAAGATATCATTCTAAACAAATGAATTTTTTTTGTTTATTTTTTAAAATTTTATGATTGAAAAGCCACACTGCTGAAAAATAACAAATTCGATACAGCTAAAATCCTGGAAATTAATGATATCTAGTATTTAGGCTCTGTCTGATGTTCTTTCACTTGCTATTATATATATTGTCTCAATAATGTCTCACGCTTGTTTTTAGTAGAAAATCTAGGAATAGATATATTCCGCATTATTTGACATGATTTAAAAGTACGTGGGGATATCATCTGTGTGTTTTTTAAGATGCATCTCAAACTGTAATCTTTTGGATATCTCCAGTGCAGTGTAGACGTCAGAATATAATCCAAAATAGCATAAATACATACAGTTTTACGCAAATTCTGGACTGTACTTTAAGGCTAACGAATTTGGAATATTCTTCTATCACTAAGCGCATGATAATTTTGAGTTACAATCAAATGACGAAGTCACACCTGAACTGGTATCCTACTCTCCATATCAACGCTACACAAGCAGAAGTATTTTAGACGTCACCGATTAATGTAGACACGTCTCCAACCAGCAACCTAATGAGGGTGGATATGGTCACCTTCTCAATTACTGCTCTCTCGGCAAGAGATGCTTCACCATTTTGATTTTACAGAAGCTACTGAGCCAGAAAAGCTCTCTAAAATATCATATGGATATTGAATTTTTGTATATTCTAATGCCCATTCTCTGGTGGGATGTGAATGAATGAAGAGATGGATATAAATCTCAGATTTGATCTAATCACTTGACCACGATTCGCAATCACGAGATTGTTGGCTAAACTTTGCTTTTTTGATTTACAAAAAAGTAATCCTCCCGTGTTGTAAATAATGAAATAAACTAATGATTCAATCAAACTAAGTGGTTAAAAGTATAGAAAATCTGAAAAACTGCACCAATAAAATCGTTTCTGTTAGCATAATATTAAAAGTTTTAATAGTTCACATAGCGACAGTATATGTATAATTTTAGAAATAACGTGACATACTAAAAAAAGGTTACTTACCGCTAGATTTTATGACTAGAACTTCCCGATAAAATATAATCGTAACTGTAACTTTTGACTTTCTAATTTATAATCATGTTGTGACAGCTTGTGTTGCGTTTCTTTGATGACTTTTATTTCTGCTATGAGTTATCTCTAAAATTCGCAAACATGACTATCAACAAGGAAGTCATATATTATGAAACAGGAAAGGGATTAAGATGTCTCAAGCTTATCTGTACTTTGTTACGATTTGAACTGTAGCCAACTGTTACGATAAAATCCATGGACAATGTACAAATTTAATATTCCCCATCATTATTAAATCCAACCAAGAATTGCGGGCATTTCTTATATTTTTCATATCATTGATAACATAGAATAACTTCTATTTTATTGAAATACTGCATCACAGAGTTGAATGGTAAATATGGAATTGAATTGATAATCAACAATCAAAAGTTCATAAAAAGTTATGTCTGCCAGTTATATATATAAAAGGTTACGTTATATTTATTTTTATGATACTTATTTTCAGTAGCAAATAGTAAATATAAGCGTTATAAAAAATTATCATAAAGTTTTTTTTTTTCAATAAGTACATATTCTTTTGGCTTTAATAGAATAAAAATTCTTATGAGTTTTTTTCACTTCCGGCTCGTAACTACTATTTTCTATCAATGAAAAATTCTTTTAAAAAGTAATACATGGTGAATTATATGCTTTATAATGATATAGTGTTACTAGGCTGTTAATAGTTTAGAATCAGAACGTCCATTTTTATTGCTTGACAGAGATAGAATTGAACATGTGAGCTTCCATTGCGAAAAACATATTCCTACAAATTAATCATGATAAGTTAAAGATAGTTATTTGTTGAATTCTTGTCCTCCTTTCTGCTATATGTTTCTGTTAATATGAAGAAATGTTACTAAAATCAACCTGTTACTTAACTTGCAAACACAGATTAAAGGAAATAAAGACATGGCGATCAGATTGGTACGCCATTTTATATCGTTCAGTTTTTTTATTAACTTAGGGACAAAAAATATAAGATGATATAGAAATGCTCTATCATCATGGTAATTTTGTTTCGTATTTGCTTTTGTTTATGTGGATTATACTATGCTGCTACATATTGTTATTCGAATTAATGTAATTAAATTCATTCACCAAAATAATTCAAGAGAATTATTTAAGCGATAATTTATTCATTTGCAATAATGGCAAAATTAAAGCTCTTTATTCATTTTATTTGGTATACCCTGAGTTTGAATTAAAACTTGTATTTTTCCAACATAAAAAGATCTTTAATTCACCGAAAGATACTAATACAGTAATACTCGTGTTGATATTCTTCAAATAAAGATTAATTTATTCAACCACTTAAAAGGTTAAAGTAAAAAAAGAAAGGAAATATAAAAATAGTGCGCAATCACCATTTCGAACTCGACTTTGACAAATGATTAACCTATAACTAACTGTTATCTGTCAGTTTGCAGACGCAGGACCAAGACGCGATTCATTATTCGGCGCTTATTTACACAGCTTGTAAAGAACAATTAAGATTTTTCCGCCAGACAACTAAACTCATTACGGGGGCTTTATTAACAATCGGGAAACACGACAACAAGATGGAAAAAAATATTAAAAAAGAATCGAATTTTCCGCTCAGGCTTGTGGAATAAAAAAAGCATTAATTAAACCGCTAAATGACACGAAAATCGAAGTTTTAGTTCCACAAAAGTGAAAGAAATATTGAGTCTAGTGATCGATACCGTTTTTTTAATCATTACTCTTTTTTTTCCAAGTTTTTCTTCATCTCTCTAATTCTGTCCGCAACGTGGTTGGGCGAGGGGTGAGAGTAATACGAATCAATAGAAGAATTAAGCACCGTTGGTAAGGTATTGGAAAAATATGGTTTTGCTTGATAGGTAGTGAAGATTCGCTGTAGATGGGGTGATCGCTGGAGTTGTTACAATTTTATCGAATGTTTTGATGAGTGCTCCGTGTGCGGTGTTGTAACAGATTCTTCCATTTAGTAGCAGTTTGATTATAGATGCAAAATTAAGCGCCAGGTGATGTTTTAATGTGTGATAATGATATCACACAAATATAATTTAAATATCAAATGATAAATGGGGAATTATGTTTACCTAGCATAAAATTAGGCACGTAACCAAATTTAAATATGCTCTGATATAAAAGTAAAATCTGATATATGCAATCGACGAATGTAATGCAGTTTAGTTAAATTACATTTGCCTTTTATATGATTTTATATTATCAATATATTCATTAGCAACTAGGGATACTTGTTAAAAATAACGCACATTATGTTTCTCATAGGTTTTACTGACAACGAACTGCAGATATTTATTATTGTTATCTCATGGATATATCTCCAAAATTCTTTCCAACTGAAAGATTATGTTATTAAAGTTTGACTTCTTTCGAATATTGGTATTAATTAATGCATTACCCCTGATTTTTACTTAAAAGAAAATATTAAAGATATTATGTGTGAATTTCTATTTATAAAGAAATTTGATTGTAACTTGCTATTTCACATGCCTGAATATATATATATATATATATATATATATATATATATATATATATATATATATATATATATATATATATATATATATATATATTCTAGCTCATATATTATCATCACTATTTAAAATAAAGCAAGTAAATATTTAAAATTACAATTAGCCATAATTTGATTGAATTCACAAGTGATGTAAGGGGCTTTAACTTATTAATTATTTATGTTATTTATTATTGGTAAAGCCCGGAGGCACAATAGTAGCTTTTCGCGTTTCCAAGGTGCAGGTTCGAGGTTTCATCCTCGGACAAAGCAAAGTCGACTCATCCTTTTTGTGGGTCGATAAAACTGTGTATCATGCATCCACGCTTTTTAAGGCTTGGTAACTAAACACTGGGGGTTACACGTCAGGCTGCCTACCTAACCGGGACAAAGGCTTTGCATCCCAAGATTCTCGATCATGAAAAAAAATATGGCCGCTGAAGGCCGTCAAATGAGTTGTTATGCCACTGAGTTTTTTTATATTTATAATTGGTAAATGATATGCAACAAGGAAGAAAATGCGATATAATAAATGGAAAATTTGTGAGAATGTCATTTTTTCTATAGAATAATGGGAGTTGAAATTCAGATGAAAATTATAGTTACCCAAGTCTGACTTTTGTCAGAAAAATAACCACGGAAGATAAAATATAATAAATTATGCAAGAAACATATTTGATATTAAAAGTTAAATCCTACTTATTCTGAAGAAGTGCTTATCACCCTAATCGAAAACTGATAAATTCGTTAAGTCACGCAAGTGCTTACAATCAGTGTTTCATATTTAGTCCTCAGTTTCTATAACTACAATTTATTAAATAACTAATTACTTACGTTTCCAATCTTCAAGGATCTCTTGCAACGAAATGCAAACATATTTATACCCACAACGAATAATAAAGTATTCTATTCTGATTTACTGATATTATTAATTATAATTTGCAAATATATATGTATGTATACATGGATATAAGTGTAGCTTGTATATATATATATATATATATATATATATATATATATATATATATATATATATATATATATATATATATATATATATATATATATATATATATATTTATATATAAGTCAGGGACAATAGAACTATAAGATAACTTGAGATACCATAAAATTTTATTGGCTTAAAAGTTTATCCCCCACTAGTAAATTAATTAATTAGATATTTTCAAATAATTTATAGCTGTGAAATTGTTTTAAGTAATATGTTTTATCCTATTATTTTTCATCGTATTATCAAATATTATTTTGTGATAATAAATTCGTATATACTGTTAAATACAGAAGGTAAAAGTTTATAAATTACATAAAATTTAAATGGACTTACTAACTAATAATATTATGAAATAAAAGGCACAGAATTATTCAGAAAATAGCAACTAATCGTGAAATATTAAATATTGAATTTTAGATGGGGATAAACCTATACTTTGTGAAAAAATAAATATTAATTCTCGTTAATTCTCGAAAAAGAAGATCTATCCTCTACCCAAAAATATAATTTATGATTTCCAATTTAGATGGTGTATTTATTATAAATAGTACATTTTCATTCCCGTGGTTTCTAAGGAGAAATTTTAAAAAGGATTATATATATATATATATATATATATATATATATATATATATATATATATATATATATATATATATATATATATATATATATATATATATATATATATATATATATATATATATATATATTAATTTTTCATTGTATGAAATAAATTTAAAATTATTAATGAATATAAAATAAATTAGATTTAAAACTATTAAGGCCACACTCTTGAGTTCAAATCATAAAAACGTTCAAAATACAGAATAACTTTTAAATAAAATTAAACATGTATTAAAAAATTTCCTAAAATAATTTAATAATTTGTCTTTTTATTAATATTAATAACTTTATTTGAGTATTTTTAAATTATTTCCGATTTTAAAACATTAAAAAATTAATATACTATATCTACTCAATTAACATCCTAAATTGTGTATTTATTCAAACTTTTTATCGCAATGGAATAAATATTTTAATTTTTTGAAATATTAGTAATAGCATGAAGATCTTAAAACATAATCCCATCAATTTTAATTTTTATACAGCCGTGCATCTATTGCAGTTGCATAATTTCAGCACAATTTACAAAATCTTCCTTCTAAAAAAGAATTTTAAAACTAATTTTCACTCATAAAGTTCTTGCTCTAGCTGTAAGAATAAAATTTTTAAAATTCATCTTGAGAATTTTTAATTCAAATATTTTTGAAATAAGAAAACAAATTCAAAGAAAAAGAGAAAACTCACCCAATTTTCATATGCAGCGAATATTTTTTCAAAATAAAATAGGTTTTTAACTATTCTCCTATTTTTCAATATTATTTATTATTATCTTTGATAAGTAGTTTTCGATTTTGTACTTAAATATCTTTCTCACATTTCCACGATACACATTAATTTTCTTGTTTAATAATACGTTCGACTGCATTTTTACAAAAAAGAAAAAAAACCTTATTAAATGTAAAATGTTCTAATGCATTTTTTTAAGAATTAAAAACGTGATTCTGCAGTAAAAAGCTTTTTTTAGTTTTATTTTTTTTCAGTTCTGCTCGAAATGATGTCAAATTCAATCTGTTTTAAGCAAATTTATTCGAGAAGCAGAAAAGTATTAGAAATGTTCTGAAAATGTTTTTAACAGTTCCGGGATTTCGATGAAAACTGCATGAAAAAACTATGTTATTATCAATTATATTACAAACTTACTTGAGGATCTTGTCAATATTAATATTAATTTTATTCAAAAAATTTCAAATTTTGTGCTTAATTTACGTCCGTTTATTTATTAAACGTTATAAGTTATTTTTTAACTGAAAAATAATTAATAACATTAATTTTAACTTTTATAAAAATATTTGTGAAATATGAATTAAATATAAGTAATTTTTGTCGACAGAAATACAAAAATAGTTGCAAATTTATGCTGGTTCTTTTTAAGAATATTCAGAATGTTTATTAATATTTTTTCGTGTAATGAAATGTGCAAATATTAAACTTAATTTATTCACAACAAATATTAAAATATTTTAATAAAACAATAAAATTTTTTGAGATTATCGCAAAATATTAATGGCTAATCTTTGGACATTTTTACTTTACTTTAGAAACAAACTTTTGCATTCTTACTTTTAAATAAAACATTCTAAATATTACAAATCAGTGGATCATTAGTTGGAATCATTCCTTATACACTTTTATAATTATTCATATTAATTTCTCAAGATTTGAAGAGTAAAGTTTTTAATCGTTTGTAGAACTATAAAACAAACTGTAGAACTTTACGATAAAATTTACAGATGAGGAATTTCCTGCAAAACTGTGAAAATATAAAGTTATTCTACTAGATTGAGGGGCAACTTAATTGTTTTAGGATTGCATCCCAATCCGTAAAGCAAAATATATTGCTTTAATAGCATACAAATATAAAATTGAAAAGAGTAATTTTACTTGCAAGATATGATTCTGTTTTATGAAAATTAAAAATAAATGAACTATAATTTTATATTATTCATTTAAAATCATTCTAATCTGTTTATTTATATCATAAAATTTAAAAACAATGTTATAATTTTTCAGAAAATTAATGTGTTTAATAGAATTTATTACAAAACTAATTTGAAAATATATTTTCTTATTACTATTATAAGTAAGAAAATATATTTATTGAAAATATATTTTCTTCCTATTGGGAATATAAAGTTAATTTTAATTATTACTAACATGTCATAGAAAAATAGCTCTTGAACAGTTTTTCTGTAATATTGAAAAATGAACTATTTTAGAGTAAAACTATCTCTAAATAAAATATAATTGTACTGTTCATTCTTTCTCACTGTATATATATATATATATATATATATATATGTGTGTGTGTGTGTGTGTGTGTGTGTGTTCACTTAAACTGTTTTGCGTTACATCTTGTCGTTCTAGTTAAAAATATTCTAATATAGACTGAACATTGCTTACGATTTGATTAAACCTTAGTTAAGAAATTTTATTCATTTAATAAGTACATATCAATAATAGAAAAAAAAACTGTATCTTCTCTTAAAACTATATTATTTATGTAAAGCTGTTTTTAGAAAAACTAATAATGCTTCCTAAATTTTGAACGATGTACAAATGTTTCATTAAAGGTTCCCTAATTTTCCGTTGAAGTAAATTGGAAAAAAGGATTGGTAAAATAAAAAATGTATATTTATAACTGAAGTTATAAAAATATCAATTAAATTTTCAAAATTAGTTATAAAAGTTGCTGATAGGTGTCCTTCCATGTTATCACACTTTGTCTCTACTGACTATTTGCACAGAGTCTTATTTCTTTTTATAGCTTATTTTTCAAACATTATAATGAGACTAGAACATGCTGTTCCATTTTCCAACAATATTTCAAGCAAATTTTAACAATTTAATTTTGACAAGATAGAATGAAGCTTCATATTCTTAATTTATATAATTATTAAAATTTATAAATACTAAAATTTTCACTCAAACATTATTGATTTCACTCTCCACCGATCACCTCATTGCTAGTTAATTCAGTATAAAAGTAAAAAGCTCTTTGCGAAACATTCCAATTTCACTGATGGTAATTGAATTTCATTGGTAAATAGTGTCGCAATCAACATAATTTATAATTAATTTTGATTCGCATCAGGTTTTTAAAAAGTATCTTGATTTACTACATTTCTAATGTCATTTTCCCATAAATTATTTTTTTGAAGTTATTTTATTTCAATATAGATTGAAAGTTTCACATTTCATCAATGATAAACTATTATAATCTTGAAAATACTTATTTTTAAAAGCCATAAAAATAAGGCAAAGTTCACATATCTTCTAAAAGTAGATTACACTTTATTAAAACAAAACAAAAAAAACATCAGATATAGGAATCATCGTTGATTTTCATGAGAAAAACATTGTTCACTAATGAAAATATGTATTGACAACAATTTTTCTAGTAAAACAGATTCAGAAAAAATTATTATCGCAACTGAAAAGTTCTGTTACCACTTTCTTTCCGTCAACGATTTCTATCTAGATTCCGTGTCGAAAAATTAGTCCAAGTGATAAGAGAAAGTGAATGAGAATATTCATTCAGGAAACATAGCATACCCTGTGTCACACGAGTTATTTTCACTCCGTCTTATCTGAGGCGTTGTTTTAACAAAGTACATGTAAGTGTTAAAGTTGTTGATGTGTTGAGTCGACAACCAACCCTTGGAACCTCTTTGTTGCTGACTGATACACTCATTAAGAAATATCATAATAAAGAAAACTTTGTTTAGGATTTTCTTAAGTTGAAGGCAATTTTTATTCATGGGTATCATATTTGAAAAGAATATTGCGTATATTATGACATAGCAAATTTGATTTAGTTCACAAATGAATTAGTTTCACTTTTCTTTTAATAAATTAGTTCAAGAAAAGGAAGTATATATAATAAGAAAAAGGTGGATTTGGAGGCATCAGAAGCTTGAGATAAAAGAGGTTTCTCATTTTAAGGCACTCTTAAAGAATAAATTTCTTTTAGTTTATACAGACAATTAAAGTTCTAGAAGCTTTGAAAAGAAGATAAATTTCTCATTTTCTTTAGGACTCAATTTTTTACTAGACACTTAATATTTCTAGTGTAGCATAAAATATTCTCATAAATAAATATTGATAAATGCAGAGAAGTTATTTTTAAATGTAATCTTATTTCCATTTGTTATTGTAGCAATTTGTAATCGTTTAATTGTGTAAGGCAAATTTCTTACTTCCTTAAATTAGCAATTATATTTCTTAAAAAAAAATGATTTTCGGCAAAAGCTTTCTGAGTTTGTGGCTTCGGCTTTAACTATTGAATTTAGATTTTTTTTTTTTTTTAAAGTTACGTAGGTCAAATCTGTTTTGCAAAATAAATGTGCTAATCAGTGTGCCACTTCCAACTGATCTTAATTTTGACTCGAAACTTTTTATCAAACTTAATTTTATGAACACATTTTTTTGCTTAAATTAACTGTTAAAATGAAAAGAAAAATCGAAAAAATATTTTGCCAGAATTCACAAAAATTGGTACATTAAAAAACTTAAGAATGTTTTTCAAATCAAAGTAATCACCATTTGGCATGGCAGATTTGTTGTATATCAAATCAAATTTTTGTCTGCATAATCCAATAACTTTCATTTTTTAGCATAAGCCCATTAAATGCATACTTCATCGGAAATCCGAATGGAAAAATAAGTTTGATTTAATTAATCAGTTTTACTTGTTGAATTAATTATCTAATCATTTAAAACAAATATAATACTTAATTTGAAAAATCTGTCAACATATCGTCAAATTCTCTACCAAATATTAGGTTAAAAAAATTATATCAAAATTACTACTATATGGTTTCGAGGTAATAAAATTAATTCAAAATTACTACTATATGGCTCAGAGGTACAAAAAAACTAATTCAAAATCATATAGTTAAAGAATTGATTCAAAATTACAACTATATTATTTAAAGTTAAATTTATTTGAGTTTAAAATTTAAGTTTTCCTATGCCTAACTATGAGGATTATTAATCGGAAAAAGTTTTATACAGAAATAGATTTATTTCGATTATACTTCCTAAAAAATGATTCTTTTATTTAACTTAATAAAATCAAATTTTTAAATTGGAGCCATAATTACACAAGATGTACATTACTCAAGCATTGAGAAATGGTTTTACACTTTTAAATATGCACTATTAAATTAAAGGATTAATAAATAATTTATTAATATATAAATCACGTGTATGATGTATGAATTTGCCCTGTGTGAAAATGTGTCGCATAAAATGTATTATTTTAAAGTCAGTCTCAAAGTACATGATAAAATAATTTAATTAAATTTATAAACATGAATAAATTCCTCAATAAAATAAAGTATACAGTTTGCAAGAAAAAAATGGCCCATCTAAATGTAATTTTATTTATAAAAGGGGGAAGAGAGCTAATTCAAGAGAAGCATTAGAATTTGAATAGGTTCGATATTTTTCTGAATGATGAAAGGTGCGGTTAAACTTAAAAAAATAATTTAGATTAAAATAATTTACTTTTTTGCAATTTAAAAAGTGGCTCCAATCAAAGAATAGTAATCAACACTTATATCTGGTTTCCTTTCGTACATTTTTATATTCATTGTAAGTTTTTAAGGAAATAATTAACAAGATAATGAAAAAAGTTCTCCCGCTCCATTCAATTACGATGCCATTTGAAGCTATTTTAATTTATTTTCTAATTAAAGAGTCTTTTTTTTATTTCGGAACGACAAATGAAAATAAAAGTTCAAATTTAAATTAATACTTTTATTTTTTAAGAACAAATGTAATGTATTTTTCTAGGATTTTAACTAAAAATCAAGTATGAAATTTTTATGTATACGTTCATATATATATATATATATATATATATATATATATATATATATATATATATATATATATATATATATATATATATATATATATATATATATATATATATATAATTTATATATATATATATATATATATATATATATATATATATATATTTATATATATATATATATATATAATTTAATTTTGGATCTAATTTAAACTCCTATAAATAAATATTTTTTATATTAGTAATTAATCCATCCTCTTTTACGTAAAATTATATGTTATTCATTTTAACGACAATAACTGCAATTAATTAATTGAATAAATTAAATTAATATAAGTTTCTATTGTAAACTATTTCCCACTATTTTAAATTTATTCAGTTAAAAAGTTACATATGTTATGAAATTATTTATTTTTATTTATTTAATTATTTACATTATTAAGTAGAAATTTTTTTTAAAGATAAATTTTTAGTGAATTTTATTTTGCTTGAGTATATAATATGTAATCTTTAAATTTAGAATAGAAATTACTTTTTAAATTTGTATTACTTTCATCGAGTATTTGATGTACAATTCTGTACTCCTCTCTCTCTCTCTCTCTCGCATGACAAATACCAAAAATTACTTTCATCAAAAAAATTAGTGAAATATTAAAAATACTTTGTTATTATGAACTAATTAACTTATGAAATATGCAAAAATAACTTTATTATAAAAAATAAATTATTTGAAAAGCTTCAAAAAGCACTTATTATATGAAAACTTAAAAATAATACTCAATTATTTGTGCAGAATGTATGTTTCAATAACTATAGTTCGAGATTTTAATGATTAGGAATTTTAAATTCAAAGCACTCTTTTCTCTGAAAATACCTAACCAGTTTAATTCAAAAATTAAAAACACAGTTTTAATAAATTATGTAAGACTTATCAAACTAGTTTTTAAACTGTTTGAAATGTTTCTTAAACTTATTTTTGGAAGTTATAAGAATTTTAAATTTATGATGAAAGCTTAAATTTTTACTCTATATTAATTTTCTCCTATGTTATTAAATAATAATAGTAATAATATAGAGGGAAAATCAAAGCTTTCATCATAAATTTTAAATTCTTATAACTTTTAAAAATAGTTTTAATTATAACTATTGAATTAATTATTATTAAATAATAATATTTCATTCAATACAAGCATAAAAATCAAAACAAATTTCAATGTGTGTAACTATTGAACTTATGCCTAAATACATATTATGTAGTGTCACGATTTTTCAGTATTACACAGGCTCCGTTTATTCTTTTCAGAGAAGCATTTATTTTTACTTGATATTGTGTGTGCACCATATTTATATTGCACATATTTAATAAATGATATAATACAATATTAAATAATTAATTATAATTAACTTGGTATATTTTTTAATAAAAAGATAATGAGTAAATGCTAACTATAAATGTACAACTTAAGAATTTTATCTGCTTATTCAAAAGTATAAAATTTTAGCTTTAAGTTGCATAATAGAGATTTCTTTCAATACTTTAAAAAATATGATAATACGCTCGAATTAATATTTGTGGCATAATTCTATTTTTGATGTCAAATATATGATTAATTAATTTCAAATTTGTAAGAAAATCATTTGGATTTTGTTAACACTATTTATTATCGATGAAATTAATTAAATAAATTTTAGAGAATAATGCATTCATTATTTTAATAAAAATGCAAAAAGATTTAAAACATATAGTATTATTTAAAAAATAAATTTCGTGAATAATTAAATTATTAGAAATATTTAATGTAAAAGACCAACAAGAATCAACAGATAATTTTTTTAAAGTAAGAAATTGAACTTTATTTTTATCACAGTTAATCTATGAAAGCTTAATTTTAATTATTTTTAAAGACAACGCATGTTAAAAATGAGCACCTTTAAGGTAATTTATATTCATTAAAGTTCCGAATAACCATTAAAGACGCTCAAATTTCTTTAATTTCTTAGAGTTTCTTCAATCAATACCAGCGGCCATATTTGATGTTACGTATCATTTAGATAGCAATCGCTTTTAATTCGTATGCATAAATTAACTCTAAACATTTTAATTAAAAATGATTCGCTTCTCATGAAATAATATTTCCCTTATAGAACTGGCGTGTATAAAAGTAAGAAAAATTAGTATTCGAATGAATTTCTCAGAAATGAATTTATGCATAGTTTAATTTTAAAAAAGTATCTTGTTACATTGTAGTTTATGAAGTGCAAAAGAGATGCTATAAAAATCAAAGTGGATTTGGTATTACGGCTTTTTTATATAAATCATTAAATAAAGTAAATTTTATTCGGTTTTATTTCTGCACAGAAAATAATTTAATGTGGTGACAAAAATATGCATTCGTTAAGATTTTTAGATAAGTAAAAAGTTGACGCTTATCTATAAAGAAATGCATACAAGCCTTACCGTTCACAGCATCAGCAACAAGTGAGGAGCGCCAAAAAGTGAGCAAGGAGGGAAAAAAAACCAGTTACACCGAAGAAAATCCGCACACAAATAGTATATAGACTATATTTCTTTTCCCACTTACGAATATCCAGAAACACCTTTCTCAAGAAGCAAATATAATCCACGTCTTACAGAGTCACGCACCGACAACGTGATGAAAGAAAGAAAAAAAGCACGCGCACCAAGATAAGTGGAAGTTGAAAAAAAAAGAGGAATAAATAAAGGTAAATCGAATCACATCCTCCTGATCCCGGTCTTCTTTTTTAGCCCGAAACTTCTCACTCGCATCCCGGAGAATGATGCTTACGGAGCCGCATCTCTCGATAGACTGGAAGGGAAAAGAACGACACGGTGATCTCGCGGAGAGATCGAATGGTCGGGGAGGGAGGGCGGGGGGTTGTGGGTGTTGCTCGGTGCTCCCCCCACGCCCTCTGGAGGGCATCGTTCGCCCGATAGAAATCAATCAATACAGCTACTAACCCCCCCGCACCCCTCGACTCCCACTGGTGTCATGTATGTCGGCGTTATGATGAGTGTGGGGTATGTGTAGTTGTGTGCGAATCCGTCACAATTATTTCGTCTGCTGAAACTCTCGAGGAAGGGGTACGGGGGCTGCTAAATAGGGGTGGGCGCAAATCTGTGAGGGTGGGGTAGTATGTTTTTTTAATGATGGCTTTGCTTGTTAAGGGGAGAGATTTTTATTTTTGTCTTTGAGTTCATTACGGTTGCGGATTGATGTTAAGGTAAGGGCATGATGGATTTCACTTGGCTGCCACGACTTTGGTTTCCCGATTTATTTAAATTAACGAAGACTTGATTGATTGCTATAATAAATTAGGAACTTGATATTCTTAAAAAATTCAATATTACTTCATAAGAAAAGTAATCTATTAATAAAGTAAAATTAATTTCCTAAAAAAAATCAGAAATTTTTTAGGTTGCATAAATGAATAAGTGAAAAATTATAAATATGCTCAAAGAAATAATTGCTATTAAACTTCTATCCATATAATGGGAGATGAAATTAATACAAGAAGAAGTTATAGGTTATTTATATATATTCATAAACGAAGAATAATTTGAAGCAAGTATGTGCTCAAAGATTAAATTTTAATAAAAATTACGTAAATGTACATAGATTATATTTATTTCTGACGAAAGATTTTCACTTAAATAGTATTATAAAAAAGAGAAGCTTTTTTTACTTTTTGTAATTATTTTCATTGATATAAATTAATAAGTACTTCTATGCTAAATAACTGAACGTTTCCAAATGGAAAATGATACTTCATTGAAAACAGTATTTTTTAATATTTTATGAAACGTGATATTCATCAGAATTTATTTTGTTTTGTTACATTGTTTTGCTATATTGCTAGTAATTGAGGAAAAAAGACGCATAAGGTGATGAAAGAAATGTACTCACAAATCTTCCTTCAAGGAAGTAAGCATAAATAAAATGTCAATGACATTACGGCGTTCTATTTAGGAAATAAAATTTTAAATTGGATGTAATTAATTGTATGATTATAATAAGAACATCGAAATACAAATTTGATTAATCTATTAATTGCTTGGTTGAATTCAAAGTTAATATTTTATCACTTGAATATAATGTATTTTCTGATATTAAAATTAAGGTAAAATGAATTTCAGAAGATATTAATTTGAATGAAAGAAGCGTATTATTATTTACCATATAAAATTCTGATTTTTTTTAAAACAAATTATTGGCGAGTATGTGATTTATTTGCAAGAAATGTTTCATGATTGATAATGCCATTTTTACTATTGAAAATATTAATTTTGTGAATTTATTGAATATTTACTTTATAAATGTAATTTATCAGTAATATTAATAATTTAATGAATTGTTTTACATGGCATATTCACTTTATTTATTCAAAAGAATGCTTAAAATAATATGTTTGCTTTGATTGTCCCGCGGTAATCACTTTTATAGACAAGTACTATTTGGATGATGACCTTAAATACAGATTAAATACAGAGATGTGGATTTCCAATCACAGTAAATATCTCTCTCCAAAGGGAGAATTGAACTCATGAATTCCTGAGGTGAGAGCTAACCATTCACTTGCTTTCCGAAAAAGTTTAGGGTAAAATTTAAATTTACTGTATGGATACAGAAAAATAATATTGTTTCAAAATTTTTTTCTAACGGCGGGCACTTGGGTGACAAACCTTGTGCCACAACTAGGCAAGAAACTGCTACTCATTTGTCGTTACCCTGGGGGTACCTGTGAACCAAGTCACGGAGGAGATTAGCGTTGCCCAAGCCATACCACCACAAACCCGTTTATAGGGTGGGCCACGTTCCCACATCATCACAGAAGAAAGGACAGAGAAACACAGAGAGAACAGCGAAAGAAAGTAACATCCATACCCAAACGGGGATTCGAACCCGGGACCCACAGCTCAGGACTCAGGAACGCTAACCATTCAGCCATCGGTCGGTTGGTGTTTCAAAATAGTGTTTCTTAAAATGCATATAGAGAAAAAATATATTCGAACATTAGTATTAATTATTTCATTAATCCATTTTAAAGATTACAAATAAATATACCGTTGAAATTACACCTTTTAGAAAACAATATAAAATCAATAAAAATTGGAATCGTTTTAAGTTTAAAGACGGATCTATTAAAACAAGTGCTTGTAATAAATTTTTTTTCAATTTCTATTAGAAAAGTTATTTCACATATATTTACCCAAAAATTTATTTATCAGCAGTCCCGTGTCTTATTAGGCAATCTTAAATCTTCTCAGCAATATCTTGGAGTTCACAGTGTTAGATGTGCAAACTTCACAATGTAAGGTTCTGAGTTCGATTCTTTCTACTGTTAAACAATGGGAGATGAGTTTTGCGCTTCTGAATTCTACATGAATATATGCTACAGTAGTCTCTTTTAGAGTTTTCCGGGTTTTTCCTTTGTTCTTGGAAAATAAAAGCGCACGCGTGCAGAGTGACAACATTCGGCTGTTAGATTTCCCGAGATTGAGTACCACATTCCTTCTTCTTATGATTAATTTCTGAAATTTTATTTCAGTATATCGGGAGTTTCGCTATTTACTCTAGTGAATCCCCAAGTATATAATTTAAAATTAATGTCGGTAGCTTCCAATTATTTTGACATTCCTGAAATATTAACTATAATAGTGTCTGGTACAAGATGTCTCAATGATTTCAGTAATTATAGGTGTACCGATCCCGTGATTTTGAAGTATTGATCTTAATCCTTTTTTTAAACCGAAGTCATTCGAGACTCAACTGAAACATCATTCATTAGGTTCTTATTTTATTCATCAATTTTAAATGCTAAGCATTCGATACCTACAATACCGAATGGTTAGTATTATATTTGCACTACTGACAACCGATGGCTGAGTGGTTAGCTTTCCTGACTCTTGAGCTGTGGATCCCGGGCTCAAATCCCGGTTCAGGCATGGATGTTACTTTCTCTCTGCGTTTCTCTGTCCTTTCTTCTCTGATTATCTATGAATGAGGCCCATTCTATAAACAGTAGCAGTTTCCGTCCTTGTGGCGAAAGGTTGGTCATCCAAGTGCCCGCTGTTTAAGAAGATGTTTGCACTACTATGTTTCTTACGCGTGTATCGTTTTACGTAAATATACTTAGCAAAGGTTGTTTCTTGAATTTCCTTTCTAATATTTATCCCTAATTTATCTGTTTGATGGTTAAATTATTACAATCCGTTCCTGGCTGCCTTTTTCTCTCAACCAAAGTTGCTAAATTTTAAACTATGATCAAATAATTAGTTCGATAAATGAAATGGCACTTCTCTCTTTTTTATATACCTATTTCTATATTTATCTTCAATAAACCTTATGATAAATTAACGTACATAAATCCACTGAACATATGGTCATCGATTGGGTTAAGTATAGAACCTTCTGATTGCTGAGCACAAGAGTATCTGTTTTCTCAACCAGGCTACTGTGCGAATGATAAGACATCATCAGAAGAGATAATAAATTTTAATATTGTCCTTAATAACCCTTTATATTAAGTTGTAAAAAATGTCGGATTTCTAGTTTTAAAATACAATAAATTTTAAGAAATCACATTCATATTCCTAGAATATTTGCCATTAAGGTACATACCGAAGGATAATAATTAAAGCAAAATATTTTTATTGATCTACCATTAAACTTGAGAATGTTTTTTTTACCAAAAATCAAGTTCTTGTCTCAAGCAATAATTAAATTTCATTATTTTACTTTTTTACTTTTTTCGTTGTTCCCATGAAACATTGTACACCATTTTATATTTATTTCACCGTAATGAGATAAAATGAAGCAATGCATGTAAGAAGGCCAAACTCGATATTCAATATTTCGAAAGCACACGAAATACATAGCTCGGAATTTTTCTTAGATTTCATCAAAATCTGGATAATTACATTAAATATTTTAGTTTTTTAATTCCATTTCCTCTATTTAGAAGATAGTTAAGAGCTCCAGTGGCTCAGTAGCTTCACGCCGCTTCCCGTAAGCTCAGCAAAGTGAAGCATCATTTGCCGCGGGCAGTGGTTGGGAGGGTGACCACGGTGTACTCTCCTTCACTGGGTTACTGGAACTCCGTGGGTTGGGGACGTGTCCACGTTAATATGTGACGTCCAAAGTCCTTCCGCTGGTGTGGCGTGGATGTGGAGAGGAGGGTGCCAGCTCAGGTGTGGCCTCGTCCCCTGACCGTGGTTCAAAATTACGAGGCACCTTAATAGAGCAAAATCGTACTTTCACCTTCGTGGAGCTCTGATCCAAACGAAAGACGCTCTCTATCGACTTAATTCGCACTGCCAAAGGCATAGCGAGCCAGGCTTGTCCAAGTGTTATAAACAACAACAACAACAGCAGACGATAGTTATAAGCATTTTTATATTTGTAGTTAAACCTTCGAAAGAATAGAATCATAAGCGAGATTCTTCGTCCAAGGCATGACGAACTACACAGGATGAATTGATGTTTACGTCATAGAAGAAATTATAAACTGTTCATTTGCGTAATTTATCTTGCGAAGTAATAAATGGCACATGAATAAAATTTTATTTAAATTCCTTAAAAAGTTTAGAACCCCACTACTTGCATACTTTTTACACGATTTTTAACTAATTTTGAAAGCGAAACTTTTAATAAGCGTAGTTAATCTCAGGAATTAATTAAAAATATGTACACCAAATTTTACTCAAATCTACTAAAATGGTTAAAACAACATTTACATTAACTCCATTTACCTCACTTTTGGAAGGATTTAATTTATTTATAAGCATACTCCATTTAGATAATTGTATAAACACATGTTTCAAACTTCACGTAAATCTGTTCGTAGGTTCTTGACTAGTGTACCGTTATTTTTCTTTATCGTTTATTTTTATTCGTTAATACACGTTCTAATAATTTTTTAATAGCACAGTTAATTTTTTTATATTATATAAATAATATAATTCAAATAAAATATGGATTTTTTAAAAATGTGTAGAACTATTTTTGATTTAAACGATCATTTAATTTACTTGTTAATAATTTATGCTTGTATAAAAATAATAAGGTTAATTACTATAATTCCTTTACACATTTATAAGACAAAATTGGTTAAAATGTATTTATTTTGAGCAAAAGCTACATAATAATTTTGGACTTTGCTAGAAAGTCTGAAATACAATTATAAGAATAATTGCAGTCATGATAAAGATAACTATGTATTCTTTTCTTTCAAGATCTAAAATTTGACCCGGAAAAATGAAATAAAATGGAAGACAGTAAGCTTTGGCTTTACCAATTTTACAAGTCTTTAAAATATGCGATTCTTTTCAGATTTAACATTATAATTGTTTATTTACTTGTGAACGCAAAGTATATTTATTTATTACTTGGTAAAATATTATAATAGAAAAATTATAAATAATTTTTGCAAAAGCCCTATTATTTTAATCAGTTTGTTATGTCAATAAGTGTTTTCATCGTTAGTTATGTAAAATCATTGAAATAAAGAGGGAAAATATGAAGTGAAGAGAGAATCATAGATATGAGAGAGAAAGTCTTAACTATATATATATATATATATATATATATATATATATATATATATATATATATATATATATATATATATATATATATATATATATATATATATAAATGTTTCTATATAAATAAAATTATATTCGTTTAGATTTTATGCGGGTTGAAGGGAGAATGGCTGCTTAATAATGTGATATTAATATTTGAATATCCGACCCTGAGTAACTTAAAATCAAAATTATGTTTCATTCCGAAATTTCCTTTACAACATTAATAGTTGATGTAAAACATATATTTAACTCTGATTTTAACATTATTAGAATTATTTATGTCGTAATGCAATTAATTTAAGTGACGTAATTGTTAGCTTCAGAATTCTTCTGCCTTCAAGGAAGAAGCGCGTGGTACGTTACCTCTTTTTAAAATTGCCCTTAATGGGTTAGCCCTGGCAGTAGCGAAAAATAGTGTTCAGCATTGTGATTCACTCTTTCTCGTTTTTTTAATAATGGTATTTATTTGTTTTATTCACTTTTAGAAAAAGTATTGTGTTTTTGTTCTGAGAATGCATTTTCACCTTTCCCATTATGCCGTCTGAAGAATTGGACTGGCAAGACGATGAAAAATGTCTTAACTTTTAACATCTGATAACTTAACTAAAGAGAATTTTCGATCATTATACACCACATTCGATTTGATTTTCTCTAATCTATATATGAAATTTAATTTCGTGATAAAAAAAATTTGTTTTGAGATTTTTAATAAATTGTTTTTAAATGTGTATACGCGTTTATATATATATATATATATATATATATATATATATATATATGTGTGTGTGTTTGTGTGTGTGTGTGTTTGTGTGTGTGTGTTAAGCTGCAGAATTTATATTTTTACATTTAAATTAAAAAATTTCAGTTAGAAGTTTTTTTAAAACATTTTAAATTTTGTTTATTATGACATGTGATATAATAATGCCTATTCAGCTTTTTTTCATTGCATTAATTAAAAAATTTGTCTTTTCAGTTGAAAATGAGGTGGGATCCCCGAAATTTAGGTATAGTTTCTGTCCTGATGATATCTAAACAGAGTTAGCTTGAGATAAGTCAGATGTCGAATACAATTTCATTGAACCAGATACAAAACTGTTTAATAGGAATGTAGCGAAGATAGCATGTATATTCAACCAGCCTTTTCAAAAGACAAACCGAATTATAGATTAATGGTCACTGCTCTGGTCTTCAGTGCAAGAATTCTTGGGTTTGACTCTCATCATGGGCGTGGCTGTTTGTAGTACATAGACATTCTCTTCTAAATTTATGTTCACAGGTCTAATTAGATCTCTCAATCGCATATTCAAAATTTAAATTGTGAGTCCAAGTAAAACTTGTTAATAATTGATCTTAAACCGAGATCAGTCAAAAAATAAATCTTTTCAAGACAAATTTTACGATACGAGCTTCATACTATACACTTTCAAATGATGAAAAAATGTGCTTTGATGAACTAAATAAAGCAAATTTGCATTAAAATTTACTTCACATATGTAATAGTTTTTAAGATTGAATTATTAAGCATTCTCATTTCACTTTTCGAAATTGGAGAGAATGGAACATTTCATAAAAATTTGGCATTTGTTACTATAACTAAAAGGAAATGCCTAAGTATGCTTTACCGCTTAGCATAATTCTAATTTTCAAACCATGCTTTCAGTTTTTTTGATTTAATTACATTATGTAACTTTATATAGTAAAATTTTTGCATAAAGTAATATTTTTGTAACTGTTTTAACTATTTTGTGATTATAAGTTAATCTTAATGAATAAATTTTGTGATTTAAAATTTTTTTCTTCAGTAAATTTTAAAGAAAGAAACATGAAATTTTTTTAATAAAAATATGTAAAGATGAATTTAAATTCAAGAATTTCTGATTCTTAAAAAAGTTAGATTTGAATTAATTACTTTAATGACATTTTTCCCTGCTTTTGTAATTTGATTCTAGATTTAAAAGTCTTCAATTCTCACTTGAATTATCGTTTATTGACATTACTATTTTTATCGACATTCAACAAATATGAATTTTAAAAAATTAACATTTTTAATTTCGATTAAATTTATTAAAATTTTAAATTTTAAAACAATTCATTGCGCAGAGATTGATTTATTGTTTTAAATAGTAACATAGAATGAACCCAGAATATGTTTTTGTCTTCATAAAATACCCAGAAATAATAAATTAGCTTTTTTAATTTGTAAATTTGTCTTTTTTCACGAAAATTCTCTGAAGTTAAAATGAAATGCATCTGTTATAAATTGCTAGTGATAAATGAGAATAATTCAAATAAAAAAGTAGTCACTTAAAATATAAATATATTTCCTTTGCAATTTAAATATTTATGAAATAATTTAAAAAGATATATTTAATATTTATATATATATAATATAATTATAAACATTAAATGTGTCTTTTTTAGAATATATAAATAATTATTTTTGAAAATTTTTCTAATGTTTTATACATAATTTTCATCTGTAACGTTCGATTTCTTTTAAAGTTTCAATAACGTCTAATGTAAAGTAATAATGTCTCAATATTTTTGTTTTATTTTTAAATAAAAATATTTAAACGGTAAAAAAATTAAGAATCTTTCATCTTCAAAATATTTATGTTATATTAGACATCTTTTGAGATTTTACTACTTTTTTGATAATTTTCTAGATTTATTATTTTTTATGACGCTATTATGATATTATTTAAAATATTTGTATAGTAAGTTAAAACAAAATTATATTTTACTCAGTTATATAACAAATTTTAAATTCTTTCGATCAGTCATCAATGTTAATGGTTTCTATGGCTTTATACCAATTTAGTCTTTTTTTCATGTCTTAGACTGACAATCCTTTGCGTCTCCAGTTATAAACATAGACTAAAGAGATTCTTTTTCAAGCAGTTAACAACATAGTGTTTTAACGATGAAAGTTTTTTCTTAAAAGAATTGCATCATTTTACCCATCTTTAGAAGCCTGTTAAGTTTCTCATCTGCCCCCCCCTCCTTGTTTGAGAAAGCTGAAACTTTAACCACTCTAAAAGACGAGTTTGAAGAGTTGAGTTATACACAAAAAAAGAACATTTTTACACCGTGCTATGTGCTCAATGGAAAAGACATTTCTTTTCTTAGCTTGGCGATCTACTATTTCGTCCTTCTCGCCAATAAACTTCTCGGGTTACTTTGATTTGGGTTATTAGAGGGACAGAGTGATAGAAGATAGAAAATTGTCGGGAAGAGAATATCTACAAAGTAAAGTTCCAGTTATATACAATGAAATAGTTCGCATCTGAAACATTACGTAACATTCAACTAAAAATAACTCATAATAGTTTATTTTGTACTATATATATTTTGTACTATATGTTATATAGTACTAAAAATAACTCATAATAGTTATTAAAAATAACTCATAATAGTTTATTTTCAAATATATTACTTATTCCCTCTTTTAATAATAAAAACTTATTAGTTTTTATTATTAAAGAGGGAATAAATAATATATTTGAAAATTCTAGATCCTTTCTCATAACATAAATTATACATTGCCGAATTCGAATCTTATTTAGAGCATATTCAAATGCCAATTCTTAAATTGACACTGAAAATGTTTCAGGTGAAAATTAAATATAGAGCTACAAAGTTAAAAATATATTATTAATAATAGGAAAATATGTTAAAATCAAGCATAGGCGCATTCTAGATTTTGGTTAAATTAAGCTTTCCGCGTCCAGATATTAGTGGGTTTATATCACTATTCTTGTGTTGTTGTTGTTTGCATTGGTTCAACATACATGTTTTAAATTTCGTATTTCGTAACATACATTTTTTCAATTTCATTTTTTAAATTCGTATTTCCCTTGAATTATATAACGATCGTCTACAAAAATGATTGTGGTTTGAAAAGCCAAACTAAACAATGCTTGGTTTGATTAGTCATTCTGTAATCACTTTTTGCATTACTGGGGCTAATTCGTAAAGGACTTATAATTAAAATCTGATAATTTTAATAGTGACCGTAGTAGCCTGTTTAGTTAGGGCATCATTCTCGTTATCGGAAGGTAGTAAAATCGAATCACGACTTAATCGACGATCCGTCGTGTTCGCTAAAAGTGGGTGGAATACATTAAATATGTCTTAGTCGCAATGTCCTCCAAATGAAATGATACCTCTCTGGGTGGAAGGCCAACCCGAGACTTTTGGGGATTTGATACATGTTTTTAAAATATGAAGACTCACACCTGGCTGCTTTTATCTAACTGACTGAGGGCAAGGTACAGGGAAATAGGCTGGTTCAACAACAATATATAAGTGGGATTCCAATCGATGAAGTGCTGAACTAAAGAACATAGATATAGTCATTTTGATGCTAGGTCGGCATATTGATGAAAGTTTGTTGTGTTTGAATAAATTAACGTTCTAATGACGGTTATTGTTAAAAAATGTATATCAGTTTTAATATTTAATTATTTTTAGCTATTTTCATACAAATTATGGAGATAAAATTAGTTTCAAGTCAATTTTAAAATGAAATTTCTTCGAGAAATGTTATATATTTTAAGTATTTCATAACCCAAACAATGAATCAATTTATTGTATAAGTGGTTGTGTAAACAGAAATATTGTTTGTGTTATTCCAACAAATGTTATAATACAGTGATTGATACTAACTCAAGTAATGCCAAACTAGTTAAAGAATGTTCCTTACTCAGTGCGTGGGTTCGTATCACATTTTGACCATAAATTATTGTAGTAATTCGAAGGTTATTTTATACTCCATGTTTTTATTAAATTATTAATTGATCATGGTTCAAAACTGAATAGTGTTTGGTGCTAGAGAGATTCAACTCATTAATCTATCAGAATAGAAAAACTACTATAAAAAGTTTTAATTATTATGGCATATGGAATTATGAACTAAAAATCTTATGGGCAATGTAAATGAACCATATGTTTACATTAAGTAGAAATACATTATTAAATAAAGTAAATTAAATAACTTAAAAAATTGAATAAACATTATAATAAATTTAGCATTATTTTACTTTAGATAATTAGTTTAACTGCCTATTAAATTATTCTTTTTAAAAGTTGAATATTTTTTAATAATAATATAAAATATTTAACTTTACAAAAAAAAACAGAAATTTTGAGATTAAAAATCTTTGAAACGTAAAGCATCTTAAAAAAAAATTTAAAAGTTTCATAAATATTTCTTTTATCCACAACAGGTTAAGATTTTTTTAGGCAGTAGAATTAACAGATCTTTTCCCTCAAAATTTATTGTGCAGAAATAAAAAAAAATTTAAGAAAGACTGGACTTTTTACTAGTTTACAAAAAAATATATACTCTCGTATATTACCGTAAATGCTATTAAAAGGATTAATTTTATGGGGTGGTAAAACTTAGATAATCCTCTTAACTAAGAAAATGCGTTTCTTAAGAAAAAATAAAATAAAGAAAAAATCAAAAGAAATTATAAATTTCTCAGAAAAAAGTTAAATTAATGGATTAGTTATTTTATAGTGAATTATTTCTTTCAATTAATTACATTTTAAATATAGAAATTAGTAATTTTCCTTTTCGAGTATTTACATAAGTATTATTTAGTTGAGATTTAATGAATCAGTGAAATTCAACTTGTTTAATGACGCTTTATACATAAGAAATATCAAGGCTATAGGAGGTTACAGTCAAAATTTATGAAATTTTGGAAGTTTATTAGTTCACTGTCAATCAAACCTGATACTATTGGTAATATATATTTAAAGTTTTAAAATTAATTGCAGATATTTCTGACTAATAACATGGTATTCATTTCTCAGAATATATTGTGTAATCTATGTGTGTTGTAAACGGTATATGTTTTAAACAGTGGGTTTATAAAACAGCGGTAATTAATTACAAAAAGCTCATAAGAGATGTAGTTAATCCACAGCATTTGGAATATAAACTCCTCGGTAAGAGTTTTAATTAGGGTTGGTGATATTTACATAACGATACCTTATGAGATCCATTTTAAGGAGTTTGCTAGTTTTTCTCATTTGCGACAAGTGAATAACAGCATCTGTCAAAAGTCCATTTAGAATGTATTACGCATCGGATCTTTAAGGGTATCGCCTTCATGGCTTAGGCTTCTACTGAGTTGTTTTGAGCCCCTGAATTTATTACAAAATGTTGCTTTTTCTCACAGTGGTATTACAGTTTTCCTTTGAAAGAAGTTTTCTGTTTCATTCTTATTCACGTGGGAAACAGGAAAGAAAAGTGAGAATTGCTTAGCTTTCTGCATATACGTCCAAAGAGGTGCGTACATGACACATTTTTTTTCGGGTTTCCTCTCTTAGGATGCATAAGTAAACGTACTACCTATGAAATTTTCATGCAAATGTAGACGATGCTGATTGTACAAAGCTTACAATAATGGTGTCAAAGTAATTTAAAAAAAGATAATAAATGTGGGGTAGTGTACTGAAACATGATATGAATTTCTTTTGGATTTTTCAAGTCATTTTTGTGATATCTAGAGTCCCAAATAGAATTTCACTCATTATCGAAATGTTTTCATGGAATTAATAGCATATTTGAATTCAAAATCGAGGATATTAACTTGCTAATACAACAAAATAATATCAAATATTCTGTTGTTGTTGTTGTCTTGTGCCAGCTAGGCTGGCATTATGGGGTGCGCTGCTCTACTTTTCCAACTGAACCATATTTTGGTGTGGAGTCCAACTTCCTCAGTACACACATACTATAAGTACCAGTTTATAGGGTAGGCAACCATTCACAACCTATTCATATAAAAAGAGGACAAAGGCAGGATAGACAGAGGGAGAAAGTACATCCATGCCCGAACTGGGATTCGAACCCAGGACCTCTCAATACGCAGTTAGTCACTCTGATCACTAGAAAGAGTGGATGGCATCAAATTTTCTTAGATGACCTTATGAGTATAGGAATAGTATTCTTAAAAATTTTACGCAAATTATATCATCAATTAAACATTATTTATATTGAACTATAATGTTACTGGCAACAACTTAATATGTATCAAAATTTAAATAATGAGGTCTTTACTCTTATATAAAATACATTCTTACTGATATCATTTTTATTTACATCAAAAGATGCTGCTGTCAAATAATACGATGTTTCATTTTAAGTTCTTTGTTCTAAAAAAATGTTTAGAATCTAAATTTTTTATTTTTCATTTGTGTGTATCCAGTACAAAAAATATTTAATAAATTCTGGGAAAAAAATGATATCAGTATTATTAGCACCTTTAAATATTATTTATGTCGTTAAATTTCATATACAAAAATTATTACAATATTGACATTTATACGAATAATACTTAGAATATTCTTTTGATTTTTAAATTCGATTACGTAATATTTTTCTTATTCTTTAGAATAAATTATTTCTATTAATTTATTTAAAAACAAGTATGTTTGTGTGCCTCAAAAGCAAATTTGTTGACGAAGAAAATAATGTGGTTACTAAACCTATACCTGTACATTTGAAATTGATAAAATATTAGTTTGTCATTTGATTACAGAAATTAAAAAAGGATCACAAAGAATGACTGATTTATGAAGTAAATGAATCATTTTAGGATTTCTTTCAGCAGAGACAAGGGCTAATTCGACAAAGAGCTATGATTACTTAAAATTGTTTTCAAGCCTTTATAAGCATCCATGGGTGAGAAGACGATTTGAATCCTTTAACTATATAGAACTAAAATCTATAGAGCTAACTGATTCGGTTTTAAGATTCGATGATAATTGATTAAGATAAGTCTATCTGATTTCGCTGACTTTACGCTGTACTAGTATACATTTTAAGCATTTGAATATTATGTAAGCAATATTATTCATATATATGTATATAATTTTCAAAAAATTTAACAAGCGTAATTTAATTTGATAGTCTTACACATCATTAGATTATTATCGAAATATTTTGTGAAAAATCGATCATATGATAAATATATTGATAAATAAGTATTGATAAATGTAGATAAATAAGAGTAGAGAGTGAGTTAATATATAATTTAAAATTTTTAGTATGAATCCATGATTTAGGGAAATATAGCATTCAATAATTTTATGTTAAAATATTATTATTTATAACAAGCAGCGCAAAATTTTCAGAACTTAAAAAAGCTTTTTAATAAGTACTTCATGTATCTTTCCATTTAATTATTATAAGAAATATATTTATCGTATAAAAGTAATTGGTTTCAATTACTTATAACTATTTCCAATCCAATTACTGGAGAAGGACAGTTATAATTCGCTAAATCCCATTCCAATCCAACAACCTACGTAAAATATTACTCGTAAGTATCCCAAAGTACCTTAAACATGACAAAGCAGAACGAAATACATATCTAAAAACCGTTGCTCTCGACGTTTTCCCGATTCTATTTCTGCCAATACTCGCAAATACATAAACCCCACTATATTTTCCCTCTTTCCTTACGCTTATTTATTCCAAGGAGGCTTATTTTTCCCTCCTTTTTTCCCCTTTAATGGATCGGATACCAGGAATAAGAAGGACTTTCTGACATCACACATCGGAGGGGATTACCGGAGGATTACCCTGAACCGTTTCCTTGGCAAGCTTTTGTCCCGGAGTAATTGCATTACCCTGGTTACAAAAGCCTTCCTTACCTAAACGCCATTTGGATGCGGTGTATCTTAATTACCGATTACCGGTGAAATAAGTCCTCTTTAAGAAGTAATCATTCGTTACATTTGAAAAGAGGGAATATTCACACCTGAATGAGTGTAATCAATGTAATTCGTTCACTGCTTTTCCCTAAATGTATAAATATCCCTACTTCATCCGTAAGATTTTTATTTCTATGCCATAATCTGAGCGTTTATCCGTAAATAATAAGTACGTTATATTACATTAATTGAATGATATATTTTCACTCTTGCCGCCGACTAATATTTATTTAATATTTTAATACTTTAATGTTTATTGGAGCAATAAGAGATGAAAGAGTTTTCAGTTTTGCGGTGATTATACATTCATAAATGAATCTAATTAATTGTAATTATTGTTGTTGTAGTTACTAATCCCTGATTGTCAAGCAAAGCTAGAGAATCTTCAGAAACCAAAAATATACAAAATGTCTGAAAGACCTCGTTCATTTTAAAAACCAAGCAAATTAAAATATGGGCCAGGAAAGTCTGTTAGCCATACATCAATGGCACTCAGGGAAGACTTTCTCTCTTTGCTGGTGGTAAAAGCGTTATTTTCACATGAGGAAGGTAGGAGGCTCAACACCAAACTCTGCCGAAGATCTTCATACTTACAAAGAAAATCCATGTTAAAAATTACGAAGTATATAATATTTCTCCACTATATAATATGAGGAGGAAAGCTCCAGTTTAGGTGTCAACATCTTAATTAGACAATTTCTCAAAATTCTGAGATAGTTGGCTATGTTTAGAAGTTTCAGTTGGCAAAAATAAGCAGTGGGGACGAATTGTAGCAAAATAATCTATATTAAATAAATGATGGAAAATTGGAGGAGAGTAAATTTATGTAAAAATTTTTTACATCAAATTAAATGATTATTATGAAATGAGATGAATTTTTATTCGTTTAGTAAAAAAGTAAAAATATAAAATATGGATATAAATATAGAATTTATATTCATGAAATACAACTCCTATATGAAGTATAAGTCAGAAAAATGTTTAATGTATAAGTTAACTATACAATATAAATTTTCTACTAACATAATCCATTGTTATTCATAATATTATTCACCTATTGCATAATATTTATTATATAAACACGAGGGAATGTCTGGTTATTAAAAGGGATGTTAAAGAAATTTCATACTAAAATTATTATTAGTCGTTTTTCACGTTTTCTATGTGTAGTCTTGCTAGAACCAAAATTTTTATCAGTTCATCATCACCCGTTGTTACCAACTCAAAGAATCTTATGTTCTAAGTGTTGTGTACTAGCAATGGTATGATGATCTGAAAGAACTTGTGTAAAATGAAAGGAATTTATTGTGGTCAACTTGGATGACGGTTATTTGGATTGAGGAGCATTTCCCTGCGATTCAAGATGGAATTTTAGTTCAAACATTTCTGCCTTGGCGTTCTGTGTACTACATGGGGAGTTTCTGAATGCTTTGCATACTTTTTTCTTCATGCTTAGCGAATTTTCTCGCATTAGTTTGTAATAGTATATTAAACTTACTTTTTTGAAGCCCTAGACAAATTGTCGGGTGGAAAATCTGTAAATATTTTAATGTTTATTCCCTTCTTATTTATTAAATTGACGGTTTTAAATAAATTTTGTAAAACAGTTTTAAATAATGTTTGTCCAAAAGTATGAAAGATAACTTTATGCCAAGTAATTCAATTAGATTATTAAAAAGTGACAGAACTTTTCTAATATCACTCGATATTAAAAACTTTTTTTTTTAATTTAAACAAGCCTAATTTGAAGTTTTTTACAGAATTGTGCATAGAAATGAGTATGTAAGTTGCTGGTTTACATTTTAAAAATTTATTTATAAATCGAAATTTGAATATTTCTTCCGAAAATGTACTTAAGAGCAATAGATTACGTCACCTTTGACACACACTTGTTAACACTTTGGCTCAGATTAAAAAAATACAAAAAGTAATGATTATATTTTGATTTAAATTTTAAGTATCAATTTGGAAATCAACCATCAAACAATCAAGAATGAACTAAAATTAATTATATATTATTAGGTGAAAAATATGATAATCTGAGTAGTTGTTATAATAGCAGAAAGTTGATGAACGATCTTTTTATACCCGTTATGTGCCTTCCAGTAAGAATTTTCATCGCTATCACACCATCATAAGCAAAAACTGCTGGAAAACTCAATCATCTAGCTCAAAAGATGTGCAAGCAAAAAAAAGCTCTATATTATTCTTCACTTAAAAAAATTAAGACAAAAAATTCAGAAAATTTTTCTTACATTAGGATGATGTAGTTCAAGGTATAAAATGAGATTCAATTGGGCCTGTTTGTCACTCAACGGTCATTTTTTACATACAAGGGATAATTAAACCAGTATCTATGGCTTAAAGTGGATTCTGAACCACTACAAACATCCAAACCCAAAATGGGATATTGGAAAGTGTGGTATGAATTGGGATAGTTAATATTTATCAATCTAGCTATGCTTCCTTTTAAATCATTGGAGTCATAAAATAAGTAACAATTCAGCTAATTTGTGATTAACATGTGTTTTTTGTCACCAAATATGAATTATAAGAAACAGAATATTACTCGTTCCACTGCTAAATTCATTTTCATATTGCATTTTTGTGTTTTTGAAAATTCGAGGGGAGTTAGTAATACCTTTTATACTCAAGCTCACGTGTAAAGGACTTTAAATAATATTTCTTAAACTTGAGTGCTAAACATCAAAATTCAGTCAAAGTAAAAAAAGAGGCGAGAGGCTCCGATTTTTTGGCCAGAGGTTTTACCTGGTTTAAATCTCTTCTTCATTCGAACCACGTCACGCCAGTGGAGAAATATTCAAATGGAAAAATTCCATCACAGGGTTGTGCTAAAACTCGTGCTTTGCTTAAAATTCGAACTCATATCTCTTTTCACGATAACCTGATAGGATTTTTTTCCTTCATGGAGGCAAAAAAATCTATTTGAAATTCATATATATATATTTTTTTTTTACCATTTGAAATTTTTACAGCATTAGCATTAACTGAATCATAATATTAAAATCAACAGTGTATAAGATGAATAATACATACAATGGACTCAGTCAAGCTGTCTTGAAAATCCTTTCTCAATATTCTTCATGTACAAAACTTAATGCATATGTGTACTATGAATAATACATTCAAATACAACTTGAAGTTGTTTTCCGTTCGTATTTCATTGAAGCCATGCTTTACTCTCTCCTTTACCTGAATAAGTTTTAAATTTAATTTTCAAATCAGTCATCAATAAAAATCAAAGATTTTGTTTTGAAAAATTTTCATTTCTTGTATTGTTTGATTTTCTTAGAGAATTGAACAATCCAATCCTCGAATATTTATTACTTTTAATTTTTTATATTTTTTAATCCTCTGCTTTTGCATTCTGAAGAAACTACTAAACACTGCTAATCATCAAGAACATTTGAACTTCCTTCAGGTGACGAAATAGACACTTGAGATAATGTAGTAGACAGTCTAACATAATAAAAAAATAACTAGAAGTCCTTTTTTAATGTTTACAGTGAGAATACCACTTGAGACAACATATCAAAGATATTAGATATTAGAATCCTCATGTGGCTTAGTATTAGAATTATATTCTTCGGAGTGGAAGTTTCAAGATTCGATTCCAGCAAATATTGAATTACAAGGGATGACAATTGCAATATTAAAGGAATGGTGGTTTCTGATACACTTCCCTCGTGGTGAGTACTTGGACATTTTCCAAGTTTCCTTCTTTGCAACATGGGAATACAACATACTATCCATGAAAAGTCATACCAAAAGACACAATATTATGTGGTAAACGTTGAAAAAGTTCATGCAAGAATTTTCTACTGTTAGTCTTTTTCCCTACCCAGCGTCAAAAAATAATAGGTATATTTCATATATCATAGAAAAGAAATCCCGAAGCCTTCAAGTACTCATCCCATATGATATGATCATGAATACGAATGTTTCATTATACTTTTGTTCATTAATGAAAAAGTAAAGTTCAAATTTTTCATTTAGAAAAATGTGATTTTTTAGAGAGAAAAATTTGAGAGCTTTATCTTTTCAAAGATATATTTCACAAGAATGAAGTAAACTATGATTCAGAGTGCTTATATAATATACCTCACTCAAAGCTTACATGTTTTATACTTAAGTGCTTATTTATTATACGTATCTATGATGCTTAACTATTATATAGGGTTCACATATATACTTACATATGAACTCCAATTTATGCTATATACTTTATTCAAAGAACTAAGTTTTATGTTAAAAATAAAACTAAACAGATTTTACATACATTCAACTATATTTTTTACTTGAAACCTAACATCTTTGATATAATAGGGATTTTAAAAAGAGATTTTTTATAAAAGTTCAATATCAAAATTCTTTTATTTCATTTACAGACAATAATGTTGAATTTTTGTATTAAATTTTTCATAAAATTTGTTGTAGCTTTAAAACTTTGCTTTTTTAATTATGTTAGATTATCTGGTTAATGTGAATATTAAGAAATTACATTATTTATGCTTATTATAAATAATCATAGATCATAGTTTTTAGAAAGCTGTGATGCAAATTAACATTCTCAAGTAATAAAAAAATATTTTTACAAAATGAACATAATGAACATAACATTGAAATGCACAAAATCTACTTCCACCTTTTGCACTTTTGTATTGCGCATAAATACAAGAGAATTTTCGCCATATTCCGTTAAAACTTTGTACAAACTTGATAAAACGCTTTAATTAAATTAGCTACTCCCTTGAAGCGAATGATCTCAAAAACTGCTTGAAGTGCTTAACAATATCCAAACAACTTTTAACAGAAGGCTCTTTGATGCGTGAAATATTTTTCATTAACTATCCTTCTGTCATAAAAACAAGATAGTTTATCCAAAAATAACGAAATATTGTGAAAGCGAAATCATTTTTTTTTTCGGGTCTTCCATGAAAAATTAGTTCTAAATGAGTTGCAAAACTTAATTGTGCAATGAAAAGGAGTTAATGGAGATGAAGAGTTGATTACCGTATTTACTCGCGTAATTGCCCCCCATCGCGGAATTTCCCTATTCTGTTTTTTCTTTTTAAGCAACAATCTGATATTAAACATTTTTCGCGTAATTTCCCTCCCTCCCTGTCCTTTCCAGAAACATACTTCTTTCCTTTTTTTTTTCCAGGGCAACCTTAAAGTCATTTTTCTTAAAACTCTTTTTAATACCCCGAAAGCACAGATTCGGTGCCCTGCTGTCTGGTTATTTCTTTTCGATGCGCATTACACAACAATGTAAACAATGAACGAATGGTGTGATTTATGGGCGTGTGCTCAGGATGTATTTGATTTATGTAGCAAGAAGAGCTTTTCTAAAAGCTAATGATACACCCGGGTTTACTGGTGTGTGGAGATTTTCATTTACTTGTCTTTGCTCTTTTATTTCATTTGAGAATAATATGCGAAAATAATTTCTTGAGTAGTGTTTGTATACATAATGGTTGTGCAAATGTTTCTCTTCATTGCAGAAAAAAACTGAGTGCGTCAGAATGGAAAGAAATACAATATTGTGTCTTTTCATATGATTAAGTAGCTTTTGAATAATAGGAAAATAACTAATTTAAATTTTTTTCAACGGAGATAATTACAGAAACTAATTGTAAAAGTAGTCTTTATATGCTTTTGAAGAAAAATAATCGTAAATAATTTGGGAAAAATAAAGAATGAAAAGATCTTTTGTGGGAGATGAAAAAAATTCATTTGAAATTGTGATATATTGAGAAGTTATAAAGGATTAAAAAACTGTAGTGAAATAAGCAATAATTCTAAGGAACAGACACTCATTTTAATCTCTTGGAAGAAGCATTTTCTGAAGAAGTCTTCTACTCAAATATTTAATTTTGACAATGACAATAAACTGAAAAATAAATAAAAGGAACAAAACTATTACATTAAAAGTTAATTCAGATAAATATATATATTGGCTTTTCTTACATTTTGTTTTCAATTCATCATGACAGAATGATATTATGGGCACTCGCAGTATCCTATTGTAAGTATTCACAGTATGATAAGGTAAGGTGACAAAAGAATTTTAACTTTTTACTTTAAGAAATTAAAACTTCATTTCTTAAGGTTAAATACTTCAATTCTCATAAGATATAAAAAAATTTGTCATGTCTTTGTTTCTAAAGTAGAGTAGAAAAGAAAGTGATTACTCTTATGTCTGAAAAAGCAATTTTTATGTTTGTCTGAAAAGCAATTTTCAATTTTTATGTTAAACAAAAAAATGGGCTTTGATAGTTCACGTATGCTGCAGTCTTATCAGATGTAATAGTTCTCCACTGCTATAATATGAAGTTTTGAATGAAAGGATGCATCATAGATGTTAGCTTCGTCTCTCGATCTTAGTTCAAAAATGGGGGAAATTGGGTTATGTTTATAGCAATAAAGTTTTTTACTACCTATTTCTGCCAACAAAAGCTCCTAAAAGCAATTATACACCTTGTAGTTTTGAGTAACGGTCAAGACATGACTTCGACATTTGAGTTGGCACCTCATTAACCAAATCATATGCCACAGCAGGCAGAGACATACTGAACTTTAGAAGACCTTAACATGCAATTTCAGCACAGCGATCTTCGGTTAAATCAAGTATAAAAGCCTGTACTTAACAAGAACACCTTTCCATTCCGATTTACCACGACTCTTAATACCCCTTTTAAGTGCTTCTATCTTCTAAAATAAGCATTTAGTATATTTAGCAGAAACTGAAATAAAACTGAGCACAATTTCAACTTTTCTTTTGCAATATAGGTGGGAAAGGTGAGGAAAGGTCACGCGCTTATATATGGAAGGCAACAGTTTTCATACTTGAATTAATCGAAGATCGTTAAACTCAGATGGGAATGTCACTTCAAACTTCAATTTCAATTCATCACTTTCTCATGATTACGATATTAGCTGGGTTTATTGGTTTCAAATGGCAATAATAGGCAACTGAAAATGTATCACAATAACCTAACCTAACCTATCAATATATATATATATATATATATATATATATATATATACAGGGTGTCCAGAAAGGACTCCCTGATTTCAAAATTAAATATCTCGAAAACAAAGATAGATAGAAGAATGCAGTAAAAGGTATGTTTATTGTGAAAGCTGTAAGAATTTTATACAGCAATTTGAAATAATAGTTACAAAAGCTGCTAACAGATGGCGCTGTACGATGTACAGCTCAAATCAGCATACATAAATGAAATAATCGTATGAAAACATTCTTTCCAAAAAAATCACATCACAATGTTTTCAATGCTAACCTCTTTTCACGCTTGAATAGTGGTACTGATCGCTCTGGGCTTCCACTATTTATACTAAGCATTACGTATGACGATTACAGTGCCATCTATTTGCAACTTCTGTAACTATTATTTCAAACTGATGTATTAAATTCTTACAGTTTTTACTATTAACATACCGTTTACTGCATTCTTCTATCGATCTTCGTTTTCGAGATATTTAATTTTGAAATCAGGGAGTCCTTTTCTGGACACCCTATATATATATATATATATATATATATATATATATATATATATATATATATATATATATATATATATATATATATATATATATATATATATATATATATATATATTATATATATATATATATATATATATATATATATATATTATATATATATATATATATATATATATATATATATATATATATATATATATATATATATATATATATATATATATATATATATATATATATATAGATATATATATATATATATTTATTTATATATATATATATATATATATATATATTTATTTATATATATATATATATATATATATATATATATATATATATATATATATATTATATATATATATATATATATATATATATATATATATATATATATATATATATATATATATATATATTAATGAAAAACACGCAACATTGAATTTAGTTTAAGAATTAAATACATGGAAATATTGTTGAATTACTTTCTAAATTACTTTCTATTTTTTTCCTATTACAGCATGCTTGTTCCATAGTAAAAAGTTATATATATTCTATTTTTCCAGTGTTTCCAATGTAATAAATCTACATAATATACATTAACTACATACATCTAATACATTAGTTTTTTTAATATCTATATATATTATCGATATCTACATGTATTTATTATTGTTGTCTGAAAGTATCTATCTGTATGAACTAACCATCTAAATGCAATATATATAGATGGTTAATCAATTTATACAAGCACAAAGCAAATTTTTATTAAGAACATAACTATTCAGTATCATGTGTACAGAACAAAGCAAATTTTTCATAAAATTATTCACTCTACAATGTATTCATAGTTAAAATTTACATCATTTTGAGATAACCATAAAAGTGAACAAACAGCACCATTTGATGATATTTTGTAAAATGTTATAAAATTTTATTCTTCACAAAAAAGTTCAAAAGTTACCATTAGCAGCAGGATTTTTTTCGTTTAACAATAATATTAAAAGTATAATATTGCCTAACAAAATAATGTCCGAAGATATGAGCTTAGAATGGATTGAATAAATTTTAAAACGTGTTGCAAAGTATGTTAAACGTATCATTTCCATTTTCTTAAAGCAAATTAAAGAGGATCACTATATTCTTAATAGTAGCTCTTAACATACCAGGAGGGAAATTATGAGAATATTGATGCTCGTCTTTAGATTCAGCTAAAATGCATGTGATGTCATAAATAGAGGTTCTAAAGCTATTTGCTAATTTTATCTTCTTCTAAACCACTGTCTTCATGTCTGATTTCGCTTAACAATATTGCATATGGTATCACTAAATTTTAATGATGATTCTTTAAATTTTTTTTCATAAAAGTAAAATTTTATGATATTTTATAAATTTTTCTTGCCAGATTGTTAAAATTTTATCCAATAGATTATTCTTCATTCCATTTCAAAGTAGAGCATTATTTATAAAACTAGTTTAAGTTGAAGTCATGAGCACGTATGGTGGTATCCCTTACTTTCATTAAAAGTAGAATTTTTCTTTTTCAATTTATTGTGCATTTTATATGCGTTAAATACTTTAATTACGATTATATTTTGTGTCGCATAACTATATAGAGATTATAGTTTAGATGTACTTTGAGTTAAATGTTTATAGAGATGTTACGAAAAACGATCTATAAATAAAATTAAAGAATGTATGGAAAAATATACTTGGCTAAAATTGGCAATTGTTTTTCTCTAAGCTTGGTTTCATTCATGTTTGAAGTAATAAAATGGTGCTGAAAACACGATAGACTAACCAGAAATAAATCAACTTCGGTAGTAATATTTTGCCAAATTGGCGAGAAATTGAGGGACATCCTAAAGTGCAGGCCATCCCAATATATTAACTTCTATATTTTTTAAGCTAAATTATAGTAATAAAAATGAATTATGGTGTCATGGACAAGTTTTATAAAGTAACAGAGATTTATAATGATATTATGTGTATTAATTAATTAACGAGGTATTAATTAAATATTTTTTGAATAATTGACAGATTATTTATCAGCTAAAATAATTATCTTCAATTATGCCACTTATTATTATATAATAATTATCTTAAATAAGATTATGAAATATATTTCAAAGTGCCATTAAATATATATTCTTCTAAAAGATAATATTATCATCATCATATTTAACATAACATTCCAGATAATGAAAAAGATAGCTATAACTATCTTATATTTGGGAAGAAACTGTATTTTAACAAATTAATTCAGTGAAATTGTATTCAGTTTTTCCTTAAAGCAAATGAAAAATTTCTGAAAATGTTTTACACGATCGACATCAAACATATGCTGAATTCTCAGTCTTCCCCTTGTAGTATTGGGAATTCCCTAGATTCCGTAGTTGTAAAGGGAAGTCCCCCCTTCCCCTTATATAAATGGTGAAGCTACGCCAATTATATAAGGGTAATTTATTAAAATACCCTTATTTAATTGGTGTTCATACTGTTCAACCAGAATTACAAGAACGAACATTTTGAGAGGAAATACTATTTCTGAAATTTCCCATATTTTCTAGAAACATGATACAAAGGGCTTGTGATAATCAGTGTTTAAAACCATTATCATAATAAAAATACCTTTCATTATAAAAGAAATCATTTAATTTATCATGCAATATTTTTATAAGTTGAGATCAGTTGAAAAGTATCAAAAGCTTCAACATTTTCGGTTATAGCAGGAATTATTATGATTTAATTTATTCACTATTAATGATAGAGCTCAGATTCTTTAATACTTTAGTGCAACTGGTTTATCACAGTACAAGCAATATTTATTTTTCTATCCACTTGTATTGGAATCAAAACAGATTTACCATTTCATAAATTTATCTCAAAATTTGCAAATATATGGATTTATAAATACAAAAATTTGTGTATGAAAATATAAAATATGCATTATTACATGTCATTTCTGAATTCATCCACACTGACACATAGTGGAATCGAACTTGAGATCTATAATATAAATATTTGTAAAGTTCCTCTATCGACAAGTACACAAACAACTGTATTTCATTCCGATAATGAAAGGGAGGTGGTACAAGATGGAAAAAAAATAGTCCTTTCATCTGAAGAATATACAACTTTCTTACTGACGTGTTGAAAGTACATCAGTACATCGCAAGTACAGAATTAACATTTAAGCAGATGTATTTGATTATTTAATGATATTATATTGTTTATCTGTACAACTGAATGGCACAAAATATCTAGCTTTCTTGCAGTATCTAGCTCAGGATAAGCAATAAGATGTACTGACTGCAATGTGACATAATTTTTCTCCAGGAATTTGGAATACACGATACTTTTTGTATCTACATGCTTTCCGTATCTCAATGCCATCGGAAGTCTTAAGTCATTAGTGTATCAGACATCTTTACAGGTATATCTCAAAACACGGGTCATCGTCATTGCCTCAGAAATTGCTAGTTTACGGAGTATCTTTTTATTTTCCAACAGCGGGCACACTTGGGTGACGAACCCTATGCCAAAACAAGGCCAGAAACTGCTACTCACTTGTCGTTACCCAGCGGGCACCTGTGAACCAAATCACGGAGGCAAGTAGCGTTACCCGCACCATACCACCACAAACCCGTTTATAGGGCGGGCCACATTCATACAACATCACAGAAGAAAGGACAGAGAAACACAGGAAGAACAGAGAAGGAAAGAAACATCCATGCCTGAACCGGGATTCGAACCCGGGACCAACAACTCAGGTGTCAGGAACGCTAACCACTCAGCAATCGGTCGGCTTACGAAGTATCTTTGAATGTGGGAATCTTTGATCAATTACAATTGGTCTTACAATGACTCTCGTGGCAGCAATTATGAACAGGCTTCAACGTAGTGTAGCAATAGGGAAGTACTTTTGAGTTTCAAATACCCTTTGGTTCGATCCCCTATCTGGGTTGACATTGAAGTTAGGAACTTGCGCTCTCAATAGATACGATAATCCGTGTGCAAATGTGAGCAACGAGAGATGATCATTACACTTCTGTCTTCAATATGCAACTTTGTTGTATTTGATATTTGGAAGTTTACCTGGTTTCCTTCCTTGTACAACGTGAAAAGTTCTATAAAAAGTCTTCCTAGATGACAATATACGCTGTGATCATAAAAATGCCCTACAACAGTCTTAGGCTGATTACTATGGGATGTCAAGGCAAGTTTCAACAATTGCTATAATTATTTTTCTTTTTTGACAAACCTGTAGAGTAAAATGAATATTTATTCAAACCATTGATTTCTTTCTCACACACTCGATCTCACAATCTTTAAGGTTTTCACTGACTTAACGTTGCATTCTTTTATGACATTCTTTTCTTTCTCGATGACTTCTGTAACTAATTTGAAATTGTGACCATTGTAAGTGATCATATTTAGTTGTAGGATGCCCAAAAAAATCACGAACGAGTGACATATTTATAATTTTTAATTTTTTATCTGCACGCTGTATGACTGTGAAAATACCATACCTAAAGCGCATGTGCAGAAAATGAGGAAAATTGATTTAAAAAAAGTGCACAGTAATAAGCAATAATCGATGTTTATTACGACATTATACGCTGATAGATAGAATGACAGTTCAACATGCTCAATATTTTATCGGGTCACCATCATTGGAAATGCATTCTTCTTCTAGGTCTATGTAAGGACTGAAAGATTGTGCGGATTGTTTGCTGATCAAAAAATTTTCTATTCCCTCCCAACTACTGTCATTGCTCATCTTCAGAACACTTCACTTGCAACTTATACCAATAACATCTAATTAAGTTTCAAACATCTTCGATTGATAAAAAATTCATGATGGCCAGAGGAATATCCGAATAATATGAAGAACACCATGGTTGTTTCACACTGTTTGAAGTCACCATTGTTCTATTGATAAACGCCATTCAGCATCCCTTGGAAAAAGGGCAGAGTTTCCAGATAAAATATATAATCTACATAGTCTATATACAGTTAGCTATTCTGCCATTAAACTATTGATAGTACGGGACTATTGATAGTATGAATAATGAAATGTGATAACTAAATGTATTTTAAATACATACATAGAAACAACAAATTAATCTTTTTTAAAGTTTGATATTAATACGTTTTTAGTTTTTTTTGAAAAAAAAAAAAAACTCAGAATTTAAATATAAGGCATTTAATTCTAGTATTCTGTTCAAAATCTTTTTTTTTTAAAAATTAAAAGGCCTACGTTTTATTTCTCTGTCACTGAAATATTATTTAGAAGATTACCAAAAACACAAATAGTCGCCAGAAAATAAATAAAATAGCAAATTTGTTTTAGAACATTTTAAAATTTAAGTACTTAATCTCAAAGTATGAAGAATTTCCTAATTTTATTTAGAAATTTTAATTAATTTTAGATAACTGAATGGATTAATAAATAAAAACTTAAAATAACAGGTATTTATTAATTTAAACTTACTAAAAGTCAAATTAATGCAAATTAAAAAATGCTACAACAAGGAGTGTTGTTCTACAGTATTGCTCTTCTGTAAATTGTTCACTTGATGTCAGAGAAATTATATATAATAGGTGTTAATGAAAATATATATCTAATAAGACACATAATAAATTATTAATAAAATTTCACATTTAACTTGTCATAATCCTTAGTCAAACTAATTTTTACTTCATTTAATTAAATATTCCACCTTTCTTTTCTCTTTCGGTCATTTCTCTTTTCTTCCTACATTTTCTCATAGATATCCAATATTAAGAATTAAAAATAAAAAGAATCTCGATTTCCATTTTGAGTTCCATTGTTCCTAATTTATTACTTCTAGGTCTAGAATTTTAAAACAGATCTTACACCATGTACGAATAAAGCTTATCGGGAAACCAATTCATTTAGAGTTTAACAAAGGAATATTTTTTTGGGTATATGTATTTATAAATCATGCATAATCCTTGTATCAAAACCAGATTTCGATGATGCTGCATTTTTCCCTTTTGGAATTGATTTTATGGAAGAAATCTGAAATAAGGCGAGACTGAAATCTCATGGGGCCGCAGAGAATATCCGCCTAGTCTGAGCCAAAAAATAAATATGTGTATATGGTAATATATATATATATATATATATATATATATATATATATATATATATATATATATATATATATATATATATATATATATATATATATATATATATATATATATATATATATATATATATATATATATATATATTCAAATCCCCATAAACCCAAGTACTTTTTGAATCAAAAAAATTTCTATTTTTTATTTCGACAGTTTTTGCTTGGAAATGGTGATTTCCTCTACACACGCAAACAAACAAGATAACTAAAAAATGAATGTCTTAAATTCTTATGTTAGATTTATAGTTTTCTCTGAATAAACCTACTTCTGTATAAACATACGTTATTTATAATGGTATTATAATATTGACATTTATAATATAGAATGAGAAATCTATACAAAAGTATCCGTATATATCAATATCTATGTATATTGTATCTATAATATGCATATATAGATACATAAATAGAAAGACAGATGCCAAAATATAGCTATTATATCCATCAAATATTATAAGAGAAATTGATTATAAGAAAGTAAAACTTCAAAATTTAAAGACAGACATTTAAAATTATAATATATATGTATTTATATATATATATATATATATATATATATATATATATATATATATATGTGTGTGTGTGTGTGTGTGTGTATATATATATATATATATATATATATATATATATATATATATATATATATATATATATATATATATATATATATAATTAATAAAATAAAATAAAGTAAAACATTACGTAATAAGTAAAATAAAGATATTACTGTAGAAATATTCACAAACATTCATTAAAAATTAGCTATTTCCTAATATTTAATTTTAAAACTTTTATTTATTTTCTTCTGAATATTTTTATGAATATCCATTTATATATGTACATATATATATATATATATATATATATATATATATATATATATATATATATATATATATATATATATATATATTCAGAAGAAAATAAATAAAAATTTAAAAGTAAATATTAGGAAATAGCTAATTTTTAATCAATGTTTGTGAATGTTTCTACGGTAAGATTTTTATTTTACTTATTACGTAATGTATTTACTAAGCAATACACTACTAAGTAATATATTAAGTAAAAAAAATTATTTTGGAATGTAGAAACCTTCTTACAGAACTAGCAACTAGAAACAAGGTGATCCATGTATGGGTGCCAGGGCACAAAATTATTGAAGGTAATGAAAGGGCTGATGAACTTGCTAAACAAGGATCGTCTTTTGCTCTCATCGGTGTAGAATCTTTTTGTGGGATCAATTTGAAGACCGCAAAAACCAATGTTCTTAGATGGAAAAAACGGAAGATGTATGAAACTTGGCTCAACACTCCTGGTCAAACCCACGTTAAAAGTATGATCCGTGGATCATCAGCGAGGATTGCCTCTGAAGTTCTAAGATGCTCTAGGCAGAAGATACGTTTAATCGTTGGCTTCATAATTGGGCACTACTATTTCAGAAAACACCTCTATAAAATAGGACTGTTTCAACAAGACCCTATCTGCAGGAAATGTCATACGCAAGAGGAAACGGCCAAGCATATCATTTACGAATGCGAGGCTCTTGCTCTCCCTAGATTAACTTCTTTAGGCATCATCCATACTAGAGAGTTGCACCTAGACTCCATTAAACGGTTATTGGACTTTATTAATAAAGTGGGTGACCCGAGCAACTGGAACTAGGAAACATTGGGTTTGGAGTTATTAGTACAAAATGCTGATAAAAGCAGAGGTGCCCAATGACATACAAACCCAACTCTAAGAAGAAGAAGATGAATATATTAAGTTATTTACTCTTTAAGTATAATATACTAACTATATTAAATAGTTTACTTACTAAGAATACTTTGAATGTGTCTTAAAATTGTTCCATATTCATCATATAATTGCGAAAGAAATTCAACTCGTCCTTTTCAATCTATGTTTCTGAAAAAGAGGTAACCATTTTTTGTTTCACAAATATAAAAATTAATATAGTATATATCATTGCAAAATATATATGTTTTCCAAGAACGGTATTCCATATTGTTTGTTAGAAACATAACTGTTAATCGAAATAATGGAAATAGCACATGATAATGAATTGGAAGCAAAATTTAATGTAAATTCATTTTATCATATGCAATACCAAACTTTTTTTGTACAATATTGCATTCATTAATAATCCTTTATTTCACCCTTGAGCTCATGGCTATTGCAAGCTTTTAAAATTCAATATTCAGCAAAATTCATTAATAATTTTCATTCATAGTAGATAATAATTGATTCTTTAAGACTTAACTTCCAGCTTTTGAATGAACTTTAAAGATAAGCTATTTTAACTTCAACTTATCATTCAATAAAATGCTTTTATTAACACTGATCACTGTTTTTAATTTAAGTGCAAGGGAAATTATAATATGTTAAGGGGAAAAACATTGCGAAAATATTTTGCTGTGATACAAATATGATTTTGTAGTTAATGTTTGTTTTGCATTAAAGTCATACAATGGGTTATTTGTGACAATATCTAGTATTTCTTAAGACACGTCCGAAAACAGAATCACACTAAGGTGATGAAGTCAACAACTGTTTTAGTGCCTTAATGAAAATTTTTCATATCACTTCATTTAAAATATTTTAGTCTCAATGAAGTTTTGCATACACTCCTCATCAAGATGATTTCTGGATGCTTCAGGAACCTACTTGCAATTGACCGACTTATAGTCATATGAACGAAGCTACTGTTGCTGCTAGGCTTTGAGAAAAATGTTTTGTCGTATCTCTCTATTTGAAGAAATATTTGAAATGGATCCTATTAACTGTAAGTTTGAATGTCTTTCGAACTACGATATTGAAAATTCTGGTATAATTTGCAACAATTTCTTGTAAATACAACCAAAAGAAAGACAAAGATAACCATAAAAATCAATCGAATATCAGTCTGTTGATAAGCATTTTTTTCTTGATTGTCTTAAGTGTATTGAAAGAACTTAGTTGCCATAGTTTAATGTTTGCAAAAAGGGCAAAAAAAGCACGATTATATTCTAAGGAAAGGCCTCAATGCTAGATAAAAAATTTAATAAGATTAGAGACCAATTAAAAATTAATTAAAGTGCACAGTAAATGAAAAATTTTAAGGAATGAAAATTAATAATTTCTGAGCTCTCATTACAAATATTCTGAAAAAAATTCGTATTTTTGAATTTTTATTGAAAAAATTCTTATTTTATTATATGAATAGACCGAATATGTGAATATGTCATTCGATAATTTAAATTCAAAATAATAGGATAAAACTAGGTGTATGTAGAAAAAAATAAATTAGTTGTTTGTGAATATTTTAGGATGAATTAAAATGCTCTCATTATGTTTCTAGTGTTTTAAATATTTCTAAAAAAATAGATAATAATTACATTCACGATATTAATAATAACTATTGATAAATAAAAGTTTAAACATTGCAAATGCTATTAAATATATTTAATTTTAAGGAAGCAATTTTGATGACTGCAAAATTTCCTAAATACCAGGAACTAAGCAATGCCTATGCACAATTTTATGATTTAAAAGATTTTATACATGGATTGAGAAAAAAATTTTTCAATTTTATTTGAAAAATGTATCTTTTATGAGATTTAATATCATATATATATATATATATATATATATATATATATATATATATATATATATATCTGTAAAATATTACAGCTTTAAGTCAACTTCGTCTGAGCAATGAATTTCAAATGCAAATTAATTCCCCGTGAAACATCACGTTGTTGATAGATGTCATGAAATAATACAATTTTTATTACAAATCTGAGTACAAAATTCAAGTTCATATTGAGAACTATACTAATTTTCTGAGAATTAAATTTTATGCACTATTGATGTTCTGTTAAATTATTATCAAAAATAATTTAGAAGTTAACTTATAAAACGCCATTAACAATCTACATAAATATATATTTCGAACAACATATATATTTGCAGCTAATTTTTGCAGATAAAATTACATTGATTTTTAATCCAAGTAATATAGTTTATTAATAATAAAGAATACAATTAATAATTGTGATTTTTATATTACTAATTCATTTCTGACTAGAAGTGATAATTTATTTTACAAATTCAAAGCCAGTGTACCAAATTCTTGGAAATAGATAGTAGAAACTAAAAATATGATTATTCTTACCTAATATATATGTGAATTTAATGTTAAATATAGTCTGTATTTAGTTAAAATAATAAGTTCTTCGCTAAATACACCGCAATAATACTTGTTTAATGCAATACAAATTTAAGAATACTTCTTCATTTTACTCATACACTGAAGTCAAATGGTAGCCTAAAATTGTCAATGTTCGGTGCCTTAATTCCTTTACTGTTCTTGTTCCTTCCTTTTTTAATTGTTCTAACCCCTTTTCTGAATCTTGAACAACATTGTAGTATTCTTTATCTAAGGCATACTTGAACGAAATATTACATCAAAGGATTTTTAACCATGGTGAGATTCATATTGATGCATAAAATGTTGTTTAAATATAATATTTGTTCTTATTGTATTCTTCTCAATTGCAATGCAGACTCCATCTGTACTATGTTGTCAATGAAGAAATTCATTCATATATATATATATATATATATATATATATATATATATATATATATATATATATATATATATAAATATATATATATATATATATATATATATATGTGTGTGTGTGTGTGTGTGTATATGTATATATATATACACACATATATATATATATATATATATATATATATATATATATATATATATACATATATATATATATATATATATATATATATATATATATATATATATATATATATATATATATATATATATATATATATATATATATATATATATATATATATATATATATATATATATATATATATATATATATATATATATATGGCATAACCATGATACGCTATGATTCTGTCATATTCTTCATTTAATCATTAAATTAAAAAAAAGTTTGGGAATCATTACAGTTATGGCCACTCTACTTGATAATATCTCTCTATTGACATCAGAAGGTATCATTAGTGATATTACTTTCTCCAAATAGAAGTCTAGTGACTTCAGTAAATTTGGCAGGTGGTCTTCGATGACAAAAAACATCGCAGTTAAAAAACGAAGACTGAGATGAAAAACAATAATTTATTTCGCTGGACAATCGCATAAAGTAGAAGATGGTTGTGTGAGTTGGAAAGAAATCAAAAAACAATCTTCAGAAGATGCTTACAGCGGAAAGTTTTTCGGTCATAATTTCTCGGATTCGCTTGTCCACCAAGTGAAGCAGAAATGTTTTTCTCTCATTTGGATTCCCACAAACGTCTTCTGTTAAGTACACAATCCAGATGCCCAAGAAAGAAAAACACGCAAAAAAAAAAATTTGAAATAATAATAATAACACGAATAAAAAAATTGAAGTAGAAGAGGAGGAGAGAGGGAAGAAACTTTCATATCGTAAAGTGAAAGAAATCGGAAGTGCAAGGAACGATAGAAAGGGAAAAGGAAGAGAGAGAGAGAGTGACAAAAAAAATGAATGAAACGGAGAAATAAATAAAAATCGTCTCACTATAGCCAGCTAAAAGTTTCAAAAAGTGCGGGGGAGTGAGGGGGAATGTTATATCGAAGAATTCCTTATCTTCTGCAGAGAAAGAGGGTGTCAAGAAGTGGAAGAAAAAAATAAAAGAGGAGCCTAGCAAAAACCGGAAATGAATGCTTGACACGTGCCCAAAATTCGCGTGAAGTTGTGGGGGTGGGCTTCCGAGGTGGAGCATCTTTTGGAAATGACGAACACCATCACGTGACCGGCTTAAGAAGGGAATCAGAATGTGATAATAGGTTTCCTGGGAGACTTGTTACTTGCACACAAAGTATTAATGCAAGAAGAATGAACTGATAACGCTAAATGAAGGATGAGTGATTGCTTATTTCGGGAATTGAAGTCTTGATTTTTTTTTTATTTGGGATGAACTTTGGCGAGTTTGTTCTCATTGATCGTGGGGAGGAAATACTGTTCGTGGGGAGGAAATATTAAGATAATAGAGGTATCAATTTAAACTCTTTAAAAACTATAAAAATGTAAGTTGAATAAATTTTGAAAAAATATGAAGGATTTGGACTTCTGATATGATTTCATTATTTAAGTTTAAAAAAGAGCAGTTTGTGATACATACTTGCTAAGATATAAGCATTAGTAAATAAGAGATATTATTCTTTATGGATGTTAAATTCAAGTTTACTAAGTACAGCATTTGATGATACAAATAATTCACTTAAGCTATAATTAATATTTGAAAGGAAACCTAATATTCGTGATTTATTGTTTCATTTAGTGTATAATGCTTCCTGGAAAGCTATTTTAACGGAGAATATTTAAAATTTGTTAAGAGATTCCGAATAATTAACTCAGTCATTCATACACACATATTTTAAAACAATATGAAGCATTTTAAAATTTTGAAAAATGTTTTGAATCCTCGGAAATATTTTCAAAATTTTGGCTACCAATTTAAAGTCTGTATTCAAAATATTTCATTTGAGCAAAGTATTTAAATAACTATGAAACTATTTTGATTATGCTCTGGTTATTGGGAAATTGGAAATCAGGGAAAATTAGCACATCAAATATATAAATCTCGCTACTCTTAGAAAAACAAGTTTCTTTGAAATGTTTAATATGAGTATGATTTCCTGCAAATATAATAAAAATCACTTGAACAGCTATATATCTGCATAGGGTTAGTTTGATGTAAATTATATTGTATTTTATTTATAAATGAATTAATCAATTTAATAAAGCATCAACATGAGTGTTTTGAGTATAAATTTCAATAATTGTATAAAAATGGCTGTATGATTTTAAAATCTGTGTAAGTGTATTTCTCATGAAGAATTGCGTTTAAAACATGTCTTTGAAAGTTGAAAATTATTGCTTTTGTGCAGTGATCTTGTAAGGTTTTGTAAAATGATGCGGTAGAACTCCAGTTATCTGAGTCAGTTGAGACCGAACTCCATTCGGATAACCGAAAATTCGGTTAATTGGATTTTTTTCGAAAAAGGGTCCATTTTATTTAATTGTTGCATATTGGAAAATGGATGAAAAGCTACATATTTTTAAAGAATAATTACTTTTAATCAATTAAAAGAAAAAGGAACACTTTCACATGTCAAGGTATTTACAAGTGCTGTTCATTAATATAATATGTATGCACAGTGATTTAAATGAAAATCATTCATTGCTGAACATCTTGATCAAAAATAAGCCTTTTCACTACTCTTCTCCATTTGACAGTAAGAATATGCTCGTAGCCCCACTTGGGCTGAAGCTCTATTCCTTTCAAAGCAGTTTCAAAACTGGCAAATGTGTCACTAGATTATGACTTTGTATCTGTTTTAACTTGGATACTAAGGTAATCTTCCTCGATACTTTCAGCTAGTATACCATCATTTGCAATTTGAAATCTAGCGTCTGATTCATAATCCATTCTCATTATATCTTTAACATATCAACATCCAGAAATTTTCAGAAAAATGTTTCTGAATTTCTTATGTGAAACATCATTCTCATCTTTCCCCTTCAGTTACCGTTTTATTTTTCTTGAGCTTTTTCCATTTTCTCACATTTGCCTTCTCTAATTTATTTTACCGAAATTTTGAAAGCGATTCGAATAGACGGAGTTCGGATACTTGGAGTTCAACTGTAGTTTATTTTTGTATGATTAAGTTTTTCAGATAAATTAGACGGGAAATTAATTTAGAATACCTGTGTGCCATTACGAACTTTCACTCCTTAATAGGGAATCGAATCTACGTTGAAGTGAAGATACCAAGATACTAACACTTCAATTACTAGCTTAACAGTAAAATAACTGGACTTGTGGAATGTTACAGTGGTGAATTAGATTATTTATATCGAGAAAGTATAGGTAAGGAAAAAAGATGTCTTCAAAAATATTTTTAATGTATATTTCAAGATACAATAAAATAAATTTTTATAGATAATGAGTAGTAATTAGAGCTGAATTATATATTTTATGTGAATTCTGAGCCACGAAAAATCTTGCGCCTGATCTGACTTCAAACTCTCAAAGTCGTTAGTGAAGGTCAGAACAGAAACTACTTAATTGCATTACAAGCAAGTTTCATCAATTTACATTTAGATCTAATTTTTTTAATTATTTTTTTTACTAATATTGACAATAATAAATCTATGCAATAGAACTTTTCCGATGACAAAATTATCACTTTTTTGTCCTGAATATTCACAACGAAGTTACCCGTAATAGAGTTCTATACTTGTTTGTCTTATTCATAAATTCTACAATATTCCCAAACTGAATAATTGATGTATGCTATTCAAAGTCTAATTTAAAATGATGAAATCAAACGAAGAATGAAATATAGATCATGAAATAAATCATGAAACTAATTTCAATAACTTATAAGAAAATATTAAGCAGGGCTACTAGAAATTTTTAACATAGAAACTTAAAACAAGATAAAGTTATTTGTCATTAATAATAAATGCGACACACACAGTGAAATGAAATATTACAATTTAAGATAATAGTTTATAAAAAACAATTTCACAAATGAAAACATCAATTTTAAACAAAAATAATTAAAAAGGGCAACATCAATTTCACATAAGTAGATTACTATATAGTTAAAAGGTATTATACGACTATGACGCTCATTTTTTTATTTCGTGTATAAAACAGAAAGTATGTGGCAGCAGAAATATTATCAAATAGGTTTTTCCCACAAAAGATGAGAAAAATGTAGAAATTGTATCGAGAATACTTAAAAGTTCCTTGCGGCCAATTAATTATCATTCCTACTGAAGAAGGACTTTTTTATTCTGCATTTCATCAGCGTACTTGCTGCAATAGGTTCTTCTCAGTTCACCGAGGTTTGTTTTATTTTAATGCGAATATGATTTATTCTCGGTAAAATATTTTTTATAAAGGCATTCAATTCGAGATTAGTTACTAACTAACGAATAAACTAATAGCCAAAGGCTATTTTTTGTGGGATATATTTAAAAATTCTATTCATTGTCTTCCAGGAAAGCTTTTTTCTATATAATGGGAAATGTTAATATGAACCATAGAGAAATCTCAAAAAATCTCATGTACCTGCCCAACATAGATGCATTCAGAAATCAAATACGAAAACTTTTCTCCGTTTCTCAACAATATTTGGGTTTGAATCAGAGATTTTCAATCCAAAACCACGATCTAGCCACAAGAATACACGTGGTTCAGTTGTAGACTTGTTATAAAACTCTCACAGATTGTTCTGTTTTGGACCTTACGCCACAAAACCCAACAAACCAATTCTTTTAAAATTTTTCAGAATGTGTGCAGAAGTTAATCTATTTATTTATTTATTACATTACATATATTCAGACTTGTATGCTTGATTCTTGAGATCCGCTTGTAAGTCTTCGTCGATAAGAGGACAAATAGCACAATGACAGATGTACAACCACAGAAGAATAACGAAGAAAACACCCAGGGCCACGGTGGGAATCGAACCTACACTCCTACGCTCTCAAGCGATTAGCAGTGAGGCTTTAGACCACTCAGCCACGGAGCGCTTGAAGTTAATCAAGAAAAATAACTTTAAATACCAGATTACGGTATTAAAAGATTACACTATAAGAAGTATTACGATTTAGGGTTATACTTACACTTAATTTTATAAAACAAGTTTTTTACTAAAACATTGAATACAATTTGTTGCCTACAATTCGTTATTTTCAGCATATCCATAGCTTTACGCTTAACCTAATCAATACCAGTCTCCAATTAAAATCAGTCTTAATGCGAGGCAAAGTTCCTTGGAGTGGAGGGTAGTTGGTTCTATCTATTGAATGGTAGAAGATTGATATTGCTTCTGTTTTCTGCATGTACATCAACAGAAATGAATGTATAAAATTTACGAGATTTTTTGTAATCTATGGGAATACAATCCATTATCAACGAGTAACTCGCCGAGCTGGCAGCCGAATGGTTAGCGCTCTTGCCTTCGGTTCAACAGTTCGAGGTTCGAATCTCACCTTGGGCATGGATGTTTGTAGTGGTTCGGATTCCACTTTAAACCGTAAGTCCCGGTCTAATTAGCCCTCGTGTGCAAAACATGACCGTTGAGCAACAAACAAACCAAACCAACGAGTAACTCTGTCACTAAAACAATAATACTCTGAAGATGTTAAAGTTTCTTTTATAAGAAACTTTATCTATTAAGCTTTTAATAATATAATTTCAAAGGAAAGTGCAAATTTATTGAATCTTTCTAAAAGTTCATAATAAAATTGCGATAAGTCTTTTTCTTTATTGATAAATTTTTCATGGTTGATGGTGGGAAATTTTCTAATTATTAAAATATACTCCTTATTTTTCTTCATAAATAAATTTTATTGATTTATGTTGTAAAAAAATATGAAAGAGTTGCTTTAAATTTTTTAAAAACATTAACTTATATAGAAACAAATAAAATACCAAAAGCGACTCAATAGTTACTTCAACTATTTCTACAACGTATATTTAAATAATCAAATATTTCAATAATAATTAAATACATTGTTAAAATAATATTTGTTCTTAAGAAAAAAATTAAAAGCCGCATCGAGAGCTTTTAATTTTGAAGCTGTAAGCTAAACTTAATTAAAAAAGTATTCCAAATTATCTTTTATCTAATTTTTTACAAGAAAAAAATTCCCATTCCTAAATTCATTTTCATTAAGGCATCTTCCACCAAATATGATCCGAAGAAATAGGCTGTGTTTGCTTAAGCAAATTCGGTGTTGATCTAAGTAATTCACTCCCACACACAAAGGATCCAATTGACTTGACATCTCTAAATATACGGTCTTAATCATATGAATTATTCATCATATGAAAATGATATCTTCGATCCAGTAAAAGTGTGATACCGCTTTCGAAACCATAATTCATATGCAGTTATTGACGGGAATTGATTTTCCTGGAATATTAATATTTTCCGCCAGGAGAGAGGTTCATTGAGTTCGAAACGTTTAAATTAACGCAGAAATCCCCGCGGGATGAAGAAGTAGGGATTATTTTGACTGTTTGGGGAATTTTGTGTGTCTTACAAGTTTTAAATATATCATATACATTTTATATGGGAAAACAATAACAACAGCACATTTTAAGACTCCTTGATAACAAACATTTATTATAATAGAAAATGTGCTCACTACTACGTCTTATTTTCACAAAAAGGAAAACTTAAAATTTAATCGATATAAAAACTGCATTAGAAAATAAATAAAATTACACATTTAGAGAAAGTCATGTTTTCTTATATGGTAGTGAAAAAGAAGCACTTTCGTGTCTGAGAAGCAGCGAGTTCAATAGATGGAATAGTAGAAAGACACCATTTCAAGAAGATTTATGCATATTAAAAAATTCCTTAGATTTCAGTGTTTCTGCATTTTTTGAAATGAGAAAGAGGATTCTATCTCCGGTATCGATCTCGTTATTTGAATGAGGTTTATAATTAAAAAGCGGTTAATTGTATTATGTGTTTTTTTTTGATCAGCCGATATAGGGAACCGTAAAACATTGCAACAACTTAAACTAATCTAATGTTCTTATAAATTGTACTTATATTTTAAAAAAAACATTCAGTGTCATTCCTTTTAAAGATAATGCTGAATTGTAATTGATAACTAAATTTTGTTTAAATGAAAAGCAATAATATCGATATTAATCAAAACATTAATAATGAATCTATTTTTTTTCAGTGTTCAAGTTAATAATTTATTTCAAAAAATCTTAATTCTGATCATCATAAATGAAGTAATGTCATTTTGTTGTTCAAAATAATATTGTTAAACATCAAAAAATTTAGCCTCCTGCATTATTTATAAAATAAATCTTGTAAAAAAAAGTAGATGCATTTTAATAAATAAATTTTAACTCATTAGTTTTATGTTATTAAAATGTAATTACATTAAAAAAATTTCTAAATTTGTTTCTTATAACTCAAATCTTTTTTAATCTATTTTTTATTATTATAATATCCTTTAGGCATAATTTAATTTGACTCAATATGACTCATAACAAAAAAAGAACTTGTTTCCGATTTATTTATTTGATTTGTGTTGTCTTTTTGTAATGAAATTAACCTTCTGTATTATTTTTTCAAAAAAAAAAATCCTCATAAAAGTAAATTCTTTTTAATACCAAATTTTCACACATGAATCTTAATTTTTTTAATTTACTTATTTTTAAAGAATAACTTTAAAAATAAGATTAATAATAAGAAAAACGGATTTATAAAAAGACTAGACTACAAATATTCACATCTGATGCATAAATTTCACTAGATTTAGAAGACGTTAAGATTAGATATTCGAAGTATATTTCAGCAAAGTAATTTTTCCCAATGAAAAATAAAAAACTTCATTCAAAATTTTTTCGGCGCATACATTTTTCTGTAGTAGAAATTCTCTATTCAAGTCTTAGTAAGAATATTCATTAAAAAAAAGTACCTATATTAGTACTGCTAATGAAATTTGCTATTTGTCAAAATTCATTAATTGATGCTCCAGTAAAAGGGCATCTTAATTTTGATGTGTTATACAAATAATTAACATGATGCATTTTAAGAATGGTTAACTCATCATTCGATTTTATATTAATATGCTCAAAATAAATAAATAAGTAAGTATATGGTTCTATAACCAAACTTCAAACTGAAATATATAAAATCAAGAATTTCTTTAAAATCTATACACTTAAATAGTAAAGTATTTAAGCGATACTTATAAAACACGATTAATTTGCATTCCAGAAACTGCAGTTTATCAATAATTTTAACTTCTATAAATCAGTGAATTTTATTTTATTTAATAGATTTTTTATTTTTTTAATTTCTTTAGTTTTAACTTCTGCAAAACTCTCATTTTTAATTTCATGTTTTTTTAATATATATATAATTTCTTGAATAAAACGTAGCTGAAATATTTCAAAGAAATATTTGTATTTTTTAAAAAAAGAATACTTTTTCTGCTTTATTAAATAGTTATTTATTGTAAAAGACAAGTGACATTTTAGTCCTTAATTCAACCAACGTCAGCAAACAGTAATGAAAAAATAAAATACAGATTTAAAATTAAAATTTCAGTAAAGAATTTTTACCTTCTTTTAAATTTTCTTACTTTTTAATTTTTATAATGAAACATACAAAAATATTTTTGAATGAATTTATATCAGAAAACAGTTAAGAATTTAATTTATAGTGGCAATAAATTACTCCATCATGAATTTGGAAATAAAATAGCCAATGCGCATTTCATTTCCAAAGTTATGGAATATACAAAATGTTTGCATTAATCCAATTTAGTTGTTGTTGTTGACATAACCACACCTTGTTCCTTAATGTTAACAAAGTGTTTTTTTTTTTTTTTTTGTATTGGAGTTAAGCTTTTTTACAATTTCCCCGGAATGTAAAAAGAATGTGAAAGAATTTTTATCTTTTTATTTCTTGAATGTTTATTTGGAAAAATTTCTGCAAAATGATTATTCTGACTACTAGCTCAACAACTCGAGGCCAGACTTCGATTTCAAGTTTGTGTGTTATTTAAAATCCACTTTAACCTCTAGGTCTTGTTCGAATAAAGCAAATGCCCAAAAGTTGTGAATAAACCTAGCGTTTAAGTAAATCAAGAAATAGCTATTTCTTTGATATAGTTAATTAGCATCTTAGAATTTCAAATGAAGTGAATATGATGATTTCATTGAAATTTCAACTTTTTTTTCGGAAGTCTTTCTGTCACATAGTTGTATCATTGAATTATTCTAGATAAATGATATTTTTTTAGTTACTAAGCTTAAGTCGTTAATCTTAACTGTAAAGGTATCCTTAAATTGATAAACTCGTCAAATTCTGAAATATTTTGCAATTCATCAACCAGATTGAAATCTGTTTTCATTGTTAATAAGTGTTCACACCTGCTTCTGAAACAAACAACTCCATTTATTTTGCCGAACATTCTTGCTTATCTTGGTTGTCATAAAAATATATTAATCTCTGTGCTTAGAATAGATCATATATCGAAGGCAATAAAAAAACTATCCAACAAATAGTTCTCCATAAAATAGGTTCCTATTATCGAGCGCAGTATAAGCTATAGTTGGTTTACAAGAGCATGTTCTTATCTATGATAGCCTCAAAGGAGAAAAAAAAATTGACAATATATCAGAGACCTTGGCATGAGGCGTATGTTTGAAATCTGACAGTCTATTTCTCAAGAGGAATTCATCAGAAACATTTTGACACCGAATCTCAAAATTTTCAGCAACTGATTACGGTGAAGTTATTGATTGGCATGTCTTCAACTTGCCCCGCCCATCATTTTTATATGACAAGTTGTTGCTTTGGTTGGTTATCTGCACAATCAAGAACTTTACCTTGCTGAGCGATAAGGCGAATTTTGGTACATGTTCCTACATAAATCTACAAAAATGCACCTGAAAGGCTCAATTGAAGTGGGCGTATCGACAGATTTTTATTTTCAAGCCCGTTCTAGAGAAAATTTATTCAAATAGCTTGAAAAAATTTAAAATTTTATTATTTGATTGAAAACTCTGGATAGCGGAGCAATTGAAAACTATTGCAGACACTTAAACATGTATGCCTTTCAAAAGGATTTTCATAGATAGTGTGCATATTTTAGCATAACACTGAAGTAAACATGGAAAACCCCCAAGCTCCACTCTGATGCATGTGCATCCAAGCAAAAATCAGATACCCGAATTGCAACTCCCTTCTGCAATAGTAAAGAAGATTGAACTTAGAACCTTCAATTCCAAAGTCCGCAGTCCAACCAATAAGCCCAGCGAATCAACGATTTATAACTTAAGAAGAAAATTCTTATCAAAGTTTAAAAATTATTGTATAATTAATAGGTTTCTAATTTCTGTAAATAAAATCCGATAAACACAACCGACTCCTAAATTCCAAACATGATCAAGTTATAAAGTTAGCACTTATTCGGCACAAATTTTTTCCTATTTGTGAAGTGACATTGGATTATATAAAGGTTTAACATGCGTAGGATTTATGTAATAACGTTCTAATCTGTGGAGAGCAACAAGAATCGAACTTGCTAACTTACAGACATTCGGACAGGTGTCTTTTTTCCAACAGGCTAACGGGATTTGCTTAAGAATTTTCAAAATAAACCACAATAATACATCAAATATTTTCTTGTCTTGCTTGTTTATTTATCAAACTAATCAAGTTAAATCACTACTTTGATAGTTAACCTAGGTACATTTTTTTAGACTTATTAGTCATTAAAATTATTAAAGGCAGATCAATATAAGAAAAAGATTAAAAAATATATAAAGAATTTTGTTCCATTCAAGTGCTCATGTTAGGATTTTTCAGATTTTCTTCCAAGTGAAACACTTAAATTTAACATAAATGAGTTCACTATCCGTAATCCTTTAATTTTTTAATGAAAAGCTTTTAGCTGAATAGTAAAACAATTTGATCGTCAATTCTCTTAAACTCAAAACATGATTTCTTAAGTCTGTAGACTTTATTCCCAATCCAAGATTTTATGTTTATAATAGTTCAGTATCTACCATAAATTGTTGGACATGGTTAAATTAGCCCGCACCGCATATAAAATAATGACCATCCATAGAATGTTAAATTTAATTATTTTGGTTTTGAAGACTTTGTCATTTTTAAATCATATTTTAATCATTTTAAAAATCCGAATCGATAAAAATTTTGATCTAATGGACTAAAGACCAAGAGAATCTTTACGAAAATCGCAGATTCTTGTAAAACTTACATAGCGGCGCAGGCGACTCTTGGAAAGTACCTTAAATGTTAACGGGTTTAATCGTGAATGCTTTGGGATTTTCAATCACGATCAGATGACGAGGTCACACCTAAATTGGCACGCTCTTCTGCACATCCACTCTGCACCAGCGGAAGGACTTTGGACGTTACAGATTAACGCGAACATATCCCACCAACATAACCGAGAGTATTCTTAGGTTGTTGCTCTAACCCACCTGGTTCCAGCAACATAGTGAGACAATGTGGTCACATTCCAAATCGTTGCCGCTGGAAACGGTGCTTTACTTTGCTGATCTTACCGGAAGTGACGAGAAGCTCTTATAGAAGAATCTTTATGTAAGAGAGCAAAAGACGATCTCGCGCGTTTGTGAGGTGAAGGTTAAGAAGATTCAATTACAGAAGTGAACACATTAGTTAAATTCATTAATTGGATATAAATTAAGATAACAAAGTATTATCTTTATTTCTATAGATTTTTGCCATTAGATATTGTGATGCTCTATAAAGAAAATATTATAATTTTACTGTATAAAATATTAATAAAATCAGATTATGAACATCCATGTTTCAAACACCCATTTCGGTGTTTTATTGGAAAAATGTGATTTATTTTTATTCTTACCACCAAGATTTCGAAAACAATATATATTTTTTTAGATTATTTTTTTTCCAACGGCGGGCACTTGGGTGAATAACCCTATGCCACAACAAGGCCAGTAACTGATACTCATTTGTCGTTACCAAGCGTGCACCTGTGAACCAAGTCACGGAAGCGAGTAGCGTTGCCCCACCATACCACCACAATACCCGTTTATAGGGTGAGCCACATTATACATCATCACAGAAGAAAGGACAGAGAAGTACAGAGAGAACAGAGAAAGAAAGTGACATCCATGCCCGAACCGGGACTCGAACCCGGGACCCATAGCTTAGAAGGCAGGAACGCTAACCACTCAGCCATCGGCCGACATTTTTTAAAATTATAACATATCAAATTTTTCTTTATGAAACAATACTCAATATTTTATTATTTTAGAATTTACAGACACACATCCGACAAATTATAAAACTTAACTAGCACGATATATATATATTTTAACAAATTTTTTTTAAATAATTTTATAAAAATAGTAAACATAAAAAGCGATTGAGAAGCTCATAAACAATAAACAAATCGACGTTATCGATTAACTCACGAAGGTTAAAAATGAAATGCCACGTTCTTTCATTTTAATAACGAATAGAATCCAAGTAATTTTTGAAGCTGTAGCAATTTATTTTTTCCACGCAATTACTCATATTTGACATTTCCCCCGAAAAAAAAAGAAATTCTTTTAAGATCATAAAAATGATATATCGACCCGATAAAGATTATTTATAAACACTCTCCGAAGTTTGCCGCAATTAATTATGTTTGTAAACATGAAAGCTTCATGATCTAGTTCCTCACTGTGAGAAATGTTTCTTTATATAAATAAAATATTGATTTTTTTATAGCTTACCAAAATATATAACAGTTGATAAAATCATTTCTCACGCTATTCAGGGGAAAAGTGCAATGGATTTGCAAAGTAAAATTAGTTTATTGTCTGTGAACAACAAAAGGGGTTTAAAAAAAGCCAGGTTAATAAAAAAGCAGAAAGAGTTTTCTTCCTCGTATCTGCAGATAACGAATTTAATTTCTGTTACCACCGACAATCGTCCTACAGAGAATGCCTATTTGAGTTAAAAATTAATAGGGTCTAACATTTTCCTTATAGGGTAGTGTGAAAGATTGTGGAATGGGTGTCAATATATCTATCCATTACATTACGCTCAATCATTATTCAATTTTACAAGTTATATGGCAGTTTCATTGCTTTGGTTGGCTGAAATAAAGACACGGGAACACAGGAAATAATTTGTAGAAAATGTCGAATGTTTCTATTAAGAACATTCGACATGAAAAAAGTTATTTTTCTCATAAATTTGTTTAAAGTTTTAAAATTATATATTTTAAATTACCTCATAGCTAATATGTTTTAGATTAACTATTTTTGGAGTCCGAATCCACTGAATACTACCGCCAAGTAATTTTAAATCCGATGAAAGACAAGGTTGAAACTCAAATAGACATTCTCATTTCAATGGCATGCGATACCCGCGAAGAACTAATACATACTAAAAAGCTTTTAACGTGCCGTGCCCTCTCAAGATGATGGCCTTAAGTTGGATTACAAACTGAACCTGCTACCATCCAGCAAGAGTCATGCTTTTCTTATTCAAGATACCACTGCTTTACTATTGTTTGTACTTCTTAAGTAAGCTTCAAATTAATGATAAAAAGTGAAGATTGGTTTTACATAAATAAAAGTTATATAAAATCATATTAAATTACTATAATAAAACCAGATATTTTTCAGTTCGAATAATATAAAACTCAACCTATAATTTATGGTTATGTAGGCAATGCTTACGTTGAATTCTGCAAGTATAAAATAATTTAAATTGCCTAAGTTTACATAATCATATTACACAAATAATTCGAAGAAACCTGTCCACTGCAGTTAATATTTATATGATATTGTACAGCAGTTTGACAGAATAAACTAATTTAATGGTAATAGCAAATCCAGTTTTGTGGTTTCAGTTTCCACATTAGCAAATATGAATTGGAATGGTGATCGTATTTTGTTTATAGTGTCATGCATTGGCTTTGTTCTTAAGCCTCACAGCTGGTTAACAATGTCAAAACCGAGAAAAAAATGCAAAGAAAATATCGAACAAAAGTTTTATATTTGATGAAAGAATATGCAAAAGCGTTTCAGTATCTTTATCTGGGATTCAGACATGACTTGCACAAAAATTTGATTTTTGCTTACATTGAAATATCAAAACTAAAAATTGCTGCCTATGCCAAGTCCTCATGAGGGAGACATTGATAATAATAAATCTCTTAGGACTTGACAAGTAAAAGTGGATAAAAGAAAATGGCAAAAAGGTACTGTTATAGGGCATGTAACATAACAGTGTCACACCGAAATAACGGAAGATATGCAGAGGATGCTATAGGAGATGTAAAGAATAATTGTATAATTAATTCTATCAGGTCAAATTTCAGGATTATTTTAAGGATTTATTCCAATATTTTTTGGAAATATCTGTGCATTGCTTTTATTTGATTTAAACATCCACAATACTTTACATTCATTTTTTTAAAGTAACGTGCACTTTATGTAATGTATTTCAAACAAAACATTTTACGTTACGAAACGTTAAAGCATATTCATGAAATATAGAGTAAAATAACAGAATATCATTCTCTATACAATATTGCAGATGTATCAGTAAGAGATTAGGTGAAGCGAAAAGTTGGATAAATTACAATGTGTCTGTGACAACTGTCTGTAGCATAGGAAGTTGCAATGGTAATATCTGCCTCGAATCACTCGCTTCGTTGCTTGTGTGAAGAAATTTTGACAGGCGCTTCCATTGCACTTTCAACAAAAGCTTATTAAATGGGCTTGTTATCCTTGTCAATCCTTTTACGAGCCACATCATCTTACTAACAGACAAAATCTAATAATAGCTTAAAAGCAGAATTCTCCTACGTTTTTGCTATGTGTTACATGAAAAAGTGCACAGTTTAATATTTTTTTTTACATACAAATGGATCACTCTTGCCATTCTTCTTTTCATTTTATCGTTTTATCGTCTTTATTTCTTTTCATTTCCTTTTCTATTTCAATTTTTTTCATTTCACTCAGATGTTTATTTCTACACATTGAAGATAAAGAAAAAAGAAGCGCAGTTAGACATTAAATATATTTTAAATTCATTTCTCGGTTTGGTATTCTTAAGCCAAATGCAAATAATAGTCTTAAGGAAAATTTATTAAAATATTCAATTATGCGATAAATACATTGTGAGCAAATCACAAGCTATTTAATGAAGTATCACCGATTATATATATATATATATATATATATATATATATATATATATATATATATATATATATATATATATATATATATATATATATATAATAAACGATGAAATTGACAAATGAGTTGTTACCTTTTATTCTGAATGTCGTCAACAACCAGTAGAAAAATATAAGGTTACTAATAATTAAAATACGAAAAGCGAATGTTATATACAAAATTAATAGGAAACTTATATTTACAGATAATAAAGTAATGATTTCCCCTTTACAACCCCATATACAACACAATTCAGTGTTATTGAAATAAGATTACTTTTGCTAAAGTTCTTTTTATAAATGGCAAACATTTTTTCAGCGTGTAATGTTAAGATATGTAAGTTTGAAAATGATATTTGTACTTTATAAGTGAAAATAAGATAAAAATATTTAATAAAGAAATTTCTTATATCTATAAAATAATGGATGAGACACCAACATATTTTATTGTTTAATAATGTCTGAAATGTAAAATATAGGATATATTTTGATTATTAGCTTATTTTAAAAGCCTGAGTTTAAACCAATCATTGTATCATTATAATGTCTTAAGACACAATATCAATTACAATTTTTGTGACTTCAGTTGAGCATTAAATGGTTTAAGAAAACAAATTTTAATATGTGTAATTTCCTGTAAATTTAAACTTTTACAATGGTACCAGAAAACTAAAATTACTTAAAAATTACATGCGAAAAAATAGAACAAGGAATGTTAACTGAACACTAGATTTAATTCTAACTACAAAAGAATAATGGAAGAGTGATGTCTCATTTGTGTTTTGTGTTCGAAAGAATATCCCTTTAAAAGGTTTCCAATTTTTCCTCATTATGACTCGTGAATATAAGTCACTATTTATAAAGTCTTCCTTCAAACAATTAGTAATGAATTTTCTTCTAAGAAAAAAGCCAAGAAATATTACACTTATGTAGTTAAACTAAAGTAAGTGTTTCTTTATACTGATTACCATTAGTATACCAATATAAATTTTTTTGGTTAAGGAACGTTTTAGGAAGGGTAATGATCTATTATTGTAATGCATAGTTCATTATTTTGGTTCATTGTGATCTAATAGTGAATCTTCGCTTTTCGACATGGAGGCTCCCAGGTTTGATTCCAGCAGCAATTGAACAATGCGAGATGGGTATTGCTGTTCTGCCTGCTCACATATGTAGTGATTTTGTCAGTTTTTTGTCAAAAGATTCTTAAGGTTTGATAGTTTTCAGTATTTTCTATCCTGCAAAATACTTATATACGGGCTGCTACCTGCAAGAAGTCGAAGGTAATAACACAATGTTATAAAAGCCTTACAACAAGTCTTCGGTTGTTAGGTTGTCCATTGAGTATGGTCATACTCAGAATTTGAATATACTGTATCAATAGATAGAGGAATAGATAGCACTTAATCTTCCATTTTGTAAACAAAGATCATTATGTTTGGAGAATCAATTCACTTAAAATGAAGTTCAATGCCACAAAAATCATTAGAGATATATGATACTAGGTCTTAATCCGTTAGTTAACAAGTACAATCCTAGAAGCTGACCACATTGCTTCGTATTATGTTTTTAGGTTACATACAAAGTAGTCATATTGAATTGAAAACGAATGATTTAGTTCCAGTTCAACAGTGCACGGATTTGATTGTCACTTTGGATGTATTGTGCTTACAGAAATTTGAAATCCATATAAAAGTAAATATCCAAATTAAATCAGCTTTTTAGAGAAAAAAATTGACATTTTAACGGCAACAATAACAATTCATGAAGTGAAAAAGAAAAGAAATATTTTAAGAACGACATTATTGAAACGGAAATATATTTTTAAAGACAAATAATTTAAACTTGATTGGTTTAATCAACAGTGAGATTCATTGAAACTTACAAATTTTCGAATGAATAGCAATCATTTTGTTTCCAATCAAATCCAGCAAGACTATCATCCCTAGTTAAGAAACTGGCGATGAAATTGTATCGGATTCGAAAATAAAGCGAAACTATTCGAAATCGACGGAACTAGGAATTTGACGCATCAAAGGCAGTCTGTTGAAGACGACCCCTCGAGCGTTAAATTACCAGGATTCCTGGATTCTCCGGGAAGTGTGACGAGTTGAGTACATTCGAACTGCAATTTAACAATGCCATTTACTGAAAATGGAGAGGCCTCGCCTGCATTAGAAGCTCTACCATTTCAATGCTGACATAATAGGCGAACCTGAAAGTTTCCACACAATAAATGACTTTTCATCAGCAGGAGAGTGCATGGGAATCGACTAATAACCGTTGGCCAACTCCATTTAAAATTTAGAAAATGACAACCAGCAGAAAATGGCGATGAAATGGGAAAAGAGACGTCTAGAGATAAACAATTTTTCAATTCACCTTCTAAGTATTTTCTTTCATCTTGCAATAAAGGAACATAATGAAGATAACAAGCAATTGCTTCATTTTCCTTAACTGAGATGACCGGAAGTGAATTTTTTTATATTCTTTATTAATGGGTGTATACTTCCGCGAGTCATTCAAAATAAAAATGTATTCAGTTTAGATTTAATTTATTATCTCAAAAATTATTGATAATATTTTTAAATCACTTACATATTAAACATAGTTAAAAAGTTTATTTGATTTTGATATAATTTTCAAGTATTATTTTCAAAGTGACATAGTTTTTTTTTTTAAAGTTTATAATATATTCATTCTTTTAAAAATTTGTTCAGTTTTTAAAATTTTGATGTGTATTCATACAAAAAATATATTTACATTATTAAATTGTATAAAAGATAGTAGATCATATTCAAGGGTCATAAAAGAGAAATGTTTGAGAATTATGAAGCACAACGGGATGTCATCTGTTCACTGGGATCAAATCGGACACCTTTCGCAACTGAAGAACGCTTCACTACCACTAGGCAATAGTAGCCCAGTTGAAGGGCAAATTAAAAATACCCATTTTTGAGAAACCATAGAATTATCTAAAAATTTTTGTTATTATACTGTAATTTTGATTTTGATATTAAAACATTTTTATAATCAAAATAAAAGTTACAGCTGATAATTTTTAAACTATCTATATTTTCGGTAATAAAATAAAATATCTGAGTTTTATAAAATGCAATGCGAAATTAATACATGAAATAACAATTTATTCAATTTTCATTTCAACAAGGGAGGATAAATAAAAATTAGAAGTGTAAGAATAATAAAATAGAACGGTTAATAATAATAATATTAATCATTAAAATGAATTGTGTTAATTTACAGAGCCAATATAAAAGCATTTCAAATAAGTACATGTTATGTGTTTTAGTTGTTTTATTCATGACACATAATGTTGCTTTTAATTAAAAAATTTAATATTCATTTCATTAAACATTAAAATTATATTCGATTGTAAATAAGAACTATCCTACTTGTATTAATGTGTCATGTATAAATAGGACAAATTTGTAAATCAATATTAAAAATATAAGTAATTATACTGTTACCTCAGAGAAATAATAAGTCTGTCAACTTATTAATATGTGTAATCTTTTTTGTTGATTTTATACCTTCTTTAAATTATACGTCTAGCCACATATATTGGAAACACTATTCGCCTTTAAGATATTAAAGAACTAACTTGTTGCAAATTTAATGAATAAAAAGAAAAATATGAAAATCGGACATAAATAGTACAACTAGTCTAAACGTGGAGGATTTGTTAGTAGGCATCTCTCTCTTCCAGTGCTATTATATTGAATTCTTTACTTGTATAAATGATGATGTTAATTTTATTGTAGCAATCGGTTGACATTTTAAGTTACGCTATCTCATGAAACATTTCTTATTATAGAACTATCATCAAGTGACAAAATCAATATTCGAATGAATATCTTTCTTTTCAAACTATCTCATCAGAAATATAACAATAGGCTTCATACATATCTAACGTCTCGTCTGATTTAGCTAAGATATGAAACCAGGTATTGTGTGATTTTCTTATAAAATAAATAAGCTTCAATATTAATCCAGTGCAAGCCTTGAGCCTTTGCAATCAAAAACTAGTTTGGAAAGGACCTACTGTTTAAAATAGATTCTGAACATATATTATAAATATCCCTGCCTAAAATGACAGTCCAATTTAGGAACTGGTGAAAAATAGTTTGACCACAAGTAAACACAAGTTAAAGGGATCGAATATAAATATAGTATTGCTTGCAGGTTCTGTCCGAATATTCATCTCAATGCCTCAATGTCTTGAAATGTCGCCAAAAATGGTGTTCTTTTTAAGAAGTTTTCGATATTAGAAAAGTTTTGTTTGATTAGGTAACATCTTTAAAATGTCAGAGTACTGAGACATATCATAGCACTAAAAAGTGTGCAATTTGTTAAGGCATCGCTAGTTTCGAGGATCCACATTTAAGACTCATAATTTAATTTTGTTTTTAAATCTACATTTAAAACTCAATATTTGATTGTAAGTTATCAATATATTACATCACAAAGAAACAAAATAGTTATGGATTGGAACGATATGCAGAAGCAAATTTTTATGCAAGTTCAAAACTAACATATACGATTAAGATCCAGTGTAAAATGATAATTAAAACATGAACCTGGGTTGTGCAGAATACTTATGAGGCATCAAAATGTGATTCAGAGCAATATGAGTATCTATGAAATGAATGTTACCTAATGATATGTATAGTATGTTTCTATTTTTAATCTTGTCATGTTTTCATTATTAATTAATCATTTATATTGATTGTATTAATCTACGACATTTTACTGTCATGTGTGTAAAAAAATAAAATAAAATTTACTCGAAATTTCATAACTTCAGTGACTCTAAATTTGGTAATGAAATATGAACTGATAAATCTCTAAATATACTAATATCGTTTTCGAAAAAGTATTCTAAGTAAAATATTTGCATATAGAATTTAAATTCTTGTATTCATTTAACCACAAGTATTCATGTTTAAATCATGAATATTGTAAAACAAAATGAAAAGCATTGCTTTCAACATTCGATATGTAGAATCATCAATCTTCTGTCATTATTCCAATCTTTGAATTTATCTTTATTATTACAATTAAATGCAAAATAACCATTTAAGAGGTAGGATGAGAATACGACTACAATAATTTAGTTGCTGCATTATTAAAATATAGTTACATATATTTAAAGTTAGTAAATATTGCTTAGTTACTTTTAACAGTCATTTCTCTGTGACTACTAAGCAAATGCTGTCTAAGTAGTCTGGTAATGAAGATGTCTGTTCTCTGTAAGTAGATTCCACTTTTGACTGCTTTACTAGGATGGAAAGCGTGTGGTTGTTATCTCAAAACCACGAAGCCCAAAATTACCGGGACCGATCCATTACCATTAAAGCTTGTAAAATGTTCTTTTTTATCCTTCTTTTTCCATTGCCGGCTGAAATCTGAAACTGCCTCTTTTATTCATGGCAGCGGCGCTCCGAATCGATTTGTGAAATCTGCAGCAACAACATTTGACTTACCGCCGGAATTCTAAAATTACGCTCGCCTGAATCAACTTTGCAGCGAAAGGCTTCGGGAACACTATAAACTTACAGCGACAGTTGAAAGAATCGACTGTCTTATTGCTTCCCCCTGCTAATGCAAGATAACGCGCGCGACGCTATAATTTCTTTCTGATGGCCAACTTCTAGGGAAGATTGAATTTATGACCTTGAACAGTTGATTGCTTTCTATTTATTCAAGGGAGCTTCGGATTTATTTATGTTCCTTAGCGGCATTGTACTCATCCTGACTTGCGTATGCAATACTGGTGTATTTAAAGCTGAAACTTGATATTTCACTAGGAAAGGAGCTTATTTCTGACGCTAGATCCTTTCCTCAGAAGGCGTTTAATTTATAGAAGATACACATTTCGAGTCCACAATGGGTGAAAGGGCGGAACTGTTACGTTGATAAGCTGTCGGATATGATATGCATAATTCAAACCACATATCATGCATGCAGTCATATATTTTGATGAAAAGCAATTAAAAACGCAATCACATATCTAAAATAAAACTATAATTTATGGTAAAAGCTCAGATCGAAACATTTGATTAAAAAGTGTTTATTTAAAGTTACCTTTTAAAAGCTGTGGTCAAATGATGTTTTATTAATGAAACATATTTCTACTTTTTATTGATCGAAAGGCACAGGAATTAGAATGATATGCTATTGACAGTGACACGCATTAAAAAAAACATTCAATTGGAACAAATGTAGAATCTTACATCTCACAAAAGTGCAGTCATCCAAAAATACAATCACTTATCTAAAATAAGACTATTACTTACGATAAAAATATAACATGAATTATTCAATTACAAATTGTCTACTTAAAATTGAATTCTTAATAACTGCCTTTCAATGGTGTTATGCATTTTAAATGTGTAGAATTTTTATAATCAAAGTTCCACATTAAAATTTGAATAAAAATATACTGGATCCCACACAAATCATATTTTTTAATAGTTTCCAGCAAAATTAGTTTTCACTAAATAATTTCAAAAAAATCATCATAAAATGCGATGTAATACATGAAACCACTGGGTTAAAGTTTTCTGAGAGGAAGTTCACTTCGTTTACAAAAACTAGTGCTAAACTAATTATAAGAATGGCTGTTTGCAGATGAGAATATTTTCTTTTTTACAATTCTACCAAAAGCTGTGATAACCTAAGTCTGAAAAAGTACACTTCGGTTTCAAATGATTTTGTACCTGACTAGATTTTGAATCAAAGGAAATCACACACACACAGATATATATATATATATATATATATATATATATATATATATATATATATATATATATATATATATATATATATATATATATATATATATATATATATATATATATATATATATATATATATATATATATATATATATATATAGCCGACCAATTGGCTGAGTGGTTAGCGTTCCTGACTCTTGAGCTGTGGGTCCCGGGTTCGAATCCCGGTTTGAGCATGGATGTTTCTTTCCTTCTCGGTTTTTTCTGTCCTTTCTTCTGTGATGTTGTATGAATGTGACCCACCCTATAAGCTGATTCGTGGTGGTATGGCACGTGTAACGCTACTCGCCTTCGTGACTTGGTTCACAGGTGCTCGCTGGGTAACGATAAATGAGTAGCAGTTTCTGGCCTAGTTGTGGCATAGGGTTCAGTCACCCTTGTGTGCCCGCCATTGGATAAAAAAATATCATTAATCATATTATAATCATATAATAATATATATAACATCATTAATTTTAAATGAACGTAAATAAAGGATTTCAATTTCCTATTTCATTTGACAATATCGCATAGAGCTTTATTATCTAAACATAGGGACGTTTACTAGCTTTTTTTTTTAAAAAAAAAAAAAATTAGATGGTTTCTTGTACAGTTAATATAAGTTTGGTTATAAGTGGTCTTACATTTTCTTTTTTAACCACTTCAAAGTTGTCGGCTTTGATTTGTTTGTCATTCTGCGATCACTTTCAGCACAAAAACGCTGATTCGATAAATAGGTCGTCATGCTGAGGTGATTTTTTGCACAAGAAGGCTGATTTAACTATGACATACGGTTTAAAAATACTTCAAGCTATTACAAATATCCATGACCAAGATATAAACCTTATAGTTGCACAGAGGGACAGATCTTTAATGCTTCAATTGTCAATTCCACCTTACCAAAGGAGATTCCACAAGATGAGGTTTCATCACAAATATCATATATATGTATATCAAATAATTAATATTTACTTCAAAATATACATGTTCACTCTAGAGTTGCTGACACCCTTATTTAACCAATAATCTTATTCTGGACTTTTAGAATGCAATCCTGACACTGTACATAGACACGAGTGAAAATGTTCACTTTCAAGCAATTATCTATTTTTTCTTTTGAAGACATCAATTTTTTCTTTTGAGTTCAGAAGTTAGATTGATAAGGTATGTAAGTGAAATAAAACATTAAACCTTTGTGTAGGCGTCATGTAAAATTACAAACTAGAAACACTCAGGAATATTTTTTTCACTTCACATGGCTGGAATTCATAAAGGCACTTCAAATTAAAGAAATTCATCCAGACAGGTAAATAATATTTCGAGAATTTTCTTCCATACGATATCAATTTATAATTAAATTTGAATTTAATGTCAATGAAATCACAAATTATTATATCAATGTTAAGAATTGTTACACATTCTGTCACTTGTTAAGTTTGATTTTGATGCTCCTTCTTCAACAATTCATCTTCATTAGATTTGTAGTTATTAAGGAAAGAAATTGATATCATATAATCCTTTTGTTGAAATTTTGTTATTACAAATAAAATGCAACAAAGGTTATATAATCGTATCTACTAAATATTAGTTTTAAAGAAATCTACAAGGCTTAAATGAGCAAACTAATGAAGATTAAAAATGAAAATGTAAATAAAATTACGAAATATTGAAATTAAAACTTAACATGGAAAGGAAACTCACATGACTGCGATATTGAAAATAATCAAATGTAAACACAAATTTTAAAAACTCAATTGAAATTTTTCATTATTATTTGAGTAAAGTAAGAATTTATATTGCATTTAAATCACAGTATTTAATTTGTATGTTTTTACAGCCTAAAACTATTTTATTATCCTTCAATATTTCTTGAGAATTTTAACATATTTTAAGCAAATGTTAAATAAAAACATTTAAATATGCATGATTTCTCTGTATAAATAGGAAACATTTACTATATCGTGAGATTATAAAAAAACGTGGATTTTGAGCAGGAGTTATCACAGGAAGTGCACGATCTGCTGGATTCTTAGAATTAGTGACATTTCTTACAGATTAGACCCCTGAGATCACCTATCGCTGGGTGTACGGGAGAAGATGACACTGCTTCCGCCAGATGATCTGTTCTAGATATTCATCCGCAACCCCTCTGCAATTAATTTCGGGTCAGATATTGTCAGCGGACTTAACATTCTTAATATTATACATGCAAATAAATAAATAAATAAATATATATATATATATATATATATATATATATATATATATATATATATATATATATATATATATATATATATATATATATATATATATATATATATATATATATATATTCTCTCTTATTAACAAACATGGTGTTTTGAAGCTGTAGCATTATTATACTTTGTAAGTAATTTGTTATGAATTACATAAGACTGAAAATTGTGTTTAATAGAATTCACGCTTGAAATTGAATACGTTAAAAATTTGCACCTGACAGAGATGAGTAATTGATGTAGAGTTTATAATTGTATTCAATTCAATGTTGTTTCATTTAATGTAAGATTCATTTAACTATAGTAATTAAGTCGGTTTGAATACTTTTGAACCGACAAATGCAAATTAGACACAGTTTATTTTATAACAAATAATTTAAACTATATGGAGGTAAATTTATTTATTACAATTTGTTGATAGTAAAAAATGATAATTAAAACACTTGTAAATTTTTTTATATGTTCCTAAAACTGATTATATTTAATTTTTTCTGCATTATTTTTTGTTAAAAATTAGAACACGTTGGAATAATTTTTTCTTTACCCGTTATATGCAGTAACCCATTATAAGATTTCTTTTGATGTAATACAACTCATAATATTGAATATATATATATATATATATATATATATATATATATATATATATATATATATATATATATATATATATATATATATATATATATATATATATATATGACATTTAAAAAACTTAAAAACTCTTTATTTTTATTCCGAAAGAAATTCTAGAATAAATGTATTTATAAAATAAGGATGCTACAACTTTGTCAGAAGTATTTTTTTCCATTCAATGCAATATCCTGAAATAAGACTTCACTTTCTGATACGATATAACAATACAACCACTTCATTAAACATAACAGATAAAGAATAAAACATTTAAAAACTTCTTTAAAACATTTCTTTTTATCCCATGATGTGATATATAATCATTTTAGTTATATTTCACAATTTCTTTCTTAATATTGACAAGCTCTTCTAGAATAAATAAATTTATGATATATTCTGCAACAAATGAAGATATTACATTAGAATTGTTTTTGTTACAATTCAAGCAATATTCTGCTATAAGCTTGATATTAGTAAATTTTCTATAACATTTTTTATTTCATAAAGTGATATTTAATCCTATTTAAACACCTTTCTTCACATTGATGGACTATAGAATAATATTGTATATATACATTTTGATATAAGCATTTTCCTTTTGATAATATTTAACAATACAATATTCAGTATAAAATATAAAAAATGTGGGAGAAAAAACTTAATAAAACTTTTTCAAAATTCTTTTTTATTGATGATATGGTACGCATTTTTTAAATTATTTTTCCTTTATGAGAATTATTTTAGAACAAATCTAATTTAAATATCTCATTGCAATAAAGACCACAACTATGTCCGAACTATATCGTGTTTCTGATGCTATATTACTGCAAATTTTTTCCCTTTAGTACTTTCCTTTTGATATAGGCAATATCTAGCTGAAATGAATTAAAAATTGATATTTTTCCTAATAATATAATTATAATTATACTATAAATAAAAATATTAATTGAAAAATTTTAATAATGAATATTCTAACATATAATTACTTAGAAACATAAACTTCTTGGTTTAAATTTATATATAAATAATTTAATGAGGTTTGCCATTCGAGAAATATTTTTTACAATCTGATGAAAGATTTTTATGGTTTTTTATGTTACCTTACCATTATTACTCATAACACAATTATTTTTATGTATTCTTTGATGAAATGAAAAAATGTTTCAGTTACTTATTTTTATTTTATGACATACTTCTTCAAAAAGGACATCAAATTAACCTTTCAAAAAGGTTATCCATATTGTTATTTTTCAAAAATATTCTTTTAATAATCTTTGAACTAACTATAAAGATAATTTTTATTAGCCAATAATATTTATCCCCAAGTCAATGAACAGAAAGAATTTCTAAAAGAGACCAGTTAATAAATTCCATAAAAGTATTAAAAGGACAAAAATCAATTAAAATTTTTACTCAAATATCTATCTTCTAATATATATTTAAATATTTATTATTAAAAACCTGAACATTGAATCTGTTTCAACAAATGACATCGTTATATTTGTATAAAGAATATTACTGAATTTAAGAAGTAAACTGTTAAAGAAAGAATGTAATACATTTATTTTATATATATAAACAAGAATAATAACATTAACTATTATAATAGGAGTTTTGCAATAATTGTATTGGTAGGCTGTTTCCTCATTTAGTTTTTACTTTAGAGATAAGTTCTTGTTATTTATTATTCTTAATCACTCTGAATGATTATTTTATTGATTATTATATCATTTTTATTTATAATATAATTTTATTATTTATCACATAACATTATCTGTTATTGATCATATCCTTATTTAAAAATTAATAATAAAGATAGAATACAAAACAATTGATGCTATTAATTTGCAACTATTGCAGAAAATAAGCCAAGTGTCGAAAAATTGAAAAATGAATTTTATTTAAGTTACCATGGTTGCAGGTACATACAAATAAATTATTCCCAAGATAATTATTAAAATAAGTAAACTACAGTAAATTATGTACATTGGATTCTATAATTGTGATACCATAAGTCATCATTAAAGCAATATCACGCACAGATCCTCTGAAAAACAATTTAAATCTTTTATGGAGAAAACATTTACACAGAGCAAAATAATTGTAAAAGATTGAATCTAATTTAAAGCTGAAGTAATCATTTATTTTAATGATTATGTCTTTTGCATTTTATAGCATAAATTTGATAACGTTTTATCGTATCTCGATCATATCGCATATCTCAATCTAATACAAACAATTTTGAGATGCGTGGATTTAAGTCCTATTCTGTCACTTTTTGTAATTAGACTACGTTATTCAGTTCAATGAATAATAATAAATACTTTAGCATTTTGCACTCAATTTTATTGTTGACACTAATTTTTTTTATTGTAAAGATGCATTCAATGTATTTTAAATAATAAAAAATTGCTAATGATATAACGCTCGAAATGATTTTCATATTATATTAACTTTGAAATACATGAAATAATAAATAAATTTGCGACCATATTATTTGCTAATTTTATGGACAAGAAGAAAATCTAGCAAACAACATATAGTCTTGAACTATTAAACTCCGGAATCGATCAAACCACAACAATCTGATGGTACGTGGACGTAATTGGCAGCGGTGTCTCATCCCCTAAGAGTCGTAAATACGCTCTGCTCATCTAATAAGTCCACCCTCGAGCAAAACCACTGCGGACTCGCATGGAATTCCTGCCTGCTAATCCGTTTATCAGTGGCGAATAAAAGTACACCTTATCTGATAATCCACGTAAAACTAACTCTTATAATAACGAGCTATTAAACAAAAAGTGCGCAGCTATCATTCTATCAGATTCTTCTCTGCAAGCTAACGCACAATATCCTGGAACACCAACGGCGGTTATCTATCTATATATATGTTTATAATGAAATAAACAATTCTCTGGGGCGACCCTAACAATCGACCACACTAACAAGAACCTGAGCCCCAAAATAAAGAATGCGTGCAATTGATCGCTCTCCGATCGATTGATTGGGGTCACAGGTGGTCCCTTCGGCCGGAGTCCCGGTAATGGAGTCGATCCGCTTGACCGGTGGTCATTTCTCTTGAGGAGAGGGGAAAAAAGGCCACGCTCTGAAGATCGCGTCGGAAGTGTCCGAACAAGATGGGAAGGGATGAAAAGGAAATGTTTACTTATTTTTATGCTCAGGTCCAGAGCAGACATAAAGGATTACTGCCAGGAAACTGCATTCTTCTGTGATAAGTTTGGGAGTGAGCCGGATTTTGGCCGAATAAAACAAAGGACTTTGGGATTTTCGGATTTGCCTCTTTTAGTTTAGTTTGGGAAAACTGTGCAGTTTGTATGCATTAGCTGTTGCAGTAATATAAAAGTAATAAGCGTGAGTATTGTCGGTTATGGAAATAGCGAAGAGGAATGTCAATTATTCTAAACGAAGATATATCTTTGAATCCAAAAGTTTAATATTCGGAAATATTTAACATAAAAGTAAAGTAATAATGGCGGATGGTAATTATCAATTATAAAAATCACAAGAGAAAAATAAAGTAATTATTCTCAACTAGAAAGAAACCTAAATTTCAAAGAATTCAAATTAAAAGCTCCATATTTCAAATATTTATGATAAAAAGGAGGTACAGTGAGTAAGATATGAGTATTATAGATTCTAGAAATTGAAACGAAAAAAATGAAACTTAATCTCTGCGATGGTAAAAATAATAAACCTTTTCTCTATGAAAACCAAAAGCTTAACATTTAGAATCCAAAAATGATAAAAAAAAAAAGCAATGACGTTATTTAAAGTTTAAACTAATGGGATGGGATGTAAAATGTAAACTCAGTAGCTTAGTGGTAGCGCTTCACTTTCCCAAGGCACAGGTTCGATCCATGGTCGGGGCAAGGACGACTCACCCTTTCATCCTTTCAGTGGTTCGATAAATTGAGTACTTACTTAAGCATATGTTTCGCACCTCATAGCCCTCGGTCAGTAAAAAAGATGTTGTAGGCCTTGGCCCACGATGACTGTCGTGATACAGATGTATGTTAGTTTTTAGATGTAAAATGTGTAAATAGAGTATGAGTATTATCAAATCTAGAAATACAAGAAAAAAGAAATGTAAATTATTGTATAAATGTAAGAAGAAAAACCCTAAATTCCTTTGAATCCGAGTCAAAATTTTAATAAATTGAATGTTGAAAAAATAAACATAAAATAAATTATAAAAAATAGTGAGTAAATATATCATAAAATTATTAACATAAGACTTTAATCGGTTTTAAAGATAAAAGAGAATAAATCTTAGCTTTTTTAATTATAACTAAAATTTATATTTTGAAAGTTTACTGTAAAAATAAAACAAAAATAAGCACATAGATGTTAGTCATTAAAAATAATTCACTATTTTATTAAATCTCATTACTTAAATATTATGAATGAAAATTGTGAACACAAATTTTTTCTAAACAAAATCCTGTAATTTTCTTTAATCCAACGAATTACTTGAATTCCCGATTCATTCAGATGCTATAAATATATAAAGTAAGGTTCTACATATCAAATATTAATTTCTTTCAAATTAAAGAGAAGAGATAAGAAAATTGACTAAGTAAGATATATAAAAAATTAATTCGTCACCAATTTTTTATTATCACACTAAAGATAATTAATAAAATCTTACTGCAACTCTTAATGAAATACATATATAACATTTGTGTAAGTTTGATGGATCATTTGTCAAATTTTATTATAGTTTTCTCAGTGAGATATTAATTTCTTCAGAAATAAATGAAGAAATTTATTTAATTTAATGAATGTAATGATTATTACTGAATAAAGGTTAATAATTTAATTATTATTGCTTAGAAGAATTATTTATCTTTCTCAATTCATAAGTATCTGTTTAGACTTTTCTTAAGAACGTACTCCTTTTTATTAAAGGAAATTAATTGCTTCTAATAATAGGCTGGCGAATTCAGCATAGAAATTATCGTGCAAATTAGACAAGATAAATATATTTCTGTCTCTAAGTGGAAAATTAATCATTCTCTATTGAAGGAGATTATTAATGGTTATCCATTATAGTGATTTTAAAACTTATTCGTATAACAATAATTAATCTTATTTAATTAAAAAATAATATAGAACCCTTAGAAAATATCTAAATATTCTAACAATTTTAAGGCTTTTATATAAATTGAATATATGTAGCAATTTAAAGTGCTTTATTTTTCTTCCTTAAGAAAAGCTTTGAATTTGATTGCCATATAATTTTGAATAGTTTCCACTCCAAGGAATAGCTTTATTAGTAGAATAAAAACCAGGTTTATGATCTTAAGTATTTATCGTAAAAAAAGTAAGAGGGAATTGATTTTAGTAATCTTTTCTTTATCGAATTAACTTTGAATATAAAAACTACATAATATAATACTACATTTTACATTTTCTTACATTCAAATCTTTTAATTTCAATGCTATGTATTTAAATTACTTCTACAGATTAGTTAATAATTTTAACAGAAAATGGTAGAATTAAATTGCCAGGGTTCCTTTATAAACAAAATACTTAAAGTTGTTAAGAAACATTACAAATAATGTGAAATACTTCCAAATCAATATTTTTTCTGAAACTAAATCGAGAAAATAATATAAGAATGAAGATAAAAATATTAAATTCTGGAGAAAATGGGCATTTATCTTAAAAAACGAGAAATTATTGGAAAGGTAACTGCTGAAATCCAGTAGATTACATAAAGATTTATATTGGTTCTAATCTTAGTAATTAAATTAACCTGAAACCCTGCATTTTGAGTTGATGTATCACTCATTTTAAATAAAATCCAACCGAATTCGCACATTTATCTAGCACATACATTAAATAATGAAGCATAATTAGGATTAATTAATGTTGTTTGTAAAAAAGTTTTCTATACTGAAGACAAAATATTATCGACTTCGTATAAGCCATAGTTATAGGTCGATTATTTTATGTGTTTTGTTGAGTTAGACTTATTTTTATACTTTTAAATTTGTGATGAATTCCTAATACGATTGTTTATTTAAAACCATAAACTCTGATTAAAAATATTTACATATTTTTATAATTCGATTTTAAACAAATTTATAACTGAATCTATTGATTTTAGAGGAGTTCTGTTATTTAAACTAAGAAACCACGTTTTTAAATTAAATGAAAGTATAAATAATTAGCTTATATGATGCATATTTAAATGTTTTATGTATATGTTATAACCTATTGCATTGCAATTATTTTGTTCTATATTATTCATTTGATAATAATGTTGGTATAGCATTTAAATATATTTTAGTAGATAGATAATAGCTTTTTTTGTATTTAATTAACAAGGTTATGTTCTTATAAAACACTTGATAGCTTAAGATACTTTTTTTTTTTTAGAATAATTAGGTGTAAATATGATATCCCCCCCCAAGTAATTTCTCGCCAAATCTAGCGTCCTTTTTTCTTTTTTGATTATCCTGTTCCCAATTTAAGTTTTTGTGATTTTTCAGGATTTTTTTGTTGCCAGATTTGGTTTTGCTCGTGTGTTCTCATCATTTTTACGTCATCTATATGGTTTTTTTCAGTGGAAACAGCATTTGAAGTTTTCGTTTAGCTTTCCATTCGAAATTTTTGTTCTACGTTTGTTGTTGTGTTTCGTTGTCGCCAGCATCCAAATATCGTAAACTGTTCTTCTTTCCAATTTCTTTTTGTTTATTTATTATTTATATCTTTTTTATTTTGTTTATATATTATATATTTTTCCTATATATATTTTTAATTTATTATTATATTTTTCTTTATATTTTCAACGTCGTAAACCGTTCTTTTTTTCAATTTCTTTTTGTTTTTTTATTATTATCTTTTCAGTTATATCTTTATTATTTATTTATTATTATCTTTTCCTTATATATTTTTATTAATTTATTATTATATTTTTCTCATATATTTTTCCATAATATCCCCGAGCATATTGGACATGTGAGCTTGACGTCATATCAAGTAAGTCATTGTTATTTACTTATCTCTTTTACCGGTTGTTTTGAAGAGAAGGCAAACCCAACAAAAAAGTTTTATTCAATTTTTTAGTAATACTTTTTTTAGATTTTGTATACTATTATGTGATTTAAAATTTTCTAAAATGCGTATTTTTGGAACTTAGGGAAAATTTCCGCGTTAAAAGACATGCGCTTAACTTGGCGGCGAAAAAATGTCGCAATGGTCGCCAATGGGGGGATATCCTACTAGTTCCAATAATTACTTTAATAATATGAGAATTGTTAAAACATTTTAGAAAACAGCTATGATAAAATGTAGAGAGTTTAGTCCCTCAAGTTTTTCTGGTCACATGAACATTTTTGTTTATTTTTCTAATAAATTAAGTTATTCCAGCAATCCACTTCTGCTAACCGAAGGCTCTAAATACAGTTAACCACTTCTTCATTTTGAATCGTGGTCAAGTGACGAGATGAACACCTCAATTGGCATCTTCCTTTACATACTGTACCAGTAAAGGAGCAATTGATCTTTTGAAACTTCTAACGTGCATTAAGACATTTCATCGCTTTCATCGCGGTGGCTTACAATTACAGAAGCCACAACTTTCCAGACATCAATAGTTATTCACAAATAATTAGTATTTCAGACAAAAATATTGTTATTTTATTCGTTCATTTCAAGTTGTGCATGTGCTCATTTCTAGCTGTGAACAAAAGATACTAGATTTAACCATTAGCTTCACAATTTCAAGTTATTATTAGGTGAGGAGGTTAATATCTGAATTGGCCTTCCCAGATTTTTAAATCACACCAAAAGTAATATAATTCTTAAAAATGTTTCACGCGCGTTTATCCTTTTAACATAACGATCTTCTTTGGGGCCAAATTTTTAGCTCGCAATTTTCTAAATATGAAAGAGATACTTTTCTTTTCCATGTTACTTTGCGCATCTTATTCAAAAAATATTTTATATTATAAACATCATACCATACTTTTGAAATGTTAAGAAAAATTATATCTAATTGGGAGCAAGCAATAAAATATGCATATGAAGTTATATAGATGCAAGAGCAAGACCAATATTTACCATGTTAAACAAATAGATTAAGGACCAAAATTGAAAGTAAAATTTTCCATCAGCATCGAAAATCAAATTTCTATTTCGAAAATCAAATTTCTATTCCTTTTTATTGAATAAGGAACTATTTATTGGTAAAAAATGACTTTATATAATATAGAAGAAAAGATCTATTTACATCTACATGTGTTCCGGCTTGCCATTGTGAATGGCCCTCTAGTGGCAAAATAAAATGTTAAGTAAGTGTTATATGGGACTTGAAGGATTCGCATGTAACGAGTGGCAAACTTCAACTTTTATGCCTATTGTATTAGAAAATAAACTATGAGAAATAAATGACAAGTGTGGTTTGTGATATCCTCTGTAACAAATATAAATATTTTACATATAAAAGATTAAAAAAGAGTGCTTTTGGCTTTTAAAGTGAATAGGTATATTTATTTTAAGAGCCTAAAATATGTCAAAGATTGATTTCCTGACTAGAAGGTAGAAAATTCGATACTGACTCAGCAAAAGAACAGCGTTAAGAATTTAAGTCAATACCAGTCCCAGGTCCTTTGTCAGAGCAGTTTGAATATTTCTGGTGAATGATAATCATCTAAATGATGCACCACATTCTTTGACAGAGAGTTAAAATTATAAAATGTTATTTTTCTGAGGAGACGTTTCTGCACATATTCCAAAGCATCGCTCATAGATTTATGCAACTGTAGTGCAACCTACACTGCAATAGTTTTATGGGAAAAAATTTTGTTCTTATCATTGGGAGGCAATTTGTTGGATTCCCAATTCAGCAGTTAGTACCTTCTGATCAAAAAAGCCTATGCAAATTAAAAATTCCATAGGATCTAGCATCATTTAATGGGGTAGTTTGATGTAGATAAAAGTTTACCAGCTCCATTATCATCGACCCCATCCTTTGATCATAATTTAAAACGATATATGGTTGATTGTATTCAGTAGATACGGTCAACAAAACTCGACAACCAGAAAGTTATCACAATAACGAAGTAATATAACAAAACAGCATAAAATATAGAACAAATACAAAAAGTGAAAGAAACTGAAGATATTTTCATTCTTATTACTTGCATGATAATTAGAATGTTAAATTTCGTGCTAAAATAAACGCTTGATTTAAAACAATGAATAATGTTTGTTTCGAAATATTTTATTAAGCATATTCACAGTAAAAATGTGCTATTAAAGTAGTTTTAATTGCCTTTAATATATGAGTTTTTAGCTTCGTCTGTGCATAAAAACAAACGATTCACAAAGACGTTTGCGAATAAAATATGCTTGTTATTTATTATATCCATATTTATAGCTTATGAAATATTTTATTGAGAAACGAAGATTGTTTTTGCCTGTGCACAAATAAATATGCACCGTCTTCGTGGGCCATAAATTCTTTTATTGCACAGTTAACTTAAACTGAACACAAATATTCGTAATAAGTCACAATTCATGACTTTCTTTATTGTTTTGATGCAACCAATAAATATGTATTCCAATTTTGAGCTCTAAATCTCTACATATTCGTTATTATCGTCCTATAGATCAATAACTACTAGATATTCATTGCTTCAATATGACTAACTTCATTTTTTATTGACCAATTTTTTTCAATGATTTATGTTAGTTTCAAATATAGAGATTCTCTCTATGTATTTTGTTAAATGAAAAGAAAAAAATCACATTTATATTTGGAAAATGTAAAACAAGGGATTTTTGTATAAAATAATTTACGTGTTGTTATTATAACTCAGTAAAATCTAATTCTTAAAAATAAATTCAGATAATTCAGAAATTATTCAAAGTCATCTTAGTATTTTATTACATATAATTTTTGAATTTTTGAATGAAAATTTAGTTTTACATTTTTATTCTTGAACAATCTTAAGAAATAAATAAAAATTCAAATTTAAGGACATGTACAGTCAAATATTTTGTTTTCTTTAAAGTATTACATTTATTCTTAAAAACATAATTCTTCACCATGTATTGTTATTTCAACATTAATAATGTATGAAATTTGAATAATTGATTATTGATGATAACTGGGAGTGAAAAACTAAATAACATGGGACAACAATTTTAATTTAGAACGAAGAAGTATAACACTGACCAACAATCGCACGCACACACATACATATTTTCCCCTGTGACTAGAAACTCTAAATATAATTTTTTTCATAACCTCGTTGCATTATAACTGTATTCAAATGAAAGCTATAGTAGATTAATAGAAAAAGATATCTCTCAAGTATCAAGGAACAGGGTTACATACCAAGCTAATATAAGACCTTGGGTTGAGATGACTTGAGAACATTAAAAATTTATAAGAGGTAAGTATAATGGGACGATTTGAGTTGGAAAGTACTAGCTCAAGTACTGATCCTTGTTTTTATTCAAAATAGGAATTTATTGATTTTAGAATCTTCACTAAGCTTTATTTAGCAGAACATTCGGTGTAGAATCAAATATCCATGGGTTTGGCGAAAAATTTGGCGATACATCTTGGCTATAAAATTCAATTTCTGGTAACCCGGGTAGTCCTATTTTTTTACATTTTTGCTTATTGGCCATCTTGGCGTCAAAAAAAATCACCAAACAATCAAGAGGTATCCAATTGTAAAATTTACCTTTAGTAGCTTAGAAGGAACTATTGTAGTGGAAGATCACAGGTTTGATTTCAGCCACAAATGAACAGTGGGAGATGGAATTTAGCGTCTGCCTTCGTCATGTATATCAATCGAAATGCATGCCTTAAAAGATATTCAGCTTTTTCCTCTTGCAATAGTTTGAATACAGCATCTTGTCAATGAAAATATTTCCCAGAAGGTGAAGCTGCGATGGTATTCAGATGTTTGGCAAATATCAGGTTCCATGCTATGCAGTACCAAATTTTCAATAGAGTGAAAAAAAAGCTGTAATTAGACAAACACTCAAATTCTGTGCTATTAGAATGGGAATTTTTGTGAAAATAATCATTGTTTTCCCGACCAGAATGTTTATTATGTGCTAGATACCTGACCAACCTCACGATGAGAACCTCACGATTCAAAGAGGTGTATTAAAAATTTAAAAATATTAATGTCCTTCCACTGAAGTAGGATGTCATGAAAAGTCGATCATCTAACTTCACAGCGGCTCAAATTTACAATAGTTGGCTGTGTTCAATAGCTTTAGTCAATTAAAATAGACCAGAAACGCAGTGAAATAAAACAAGTTAATAAAAAGTTTGATAAAATCCTAATAAAACAACCCAAAATAAAAAAAAACCTAAATTTTAACATTTCTTTAGCTACTTTATATTGATAGGGAACTAATTTTGATTAAAGACTTCAGTTGTCAGAAATATGGGCCACAAATTAATCCAATAAAACAAATAAATCAAATATCGTTTTTTTTTAAACATTACAAGAAGAACAATAATATCGAATCATTTATATTTTCCCATAACATTTGAATAGAAATCCAAATTACCGAAAAGTCATATTTTTCTTTTGCCGTCTTTTCATTCTTGAAAAATGATTCATGATTCTTGTAAAAAAAATATTTGTTTACATTTTTAACAATGCATATTTTTCTAAGAAATATATATACGAGGGTCACTCTGAAATTTTTGAGATACAACTAGGTTTTTAAAGTTATACTTACAAAATTTTAGGTGTGTTCAAAGTAGTCTCCTCCAGCATCAATGCACTTTTGTAGACGATTTTTCCCCAGATTAAATGCCTCAAGCCATTCATTTCTTCGAATAGATGAAAAAAATGCACTTTTAGCCACATCAATCTCTTCTTCTGAATGAAAACGACGTCCACGTAAGTTCTTTTTTAGATTAAAGAATAACCAAAAGTCGCACATAGCTAGATCAGGTGAATACGGCGGATGTTCGATCACTTTAATTTGTTTTTGTTTAAGAAACCCAACTGTTAATCCGGCTGTATGTGAAGATGCATTGTCATGGTGAAGCATTAGTCCCCTAACATTCAGTTCTTGTAGAATTTCTGGA